>JACGCN010000022.1:0-600000 GCA_014905825.1 Lyophyllum atratum | reverse complement strand
ACGATGGAGCCGTCAATGATGGTCGACCATATTTTTATTCGTTACATAGCAGCATTGAATGGCCTAGTCAACAGCTTTGTACTTACGACGGGCGGTCTCTACATATCTTGATATATGGACAAGTAGAAACACCAAATAACATTTGAACATACAAGAACAGCTTTGACAATGACAATGAACGTAGCAGCGACGACTCCCAGAGGCCTTGCAAGATGCTCTTCTGCCGAGACGCCGGTAACACGGGTGCCGGTCCGCTGCGCAGCCCGACCTGTGTGAGACTCCAGTAGATCCGACTTTCTGAACAAGTTCAGTGTCGCCCACACACATTTCACTTCGCATCTGCTCCTAAGCTCCACACACTTCGGTCCGTTTGCAGTACTTCGTGGCCAATGTCAGACCCTTGGTGTTGACTGCCTTCAGGTGTGTGGCAGCCAATGGCTCGTCGTGCTTTTCGTCCCACGCGACTCAAAGCCGACTTCGCACCTGCAACTATGTCAGTCCCCCTTCATTTTTCTTCATCCTGGCCTTTTTCTAAAGCTAAATCAATCATAGAATGCGGCTATTTTGTTTCTGGGTAGACCTAGCTGTCCAGAGCCTTGCAGGAGGGCGAAAAACTCGATTTTCGAGAACATGAGGGCACCAGCCTCTAACTAGGTCACTTCCTCATGGATTTTCTTCATCCTGCCCTTTTTCTGACGCTAAATCGATCATAGAATCGGGGTACAATGTCCCTAGGTAGACCCAGCTGTCCAGGGCCTTGCAGGAGGGCGACAAAGTCGATTTTGGAGAGCATGAGGGCACCATCCTCTAACTAGGTCAGTTCCCCATGGATTTTCTTCATCCTGGCCTTTTTCTGAAGCTAAATCGATCATAGAATCGAGGTACAATGTCCCTAGGTAGACCCAGCTGTCCAGGGCCTTGCAGGAGGGCGAGAAAATCGATTTTGGAGAGCATGAGGGCACCATCCTCTAACTAGGTCAGTTACCCATGGATTTTCTTCATCCTGGCCTTTTTCTGAAGCTAAATCGATCATAGAATCGAGGTACAATGTCCCTAGGTAGACCCAGCTGTCCAGGGCCTTGCAGGAGGGCGAGAAAATCGATTTTGGAGAGCATGAGGGCACCATCCTCTAACTAGGTCAGTTACCCATGGATTTTCTTCATCCTGGCCTTCTTCTGAAGCTAAATCGATCATAGAATGCGGGTATGGTGTCCCTGGGTGGACCCAGCTGTCCAGGGCCTTGCAGGAGGGCGACAAAGTCGATTTTGGAGAACATGAGGGCACCATCCTCTAACTGGGTCAGTTACCCATGGATTTTCTTCATCCTGGCCTCTTTCTGACGCTAAATCGATCATAGAATCCGGGTATGGTGTCCCTGGGTGGACCCAGCTGTCCAGGGCCTTGCAGGAGGGCGAGAAAATCGATTTTGGAGAACATGAGGGCACCATCCTCTAACTGGGTCAGTTACCCATGGATTTTCTTCATCCTGGCCTCTTTCTGACGCTAAATCGATCATAGAATCCGGGTATGGTGTCCCTGGGTGGACCCAGCTGTCCAGGGCCTTGCAGGAGGGCGAGAAAATCGATTTTGGAGAGCATGAGGGCACCATCCTCTAACTGGGTCAGTTACCCATGGATTTTCTTCATCCTGGCCTTCTTCTGAAGCTAAATCGATCGTAGAATGCGGGTATGGTGTCCCTGGGTGGACCCAGCTGTCCAGGGCCTTGCAGGAGGGCGGCAAAGTCGATTTTCAAGAACATGAGGGCACCATCCTCTAACTGGGTCAGTTCCCCATGGATTTTCTTCATCCTGGCCTCTTTCTGAAGCTAAATCGATCATAGAATCCGGGTACAATGTCCCTAGGTAGACCCATGTTGAGCGTAGGATCGCGTACACGCGTCGGGATCACGTGGGTACGCGCGTGACCAGCTACCAGACTCCTGCCAGAGGATCGAGAGGGAGACGGGAGACGGAAGCATTTTTGGTACTGTACAGTTTTACTTATATGGACGGACACTCGTAGACAGATACCTCAGTCGTTCCTATACACCGACTGAGGTATGTTATTTATCATAGCTATACTCGACCCATGATACTTACTGCTAGTTTAGTTCTTATCCGTAACAGGTACTACAATACATCAGTCGTTCCTATACACCGACTGAGTTCTTATCCATAACAGGTTATGGGCCCCGTGTCGTTTTAACTCAGTCAGATTTTTTGGAATTACTGCGAAACAGAAAAGTGTTCTCATTCGAGACCCACCCCGAAACCTATCTACCCACCGAACCCACCCGAAATTTTTTTAACACTACGAAATGTCTAACCCGGCACTATTCCTACTCCCTACTGACGAAAAATTCAACGGCGAAAATTGGCTGGCCTTCAAGACCACCATTAATGACGCCGCCGAAGCTCGCGGTGTCCTCGGTTACCTCACCGGCGACATCAGAGCTCCCGACCCCCTTAGCCCCGGCGACGCACCACCTCCTACCACCAGTTACTGGGGCTCCACGACGCCGACAGCCGACGAATGGGCCCAGCGCAACGCCTACGCGAAGGGCCTGATCACGTTGAACGTCATCAACCCAATAGGCCAAGGTGTGAAGCGGGACGGGACCGCCGCCGAGACGTGGACGTCGCTCACTGCTATCCACGACGTCCGGTCGGACCTGGCGCTGATCAACGCGGAAGAGGCGCTCGGTGCCATCAAGTTCAGCGATGGGGGGAACCTTGCTGCTCACTTCGCTGAACTGCGCACGGCGTGGGGCAAGGCGAATGACCAAGGAGCTAACATACTCGACACGAAGTTCAGGATGTATGTCCTGAAGTCCATGCCCAGGAACGCGAACTGGGTCGCCCTGTTGGGATCGCTCGTTAGCGAGACCACCTCTGCCGCAGTTATTGCCAGACTCACCACGCACGCGCTACTGTCTGGTGCGACGTCGAACCTCACCCCAGCCAAGTCCCCTCACGCTCTCTCAGCCCAATCGCCGGGAGGCAGACGCCCAGTGCGTAATCCAGAACTAAAATGCACGAATGTGCCAAACTGCGGTCGTACCGGCCATACCGCCGATAAATGTTTCCGCCCCGGTGGTGGAATGGCGGGTCAGTATCCCGAGTGGTGGAAGGGACCCCGCACCCATACTCCAAACACCCCCGCACCTAACACTACCACTACGCCCCAGCCCGCCGCGAACTCCGCGGTCGCATCTGCTGTCAACTCAGACGCGACTCGGTGCCTCGCCTTCTCCACAGCCGTCGCCAATCACATCGACCAGGGACCCCGGATCAGCTACGCAGACTCCGCGGCCAGCCAACACTTCTTTGTTGATCGGGGGGACTTCGAGACCTATACAGTGGCGGCAGACAACGTTGGGACGACAGCGAGTGGGGGAGCTTTCACCATAATGGGGAAGGGCCGAGTTAGGAAGACAGTGACATATGGAGGGGAAATAATTGAACTCATCTTCGACGACGCCCTGCACACCCCCGCCTTGGAACACAATCTCATATCCATTGGCTGCCTCGACCAGAAAGGATGCACCGTTATCTTTGGTGGTGGATGTGCGACGTTCTATGGTCCCGATAGCAAACCCTTCATGCGTGGTGAGGCCCACAATGCCACCATGTACCGCATTGAATTCGTCCCTCGCCCTGCCGCAATGTCAGCGCGATCACTGAAGCACCCCGTGGATATTGAAACGTGGCACAGACGCCTGGGTCATGTTGGCGAGAGTGCTCTGCGCGACATGGTGCGAACAGGGGTTGTCGACGGACTTGACGTGACGAAAACGTCCTCGAAGGGCCGGTGCGAGGACTGCATTATGGGGAAGCATGCCCGCCGTCCCTTTGATGAGGAAGTCATCCCCGAATGCGCGCCGAATGAGCGTGTCGCCTTCGACCTCTGGGGACCTGCGCGAGTAAAGACCGTCGGGGGGAAATCCTACATGATGTTAGGTTGTGATCAGGGAGGTGCGGGTACGGAAGGCTACTTCCTGTCTGATAAGACCAAGGAAACGACGGGAGCTGTGCTGGCAGTATACCATGCGGCGTTGGAACGGCAGACGGGTACCAAGCTGAAGGTTATCCGCACTGACGGCGGGGGAGAATTCGTCAACTCCGTGTGGGAAGAATATTGCAGGAGGTTCGGCATTACTCACGAAACCACTGCACCCCACTCCTCCGCTGCCAATGGCGTGGTGGAACGCATGAACCGCACGATCCTCGATCGAGGGCGCAGCATGCTCGCTGATTCCGGATTACCCCCTACCTACTGGGGCGAGGCTATGGCGACAGCGATCTACCTGTCCCAGTTCGTACCCTCGTCACGTCACCCTGGGAAGTCCCCACACGAGATCAGAACGGGGAGGAAGCCGGACATTGCTCACCTTAGACCCTTTGGGTGCACCGCGTATGCGAAGGTTCCAGAGGAGGACGGCGGTAGTAAACTGGACCCCCGGTCAATCAAATGTGTCTTGCTCGGCTATTTTGGGCGCGGCGATTACAAGCTGCTCGATCGATCGAGCGGTCGAATCTTCCGTTCTCGTGACGTCATCTTCGAGGAAGGACCGCCTAATCGCACTCTACAACCCGCACCTGAAGATGAGCTGCCGGACGACCTCCCCGCGCTCACTTTTGACGACGTCCTACCGGACCAGGAACCAGCTCCTGCACCTGGTCCCACACCCACAGACCCTGCAGGTGACGCCCCTGCTGCCCAGCCAGAACTACGTCGGTCTGCGCGCATCAGAAACCCTTCATCAGCGGCTGTTGACGCAGCTGCCACAGAAGCCGACATCACCGCAGCTGCACAGGGTGGCCTGGACTGGGCTAGATCCAACAAAACCCCGACTGGCACAGCGCTTTCCGCCACCACCACCGCCGCCGACTCGGGCTCGGACGCATGGATACCCAAATCATACTCGGAAGCTATGACACGACCAGACTTATGGAAGGGACCAATGGATGAAGAGATGTCGAGGATGCATGAGAGGCAGGTGTGGAAATTGGTGGAACGGCCGCCAGGAGCGAGGACGATGAAAAACCGGTGGACTTTTGCCTTGAAGTACGGTGCGGATGGGACGGTCATCGGGAGGAAAGCACGGCTCGTCGCGAAGGGGTTCTCCCAGATCCCCGGAGTCGATTTCTTCGCTAGCTACGCGTCCGTTGTGAAGTATGAGTCTCTACGCATCAACCTCGCGCTCGGGACCGCCGAGGACTTCGAGATCTGGCAAATCGAATACGCTAGCGCATACCTCAACGCACCGAACCAAGTACCTGTGCTAATGGAACAACCGGAGGGATACGAGGTGACACCTAGTCAAATATTCGAGATCTCGCCGTCGTCTGGAGCCAGGATCACGGATGGAGGGGGAGCAGATGAGAAGCGAGGGCTCGTGGCGCTGGTAGACAAGGCAATCTACGGCACCATGGACGGGGCACACAACTGGTGGAAGACACTAGACGAGGATATGGCGAGGTTAGGATTTACGAGGTCAGCGGCAGATCAATCGGTTAGGTCGAGGGTAGCAGGCGAGGAGAGGACAATTACGAGCACATACACGGACGATACAACCGGGATGTCGACGTCTGTGGGGGAATGGGAGCGCGCGGTACGAGAACTGGGGGGGAAATATAAAATCAAGGACCTCGGGGCCATCAAGTTCGTTCTCGGCATCCGCGTCATTCGCGATAGGTCGCTTCGCCTCCTCACGATGGACCAGGAGGAGTACCTGAAGAGAGTTCTCGACCGCCATGGAATGACCGATTGCGCCCCAAAGTACACGCCACTCCCGCCAGGCATCATCCTCAACCGGTCTCAAGCTCCAGCGACAGACGAGGATCGCGCCTTCATGAAGGACAAACCGTATAGCGAGGTCCTCGGCGCAATCATGTACGCCCAGATCGGAACACGCCCCGATCTTTCGTTCGCCGTCGCGTCACTCAGCCGTTACTCGTCAAACCCAGGCAAGGCACACTGGCAGGCCCTCATGCACGTCCTACAATACATTAAAGCGACACTACACTATAAACTGCGCTACGGTGGACCCGGTTTCGAGAACTACACCCCGCATGGTTACGTTGATTCGGATTTCGCGGCAGACACGGACTCACGCCGCTCAGTCACCGGGCTCGTTTTCCTCCAAGCCGGCGGACCCACACTATGGGGGTCTAAATACCAGTCCACGGTCGCCACCTCCACCACCGAGGCGGAATACATGGCCATGGGACGCGCAGTCGAACAAGTCCAATGGATGTTCTCGTCCCTCAGCGAAATCGGGTACCCGTGCGCTCGCCCAGCCACACTCCGCGCGGACAACAACGGGGCGATCTCCATCGCAGAAAACAAAAGAAACCATAACCGCGTCAAGCACATCGACGTCCGCCACCACTTCATCCGCGAGCGCGTCGAAGCCGGCGACGTAGCTATCCAATACATCCCTAGCGCCGAAAACCTCGCAGATCTATTCACCAAGGCCTTACCACGACCAGCGCACCACCAGTTCTGCGTGGCACTACGTCTTTGCGATCCCTAGCGTGTTACGCGAGTCCGGGGGAGTGTTGAGCGTAGGATCGCGTACACGCGTCGGGATCACGTGGGTACGCGCGTGACCAGCTACCAGACTCCTGCCAGAGGATCGAGAGGGAGACGGGAGACGGAAGCATTTTTGGTACTGTACAGTTTTACTTATATGGACGGACACTCGTAGACAGATACCTCAGTCGTTCCTATACACCGACTGAGGTATGTTATTTATCATAGCTATACTCGACCCATGATACTTACTGCTAGTTTAGTTCTTATCCGTAACAGGTACTACAATACATCAGTCGTTCCTATACACCGACTGAGTTCTTATCCGTAACAACCCAGTCATCCAGGACTTTGCAAGACGCTGAAAAATCGATTTTAGGGTACATCTGGGCACAACCTTTAACTAGGTCAGTTTCCCTTTTATTCCTTTTCTGACCCGATTTCCACTATAAGATGCATGCATTTAGACTGTCTACGCAACGAAGTACTAGGGGGCTTCGCTTTTCTGCTGATGTCTTCTACTATGATCAAGGTAGTGTACCCATGTGCGATTACTGTATACGGTCCCAAAACTTGTATCGTCAATATATGATCCGCTACAACTCTTGTACTTCACCATCAGAGTCCTCCTCCAAGACCTCAGTATCCTCCTCAGTAACCCATAGTGCAGGCAAACACGGGAACGGGCCTCGAGTGTCATCAGCGCCGCGCAGAAGGATAACCCCTTGGAGATTCAAGGACAGAACAGTGTCTAGCCCGCGCAGATACGAACCCACTGTAAATATAACAATGACCGCAGAACCGGCTGACAGTTCCTCGCTAATAGACGGAAGACCCTGATACTTTGTGACTTTGAACGGCTCGCGGCCGTCAAAGCAAGGGACTGCATAAACTGTCAGCATCGTTACATCACGTGGAAGAATGTCTGCAACACGCACTATCCTCATCCCACTGAAGCACCGGTGGCCCGAACGTCAACTTGGAGTTTCCTGCAGCCTTGGACGGTGAGGGGGGACCTAGCTTTGACTTGACTGGGGAATCCGGTGATACTTTGTCTACGTGACATTGCTCAGCCGTGCAACACAAACAATCGCAATGAAAACGCACCAGTTTTTCTCTTGTATGTAGAGACCGAAACCCGATCCTGGAATGACGGCACAAACAGATCCTTGCATCCCAACTTTGCACCTGCAACAGCCATTGCGCGAGGGAATGTCCGGTCGGAGAATGCGACAGAAATGCTTCGGGCGTTGGCCCCGCGGAAAAGGGAGCTGTGAGTGGTCATTCCCACAAGGAAGAATCGTGTCGTTTGTGGCGCGTCGCGATGTGTGATGTAACCGCTCTTAACCTGCAGTGCGTCTGCATCCGCAGTGGACATGTTGATCAACGACCTTGATGTCGTTTGTAGTGTTTCGAGACCCTGAAGACGGGCAGTTGCAGATGAGTAAAACGCCTCAGCGAGATTCACCATTCGGGGTTCAGCAACAGTGTGGTCTGCTTGCATGGTCTTCATCCCTACACGCTGCAGAATTGAGGGCACGATTAGTGTACTACATATGAGTTGAAGACAGCCATCAGATGCGTGTGCAGACAAAAGGGATTAACTGCGCACTTCTTTCCTTGGTGACCGCTACCATCTTGTGCAGCTGCAGCTACCGCTGTGGTGAGATCACTGGGCATGGACAGAGGTCCTGGCACCACATTGCTCGATGATACACTGTATTTCGTTGTCAGCAATCCTGGGAAATAGGTAAGTGGGTTGATTAACACGCACCTGTGACCTGCTACTTCGCTCTTAGCTTTCTTTGTAGGGCTTCCTCCTGCCATGTTCGAAGACAGATCATTGTCATTGTCAGCACTGCGTTTAGCTCTACTAAAGACCGTGTCGTCATTGGTTAACATGTCAGAATGACTAATAAGCTACGCACCGTGTACTTGCAGACTGAGACATTTGTTTGCGGTTTTCGAACGGTGCACAAATGAAAGCCTAAGTGCCTGAGATATAGCTCTGGTGTTGGTGACTCCAAGTGATTTATATGAGCGCAAAAAAAATTGATCAGCAGAAAAAAAATACTTTCGTTTTCTTCCTGCCAATCCGCTCACCCTCGATCACCCTCGATCACCATGGGAGATGGGAGGTTGGGAGCCGGCAAAAATTGAAGGAACGCTTGCCTTTACATATACTGCGTCTTTCGAGGGCACCTCCACATCTCCCACTTTGCTTTGCACACGCACCATGCCGCAAATCCCCCAGCTTCCCATTGGAATCGTCATCAACCTGCTGCGCGACAGACGATGCTGTAAGTTACACTCATTTCTAACACCATGGCTTCATACCTGACACTTGTTGAGTGGACTTTCTCCACAATTGGTCTGAGCTTCGAGAGACATACTCGGAACAGCGCCGTGTGCTTCAGCTGTGCCAATACGACGATGACACCAAGATTCGTGATCTCTTTGAAGTAAAAAAGATGGCAGGGGGCTACAGGTTCCTGCAGTGGCGTGACTCTGGCGATGAAGTGGTACTAGATGTCTCTGGACTGCTAGTGTCCTATCATTTGCCACCTATAACACCAAAATCAGGGTGCGTCCTGAGTACCACCACAATTGCATGATCTCACCAATGTCACATGTGCAGCGTAAACCCGGCTGAACGAAAAAGTTTGAGCCATTCCATCGCTATCATTGGCCCCGATAATCCACAATTCACCAGAGCTAGATCGGCTCTCCAGCGCATATTCAGCTACTTCGCTGAGAGCTTTGCCGAGGGTGACCTTCGTGGCCCAGAAGCCGCTACCATTGGCTCCGCAGACGCAATCTGTGCCCAAACTCGATTCATAGCTCCGGTTGAACGTAATGTATTTGAAACTACGACCATTTCTGACAGTATCGATCCCCACCACATTCTGTCGAAACTGGTGGAAACTGGCAAATTTGTCTATACCGTCGATAACATCATCAACTTCTTGGAGGTCGTCCGCGACCGAGATGGGTACCCACTTCACTAATTCCACTTCCTCAAATGCTCACACCAACTTCCTCGGCAGGCACTGGGGCAAGGACGAAGCCTTCCCTGGTATTTTCAGGAAAGGGCAATTGGTCGAAGCTTCGCTTGCCTTCCGCACTGTAGCCATTGGTGGCCGGCACGTCCCACTGACAAAGATCGAGGGCTTGGTTCTTGTCAATCGCATAGGGTCCCAGGTGCGTGTCATTCCAAGGTGTTAACCATATGGGATGCTGACCATTTCACGGAGACAGCTAATCACTGCTGAACAGGAGTCCATCCAGCGGCAGAAGGATGCTCCACAAGAGCCGACTCCACTTCTGACACGAAAACGCAGGCATGTAGACGATGACTTGGATGGTGACATGCGGAAGCGGGCAAAGGAAAATGTCGTCCATGATTTCAGTGCACTGCCCGGGTGCCAGGAGATGGATGCCGCATAGTTTTAGCTTTTACATGATGTGATCCAATACATCTCAGACGTATTTACCGTGGGTCTCAATACCGAGTACATGCCGAAGTCGATCAACAAAACTTCAGAGGTGAACCTATACATGCCGAAGTCGATCAATAAAACTTCAGAGGCGAACGTAAAGAAATTTGTTAAGAAATTTTGAAATTGGCTGCGGTAAGCTGAATTTTTTTCTTCTATTTCCATTCGCTTCAATTCAGTGACTGAACACCCTGGGATCCAGCCATGCCGCTCGATCAACCTCAGGGTGATGGTCATCCCGAGCACCCAAACATACCACAATGACACCAGAGGAGCGACTTAACACATAACACATTTGGGCTGGCTAACGCATACCAAGGAGTAAAACCCTGTAGATCATATGGGGAAAAGCTGGTAAAAAAAGTAACTGGGCGGATGAGGACCTATGACAAGCTTTTGTTCCAAATCATAGATATACAGACAAGGTAGAGCGCGTGCGTACCTTGCGGATATATGTGTCAAGCTCCGTGAACCACTTATCCACGGACGCGTCGTCGCGCAGAGCCGCATGCTCTGCTTGTTTGGCAAGCACTAAGTTCAGCATTACATATTGTGACGCAGTGAAAAGTCCGTTTGGAAAGTCCATTTGAGCAACGTGCGGATCTGGACGATGGCACATTGGAATGTCCGGTCCTGGTAGGTAAATATATCAGCAGGAGAATGGGAAGAGAGAAAACAGGTGACTTCAACGCCAGAACAGGCTCCCTCGCTGCCTCTAACACCCACCTGCCACGAACCTCCTTTGATAATGTGGTCAACAGGAGGGGGAGAGAGCTCTTGTCAGCTGCCCTCGACCTCGACCTCACTGTACTAAACGGTACAGAACGTGAGCATTCAACACCGGGCCGCTTTACGTCGTTTCAGCCCAATGGGCGAGCAGTCATTGATTACGCTCTGGTATCCACCGAGGCCTTGCCTCGTGTTGAGAGCCTACAAATCATGACGCCGCATGCAGACCCAGATGATGACTGGGCTGACCATGTACCCATTGTGGTGACTGTTGAGAGGCACCTCGTCTACATGAACCGACGACGGGTGCGGGGACCAACGCAGGAGGTGCAGTGGCCGGCCATAGAAAACGAGATTGACGTCCTATGGCAAGAAACGATAGATTCCGCCGAGACTCCAGAACAGGCTCGCAGCACGTTGTATGGGCCTGTTTCATTCAGCACCCCCGAGCTACAGGTGTACACCGACGGTTCCTGCTTCAACAATGGCAGAGCCGACGCGGTAGCCGGGAGCGGTGTGTATTGGGGAAAGGGGTCTGGAAAGAACAAGTCATTGCGTGTGCCAGGACCCTACCGTCAGACCAATAACAGGGGGGAGATATATGCTGTGATTCACGCTCTACTAGATGCGGACCCACGACGGAACCTCCAAATTGTAACCGACTCTGAGCTCGTCATCAGAGAGGCATGCTACTGGGCACCACAACATGCTCAGCTCGGGTGGGACTGTCCAAATGGTGATCTCCTCAAGGACATGGTCCGATTATTGGCGGCGCGTATGGCTCCTACGCGGTTTGTATGGGTCAAAGGCCACTCAGGAAATGAATGGGGGGATGCGGCAGATAGTCTTGCAAAGGCTGGGGCCCTGCAGCCATGGGTCGCTGACTATGTCCCCCTGCCTGATGTACCGTGGGATGTAGACGTACCTTGCAACAACCTATTTCCTGACACTATTAAAGTCTTTACATCGCTAGCGGAGATTCCTGTTGCGAAACCGAAGGACCACATCATAGAGCCTCAGACGGATGACGATGTTCCACAACGCTGGCCTCCACATCGGGGCCGGGAAAAGACGCGCAGACTCCAACAGTCCAGGCGCCATGACCTGCTCGCCTGTGATACCCCAGGGGAGTTCTGGAAGCTGATTCGGAGCTGGACAGACTCTCGCCGTGTGGCACCTGAGGTGTCACTGGAAGACCTCACGGAGGAGCTTTGTGCAAGGATGAATGCACCAGCCCAACTCCCGGACTCCTTCAATGCCGAACAGCTACAACTTAACAAGCTGCTGGCGGCTGCCCTGCCTGAACGCAGTGTGGACACTACCCCGGATGGTCTATTCTCCCGCCCATTCACTGAGGACGAGATTGCATGGGGAAAGCGCCATGTGAAATCACACACTATGGACAGTGCAGTGGGGGCCGATGGGTATTCCTACAAAGACATCATGGCCATTCCCAATGGGAAGATCGCCGCCCTGTTTGCGGAATGTCTTGCAAAAATGGAGATTCCGTCACGCTGGCTAGCGTCCTTGGTCATAGGCATCCCAAAGCCCAAGAAGGACGCGTCACTGCCCAAGAACTACAGGCTAATTGTGCTTGAAAGCTGTCTCCTGAAGTTCTTTACTCTGCTAATTGACAGACGCGTGCGAGAGTATGTGGACAGGCATGACATTCTCCCGGACTCACAGAATGGGTTCCGGACAGGGTTCCGCACGAATAACAACCCATTCATCTTGCGGACCATGGCAGACAAAGCGAGCGCAATGAACCAGACTCTGTACATTGCATATATTGACCTAAAGAACGCGTTTCCGTGGGCCGACAGGGAGACATTGTGGGTCAAGCTGAATGCCTGGGGGATATCAGGTGCACTCATAAGCTGGCTGCAGAAACTCTACCGCAGCATGTCGTACCTGGTGCGGATGGACGGTCAGATGTCCCATAGATTTTTGTGCACGCTCGGGCTACTAACGGGTGATCCTGGCTCGCCGGGTATATGGAATGTGCATCTTGCAGATTTTGTGGTGAGTGAGTACCCAGGGGACATCACTCTCGATGGCATACCCACATCACAGCTGGAACAGGCGGATGACATAGCACTAGTAACACTTTGCCCTGTCGCATTTCAGGGCAAGCTCAGTGACCATGTGGGATGGGCAGCTGACAATGGGTGTGAGGTCCAATTCGAGAAGTGCGTCTTCTGCATGAAGGGTGCGAAGCCCAAGCGGAAGCACGACTTCTACCTGGGAACACACAAGCTGGAAGAGGTGAATGACTTCCAATACGTCGGTATCCACTTTCGGGGCGGGTCGGGCAACTCCACATTTGTGGAACAGTACAGACTGAATGCCTCAAAGGCGATGCGGGTCGCAAACATGTGTTTAGGCGTACAGCGCATTGTAGGTGACATGCCTGTATGGGAGTCGCGGACACTGTACATGGCTCGAGTTGACCCCTACCTGACTGCGGGATGTGAGGTAGTACTGGATACGGTCACTAGCCAGAGGGAGAGCCTGGAGAAGGTACAACATTACTATGTCCGACGGATGTTGGGCATACAGGCACGGTCCATGCGAGCAGTGCTCTTCTCCGAGACAGGCTTGATGCCCATCAGGTATCGGAGGGTGCTACTGGCCCTGAAGTATCTCCTCCACATCCTTGATCTTCCTCTTGACCGGCTGGTCGTCAGGGCAATGTCGGAATCCTATCATTTGGCGCTGCGCGGGCTGGGATCCTGGTTCACGGACATGAAGACAGTACTTGCCAACCTCCCGGTCCCCGTCCTCTGGTTCTTACCGGATGGTGGCCTAACAAGACAGGGCGTGGAGGAACTCATCCTAAGGGTCGAGCGTTCCGCTGAGGAGTGGATTGACAATGTTATCTCGTCCTCCGACAAGACACGGGACCTCCTGAGTGATCGCTTGGAGATGGATGGAGACAGACTCGTCAAAAAGGTCATGACCTTCCGTCACTACCTACGAGTGAAGGCTCCCAGTCATAGGAAAGCCCTGACACATCTTGTGCTGTCATGCCACGAACTTGCCATAGAGCGCCTACGATGGAGTGAGCGACGTCGGGAACCTGTTCCTAGGCAATTCCGGGTTTGCAGGTTCTGTAAGGATGGCCTTGAAGACGCAGTGCATGCCGTGATCACTTGCCCTCATGGCCCTCTCGTCATTCTCCGTCAGGAATTTTGGACGCAAGTGGATGTTTCCCTACCCGGCTTCCGTGCCAAGCACAGCGAGCCTGATGTGCTGTTGCGTGCCCTGCTCGCCCAAAGGGTGATTGTATCTCTGCTCGCCAAGCTTGCATATGATGTCCTCCAAATTTTCTATGCCGAACCTATATATTTATACCAGGGGGGAAATGCTCCCCAAGACAGCTGAACTGTCTACATACATACCTTTTCATATCTGCATGCGTATTCTTGAGAAGAGTTTACGGTGCGGCGTGCATGAAATCCTGGATCACGGAGAGTTTTGTCGGGCGAGTGGGGAACTGCTGTCTGACTCCCACAGGGTTTTACCCGTGTTGTCCTGCCACTTTAGGCCGGGGATTCTGCATATGTTTCGTGCCCGTTTTCACACTCTCTGGTGGGTGCGTGTGTACTGCGGGACCGTGAACTAGTTATCGTGTCATCTTTGGTACTTAACTTACATAAGTAGCGACCGTGGTGAACTGGCTGTTCCAATTGGGGACCTAGCCAGTATAATATACTCCTCCTCCTCCTCCTCCACGTGGCTTGTTTGGCATTGCTTGACAGCCGGCCCGGAACTCACCGAAAAGACCCACAGAGTCGGGGACTGGCGCTCGCGCCGCTAACGATTTTTGAACCCGTCACGGTTGCAGTTCGACTTCGACCAACCGATCTCATCTGCAGCAGATTTTAGGAATGCCAGCTGACATTCATCGGTCTGCCTAGGTTATGTGTCTTTGCATGCAGCCTTGTACCCATATCTCGCCTCTTAACGTAACCATCGAATCCAGAACTTGACGCCTTCTAATACTTCGGTGGACGTAGTGGCGGAACCAGACAGCATGGTGAAGTTCGAGTTATTTTTGAATAGACACCTCATGTGCTCTACCAGAGGTTCTTCATCTTCCTATCGACAAGTTGAGACAACTCCGTGTCTGTGTCGTTTCTTCTCACATCGAAGACGTGTCAGATCTCCGCCCCGTGGACATGCTTGCTCCAATTGCTCCTATAGTCGGTCAGGCGTCTCCGGGTGGACTTCGCGCCTTCGTTCTTGGGGAAACTCCATCATGATCATTGGTGCCATGTAAGTATACGTTTAAAAATAGCGATGTGTCGTGGGCCTGGGCACATGCCTCGATATGTGCGGTTCCTTCCTTCTTAATACTAAATAGGCCTGTGATTTTACTATAAGAATCCGGCGGCTACTTCATTAACTCTACCCCCTTCACTTGGAGCCCCTACTTACTACCCCGACTATGGCGAGTAATCCCAGCGACGCCCACGCGTTGGAGAAGGACGAGAAGAACAGCGTGGACAGGACAGGTTCTATCGACCACAGCGGTGACCCGGTCGAGCTGGACGGTATCCATGACCGGCTAGAGTTTCCCACGGAAGAGGAACGCCAGACGCTGAGAAGGGTGGCTGACAAGATCCCATGGAACGCTTATCGTAAGAGCACATTGCTGACTTAGGCTCCACCACTATGGCTAACTCGAGTTTCCAGTCATCGCTTTCGTCGAACTGGCGGAACGCTTCTCGGTACGTAGATATTTACGTTCCCAATAGTTGTTGCCGCAATTGACCCGTCCAAAGTTTTACGGCTCCTCAGTCGTCTTCGTGAGTAAACAACCTATTTGCATCTTTTGAACTTACTTACGCCCATCTATGTCAGACCAATTTCATCCAACAAAAGCTTCCTGAGGGCTCGCATTCGGGTGCTGGCTTTACGAATGGACAATCAGGCGCTCTTGGTCTCGGTCAACGTGCTTCTACTGGTCTAACGACATTCTATCAATTTTGGTAGACATTCTTTCTCTCGTCCCAGTGTTTTTATTTACGGGCCCGTAGGTGCTATATTACACCGCTATTTGGAGCGTATATCGCGGACACCTATCTTGGACGGTTCAACACAATATGTATCGCCGTATTCATCGCGCTCATAGGCCATATCATCCTTATCGTCGCGGCCGTTCCGGGTGTCATTGAGCATTCCAGCGCAGTTGGAGCCTTTGTGGTGGCGCTTATAGTCATGGGGTTAGGTACGTCGGCCCTATAATCAGAGGCTGTCCAAAAATAACCGACCATTCGCAGGCACGGGTTTGTTCAAGAGCAACATTTCTCCTTTGGTCGCTGAGCAATACAAGCGTACCCGTCTCTTCGTCATCACCACCAAGAGCGGCGAGCGTGTCATCGTGGATCCTGTCCTCACGATATCTAGGGTATACATGGTATGGTGTAATTTCATCAATGTGGAGAATCGTTGCTAATAAAACAAAAGTACTTCTACCTTTTCATCAATATCGGTGCGCTCGTCGGTCAAATTGGGATGACATACTCCGAGAAGGTGCGCATTCGAGATATCACTTTCCTCGTCGTTCCAACTCATGTCCTGCTTAGTACGTGGGATTCTGGCTCGCCTACACCCTCCCGACTATTATCTTCCTCCTGTGCCCCATCGTCCTCCTTATCGGCCGGAAGCGTTATGTACGTTCACCACCCACGGGCTCCATTCTCCCGACCGCCTTGCGCTTGTGGCGATTTGCCGCTAAGGGCCGATGGAGCCTCAACCCTGTGAAGATGCACAGGCAAATGACCGCGCCTGACTTTTGGGAGAACGCCAAGCCAAGCAAGCAAGGTGATAACAAGCCGAAGTGGATGACCTTCGACGATCAATGGGTCGATGAGGTGAACCGCGGGTTGAAGGCCTGCAGTGTATTCTGCTGGTATCCTATATACTGTCAGTCAATTCTCGTCTATGTCATCTTGCGGTCGAAAAATCTGATCTCGTATGTTCGTCAGGGCTCACGTACAACCAGCTGAATAACAACTTGACGTCGCAGGCTGCTACGATGTCAACGCATGGTTTGCCTAATGACGTGTTGTCAAATCTTGACCCCTTCGCACTCATCATTTTCATCCCCATTTGCGATCTCCTCGTAAGTATTTGCGACTTTCAAGTGTGGAACGGTGTCTCACCTGCCGTTCGAAGATTTACCCATGGCTTCGCCGCGTGGGAGTCAACTTTAGTGCCCTCAAGAAGATCACTGCTGGCTTTGTTACCGGCGCTGGAGCCATGATCTGGGCTGCAGGTTCATCTTCATCTATAGCATTTTGGCAATCTAGGTACTAACAATCTTCATGCCAGTCGTACAACATTATATCTACAAGGTGATCTTCGTCCTTCCTTTTACTTCACACGTCGTACTTAATCGTCTATCTGTTCAGACCAATCCCTGCCACTACTCGGCCGCAACCTGCGCAGATGCCGACGGGGTCGCGCTTGTGTCTCCCTTGAATGTCTGGATACAAACCGGCGCGTCAGTATGTTCCTGCGTTTGACAATTACAAAGGCTTATCTCCGTCTCTTGACTTCAGTTATGTCCTCATTGCATTCAGCGAGATCTTCGCATCAATCACTGGGTTGGAATACGCTTTCACGAAGGCACCGGTCAACATGCGATCGCTCGTAATGGCCGTCTTCCTCTTCACATCGGCAATTTCCTCTGCTCTTGGCGAGGCCTTCGTCTGTACGTGGTCAACTTTTCTTCGCCGCATGAGACTTCATACTGACGTCGTTGTTCTCCAGCACTCTCCGCTGACCCATTGCTCGTGTGGAACTACGGTGTCATGGCAGTGTTAGCTGGTGTCACCGGCGTGGTATTCTGGCTCTACGTCCGGAAACTAGACGCGCAGGAAGACAGCCTTAATAACATGAAGCAGGGACATGTTGGGACTCAAATTAAGGATGGAACCGAGGCGATGCAGCTTTGAGACTAATGTAATCACGATTATTATCTGATAGTTGAATAATCCTGTGTGGATTTTCCATTGTATTAGGTGCTTCTTGTGCCTTCACGATTATCGAAATGATAGTACATTCGAACCTTGCCTATCACCCTCAGCGGTTGTCGTCATGCGAGGCTTTACCTCTTGCTCGGTCTCAGTCGCCTGTGACAATTGTAAGAGCTAAAGCTCCAGCGAATGACTTGCCGTTTGGCTCTGGGGGGACCTGTATCAAGACGTCACTACTCTTCAGTTTCGTTCATACTGGTTTGGGCATCGTTATTCGAGTATTTAATACATGATGAACGTGGGGTGTTGGGAACATACGTAGAAGGCTCGAGATACACAGCGGATTTCAACCTGTAGTATTTATTTATACATTGCATATCGAGATGCAATAGGCCCCTGGTGTCATCATATCTTGGGTATATATGTATGGGGGAATGCACCTCATAGGACCTTAACCACCTTCCTCTTCCTACGGAACGAAGTTAGCAGAAGCAGTCATAGGGTAGGGACAGACACAAACAATGTTGGATCACAGAGGAATTATTGTTTGAGTTCGAGACGGTATGATTCGTGATGTTTCCAGAGCCGGTATTGATTACGGTGTTAGAATAGCTGTTCTGGTTCCCACCGATTGACATAGCAGAGCGAAGCGGATGTGCGTAATGGGGGCTAGGATACAGACGAGGAGTGGATTGGAGACACCATTCGAGTCGCGAATCAGGATAATATGGGTGGAGACCAGGAGCCGGCGAATGAAGGCCAGCGCGGAACGGGTTGGGCGGTCTGAATGGATTCGACGATGCGGTCGTCAGAGGTGCTCTCAAAACATTGCGTTGTTTGTGGTCTACCCAGACTTGGGCAGGTATGCGTCCTTCAGCCTCTCGCGCATCTCGTCCTACATTGTCTGTTCCTTCAGTCCTGGCGATATCAGCTTTGGCATTCGCGGCTCTTTCAGTCTCCACTTGCTCCTTTTCGATACACTCCGTTGTTCCGACTCCTTTCTCCTGGGTTGCCCACTCGTTAGCGACCGCCGTACAGTCCCTTGTTTCCCTCGAAACAGAGTCAGACTTCTCTGGCGTTGGCATCTGCACAGTTTCCTGCCTTGGAATCTTGTCTTGACGAATGTCTCTGGTTTGAGCCGCCACAGACAGGAGCTGCTCTTGGATAGATGCGAGCGCATCGTGAATAGAGAGGGTGCATTTCAACTGTAGAGAATTATGTCTAGAGGACGAAAGCAAGAGAGGAGCTCGAGTACAGACGCTGAATAGGTCCAAGGATTGCTTCAAGCGTTCACGATATTCTTGTATTATCCCAGCATCAGATTGGTATTGAATAACGCGAATGATCTTGTTCTTGGACGCTTGCATTTCGGTATAGTCGTGTATTTCGCGCAAAGTCCTAAAGGTGAAGACAAAGGTGAAAACCTCGAGGTGCATGGAAAGCTGGGACTCACCTAGCCAATTCTCTTGCGTGATTCAGATAGGTGGGCTTTATATTTGCCAAGTCATCTATGATCTTGCTATCTCTGCACAGGATACTAGATACGAGGGCACAAGCATCAGTGGCCAGCCGCTTGAATGCGTCTTTGTTGCTCTTCACACACTATTGAGATTTGTGAGTCACTAGGCGCTGAACGCCGACTAGAGCAGCCCACCTACCTGTATCACGTCGATTATTCCCAGAGCCACTGCAGCTGCTTCCTGCAAGTAAGGCACTGGAGTCAGTCTCGCAGCATCAGCGAGTGTCGACAACACCAATCCCCAAGAGTCCAAGGCGATGCTAAACTTCGATGGTCGCTGGGACTTTTTCCAAGTTGCTGTCCGAGTCCCCTTTGGCATATGGGCATGGTCATGGTCTTCTCCACTACAAGAGATAGCCATAAGTGCTCCAGCGTCACTAAAAGTCGAAGGTGCTACCAAGTGGGCAGACAAGCTCAAAGAAAAAACGCCCCTCCCAATACCTATACCGTTTGGATGCGATGCACACAGCAAATGCTCAAATGTATCCGACCGTCGGACCCGATTGCGGAGACAAAATTCACATAGGCGCCCCTCAGGTCACAAGATGAGAACTACGCAGATCATGGTGAATGAGAGTGAACGAGGGCGCTTTTCGATTGAAAGATGCCATCGGTAAAGCAAAAACATCTATGAGTCATCCACTGGATCTCTTTCTCACACGGGTGTCAAGGCATCGATGCATCAACTCCGATGCGATCAGTCAGGGTACTTAGACGCAGACTTGTCATGCTAGCTCGTCGTGAGCACAGCAAAGGCTGTACGTTCGAGAGGGGCTCGGTCTACACCACTGGCCTCCACCACCTCGCTCCAACAAGAGTACAATTGTCTTCGCCATCCTTTTCGACTTAATACCAGCAGCTACCAGCAGATGGCTTATCAAAATGTAGATTAGATTCGCCGCATCATCAACAAGTTGCAATTTTCGATGCTAATTTTCGATGTCATGATCAACCACCTCGCGCGAACCCCAAGTGTCACTAGCGAGCAGTGTCGCTGTCGTCGCGACTTGCTGCTTGCTGCATCGGCTCCATCCTACTTGGAACTCAGCTTCACTCCAAACGCCCATAAAGGATAATATACCTGCTCGTCAGCCATCCGTCGACGTCCTGGAGTACCTCAATGATCAAGTATGGCACGAGGATGAGCCGCTACACTTCAAGTGACTGTGATCCCGCAGATCGCATTCAACCGCATGTTTCCAGCTCGGTGGGTCAATCGTGGACGTAAGGCGGATTTTATCAGAAAAAGTAACAGGAACAGGCTCCTTCATGGCGGGACGCGCCTTGGATGTTGTCGTTCATAACACTGCGTAACGTACAAAGGTATCGATGATTCTAATCTACACATCTCCTAGCTTTCGGGGATGCTGGCAATCTGCGAATCTTGAGCCGGTTTCGACCCGATGCGAGGGAGAGGCTGATTTCGAGGATTTCTCGGGTGGAGGCCCCTTGCGCCGCAGTAGAGAAATTTACGCTATCGGTTACTCATCTGGGCGCCACGTTCATTCCTGCTGAGTCCCGTCGTGGATCGCTAGTGTTGTGCCGGGTCGGGCTTCCAAGCCCTGAAGCCCCAAAGCCGGCCCTACTTGGGCCGAGCCGAGCCGGCCTTGCATTGGGCTTCTGAGGGCTCAAGGGATCGGCTTTGTGTTTTGCTGAGCCTTTCGAAGCCCTCGAGCCCGGGCTATGGTAGGCAAGAGGATGCTGACCATATGTTAGCCGTTTTCAGCGAGTAACATAGTCCTGGGGTAAGACTCAAGAAAGATTTTACATGTCAACACATCATCATATTTGTCGTTTCGTACGGCGCACCCAGTATGTGAAGCTATAGAATGGACTGACGCCCTTACTCGTATCTCGAACACATTATGATCGCGTGTGGAATCACAGCGTCGTCTCTCTCACAATTATCGTCAGTGTTACCTCTCCATTCCAAGGTCGTCATGGTGTCCGACGTCCGTTGGATGCTTGACTCAATAATCTTAGCAACGGCCCCAAAGTTGGAGCACGGTACGAGCGATCACGAAATATCTTACGACGATTTACTGCTATATATTTTCTGCTAGCCTCCTGCCCTGGATAGCTTTTTGTCTCTGGAAATACATTTATATCGATAAAGCGGACTTATTGTACAGTTTGTAATACGTAGCCAGTAAGACGGTCAATAATAGTCATGAATCCCTGGCCCGAAGTAGTGGTTACTCTCCTTGTATGCGCCTCCCCCTGGCATCAACCCCCACTGTGTATCTATGTCCCTCAGTAACGCCAACCCATCTTCATAAGTGAAATCGTCTGAGTATGGGCTATAACCAGGGCTCGGCGGCGGCTTGCGACCTTTCTTGGAACTTGACCCCGCTGCATTCTTACCTAGACGCTTTCCCGCGGCCTTCTTACCTAGGATGCACGTCAACGGTGTTCGATGAAGATTCTGGGGTTTACCTACCAAGATTCTTTGCGTGCCGCTTCCCCATCAAGTGATCGTTCATCGCGGCGACACCCATGTCGATATGGCAGGTGGCGCATACGTATCGGTCTGCCGGGGCAGGTACTGGGGTAGTTGTGGCTGCGGATGGTGCGGGAGGCTGGGTCTGAGAAGTCATGGGCACGGTCATAGGACCGATAGTCTGGGCAGCCAGCTTCTTCGCATGTTTCTTTCCAGCAAGGTGACTGCGCGCTGAACCAAGTGGCAGATCGATAGCGCAGATTATGCATTGAACCTTATTGCCTGCGGTTGGCGCTGTAATGTATGGGCTGGCAAGATTCGATGTTACTGACAACGACGCCGAATGCATCTGAGACTGCGAGGTCATGATATTCGCATCCATCCTCACAAGGTGACTGTGAGAAAGAGGGCGAATGACGAATGGCATTAGAGTTCACCACCCTTTTATAGGTGGTCCGGATTAGCACCCGGAAATCCCGATGGACAACAGCAACAAGCAAGCCCACGCTGGGAGCGATTCTACATAGAAGCAGAGGGCGGGGTGGTGTTACATATACATACAACATTTGTTAGACCTACATACAGCACAAGAAAACCATGAGTAGTGAGTACAAGAGTGAGATTGGGTAAGGGTCAGAGCATTATAGAGGCGAGCGAGGATAACAGACGGAAGAGATGGTAATCGTCGGCGCGGAGCCAGATCGCATGCAAGAAGTAAGAAGAACGGCGAGAGATTCTATGGGACTAGGGATCTTGCAGTAAAACGTGTATAAGAAGAAGGTCCACGTCTTCGGCTTCGAAAGCGGACATACCTGGGCGCCGACGATGTCATCATCACTTCTGCAGCATCCGCACCAACTTCGTCGGGGTCAGGGAACCAGCGATAGTGGATTTCCCGATAGTGTACTTGTACTGGCGGTCGAAGGCGCGCCCCACAAGGGGAATGCCCTGTTCGTGCACCGTTACATGTAGTGGGTTACCCTCGTCATCAGCGGTGATATCATACGTGCCCTCCTGTTTGAGGTGATTGGGCGCTTTCTCTCGTGCCCACCGGATGTTGATCTGCTGTAAGGTGGGTTTAGATAGCAGCATCTGGAGGGCGCTATCGAGCATGCTTTCGTCGCCGTACTTGTGCCCTTTTGTCAGCGAAAACCGTTTGAGGTCGGGTAGCCAGTGCAGCTGAGAGAGAAGGTGCTTCAAAGGCTTCTGGTTTCGAACGAAGGAGAAGTTAGTTATGTCAGAAAAAGATATCAGAGGACGTAGCTCACCGTGGTGAATGTCATCGTACACATGAAGTGTAGGTCAGTCAACTTGGGGCACGAGGAGAGAATCGAGGAAAATAAACGAGTGTTATCCTGGTTGGGATGTAGAACATGAGTCCAAAGGTCGAGGGAAGTAAGAGATGTGAGCGTCCGCAATATTGGACAGATAACTTCCAATCGGCTTTCTTGTAGCGGTTCGCATGTGAGATCCAGGTTCTCAATCGAACTGGGGTTGGGGAGCTGAGCCAATTGCTGATAGATCCCCACAAAGGTGTCGAGTTCGGGAAGAGCTTTTGGCGACAACTCCATCCGAATGTCGGGTGGTGACATCCACCGCTTGAAGTTCCACTGCAAGCGGATGTACTTGAGCGTTGGGTGGCTGTCTAGGAAATCAGAGAAGCACGACTCGTCTGCAGGGCCTAGTGTGAAGTCGCTCTGGTAGCCAAACGAGCCAAGAGTCAGTGATTGTAGCTTGGGCCATCGCGCTTCCGTGATGGGTAGGAAATCAAAGAGACGACTTGAAGATGAAAAGCTACATATGGCGAGTTCCTCTAGGTCGGGACAGCGATGACTTAGCATGTCCCAAAACTTGGTCGGAAGAGGCTCTAAAGGAGGAAATAGTTCTGCGAAATATGAGAAAAGGATACATACGTGGTTACGAACATACCTGTGCCGTGGAGCCCGTACCGGACGATTAGAGAAAAACTTTTGAGGCCAGAAAATTCGAACAGCTGACAATGGAGTTTATATATTAGCCTCCTGGTGAGACGAAGAGGGGTATATACCTCGCTATTTGGTTCCAACGGACGCGAACCAACATTGCTGAAGATGTTCCGTAGATTAGGACAGCTATAATCAGATGTTAACTTCTCTGTATCTCCATTGAAAGACATGACGTACCACCCGCGAAGAGTTTTCCACATACGATCCGAAGGCACCTCCAGCCCATCCCAGTCAAAGGTGTGCAAGGAGGTCAGGTTCTCCGCTATTTCACTAATCATAAAAGCGACCCAGCTCTCTTCTAGAGGCTCGTCTGGTTTTGGCCAAGACAGATAGTAGTTTGGCCGTACAGTCAGTTTGCGAATGTGGACACATATGTCGGGGCGTTTTGCGAGCATTGTCAGAGTCAGTCGGCATTTTCGACTGGACCTGAGGTACACTGTATCGTACAACGCCGGTACCAAGAATGCCTGAACGGCCGAAGACTGTGGACAAAGATCATCTTTCATGAACGCGAGAAGCAAGTAATGTGACATACAGTCAAGCTGAAGCTCAGTATGTCGGCCGGTGCCAAAAGATCAACCACTTCTCGTATGATGTCCGCTGGCACTGAGCCTATGGGCTTAGCCGCTGAAATCGCGGGGCAATCTGGTGTTCGCGTTGAAAGGGGAATGCGAAAGAGGGCACTCAAGCTCCGGCGTCGATTCGTCTTCGCCAACTGGGGGCGCTCGACGTTGATTTGGCGCATCTCGTGGTGGTAGTTGGAGAGTGGAGAGTGAAACGTGCCCGAGGGCAGAAACGCTGTGGTAGTGGGCAACAGCCACTTCGCCTGAGACTATCATTGCATTTCTCAAACAGGGACTGGTACCACGTGGGGTAGGCGCGGTGTACAAACAACTGTCATCACACTCGTTTCCTTGCTCGCGACATGATCGGATCCACAAGCGAGCACAAAAGCATCATGGTGGTTGAGTTGAAGGAAAAGAAAGAGCTGAATTGATGGGACTCCGAAAGGTGCGTAGACTTGGTGTTCTGGCGCTGCGCATCGTAAGTGAATCCAAGTATGGCTAGACCAGGCGAACTTGGCTCTATCACAACTATCCTTATGCCATTTAGGACAAGCATGCCGCAGCCGAGACCCTTTCCGATATACTAGCGCGTCCCTAGGATGTGCTTCTAGCGGTCCTACACGAGCGTTCCGAGCAGGCGTCGCGACTCATGTTCTCATCAAATATGAACGCAACTTGTGGCAGAATGGAGTCTTGTATGCTGGAGGTGCTGGGGCTGTCGAATGCCAACTATTCGTGTTAACAGTAAACCTGGAGGCGTTTGGGTTCATTACAGGTGCTGGCGCTGCTGTGCAGTGTTCTCTATGACATGGATTTTCGTCGGTATGTGTTACCTTTGCGTTGTTTGTCGTTCTACCCATTCCTGACTGAGGATAAGCGCGGTAGGAGGCCGATATACCCAACGTCAGACTTCAGTCGACATCGACATTTCACCGATCAATGGTATAGTATTAGACGCGTATTTTGAGGAGATTTCCTTATCTTTAATCTTATCTCTGAATTTGAACTGAGCTGCAGCTTGGTCAGCCAGCTCAGATCTGCAAGTTGAACCATCTGCAAGTTCAACTTGACCACATCAAACCAGCCGTGTTAATAACAGTCTTTTCTCCCTCTTGCGAAATGACTCTTGGCAGGTTTCCACCAACGAATTATCTACCACACCATCAAAAGGGCGATTTCCTGTATGTGGATAAGGTTGTTGCGCAACAGCGGATCTGCACGAGGTGCGTACAGAAATGCTGTGAGGAACGCGAGGACGGGTAGGCAAGACCAGAGATAGCGGGTCATAATTGGCGGTGCTGTGGATGAACAAGAATGACATTAGGCCTACATAGGAAGTGCGTTAGATCCCGAACGGCAGACTTCTCTGCATATCGACGGCGTTTCATCGCACCGATACAATGAGCCTCTTGACGATTTTTTCGTCGCCTATGGACGAAGTCAAGGGTCGTACGAACATATCGTTGCAGTTCCTCGAGACCTATTCATCAAGTGATATCTTGACGAAGGAGAATCCCGACAGAGCATCTATCTAGACAGGCGGGAACGAGGACCTGTCGATATAAATGGACTTGGGTCTTCAACATAATGACGTTGAATGAGATACCGATCATGAAGGTGGTGTACATGCCTATGCCTGATTTTCACCGAATTGATCAGGTGGGGAGAAGCGGACGAGCGGCAAGACTGAGTTATCAGCCATAAGGTCTTGGACAAAAGGTGCAGGATACGCAGGTTCACAGAAGAAGATGCTTGGAATCTACGAGTAGCGACAGATTCATCTTTGCCAGGTGGTCGGAGCTTCAGACGGCCTGGTGGGAAGTTGGCCGAAGCTAGGAGTTAGGGTGATCTGAGAAGCACGATGGCCGCAAGCGCTGTCGGTAGTACGACACTGGGTACGATCTCTACTCTTCACAAATGGTGGGAACTAATGTCAGACTGCGACGCCCAATCATCTAGAGTCCTCTAGATTAGCCAACGGGCCGCCTCGCCTACGAGTATGGGGCATGGGGTCTGTACATAAGGGTTTGGGGTTCATCGATGGAGATGTAAACTTAACCTGCAAGCCAAATATAAGTCGGGCCCGGTGCTTGAGAGGCCGATCAGGGGTGAATGGGGAAGGTGTGAAATGCAGCATGTACCGTCGCACACCAAGGTCAGGTCTATTTTTGATGGTGTGCCTACCGGATCACTCGCTATCTGTCGCTGCTCTTGGGGTCCTGGTACCCTGTGACATTGGAAAAGGTATAGGATATCATATCTAGTGCAAATCCTCTTGTCATTCCGTCATGGTTAGGTTAGGTAGGCCAGCTATGATCAATGAGAGATAGTCCGCACACAAATTTGGTCCACATACCTTCAGGTATACTTTGCCGAAGTCTATGATGATTGTGCGTCCTGGAGTCTGCGAGAATCCTCGGACTTCGAGTCCTTCAACCGTAGACAACATCTCTGGCCAAAGGTATGTCTGAGCACTCGTGTTTCCTCGCTTGAGCTTGGTACCCCCAGGAGCGTTAGGCCCAAGCCGTACAATGTTTCCACCGTGTTTTCGACGGTCATTTTCAGTCTTTGTTAAGTCGGCTGAGAAATCAATCACCTTCCAAGATTTACGCGCATGGACGACGAGTAGCAGGTGAAGACATGTCTCGTAGTGCTGGTCTCCCTCAGTGTACTCTGGCATAACGAATAGAAAGAAGTCAAGAGCCATTTACACGAGGCTGCTGCAGCAATCCAGCAGCAGCTCGCGTTAAGCGCATGCCATCGCGTCCGCGTTTGGCAGCCTCGTTGTTTGGCACAGCTTGCCTGCGCCATTGACTGCCCTCCAAAAGGCTCGAGCAACTCCTCCAGGTTTGCCTCATGTGGCCGGCACACTATTCTGAGTGGTCCAATGGATAGATTGGCATAAAATCAATCATTTAAAACCTTCATCTCGCTACCAGAAACGTACCAAGAGCTGTAGGTCGATTTTACTTGTCGAGTAATGGTACACTGCAGCGCGAACGGACATTACCGACCGTAGCAGCGGAGTTCAAATATGCTCGACCACTGATCTTCTGGATGACCCGCGCCCCCCAACGATTGAATCCTGCTGCGGCTATGGATGACGAAAAGAAGGCTTGTATCCTAACATCGGCACTGGGTAGGAGACTTTGAAAAAGTAAGGTATACATTATGTAAGCTTGTTGTGACTGAATTCATCCATACTGTCCTAGCCCGGTTATGACGGTTACGATAGGTTACAATAGAGCAGTTTGAAGTGCAAGGTAAGATACTATATATTCGAAGAAATATACCGAGGAATGTCACAAGCTACATTGGGTAGATGCTGGAGGACCCCATCAGTCGCTTGGTAGCTAACACATGGTCGCATCACTCGAAAACAGACCTGACCCTGCTGTGCGACGGTAAGCATGGTACTCAATGCAGAGCGTTGGGGAAACCGAGGAAGGTAGGCTGAGCACCGACTACCGACTACTGAGTAAGTATTTCCCGTCGGGTTTGAGGGCCATGGGTAACTCGTGCTCGACCTACGATGCGAATGGGGCAGGCGCATATGACTTTGGATAAACGGTGGTCATGATGAGGATTTGGGTACGCGAGGCGGAGGGTGGCTGATGGTCATGTTGATGTGACATAACAAATAACGTGGTGCGCAACAACCAACTGCGACCGGCCCGTCTTCCACACCACCACTTCCATATGGTCTTCCCACCTATAACTATACTGCTTTCAAGTTCCTATGGAATGAATCTCAAACGCTGGAGCTGGTCATATACATCCTCGTGTCATTCTGCTTGCGATCATCCCGTAATTGCGCGCGGACTCTCGATTCGAGTCAAGTATGGGATTTGAAAACAATTTTTTGCCGAGAATGCGGGGCAAAATATTTTTAGAAGCCTGGACGATGCTTCTTCAGCTCCTCTCACCCAAATCTCAACCCGAACTCGTGGTCTCATGAGATTCATGAAGCCGTCTGTCGCGTCCCATGACCCTGGGTGTTCAAAATTGGCATATGGTGGCATGCAGTCGGTGATGGGGTTGACGGAAGCGCTCCACTGTATAAATGCTTCTTGCTTCTTCAGAAAATTACCCCTTGCACTTTGCCTCTTTCCTAACTCAACCTTAGTGGAAAGCGTCCTGCGAAGATGGGTGTGAGTTATGTTTTCCTAGAAGGTTAAGACACGTCTGATCATACGCGTCGGCTCTTCCCCAGTATAGCGCTCGTATCGCCTCGAATCCCGTGCGTTGTGATGGTGGTAGAAATTATCTGCACTGTATTAACGAGCTCTTAGTATGTGGTGGGATCTTTCGCGTGCATTGGTGGAGGTCTCTTCGGTTTGGACATCTCCTCCATGTCAGGTGTGCTAAACGTACGTCTGCTATAACCATCTACACCATGGCTATCGTCTGACTCTTGGAACGCCTCGTAGAACAGGGCATATCTGGACACCTTCCATTCTGTGAGCCCTATGTTCGACCCTGCAGGTCGTGTTGACTCAAGTCTATCTATAGCCCGGACCCAGTGCGCAGGGTGGAATAGTGGCTGCTATGCCAGCTGGTTCTCTTTTCGGTGCACTACTTGTCACTCAGCTGGCGGATAGGATTGGGCGTAAGAGGACGATCATCCTCGCTGGTCTTGTATGGGTTATTGGCTCCATCTTGCAATGTGCTTCTGTGGTGAGTAGCTTAGTCGGCCCGGTTACGAATATGTCATAACCGTCTCATGACTTCTTCAGAATCGTGGCATGCTTGTTGTGGGACGCGTTATCTCCGGTATCTCGGTCGGTCTCTCTAGCGCTGTGGTGCCCATCTACCAATCGGAAATCACCGCCCCCGCTATTCGTGGACGCATGGTCTCACTGCAACAATGGTAAGCGCTCATTTATAACATGAACGCCGTGATACTAACAGCGGTCTTCGCGATATTCTTCCAGGTCTATCACTTGGGGTATCTTGCTCCAGTACTTCGTTCAATTCGGTTGTTCGTACATTGACGGCGTCGCCTCCTTCCGTATTCCATGGGGCTTGCAAATGATTCCTGCCCTCATTTTGAGCGCTGGTATGACCTTTTTCCCTGAGAGCCCTCGTTATCTCTTCGACAAGGGAAGGTGCGTAACTGGATACATTTATCATTAGTTATTCCTGATAACCCATCGTGAACAGGGAAGAAGAAGCCTTGCAAGTTCTCGCCGATCTTCACGGACAAGGCGATAAGAACAATGAACTGGTGGTCTTGGAATACGAAGAAATCAAGCAGCAGGTAAGCACATCTCTTCAGTGCGACAGGGATTATCCTTGACCGTCGAGGTAGGTGTACTTCGAACGCACGGAAGGCGCCAAGTCATACATGGACTTGTTGAAGCCCGGTAACCCCCGCCGTGTCATGCTCGGATGCTGCCTCCAGATGTGGTCTCAATTGAGCGGGATGAACGTTATGATGTATGTTTGCCTCGCTGCTTTCCAGGCTCTTGGACTAATGATTTTTAGGTACTATATTATCTATGTGTTCCAGGGTGCCGGTCTTACGGGTGTCCGTGGAAATCTGATCGCCGACGTTAGTGGTCTTGTCCCGACCTTAGCTTCGGCACACTGACAAGCTTTACAGTCTGTCCAATATGTCCTCAACGTCGCGTTGACTGGTACGTCATGATCACTACAATGTTCACAAGTAAAATCCTCATAATTCCACAGTCCCTGCGATCATTTACATTGACAAATGGGGTCGTCGACCCATGTTGATCTTCGGTACCATGGCCATGGGCTTCTGGTTATGCCTGGTTGGTGGCCTTCAGGGACGATTCGGACACTGGGGAGAAATCGACGGAAGCAGTAAGTACATGTTATGGGTTGCTTTCATTCACCTTTTCTGATCTCTGCGTGTCTAGCCATCTGGGTCGTCTCCAACAACGACGCTGCGACTAAAGCGATTATTGTTTGCTCTTACCTCTTTGTCTGCAGGTAAGCCGTCGAATGACCGCGTCCTGACTTCTCCTGCTAACAGGCTCCCAGTTTCGCTATCAGCATGGGTCCGGTTTCCTGGACGTACCCTGCGGAGTTGGTACGTTTATTTAAGAGATGTTTCTTCCGTTAGGATGTGAAACTCATCAAGCGCTCCTCGTCCAGTACTCTCTGAAAATCCGAGGAAAGGCTGTCTCGTTGGCAACTGCGACCAACTGGCTCTTCAACACTGCTCTGGCATGGGCCGTGCCCCCTGGTCTGGCCAACGTTGCCTGGAAGACATACTTCGTCTTCGCGGCGTTCAACTTCGCCGCTTGCATCCACATCTTCTTCATGTACCCCGAGACTGTCGGCCGTTCTTTGGAAGAAATCGAAGAAATCTTCCAGCAAGGTCATGTCTTCACCGCCTGGAAGATCGGAAAGGATGTCGGAAAGAAGACCCTTGAAGAGGTCGTCGCGAAGTCGAAGCAGCTACCGGTACGTTCTACTTCGACTCCCGAGATTATGTGAACTTAGATTGACTTGTTGCTACTTCTATCAGACTGAGAAGCGTCAGGAATCCCTCGACGAAAAATCTTCAGCATGATCATGACTCTTTTTAATGGTTTCACACTTTATTTGTTCGACGCATGCCAGTGTTTTAACGTAATCTCTGTACAACGACTGATTTCCGATGAATATCCGTGAGCCTTGTCAACTTCTGCGACCTGTTCGCTCAGCATGCGGAAATCAACGTTTGTATGGGCAGAACCAAACCTTGAAGGGTAGGCAGAGCATGCAGCTCGAACGTGACATTTTGTTCGAATCATGAGGCAGATGCCATGCACCTTTCACAATGGCCGAGCTTCCGAATCCACAAGTATGCTCGAGTGTGGATCTGGGCTTTGGCTCCATGGTGCGAGTTGAATTGTCAGTACGATAGTGCCAGTGGTAGACTTCTAGGACGATACAGGTGTCTCTGAAGGTCCGAATCATCAGTCCGGTCCGCTGGATGATCCGGATACGGCTCCATCGCCTCCACGTGTCCGATGCCTCAACCAGCTTCAGGTGTTTCCAAGTTGTCGGTCAACAGATACCTTGGTTCTAATTTCTATTGTCCGTGGCTCCTCTGCTCGCTGATGGATGAAGTAGACATGACAAGGTGCCTAATCCAGCTGTAATCACCGAAACTGCCGCCAACTACAACCACGGAGTGATCTATTGGACAGGTTCCAACAGGCTCCCGCATCTGATCGACAGCCTCAGCCCCCATATGTCCCTGGTCAGGTACGTGGAAACTATAAGGAACTAACGTATTGACACCAAGAACTGAGAATATATGAGATAGACGTGACACCGACTCTCGCCAGATGGACCAGCAGTCACCATAGCTTCGTGTCTACGAGCTCCAAAAACGAGACCTGCAATCACCGTGATCATCAAATATGAAGATTTGGCGCTAGGTGACGCTCTTACACTGCTGGTTTGCTCTCCTGTCCAACAATTGTGGGTCGGTCTTTTCAGATCATTAGATCCTTTCTAGTTACATATGATCGAGAGTCGCTTCCCACATGCTGGACGATCATTCAAGGAAAAGTGCTTCTCTTTCCCGTGCGCACCGAAAGCAGCTCAATCTTGAGTCAATGATTTGATCATCACCTCGTCGTCAACGTCGTCCAAACTGCCAACCCAGGTCCATATTCCTGATATAATATGCAAAGGTGTTTATGTATATCGTTTCATTGGAAAATTCTCACCAAACGCCTGGAATTACCGTTGTCAGTGGGGTCGCACCCCACACGGTCACTGGGCTCACCCAACACCCACCCTCATTTATCCCCACACCGTGTTCCCCCACATTCCTTCCATCTGGATTATGGAAAACTCGCCCATCACCATTGATGATATCAGCCCTCTCATCGAATTCGAGCCGTTGGATGCATGGACTCAGACGAATAGCAGTACAGATCCAATTGGAAGCCAGTGCGTGTCACGATCACCATCTCCTCATTTCCACTGCTCATGATTGCGCAGATACTACGCCGAGACGTTTACACGGACGCAGCAGCTGGGCGCGACGGCATCTTTCACGTTCAATGGAACGTCCATAACGATATGGGGCGCGAAAAGCCAGCAGCATGGAGAGTACACCGTAGATATCGACGGAGAAACGGAGACTGCGACCGCGTTCTCTGCCGAGGACGGATACCAGGTATCGCTCTTCAGTCGCGAGGGATTGAAGGACGGTACCCATGTAGTGACCATCACGAACACTCAATCAACCTTCCTGGACATCGACTCTGTGCGTAGCTTAGCTATCTTTGCGGCCGATCTTCATGTACTGACAGATGCATTCGTCCAACTTCAAGGTGACTTGGACGTCAAGCGTCAGCTCTACGAAAAGAGGCCCAATCTCCCATATACTTGTGGATGACACGGAAGAGGCATTCAATTACCTGCCATCGAGTGCATGGTCGAACAAGCCATCAAACGTAAATAAATTCTTCGGTAACACGGGGCAGTGAGTCTTTTTCGATCTGGTATTTGCAAGTTGTCCTCATGCGCAACCATAGTACAACCTCAACATCTGGGGCGTCAATCAAGTACTCATTTATAGTAAGATACGCGACTCTGGAATGTCGGACGTAGGCTAATTTAAATCCCAGGGTGGGCAACCTTGCCGCAGATTCTTGCGCTGCAAGGACACTGATTTTGCATGCAAGGGGCGGCTGTCTCTTTATACGGCACCGTGGGCCCGGACAACGGGGGATACACTGTTCAGCTGGATGGACAGCCTGCCAAATCTTACCGAGGTACGAAAACGACCTACGCCCCTCAAACACTCCTTTTCTACGCGAGCGGGCTCGGGTATAAGAACCACACCCTTGAAATTATCAGCACCGATAATGCGAGGCTGGAAATCGATTCCGCGATGGTCGCTCGCGTCGATTTCTTGCAGTGCGTCACCCTCACTTTGATTCAGTGACGTCTGATGAATGATTTGAATAGTTCATCGCCAACCACAGCAGTGAGCCCAGATGTAACGGGCAGTATTGACAACGTTGGTAAACCAGGGTACGTCGTATTTATATCTAATGGAACGTCCGGCTGACAATCCCATCGCGTCAGTAAATTATCGCCCGGTGCTGTTGTTGCGATCACGGTCGGTATCTTGGCCATTCTTGGCCTTATGGTAGCGCTTTCTGTGAGTCAGATCCCTCAGAGTCTCACGCCGGGTCTCTCTAATACCTGGGCTATTACAGGCCGTTATCTGTTTAAATAGGACACTGTGGAGAAGATTGAAGCGAGGATACATGGTACAGTCACAATTCGACTCGATGTCCCCCAGTGCCGATTCAACCGAAGGAGGGTTCCATGTCGCGTCGGATAGCAAGGGCTCCCGGGAGCCCACCACGCAGGTGACTCAAACGAGAGAAGTCGTCCCCATCAGGCCGGTGTCTAGAATGCGTCCAATATCCACGGTCTCTAATGTGTCTTCCTCTGCCTCCACGCTGGTTGCTGAGGATGGGTCCAATATGGGCGCTGGACGGAGAGGCCTCCGATTCAAGGTATTACCTTCCTTGTCTATGCTTCTACGGCTACGTCACGAACTTTGAACGATCTAGCGACGAAGCATGCAAGATCAGGGCACCGCTGGCTCTAGGCCTCCCCCACTTCCACGGCTTCCGCCACAGCTCCCACATATCCGATCCATTGGGCATTTAATGCCAATAGAATCTATGCCAGATCTCTTGGAACATCCCATCGCGCCAGACGTTGACTTGGAGATCAACATCCCTGTCATTTCGCCTTCGGTGTCGACTCCATCCTTAGCGAGCCGCAGACCTATTTCTCCGGTTTCTCCCTCTCCTGTTGCTGGACATGCGGAGAGTTCTCCTGAAGCGTCGATTTCGAATGTACAAATGGAAACTACTGCTTCCTCGGCAGTCGGGTTGCCCGAACATCCAGGAATACTGGAGTCAGGTCGGCTAGACAATCGCGATACAAGGGCGAAGGCCGGGGACCTTCCAATGCTTGTCATTCCTCCAGCGGCCGCTTCTACTTGTTCGTTTGGGAGAGACCGCATATACCCTGCAGGTAATTCTATCGGGAGTGCCTCCATTGATTCGAGTGCGCGACCTGCAGGTCATTCTCTTGGGACTGGGTCCATTGACTTGAGTGCGGGGTCCTCGCCGATACCATCTATGACACCCAAGAGCTCGTACGGTTCCCTGTCTTTAGCTCGGAAGAAGAGACGAGACACGAGGACGAACGAGGCGTTATTCCGATCACGCCTTCCCATGGATCTGAACTATGCCTGATCCTTGGGCCTATCGCTGTCATTGATTTTTCAAGCATTTACTTGCATTTTCGTTTCATCTTTTGTGGCCGGACGCTGTTGTCCATCATACACACATCGTTTTTTGAACTGATACATAACTTTGCATACAGACTGTTATATAGTGATACAATGTCCCGATAAAAACTACCATTTCATGTATAATCAACACACCGTACGCGTGATTTTAGGGCTCCCCATCTGGCAGGTCGGACACGTTGGCGTCGTCGTGGGAGGCGTAGTGTGCGATGAGGGTGTTGGCACAGTCGAGGATCGGGGGGTTTACCAGTGTCCGAGCAGGGTTCATGCCCTCCGAAAATCTGAACCACGTCGGTGCCTAATCAACTGAGCCATGTTTGGAACTGAAAGTCCTCCTCCTTGACGCCTGAAGATTACATGAGATCTCCATCATCCCCGAAAGCATCATCGTAGTCAGCCCACACACCTTCATCCAAAAGAAGCTTCCGCGCCAACGCATCCGCCTCATTCGGTGCGAACTGCGGTATCTCCCAGTCAGGCATACCCACATGCCCCCTAAACCCCGCGCAATGCGTGATGATCATACAAAAGAGGTTATTCAGATCCTCTCCAATCATGCTGAGTTTCGCGCGATTCGGATAAGGCTTGATTCGGTCATTGATGTACATCGTGGCGGAATGGGCATCGTCTATGTCCAGCTCCGAGTATTGTACGCCTAGGATGCGGGCGGCCCATTCCTCGGCGGTCTTGTGGGTCATGACGTAACCACCGATGCGCCACTCGCGAGGTGCACCGAAGGGTATGGGGAAGCAGGATTGCTCCAGCCTGCCTGGTGGCAAAGTGGAGTAAGAAGGCGTTGTCATACGTGATCGCGGTCGAAAGAGCGAGTGAGGTGCTGGGCTGGCGAACGAGGAACTACTGAGAAGTTTGGAGAGGATGTTGGCGTGTTAAGAGGTGAACCAAGGGTTCTGAAAAGGGAACTTGCTGTCACGTTGTGGTGAGTCTCTCCAGGGACGGACAGCTTTGGGACGTCACGAATCACAATGCCGTACAAATGTACCTCGGCCTCCGAACACGGGGAGGTGCGTGCAGCGTAACAGTGTCGTCGTTGGTTCCCCGCACAGATTTGAGAGGCACCCTCCTGATAAGTTTCGCAACACGCTGGTTATGAAGAAGGAGTCTCGAGAGAGGGAGTCGCGAAATGTGGCTGTGTCTGGATGTTTACCTAATGTGGACAAATGCTGATCAGAACTGGGACGAGCAGGCCTCTGAATAGCAGCAGCACCTACTCCTCCTTCATGGCCTAAGACGATTGATAGATAGTAAACCAGGAGTATCTACCCTTTCATCCTTTCATCCTTACATATTCTCACAATACTTAGTCATTCCATATCATTTACACTTGCTAAGGGTAACTTATAACCCCCAGGCTGGGCCACCCTCCACCCCCCGCTAATATAGTAAGTACATAAACACAAAACCATCAAGTAGAGCCCTCTACCGCATCCCATCCCCTACACCCCCCACCTCCCCCGCCTATCCCCATCCCCCATCAAAATAAATACCGCCCCCCACTCCCCCTCCCCCCCTTCCCCTTCCCCGTCCTCTCCCCTTCCACCCCCTCCCCTTCCCCTTCCCCCTCCCCATCCCCATCCCCATCAAAATCCATCCTCCCAATCACCTCCTGCGACCCCTGCCTCACCAGCACCCCCGGCGGTTCCCCAACCCACGCCCCCGCCCCATTCCCACTCCCACTCCCATCCCGCTCCCGTGCCCCCGCGAACCTGCCCCCGGTACTGGTACTGGTACGACGGCCTCCGAGCCCCTCCAGACTCCGCAGAAACGCCTCGTTCATCCGTCGAAGGCGAGCCTCCACCTCCTTCTCGCTCGTTAACATCAGGCCGCCTGGCGGGGACTGCGCCTGTGCCCCTCGTATAGATTGCATCTGGTTCTGGTTCTGGTTGTGAGTCGCTTCTTCCCCCGGTCCACTTCCCAAACGCGCTGGCACCCCCTCCCTCCCGCCCCCGCCCCCCTCACCAAAAGGCAAAGGCAAAGGCACGGACACAGGCGTCCGAGCCCTTCCCACAAGCGGCTTCCGCATATCAATATCCTGCACGAACAGCGAAATATCCACGTCCTCCTCCATCTCTCTCCTCCCCTTCCCCTTTCCCTTTCCCTCTCCCTTTCCCTCCTCCTTCCCCATCCCCATCCCCTTCCCACCCATCCCACCACTCGGAGCAGGGAACAACGGGGATGCGGATCGTGCGGGGGCTGGGGGGTGGAACAACGGCGAGGAAGGGGATTGGGACTGGGATTGAGACTGTGACTGCGACTGGGATTGAGACGCCCCACCCCCCAAGGAAGGCGCATACCGGTGCCCAAACGAGCTCGAATACCGCTTCCTCGGTGCACTCCCACTCACGCTCACGCTCCCACTCGCACTGCTCGCGGACGCGTCGTCAGGGCTGCCCCGGAGGGAGAGCGAGGTGTGCCGGGAGAGAGAGGTGTGCCGCGCGTGGGTCGGCGCGGACACGTGGGACTGGGACTGCGAGAGGGACTGCGAGGTGGAGACTGAGATGGGGCCGTCCGGGGCGATGGGGAGGCTCGGGACACGCTCGCGCTCGTATAGGGCGACGCGCTCGCTGAGGCTAGACGGGATGCCCGTGCCTGTGCTGAGGCTGGAGGGGCCGGGGGAGCAGCTGGTAGAGGCGGCACTGGCGGCGACGGTGTTGGACTTGAATGGGAAGGGGTATTGTGGGCGGCGTGCTGCCGGTGACTGCTGCTGTTCCTGGCCTGTCGTGGGGTTCGAGGTATACAACGAACTCGAGGGCGAGAGGGACGAAGTGGATGATCCTGCCAAATGCTGGTCGTGCTGGTGCTCCTGGCGCAGAATATATGCGCGTGTGGATGAGAGACCGGAGGGGGGTGTACCTGTTATGATAGCGACGCCGGAGGAGCTGGGGGGCCTGGAGGAGGATGGGAGGAGGGTGGGCTTCGGGACGCCGCTGAGGGAGTGGCGGGGCTGGTGGTGGGAGGGGCGGGAGCTGATGGAGGATCGGGGGAGGGAGGAGGGGGTAGCGGGGCCCTGGCGGTCGGCGGGGAGCGGAAGTGGGATCCCTGAGGTTCCCGAGTTTGACGATAGGGAGGACCTGATTGCCCGTGGCGGTGAGCGCGGGGGCGAGGCGGAGGCAGAGGCGGAAGAGGAGGAGGAACGGAGGTGGTTCTTGGTGAGGGTGGGTGTGAATGGGCGCTGGTCGAGCGAGAGGAAGCGGGAGGAGAGGAGGGATTCGAGCTCGTCGAGCTGGAATGTCGGGGACGCGAGATACGTCGATGATAGAGCTAAAGCGCCCATGGGGTGTGGCACGGGTGGGAACGTGTGTGTCTTGGAGTCTGAATCTATTTTACGAGTCAGTATGCCTTTGACCGAATATATACAAGAACAAGAACACGCACTTGTCAGGGAAAGGACGTCTGGATCATGTCCATTACGGACCTTAAGCGTGATGCCCAGGCTCGGACCTCCACCCGCCCGTCTCCTCAGGCGCTTCTGCAGCTTCCACGCAGGTAGTATCCTTAGCAGAGTGAATAGGCTGCGGAACAGCGGGATCCCGTTCTTATAGATAGTGGGGAGGGGCACGTCGGCGGGTGCGCGGCCCGGGATGAACTCGAGGACGAATGACTCGAGCAGGACGAAGCGGGGGGTGGGGTGGATGCGGACGCGCGAGGAGTCGGGGGATATGTGCACGAGGACCTGGTTGTGCGTCAGCTCGGGGATGGTGAGCAGGACTTGGATCTCGAGCGGGGGTGGCGGGCCCAGGGAGATAGACTTGTAGGGTTCACGTTCCTCCTTCGTGAAGAGGTCGGAGTCGGGGGTTTCCAAGTTGAACTGTAAACATCTGAGAAGAGGATACAGAAGGTACGAAGGACGTGGAACTGACCCATTTATCGAGCTTGGCTGGGAGGGGGTGGGTGGTGCGGGCGTGGTTGATAACGTAGAACAGCTTGGTGTAGAAGTGGAATGCGATTTGGTCTGCTCTCTGGGATTCGGACGAGGCCATGGAGGAGGAGTGGGCAGGACTGGTGCTGCTGCTGCTATTCACAGCATTCGGCACACTCATGTTGGCCTGCTGGTGTGGTCATGGTCCTGGTTCACCTTTGTCCCCATTAGGTAATCATCCACTTCCCAGCGACACAGCCACATTTCTCGACTCACTTCTCCCCCTTGTTCAGAACCATCATCAGGAGGATGGAGTTAACACGAATGCCTCTCGATTCTGTGGAGGGACCCCAACACCAGCGCTTTCGTACACCTCCCCATGATCGAACCTGGTGACATCCACAAGTCATTCATCCCTGCAGAGACGGGTCCGCTTTTTGGAACTCCCTTTAAACTCATTCGACGTCAACTCGTGACTTGACAGCAAGTTCCTTTTTGAATTTCGGAACTCTTGCCATTGGTTCGCCATCCGAGTTCTCAACGCGACAACATCCTCTCCAAAGTTCCTCATTCGCTAGCCCAGCACCTCCCAACTCGCTCTTCCGACATACCTCACCGCGCTCACACATGACAACGCCTTCCTACTCCACTTTGCCACCAGGCAGACTGGGGCGCTCTTGCATCCCCATACCCTTCGGTGAACCTCGCGACCTGCGCATTGGTGGTTACGTCATGACCCTCAAGACCGCCGAGGAATGGGCCGCCCGCATCCTAGGCGTACATGTACAAGAGCTGTCTAGAGCCCAGACCTCTCGCGCCGTGTGGTCCATTAATGACCGAATCAAGCCTTATCGCGCGAAACTCGACATCATTGGAGACGATGTAAACAACGTCTTTTGTATGATCGTCACGCATCGCGCACGGTTTAGAGGGAATGTGGGCATGCCTGACTGGGACATACCGCAGTTCACCCCAAATGAGAGGGATGTTTTGGCTCGGAAGCTCCTTTTGGATGAAGGTATGTGGGCTGACCACGATGATGCTTTCGGGGATGATGGAAATCATGTAATATTCAGGTGTCAAGGAGGAGGACTTTCAATTCCAAACATGGCTCAGTTGATCAGGCACCGGCGTGGTTGAGATTTGCGGAGGGCATGAACCATGCTCGGACACTGGTAAACCATGCCACGTCGACCAAGGAAGAACCGCACGGAGGTAAGTCGGCCGATAGCCATGTGCCCAGGGTGGAAAACCTTCAAACCGCCGAACGCATATATGATGATTGACTCGAGTATACCTACTATGAGCGTATCCTTCACATATTGTCCTGATCGTCACTATTTTAAATCATATCTGCTCTGGCAATCGAATATGACTTCTCTGTTCGACGTCGAGACGTTAGAGCTTGGCTTCAAGGTCCAGCGTCCGTAGGCTTGAAGGGTCCCGAACGGAGGCAGGGAACTCCTTGGGGCTTCAGGAATTTGCAAGGGTATGGCATCGGTACTTAGGATGGGTTACTCGTTGACGATTGAGCCGTTCCGTTCAGCACAAATGCTGCCTTTCCTTTCTCGGTATGAAGTCGTTCCATAGCAGAGAGGAAGTCTGAATCCACTGCTTGTGTGGGTAGGGGAATGGGGGGGTTGTATTTACCCTGCCCGGATCACTATTTATCCACTATGTTCATCTCTGACGAGGCCATAGAGGAGGAGTAGGTGCTGCTGCTATTTAGGACCTGCTCGTCGTGGTTCAGCGTTGTCCCCATTAGGTAAACATCCACTTCTCACCGACACAGCCACACTCCTCGACTCCCTCGCTTCTTCCTCTTGTTCAGAACCATCATCAGGAAGATGGGACCACGGATTCATTGTCTCTCGATTCTTTGGAGGGACCCAACACCAACTCTTTGGCGCACCTCCCCATAAATCGGAGGTACATATATGCGGCATTGTGACGTGTAAAAGTCGTTTGTCCCTGCGGAGAGACGGGACGGCATTGTGACGTGCAAAAGTCATTCATCCCTGCGAAGGGGTGCGCTTCGTAGAGCTCATTTTACATCATCTCGTGAGTAGGTTGCATACATTTGAGCGTGGCTGATGATACTGATGTACACGCGTCACCGTATGAAGACCCATCTCAAACAAGTCAATTACACACTCACGGAACATGGACACATTAACGACTTCATGCCGTATGGTAAGTCGAGTGACTTGCCTACGCAGCATCTCCCCACAATCTCCTGACCTTGCGTTGCAGTTACTCAACCAGTCCAGACCCCACCGCGCAGTCAAGCTCACGAGGCTGTGAATCGGGCACACAGGATTGGTGAAAGCTACGGGCAGATGGAATCAGGGGGAGAAATTCACGTCCATGAAAGTATGTAAATCATCCCCTTGTAACGTCCCAAGCTGACCGAGCTGCAGCTTGACACTTGCGGTTTCTTGACATCTACCCATTCTCTGACGAAATTCTTCCCATCAAAGGCGTTGATGAAGACGAGTGGTTATTTACCACCAGAGGACGTAAACTCTCACTAGAACCCCTCGACACTGAACCATCCGACATCAACGACAAAAATGATTTCGGCTCTTCTAAACCCTTCCTTTACGAGGATACGGAATTACAGTCCAAAATCTCGCCCTATCCATCCTGGCAACCCGTCAGAGCATCGAGAGGAAACCCGTATTGTGCGAGAGCACCAACGTGGTCGTTCCCTCGGACCCCAAATACGTCGATGCTTCTTGCACTGTACATCGTTGAACATCTGCACGCAACCCCGATTCTCCAGTCTTTCGATACGTCCCCTCCTGCTCATCTCGGTCTCGGATTTACCCTACGCATCGACATGACAAGGTCCTCGATCTCACATTCCTTACCCCGCCACCGCTTCTCGGACCAAGGAAGAGTGATAATTTTCTCACGTTGGGATGCCGCAAGCGGTTTGCGGCGTAGATCCCGGAAGCATACATAACTACCAAGCCTGTGGAAGCGGGGAGCCTAAATGCTAGGCGAGCCTGACCACGTCAGGATCGTGATTCCGGCGCTGTGAGAACGACGGTTGAACAGAGGGTTACTCGTTGTAGGAGTTCAATGTTCCATTTGTCCCGGCTTTGCGATACATTGGGAGCCTCCGAGGGTTGTTGCATGGACAGCTGTCACCAGGGACATGTGCAGCTCTCAATCCAGCCAGAATCTGACCGGAGTATCGACTCGAACGGGAGGCGTTCAGAATTGGAATCGTTTAGAGTTGGTATTGGCGTTAATCGGAGAGGAGTAGAGTCCAGCATAAATCATTGACGTGAAGCACCTTGGGTATGTCGTGCTCTGTCAGGGAAGGGAGAAATGGTCGAATAGGCATACGGAGTATTTAATGGGTTCGTTTCCCGTCAACGCCCACCGCCTTTATATGGCTTATATGTACAACCCAACAATAGGCCCCACTCTTTCTCGCTCTACATCTCCGAGACCCTTGCTGACAGATATGTCAAGAAAACGACAGGAGATACAAAGCTCATTTCCTCCGGATCTTCGAGCGATGTTCCCTACCCTGTCATGCTACGGTCAAGTCAGGTATGGGCGGTGGAGGCAGTAGTCGTATCATGGACCAACGGGAAGAGTGATGAATCAGGACCGAGGAGCAACAAAAGATGACAAGATAGAACGAAGTACGCAGAGTGGGAAAAATCTCGGAGTATGCACGATCAACCCCATCTGTTCCCGAGGCGGAACCCAACATGGCGTCAAAAATGAACCCATCCCGCCCCTTCATATATAAGGTCCTACCCTCACCCACTCTGAGAAATCCCCACCGATGTCGCCTACTTCCCGGCTGCTGCGCTTCCGCTCTGCGGCGCACCTCCTCAGCGTCTCTTCGACCAAGAAGACCAAGCACTTCTTGAAGACCTCCGCCGAGCCCATCCTCCGCGCCTTCCGCATCCCCCACGCCGAACACGCCGAGTTCCCCCGTGGGAAGCCCACGATCCTCAACTGGGCCAACACCCTCATTGCCCACTACGCCTCCCATGACGACGCCGAAGTATCCGACCTGCACCGCCGCCGCATGGGTACGCTCACAGTCAAGGAGCTTCGGTGGTACCAATCCGCGACGGGCGTAGAGCACAACTACGTCATTGCCATCATCGCGGACCCCCAACACGGGTGCGAGCGTTTCATCCGCCTCGACCGCGCACGCGACGACCCCGGCCTGGATGTCGTCGTATCGTTCCCCGGGGCCCCACATAGGCAGTACGCACGCTCCGCCGAATCCTTCTCCTCTTCGCATTCTTCCCTATCCTTCTACGACGAGCCCATAGACGGCGCGGGGACCGGGTGCCTGGATGCGATGTGGGTGCTGGGCGCGCTGCCCGAGGCCGATAGGCTCATTGAGCGCTCGACGTTCCGCGGGTCGCAGGGCAACTATGGCGCGCCGACGTTGCTGGATCTTGCGCTCGTGGCGCGGGCCGTGCACGATAACAACAACTATCACCTGTGGCCGCGGCAGTGCGTGTGGTTCTCAACGATGATCGTGCGGGGGCTGCAGGCCGACTTCCGGCACCACATCACGCATCGCGACTCGTCGCTCACGTTTCAGAACTGGATGATAGAGGTGTTGGACTCGGAGGGGGTGCGGGGGACATTTAAGGCGAAGGCGGTTTATAAGGAACAGGAAAGGGTGGTGGGGGATGTTGTAATGGCGTATAGGGCGAGCCGGGATGATGTGGTGGCGAGGGTATGAGTTTTCTATTTGAGATGTGGAGTGATGGTTGAGGTTTCTTTGTTGCTTTGCAGATTGAGGAGGCCGCGACACGCGTCACGAGGCATAAGGAACAACACCAAATCATTGATGAAGCGGTTGCGCAGCGGGATGAGGCGGCTGCTATTGCAGCAGCTGCGGCGGCGAGTTCCGTGGAGGCAACGGCCAGAGCGGCTGAAGCAGCAGCTAGGGCTGCCGACGCCGAAGAAAGGGCGGAGAGGGAAGCTCGTTTGAGGGAAGAGGCTGAGGAGAGGGCACATGACGAGGCACGGAAGAATGCGATGTCCGAGAGAGAGCTTAGGGACTTGAGGCGGCGCCTCGAGGAGCTTGAGAAGTCGTCTCGGAATCGGGAGAGGAGGCGAAGACATTGAAAATCAAAAAGCACCGGTGAAATATCTCATTGATTCCAGTAGCATCCATACACATTCATTTCCTCTACAGTCACATCCACATACTTCTCGGAATTCCTTAATTGTAATGCTATAATAGTTGCAAGCAATTCAGCATCAATCACGATAAAACTTTCAAACAATTTTGACATACTTTCGGGCGTTGTGTCTCGTTGTTGGGAAGTGCTTGCCCCACTTCGACATGTGTTCCTAGTTACATTGAGGATTATAGCAGTGGAGCACTCAGTAAGAGTTCATCGGCGTACGTAGTGGTTCTAATGCTTCTCTGACCACTTGATAACGCCCGTCACGAAACCCTCACCTCTCATACCATTGTTCCCAGTCGATCCGTACATCTGTCAAAGTCTCAAATTATCATACACAAGCTCGTATCGCAAGTCGAGAAGTTGGAGATGTACTTCTACACGCCAAGCCAGTTGACGAGGGCCTGTCCCGCTCAATCTGCTTGCTCTCCTTCAGACGTTAATAGGGATAGAGCTTCTGGAGAACGGAGTCGGATCGAACATTGGAACGGGGTGGGTTGGCTAGAACGTCGATTAGATCGGTCACTTGTCGCAATCCAATTTGGAAGTCTCGTACCTGACAGAACCACTCAGTGGTCGCAAAACAGGCTCCACTACTTCACCATCGGCATCCAGATGTTTCGAGATATGGAAAACTGCGAGCGACATAGCCGCCATGATGAAAAGCGATGTATCCGCGAGGACTCTACCTGTATATGATTTAGGCCTCTTGGTGCGTGAAATGGTCCCATCGCTGCCGAAGGTTGTTACTCACCTGGGCAAACGCTGGAACAAGAAAGTGGGTTCAAGCCATTCTGAAAAGAGTGAAGTACCTACCGCCTGCCGAAACCGAAGACGAAATCATATATGTCCCTTTCGGCCTCATGGCCACTGCCACAGATGAACCTTGAAGGATTGAATGTATCTGGATCTGCGTAAGTCCGAGGATCATGCAGCATATTCCTGCCGGACGATCAGAGGAGAAGACGGGGCCCGACTGGCGAATGGACTTACCAGGTATTCGCAATAATGATCGAGCCCTTGGGGATAAAATACCCGCCGTGGATGTCGTTCTCCATAACCACATGAGGGAGGCCTGTCATTCAAAGACAGCATCTCAATGTCATGTCGAGATACAATGCCAATCAACGGACCTGTTGGAACGACTGAATGGAAGCGCAACACCTCTCGGCACAAAGCATTGATGTATGGGAGACTATCGCGGTCCGCAAAGGTCGGAAACCTGCCGTGGCCTATGACGTCGTCAATTTCAGCCTGTGCCTTTTGTTGTGCGTCTGGGTACAAGGCCATCGTCAAGAAGAATACCTGAAGGAAGGACAGGCGCTGTCACACGACGAACTGAGCTGGCTCCGCTCCGACTTGGTGATTGCCAACAGGACCTACCGTTGAAAATCCTCCAGCAGCAATGGAGCTCGCCGTCCATTTGATAACATGGTCGTCAGCAGCGTTCACGTCGGTCAGAACGGTCGATGTGAAACAAGGTCTGGTAGTGCCTTTTTCCTGGATGAACGGGGAAATTAGAATCGAGACTAAAAGTGGGGAGGAGCTCACAAATTGTGTCTTCGCGTATTCATACGGGACGGTCCCCATATCGTACAGATTTTCTGCCCAGACCTTCGCTTTGGCGTGTAAACCAGCTCCGGGGAACCACGGAGGTAGGTGGCGAACTGTGACGCATGTGCTTGAAATAAATTCGGAATAAAATTCATTCATCATAGCGCTCACGAGCAGGAAGAAGATCAATCAAGAATGCGCCGGGCGCGGTCGCGATGGCAAATTGTTTCATTCCTTGATCGACAAGGTGAATAAAAGGATCATCACTGCCTGTGACATCATATCCATAAACTATTCCGAGGCTCACGGTGCCGATGTGCCTACATGGAACGAACGCAACGTTAGGCAATCTTTACAAAGACAAGGAAAATAAAGAGTGACAGACGTCTTCAAGTGGGTCGTCAAGTCCTTGGGGCTCGTCAGGATGTTTCTCAGGAATTTCCGGACCGCCGTCGCTTCGAACTCATGGAACGTCTTCATCGCTGAGTGTGTACCAAACGACTGGTGGAACAGTTTTCGGTAACGGTGAAACGTATCGCCGTAACGCACGAGTGGAAGCGTATTCTTCCATCCAATCAGTTCGCCGCCCATAGGAAGCGTAGGTCGGTCAGAATATATATGTCCTTTTCCACTTAGCATCTCCAGCGCGGCATCCACCGTGTTTAAAATGATAATCGGCTGGCCGAACACTGTGACGGACGAGATTGCGCCTTCAAGACGACATGAGAGTGAGAACCAGCGAGTGTAACGAAGGACTGAGTCACCATATGTTTTACCCCACTCCGCGAAAGTCAACCAAGTCGTTTCTCGCGGCATATCCGACAAGTTCCCGATTATGGGCCATCCCTGAGGCCCAGGCGGAAGAGGCAACCTGCGCCGCAAAGATCGAAAGCGTAACACAAGGTAAAGAGCCACTACCGGGACCGTCACTGCGATGAGGAATTTCATGGTCATCTTAACGTGGCTGACGTCGCTATGAGAGATCTTTATATCGGGTCATACAAGCCTAGGACTCCAGCGGCTTTGTTCCAGACACATCATGAAGAAGCATAGCTATCAGGGGCGCGTCAGATTTAGGGATCAGACTGGGAAGGACGAATGGGGACAGAAAAGGATGAAAGAATGAACGAAAGAGCGAAACCAATCAACTTAACGTACTTATAACTGCCGATGTGGGGAGACCAACTGAAGCGAACATCACTGCAGATCAGGTGCCATGATGAACGAGGATAAAACAGTGATTATGTGTCATCTCTTCCCAGCTAGTCCTCTAGAGTAGATAAAGGAATGTGATTTAGTGCCTGCATCCGAGTTGGGGCGTATGCAGAACAGGACATACAGTAATTCTCCTATACCATACGGCATTCTTCTTGTAGAGTGCTGAGTATGCTTGCAATGCGCACATGCGATGGAATGGAAGCCGCCGGGCGTTGTGGAATCTCCACCCAAATTGCCGCGTTCAGCGTCAGCCGAGCCAAGTTCTAGGGCCGCGTCCGCTACCATCACAAGCGCTAAGGGACCTTGATTCAGATTAACGACGCTCAGGCGAGACGAGGTGTGGATCAGAGTCGTCGTTTGCAGGTTTTGGAGAATTGGGGAAGAGATACTTACATGGTAGGCCTTGGTGTGGGAAGGTCAAGCCGAATCCGAGTTTAGCAGGGGCCCCCACCAACGCTATCTGCATTGCCTCCCATCGCGTCAGATAGAAAGTTAATCAGTACCGTGAATATCGGATAAGAACGGATTTGAACAGAAACAGGCGTTAGGCGCTTCTGACCATAGAGAGTGACGAAATCGACCATGACTACAACATCCAGCTTTCAGTACCGAGACAGTCATGAAAGGGGGTCCACAATTGATTACTCAATCCCGGTCTGTGGGTTACAAGACAGGATATGAGTGAAGTGCATCGAAGGCACCGTTACACGCAACGCTTCTATCAGAACCCGTTTAGACGGTTGACAGCTGCGGGTCCCTCGCCAATTGCAACATTTAACCCGTCAAGAAGCGCGAAGGTGGGCACACGGCCGCCGGAAACGACGCGCAGCCGCCGGCATGGGCCAGAATCCTATGATATCGGATGTCAATTAAGATTCCGTGTGATAGACGAGAAAAGCTGCGCAGACGTACGCAAGTTGAGGCTGATGGTAGTGGCCACGTCAATGAGCGATCGCCGATGACAAAGCCGTCGCCGACTGAGATGTTGGTGCTGAGGATGTGGTTGATCAGGTTCTGGTGCTCGTCAGTGGATGGCGGTCCATTGATATGATCGACACGGTAAGGGAAGTTCCCGTCCATCGAGATGAACGGGTCTTCCCAGAACTGAACCTGTGTAAGCATTGCTACGTGGATGAGAAATGATACTGATAGAGGGGATGATGTCGTTTGATATCGGGGCAGCATAAAATTGACGACGCCCCAGCACTTTTATCTACACCAGCGTCGAGAAATACAACTACTGGTTTTGTTTGATCGATCAGCTGTCCGAGAGTGGGCTAATCGCAGGACGTGAAGGAGGAACACAGGCGAGTGAGGGGATACCTATCGATGACATGTTGAAGCGACATAATTTCGAACGGTGACGAACGATGTGCCCGAGTTGGCAAACATAGGTTTCCAGACATCTGTCGACGCTCCTTCTGGGTTTGTAAACATGAATGTAAGGACTTCATTCGGGTTCGCATCGAGGAAGGTCTTGACTTTCTCGAGATAATCCTCGACGGTGCCGCTGTGGAAGAGACCCTATGGTCAGTGAGACGAGGTCCCCTATTCGTTACGATGCCTACACAAGCTAGGGTATGCGTCGGATACGGGTCCGGAGAGCAGGGGACTTCGAAGGAACGTACTGATCTTCACTGCCAAACGAAGGATGATATCATGATCATTTGCCAACGAGAGAAAAGCGAGCGGAAAGGTACATGTGGCCTCGTCCTTGTAGTATTCTTGCTCCAAATTTCAACCGGGCAGCAATTTCAACTTCTTGCATTCCCGCCGCTGGTAAACAAAGCAGCCGATCAGCAAGCGCGTTCTCGAGTAAACTATTAATAAACCGTACGCGCGAAAGGATTAAAACTCGATGCAAAGAAGTTATGTGTGCCAATATAGGTGACGTCCCCGTATGAACGGCCGCATAATTCTGCGCGACCTGAACCAAGGTATACATGTCCCCAACGTTGAGGACCAGAGAAGAACAGTCGACAGCGAAGTGGGCTCAAGACGCATCTAGCGAAACGGGAGAAAAACCCCTTGCATTCTGGCATGCTAGTGAGATTATTGGAGCCTGTTATTCTGGATGATAAAAGTCATTGAAGGCCACCGAAGGCAATATAACCGTGGTGGACGCGCGTGAAATCCATGCTGTAGTAGGCTGCAGTCCTCGTTGTGGTTGATGTCCATGTGGTTGTCGCGGTTGGCCAGCTCTTCTTTCAGTGTATGATAGAGATGGCGTTGCCAAACAATGGCCGTCCCGACTGGGAGCCGTCCGTCGCTTCACGCCGACTGCAGCAAGGCCGACTGACATTCCGTTAATTCTTCCTTCTTTCCTGCATCGCCGTTAACATTTAGGTTGCTTCCATCTCTGTCTGGGAGACACGACCGACGAATGGCAACGTTTCAGGAGGTCGACATCACGAGTCAGCGATGGATGAAGGCTCCAGAGGTCGCAGAAGACCTTTGTGCAGGTATGATTGGGAAGTGTGGGCGCATCTTGAAAACGAAGCCTCGATAAACGCAATATCTTGTTCAGAAGGTTTCAGCAGTGAGAAGTCCAAATGCCTATAACTTTGTGGCACATAAATTTCCATCTGTTCACGTCCACCTAAGGGATATATTGGGGTATCTGCCTCAACACAGCACCCAATGGCCGCTACACCTTGTTTGCAAGCAGCAGGGCTATCGGCCATTCCACTGACACGAGTTCGTCGACTCCGTATCTTCCTCCATTCTTCTTCACTTCTTCTCTCAAATCTTTCCAAAACCTGACCGCTATATCCCCACCGCTCACATCAACATCAACTCGCTCTGTGGGCATACCTGTCACAAGATCGTGTCCCGCAGGTCCCACGAGTTTATCCTCAGGGAATCGTTCATCGACCCGCTCCAGATCTTCTGGAAAGCGTTCATGGAAATTATGCAGCGCACTCCATGTCCTGAGGTACCCAAGCAGGTCCCTCCAGCGCATTGTCTTGCGCATCTCCACCGGCCTGATTTGCGTCGGAGATGGAGGTGGGAACTGGGTGGGGAAATGGGTGCCTGGAGCAGATTCACGTTAAATCTGGGATACGAGCGCTCCGTAGCCGGTAGAAACAGAGGGGAGATGGTAAGAAGCGGAATGCTCACCCGCGAAGTAGCGCCTCTCGAAATTAACGAGCCCGCCACGCGTGTTCATCACGGACTCCATTTGCGTGGGATCGGGTACATCAGTCAGCATGTTCTCCAGAATAGTCCTCCCAGGCCGTTCGAAATAAGGCCCCAGACTGGTGACAGGGTCTTTCCCCTGCGCATAGGCGCTTATCAGGGGCGTTGTTGTCGGATATCCTGACACACGAATTTCAGCATAGGTCTGGAGAAAGCCGAGGAAAAATGATCAGGCGCCACGCAAACGAGCGATATGGGTCAAACAGCTAGCAGTACTCACCCAGAAAGCAGCGGTACCCCCCGTCCGCAGGACCCTGCTAACCTCAGGCCAAACCAGGTCCCAGTCGAACCAGTGTCCTGCCTGTGCTACGAAGAGAAATTCAACCCAGAGGCCATGGATCTTCGAGGCAAGAGAGGGTAATAACCTGAAATGACGAGATCGACGCTATCATTAGCCAGTACGTTGCTCAGATCCTCGGAGCGACCTTGACGAAAAGTTAAGCCTCCATGTTGATGCTTCTTCTGAGCAGCGTCAATCATAGGTTGTGATGGATCGATCCCAGTAACGGATGAGAAATGGCTCTTAAGCTCGGTCGTAGCCTGCCCTGTATCATAAATCAATGAGCACTGTAAGACTCGGAACGTCGTTGATCGTTGAATATACACCAGACGTGGCAATGGTGCGTCAACTGAAAAATTTACACACCAGTTCCACAGCCCAAATCCACAGCGACATCCCATCGTGCAGTTTCCGTACTACGATGATAGTCAAAAATTTCCTTGAAAAGCTTCTTGGGGTATGTTGGCCGGAAGGACGAGTAGACGGACGCGTTGAAAGCTTTCTTGGCAAACGTTGCCATGATCGCTGAGTCACACACGGTCACATTTGACGCAACTTTCCTCTCAATTTAAGTAGGACCCCTCTCTAGCGCGGAGCGCGGAGCCGTACTAAGATCCGATCCTTATGCGGACGGAGATGACAGTGAAATGTGGCCCTCGTCCGATCTCTATGCGGACGAAAATCCAAAATTTCGACCGAAGGTCCGATGGAAGACGAGGACGGAGAAGGACGGAGATGCCTGGTCTATAGCGAGGTCTGATCTATTTAAATCGTTGACCATCACCACCAGCATCATCGTGGCCGCGAAATGAATGAACTGGTTGAGTGAGTCTTTGGTGACTAGAACTCACCTAGTAAAAAGAGTTTTCCTTGAGCCTTTACTACATATATTTTGACTAAAATGAACTTGGCAACTCGCTCCACCGATATGTTCCCATTCTCTGATCAACTTGTTGCTGAAGATTCAGAAATCGTAACATTATCACCACCATCCTTGGCACTTGGGTATTGTTCTTTCAAGTCTGGAAGAATAAGTCCAGCCGCGCCGCCTGCGACACATTAAACACTACCTTCAGCTGCTCTCGTGAACAACCCGCCGGACACAGCGCCCATAACTCAGATATGACATGCGCCGCGAGCAGTGCAAACTCCTGTGAAGGGACATGTATGGCACTGTAGTCTTGCGCTGCGGGTGGCTTGTCGTACTAGCCCGCCAGCCAGGCGAGGGGCCGCCCATCAAGGGTCGCGGTGGCGTTGGTGAACCACTCGCCTAAGGGGATGAACGCGCGCAGGGAGTAGTTTCTGAGCGCGAGCGACGTGTAGTCGCTATACAGGTAAGATGCCTAGGTTCGATGTCCAATTAGTGTGAGTTCATGGGTACGATGAGGGTGCGAGTTGTGGACTTACCGGTGTCACGTATAAAGTGGCTCCGGTGTCGCGCCTGCGCGGGTTTGGTTATTCAATATGCACGTAGGTCGGAGCATCCAAAGTCTTACCATTTTGACCCATTACAAGGGGCACTCCTGTCGTATTTGTATTGCCGACAGTTGTAATGAGCGCAAAGAGTCAAGTTATATGTCAAGGTTCCGAGGACAGCTATGACCCATGACCGCGTCGCAGAGCACCCCCAAAGCGCATATGGACCCCAGCAGAGGGACCGTACGCATTCTGTCTATGACCTGGCAGAAGGGACGGAGAGAGGCTGCGAGAGAGTTCCTATTGATGGAAGCTTCAGTGTACTCATGAGTGCGTTATACGCGTGGGGTGTTGGATGAAGGTAGCCGAGAATTCCTCTGCCGTACTGGCCCTACCCATTTGCTGGCTGGGTGCAGGATTGGAGTGTTTGGTGTCATAGGATATCTTGGTGACAGTATGTAGGGTAAACGACCGCATTTAGCTGAGGTTCGTCAACATGGGTGTGCAAGAACCTCCATTCCCAAGATGTAGACACCATTTCGAGAGTGGACGGTAGAGGTCTGCAAACGAGAAAGGAAAGATACGGGTACTATATATACAAAAAGGAACGGAGACGATACCAAGACACAACCAGCCCACTTTACACCACACACCACCATGGACCACCCCGCGTGGGCGACGAGATCACAAGCTCTTGATGAACTCTAACGCAAGCTTCGGACTGCATAAACGTAAGGATTAGACGACGGTATTCGAGGATGTTTAGCAAATGACGCTGACCTATCCGCAGGCTTGACGGGGACCTTTTTATCCAACAACTTCCCACCCTTCTCGAAAATGAAATGGCTGCGCTTCGTCTTTCCTCCTTCCCCAGCCCCCAAGGCCGTGATCAGAACGCGCTTCGGGTCGGACAGCAACGGATACGGCAGTTCCTTCTGTACGGGGAATCGGTTATGACGTGCCAGAAACAATAATCATAAAAATGACCTTGGTCTGCCATTTCGTCTGTGCAGTCGGGCTATCCGCGCTCAAGCAGTACACATCGTAGCCCACCGATGTGAAATCAGGGTAACTATCACGGAACCCACACGCCTGGGTCGTGCATCCAGCTAGAAGAGACACAGTCAGCTCTACGGAAGCGCCTGAGACTGCCAACTACACGTACGGGTATCAGCTTTGGGAACCAGAAAGACGACAAAGCCCTTCTCAGCCGCCAATCCAGCCACGTCCACGTCCTCGCCCTTCTCATTCTTGAGCATCACACTGGGCAAAACATCTCCAACATCAATCGGAGCGAGCGTAGCAGTATCCGCATCTTCAAGCTGATCCTCTTCCTCCGCTTCGCCCTCCGCATCGCTCTTGGCATTGCCTGACTTCGCCTGTACAAAAAAAGTCTCAACCATCCGATCGAACCCAAGGACGAAGCGACAAGACGCACCTTTTTCGTCGCCGAAGAGCCGTCTTCTGGGGCAGCCGCATCCTCAGTATCAGCCGCCACAGGCCTCTTCTTCGACGCCTTGGGCTTGCTCGGTTTCGGCTCCTCCTTGGGTTGCGATACAATCCGCGACGAGCGCCGGGGAGGCTCGGTGCTTGCGGCCGCTGAGGTTTTCCGGGGAGGCATGGTCGCGGTCGGGGAAGAAGAGGTGCCTGAGTGTGCGAAAATAAAGCCTTCGAATCTAAAGGACGGCTTGCATGATCATGACGTCCGTGCGCAAGTCTTTCCCTAACATGCTGACATGCACAATGCTGGCGGGCTTCAATTCCGGTCATGCAATGCATACTCGCTACCTGGATCTAAGCGACGCCTCGCTAAGAAAGAGATCCATGCCACCGACATGCAGATGATTAGCAAGAGTACTTTAGGTAGCAAAACGTATGTCAGTGTAGCGTTGATCAACAATGATGTAAGGTATCGAGCTGTAAATAAATCCAAATGTAGATGAATCGAAAAATGAGGGAGGAGGAAAGACGGGCATTATGAGATATCAGGACAACGTGATGAGAACCTTTTAAAAAAGAGAAGAAACAGAAAAAAATGCCGAACGAAGGGATGGTAATGCACCCATTGGCTCGAGAACGGCGGAGCCCCAGCATCTGGCGACGAACAAGTGGAGCAATAAAACAGGCCCTCAACAACCCGCTCCATCCAAAGGTCAGGAAGACCGCCTAGCCACCACCAAACCAACCTCTCACTCCGTCTCCGCACTCCCCGCCGAGCGGCTCTTCACAATCCTCGACAACGACGGCTTAATCCCCATCCCACTCGGCGACGACGACCTCACCCCTTGTCCCTGACCCAGTGGACTCGGGCTGCTCATAGCCGTCGGGCTCCCATGCAAAAGGAACTCGTCCGCCGTAGGCGTCGGGGAGATGACATTAAGGATAGAGTTGTTGGAGGACGAGCGCGAGCGGGAGATATACGGCCGTGGAGGGGGCTTCGTCTCAGTAGGCGACGTCGGCGTCGGCTCAGAAACGTCATTTCGTGGCTCCGACGTTCCAGTGGGTAGATCCAGTAAAAAGTCGTCTCCCATCGTAGCCCGCGGTGGTGCGCGCTCGACCATGGCATCCAAGAGCTATTGGTGGGGTGAAGGACGATCAACGACTGCGCGATTTCCCAGATCCAGAAAAAGGAAAGAGGAACCCACCTCTTTGCGCAACTCCTCCCCGGCATACTCCCCCTCCATCTCCTCCGGGCCCAGCAACACATTCCCCTTCCGGAACACCTCCCCCTCCTCCGCCACCCAAATCCTCGACCTACAGCACGTCACCAAAATCAGCCACACGGCCATATAACTTAAAAGGCGGACGAGCAGAAGCTCACCGATCAGTAGGCGAAGCCACACCCGCAACCGCCCCCATATCCATATCCAAGTACCTCTCATCCTCATCCTCCGACGACACCTCCGGCCCCGGGAGCAACGACGCCGTCGGGCTCAACACCTTCCCTAGCTCCTCCGGCTCAGGCTCCGCCCTCCCCTTACCTTTATCCACCCTCGGCGTCGTGGGCGTCAGCTCCTCCCTGTCCCTCTCCCCATCCTCCTTCCCATTCACCCCGACCCCCACCCCGTTAACACCCCCGTGTCCATTCGGCACCCGAGATCCAGCCCCAGCCCTTGGACTCCCCCCAACCCCATTCATCCCCTGCACACCACTCAGCCCCAGCCCCTTCAGCGGCAGCGTCAACACGGGTCTCCCCTGCGCAGGCAAAGTCGCAGGCGGCACCTGCTTCAACAGCCCCGTCAACGCATCATTCACACCCAGAAGCTCCTCCATGGTCCCCGGATCGTCCGTGCGCTGTATCACCCCCGCGAGCTCGCCGACGAGGGCGCGGGCGTCCCTGAAGAGGGCGGGCAGAAGGACGGGGGAGGTGGATTTGGGTTTGGTGGTGGAGGTGCTTTTGGAGAGGAGAGTGGTGAGCTGGGATATGCATTCGCGCGCGCGGATGAGGATGTCTGGTCCGGCCTTTACGAGAGGGTGATGGTGCGTTAGGTTGTGAGGAGGAGGGAAGGAGGGAGGAGGGAGGGGAACGTACGTTGAGCTCCTCTCCAAGCCTTATAGTCTTCGCCAGCTCACTCTCCTCAATCATCCCCCACACGCCCTTCCCAAGCCCCCGTCCACTCTCCCCCACCTGCGAGCTCCGTTCCGCCTCTTCCGTATTGCGCACGCACGAGTTCAGGATATCCCTACACATCCTGGAAAGGCGCAACCATCAGCACACATCACACAACCCCAAAAGCCAAGGCCAAAACCAAAACGCAGCAAAATGTGAAAGGGAGAAGAGAGAAGCCAAAGAAACCCCAAAGACAAAACCAAACCCACCTCGCAAACCCCTCATCCCCCGGCGGAATCATCAGATCCAAACACCTCATCACATGATTCGCCTTCAACCCCGAGCTCAGCGCCATCACAGCCGCGATATCCAAATTATTGTTCGTAAGGTCCAGGTGCAGGAGGGACGTGGACTCGGGGAGGAACTCGGCGAGGGCGATGGCGCCGGCGGAGGTGAGGAGCGTGGAGGAAAGGAAGAGGCGTTTGAGGGCTGTGTTGAGGGTGAATGCGGTGCGGAGGGATTGGATCTGGAGGGGAGGGCGTGGGTGTTAGCGCGAAGATTTAGTAAGCAGGAGGAGGGAAGGGGACGTACACCTTCGAGACCGGGCCCGGAGCAGGGGTTCTTACTTAGATCGAGCGTCTCCAAACATGAGTTATATTTCTGTCACGGAAGGAACTCCCGTCAGCACAACATCTCCGCCACGACGAGAATGGAAGGACTCACCAACGCTTCGGCAATAGCAACAAGACACGGCACATCCAGCTTATTCTCACTCAAATTCAACACCTTCAACGTTCGATTCCTCTTCAACACCTGCGCAATATACGTCACGCCCATCTACATCCCACCAAGTCAGCTATGCACAAAAAGAAAAGAACGAAGACCAAAAAAACTCACGCGCAAATCATTCCCCCTCAGATCCAGCGTCCTCAACGCCCCCACCCTCGGCAACGCATCCAACGCCCTAACCTTATCCAACAACGCCGCGCTCGGCCCCGCCCCCGCCCCCCTCTCCCTCCCCCCCTGCCCCTGCCCCTCCCTCTCAAAGCTCGTCCCCATCATCACCGGCGCCGCACTCCGCGGCCCCGACCCCCCCACCGGATGCCTCGTAGTCACCCCGCCCTGCTGACTCGACGTAATAAGCGGAATCGGGTGCCCCGTCGCCGAGAGCGGGTTCGCCAAGGCAGGCGGCGGGCCCTTGCGGCGCGTGCGCGGGATGTACGGCGTGTACGTCGTTTGGAGGCCGGTGGGCGGGTGGCGCGGGGGCGGGAGGATGGGGCCCGCACGCGCTGGGGCGGACTGCGGGGGCGTCGGGGTGGTGGGGGTTGGGGTTGGGGATAGTGGTGTCGCGGGTGGCGTGGGGTTGGTGGGGGAGAGGAGGAGGGATGTGACGGAGGAGGTGGGGGAGGTGTTGGTGGAGGAGTTGGGGGTGGTGAAGGAGGAGTAGGAGGAGGCGGAGGAGGGGGAGGCGAGGGAGGCGGGGACGATGTCGGGGTAGTCCCGGATCATGAGGGCGAGTGCGACGGCACCGGTGGGGTTGATGCGGTTGTGGCGGAGGGAGATGTTGCGGAGGGAGGATGTGCGAACGGCGCGCGCTAAGGGGTTGGGTTAGATCGGGAAGTGGGGGGAGGGCGGGGAGGGCTTACATAGTGTTTCTAGAGCTGGGGGTCGGAGGGCACAGTCGTCTAGACGGAGGGAGACTAGGCCTGGGTCTGGGGCGGTGACGAGAGCGGCTACGATGTATTCTATAGCTTTCTTGTCCAAGTTATTTTGGGACAGGTCCAGGAACTGCAGGCTTTTGGCCTGCGCTGAGGTGTGAGCGAGCGTAGAAAGTAGAGAGAAAAATGGCGGCATTACCTTGGCAAGATACGCGCCGACCAGCCGAAACGCAGGCGTCTTCAGCTTCCGGTTGGACGCCACCGAGAGGAAGGAGAGAGAATCCGGGATGAGTAGGGCATGCAGCATGGGTTTGAGCACCTGCGCTGCTGTCAGATATCTGGTACATAGAGATGCAGGTGCAACATACGTGTTCATCGAGGTCGCATTCGCGAAACACGAGCTTCCTAAGCCCCCACTCGATGGAGAAGACATCGGACAGAATGGATGCGGAAGTCAACGTCAACTGCACGCCTGAAAAGTCGACCGACCGTGGGCTGGCCGGCGACGCATTCTACATCCGGTCAGCACACACGACTCCAGCTTCAGACCACCAAGACCGACCTTGAACGCAACAGTGATAGCTGGATCTGGTTCCTCATCACATCCCGCGCAACACTCGCGATAGAATGATTCCACCTTATCCAAGCTCCACCAATCCTCCGTCTCCTCAGCGTTCGTCGCCCCATTAGAAGACAAAGAGTTCCCTCTGACAACCCGCCTCCGTCTCTCCAGCTCGCGATCCTCAATAGCCCTCTTCTCCTCCTTGAGTGTCGGCGTCGACGGCGGGTTCACCGAGGATATGGGGTACACTATCGCAATCTGCGGAAGGATGAAGTGTGCCCTTTTGAGAGGTTTTGTCTCATCGGCACTGGCGGGCGGCGACTGCGTCTGGGTCGGCAGGAACCTGGTGATGCGCGAGAAGAGCGACGACGGTGGGGGCGGGGGGCGCTTGAGGATGGACTTGCCGGGGATGGGGATGGTGACGGCCGAGGAGGACGGCGAGCACGATGAGTTGGAGGCTGCCATTCAATTGGGGTGAGCCAGCGCAATTATAGAGCCATTAATTTCGTTGCCACAAGTGGTGATGGCACAACAGCCCAAACTCGGTTGTTACCGCGTGTTTTCCCAACTTTGTTGTCACCATGAGCACTGAGCAGACCACTTCCCCACCACCATGCACAACCTATTACAACTGTTATCCTAAGGATCTTTATCCCCGTGAGCGTCGAAGTAACCACAAAGTTTGGTCATCCTGCGCCCAAAAAATCAAAATTTACTCGCGGTGACGGTCCAAGCTTCCCTCCATGCACCGAGGTTACTAAAAAGAGAAACGCAAATCCAATACCCGACCTTCCTTCATTCGGCGCTTTGACAACTCATCCGACGCCGTGCTGTGACACCCATAGACGTCGAACTCAGGCCAATTTTGACGTTCCTCAGAGAATCCGTCCACCAGAAATATGACGCGGGGCGAACCCTTCAGTTCAAAACGAATAGAGTGCGCCTTATCGATTAATTGACTGGCGACATCATAATAACAACTGTCCGTTTTCATAGGCAGCTGCGTCCAGTCAGAAGCGCCTACCACCACTACACTCCTGCCTGCTGGTAACAGGAATGAGTGGTCCGAACCCCATTAGGGCCTCGTCCATCCAGCCTTCCAGCGCGACGACACGTGGCGAACCAAGCGCAGGTCGAGGGAGGACACTCCTGGACTACGAATGGCCGTAGTGGTGGAGCTTAGTTTTGAGAGGTGTCGCTGAGCGCTCATGCAGCATTCCCGTCGAACATAAGGGTTGATGCTCCCCGCGCCGAAAATTGATATATCGAAGGCGGTTGCCGTCCTCTCTCCAACCCTTCGACTTTGTACACGGAGCGAAGGGCCTTGTTCGGGCCAATCAGACGCAATCTGAGTACCTGGAAATTCCGTGTCTCGGTGCTCCCTCAGTCGCAGGTCCACGCAGGCGGGGATCACTACCGCTATGATCAATTCTGCGGGGCATGGCCTTCACGGTCAAACTATTCGCCATGGCTAATTTAGGACCTCGGTCCGTCAGACGCGGAATCGGCGATTGGGCGACGTTACCCAGTCCCGTCGGTAACACTTTCAGACCACTTTTTGGTTCTATATCCCACAATAATAAAACTCAGCCTGACGACTTGGTCCAGTTCAACTGTTCTACTTCAGAGGGAAGGTAACTACGCCTATAGGAATAGCGTTACAGTTTTCTTTGTCCCACAGGTCGTGCACCGGCGAACTTGAAGACCTAAACAGCCTTGCTCCGACCTCGGAGGGAACTCGAAGACTTACTGGGCTCGGTTCCACAGTTCCAGGGAGCGCTCAGGAAAGAACCACGAATCAAGAGGTCTGATGGTCACCTACTTATCCAGCATTAGGCTAGGGAGAATGGTCCGCTCCATCCTCCACCACCGACAGAGAATCACATAGTACAGAAGGCAAAAATGCCACTGTCCATCACGCGCCAAGTGAACGCCCCTCCGACTTGCCGTGTTGCATCAATGATCAGATGCACATTCCCACTTCATGGAGAAGCATTTCGAGTTCCGGGGCCGAATAATGACCTGCTGAAGCTCGGATGCGGTTCTATGACGCCCAAAGACGTCAAACTCGGCACCATGGTTAAAATTGGCCTTCCGTGGGCATTCCGTTCAATAGATGACAAGGCAATAGAACAAGGGCTATCTTGCCCGTCCAATTCGAAACGAATACGAGCATGTACGTGTCCATTATCGGTATCGTTCTTTACTATGGTGATAATTGTCCCTTTCCGCAGGTAACTTCAACCAGTCCGAGTCGCCCGCCTGAGAAGGTACGTAAATGTCGAAAATACATACAGAAGGTTGAATTAATAAGTACAATAAATATAGGATGTAGTAGTGGTATCACATTGCAAGCTTTCCATCATACACAACCGAACATGAGCGACAAACGGAACAGAAAGAAAAAGAAAAGAAGAAAGCGAAGAAGAGACCTGAAGAGACCACCTAAAACTCATCCATATATTCCTTGCACCGATCCCACAGCCTATGCCACCTCCCCCCATTCCACGTCCTCACCCGCGCCCACCCATCATGCGCGGCCATTCTCTCAATCCAAATCAACACCGAACACAGCGCGAAATCCGCATAGCTCACATCCCTCCCCATCGCCACCGTCCCATCCCCGTCCCCCGCGTTCTTATCAAGTATCATCGCCAGAAAATCGAACTGCTCCTTCACCGCCCCCCACGCCTGCTCCCTCTGCGGGCCCGAAAGATACACAGGCTGCGGCTGCACCCCCCTGGCCGAGTGCGACGAGTGCCGCAGCTGCAACTGCTGGTGCGAGAGCGGCACCATGATGGGCAGCAAAGGCTTCGCAAACACTTCTTGGATATAGTGCACGAACAACGTCTGCACCGCACGCGCGCCCTCTGGGAATACCGGCCGCGCGGGGTAGGCAGCCTCCAAGTACTCCGCGATGTGGTTCGTGTTTGCCAGTATCTCGGGCGTCATGGGGTTACGCGTTGGGTCCACGATGACGGGGAGGGTGTATATTGGCCGCCCGTCGCTGCGGAGGGAGGACGGGGGTGCGCCGATGGAGCGCAGCGTGGCTTCGACGTCGGGGAACTCGACCCAGACGGTTCGGTAGCGCAGGCGTTTGTAGTTTAGAATGAAGCGTATGCGCCAGATGTTGGGTGCCCAGGGCTGTGGTGTGTGCCCAGGGGTATCGTATAGGGTTATTATTGGTGGGGATACTGTTGGTCGGGATGAATATCGCGACATTGTGTCAAAGCAGGAAGAGTGGTGTAGTGTGTAAATGGAGACAAGGAGTTGCCTCGTCGCGTCTTTTTAAACACTTGAGTCAATGGGGACGGCAGCCTAAAAGCCAGAATAGTGCGGGGTAGTAACTGTATGATGTTATGACTGGCTGTCAGTCACACCTAGTCATCAAACCGCGCTTTCCAGATAGACGGGCCTTATATAGATTGCATAGGCATCGCGGGCCCAATACGTTGTATCAATATCTACGTCGGGGGGAAATAAGAGACGGAACCACGGAGATGTGGTGTGCACTGTAATTCGCCGACTGTTGTCGTGGTGCTTTTGCGTCTCCGCACGACACCTTTCGATGTAATCAGAATCTGGTTTTAGATCAAGGCATAACGGATTTACCAGCTCTAAAATGAACGATTTATTTCCCATTTTGTCCCGTGCCCCAGGTGAGTCAGAGAACTTGTAGTGATGTGTGGCCGTGTCCCTACGGATGCGATGAGGTGTGGACGCGCAAAAAAGGAATTTCAGGTAAGGCTGTGTATTTTGGTTTCCAAATCGGGATGGCGTCGCGCTGTCACGTGCGTCGGTGAGATTGGCGCGTGCCCCAAAACGCGCAAGAACGACGGGTATGGGTAGATGAGGATACGCATACGCCTATGCTGCGGATCAGACTGGCTACGGATGACTGGAGGCATACGTTTCGAAATGAAAGTAGGTAGAGAGGATAACTGAACAGGCTCAGACGCGCAGGCACTGCGCACCGCCCCTGTCCATCTTCTGCGCTTAGCCGAGCTGACATATAGCATCAGCACATTTTGGAGATATCTGAGTCTGCTTCGCCTTGCCAGCGTTTTTCTCTGCACATAACTCGCCTCTCCACGAAATTGTAGCATCCAAATCTTAGCATACTGTTCGAAGGATCTCCGCGCGGGCCCAGGCGAGTGCCGCTGTCGGGCAAATAATAACGGCCGACTGACAAAGGCCAGAGATAACGATGTAGATGTCGGGTTTCAAGGTTCAAGAGAACCTTCGCATGATATATGTGTCCGGGTATACGCCCGTAATACGTCAGATAGTCATCATCTCGACGAGATGGATAGACGCTGGACCCAATCGCAGTTGATGTCGAACAAAAACGCGGCTCTAGGAAGTGGTCACGAACGTCGTGCCTGGCAACGGAGGTTCTTCAAAGGACATGGCGTTTCGTATATCCGAGCGGAAAAAAGCACGGAGCGGTGTAGGTCCGTCTCTCGACATCAAGGAGCGTAATTGGAATCGCGTGGAGATACAGCGATGGCGCGGGAAGGAGAGGAGAGACTTCGACTAGACACAAGCGAGGCATTTTCGAGAGAATAAAGGAAGGTAGGTAACAGCTTCACACTGCCCCCACTGCTGGTCGGACGAGTGTTGCGTTTGCGCCACGTCGTTTCTGAGCATTTCGCTAGCGGAACCGAGGACTCCGAACAGGGCGATCAAAGCGTTGACTAGAAGGGAATAGATGGGCCAATTGGTTATATGTACATCTCGCCAATTGGATTTGACTTGGATAGTCGGTTGATCCATCGTGCTAAGAGTCTCGAAGTGTCGGCGTGTATGCCTTCGTGGTGTTTGACTGAGACATATTCGAGATCGACTTCCGTACAAACGCCCGTCCGTAGCGTCGCCCTTGTATGATTGGGGAGCTTGCTCCCCTATATCTTGCTACCGACCCAAAATGCAGATGATTGGTAAGCGTTACTTGTTGTGATACTGTTTGGCTTTTGAGGACCCCGTGGGAATTTCAACGCAGCGCGCAGGCATCGCGTGCTGTTGTGGTGCTTGCCAGTGAGCGTCAGAAATGCCGCGCCGTTTTCTCAGCGACGACAGATTCTGGGACATTTCTGAATCAACTATATAGTGCATCAAAAGATTGTCAATTATGGCTTCTCTCCGTGTCTGTTGGCAACTCGGTATTTAGTGAAGTCCACCCTCAGTCCCAGTTAAGCAGTTTCCTGAGCCTTAAGCTTCCGGGACCTCTCTCACTTAGTGCCTTTTACTGCCTCCCTTAAAGAGTAATCTGGGAGTGATAGGATCATACAGCATTTCTCTCCCCCATGTATATATTCAGAAAACCCCCCAATACCTGGAGGCTTAAGTTGATGTAGAGAAATAGGTGTTGAAGAAGGTTACGCGCAGCGGCAGACTGAGACCGAGACGGATCTGATAAAGACGTCGAGCTGAAATGAATAAATACAAAGTGGACTGGGGTCCGTAGTATTCAGTAGGTAGTTAGCTGAAGACTACACGGAGTGTACATACCTGGGGTCCGTAGTATTCAGTAGGTAGTTAGCTGAAGACTACGAGGCCCCGATGAAAAAAGATTAGACTACGCGGTCACGTGTGTAGGTATATCCGAACTCCGGGAGGCGTCTATGGCACTCCCAAGAACACCAGCAACACTCCCACCTGATGAAGTGCCCGACGACATCACCGGAGTTCCTCTCTCGAAAATTCCCCAACAACTCCCATCCTCCTCCGCAGCCTGTCCACCGCTTCACGAGGCAAAGCCTTCGTCAGAAGGTCGGCCGCCATATCTTCGGTGGAAATGAAAGTGGGGTGGATTTTGCCATCGTGAACAGCGTCACGCAACCAAAACCAGTGGCGGTCAAGGTGCTTGAGGCGACCCATGTGCTCGGGATGCTTGGAGACTGAGATCGCGGACTGGTTATCCATGTTGAGAACCGAGGCGCTCGACTGTGGCGTGCCAATTTCAGCAAGAAAATTCCTCAGCCAGCAGAGCTCGCGTCCTGTCTCGCTCGCAGCGACGAATTCAGCCTCAGTGGTGGAGAGCGCCACAATTGTCTGTTGGCGTGCGGACCAGCTCACGGCGCCACCGCCAACAGTGACAAGCATGCCTGTAGTGGACCGGCCATTGTCCAAATTGCCGCCGTGGTCAGCATCAGAGAAGGCGAGGAAGAGGGAAGGGGAGGTGGTGGCCGCAGCAGCTGAGTATTCAATACGATAGTTGAGTGTACCTCGTATGTAGCGCAGAAGGTGTTTGACCGCCTTCCAATGAGCAATGCCTGGGCAAGCATTGAAGCGACAGAGCACCCCAACTGGGAAAGCAAGGTCAGGCCGGGTGCACAAAGCAAGATAGAGAAGGGCGCCCGTGGCCTGAATGTAGGGGTATTGCCGCATCTCTTCCACTTCTTCTGGCGTCTGAGGGGATTGGGCCTTGGTGAGACGGATATTTGGGTCCATGGGCGTGGATACGGCTTTGGAATCAAGCATGTTGAACCTGGACAGGACCTCAATCGCATAGGCACGCTGGTCGATCCACAACTTGCGGTTGGGGCGGTCACGAATGACACGGACTCCAAGAAGACCAGTGGTGGGGCCAAGGTGACGCAGTTTGAAGTGCTTACGCAGCTCAGCAATGACGTTGAGGATAGCAGGCCTGGACTTTGATGCAATGGTCATGTCGTCGACGTGCACTGGGATGATGATGCGGACGTCGTTGCGCATATAAACATACACGCAGGGGTCCGAAGCTATGCGAGCAAAACCGAGGAGAATGAAAACACTGTGCATCCGTTTATGCCAGAGGTATGCGCTCTGCTTCAGGCCATAAAGACCTTTGTCCAGGACACAGACAGGCTCACCATCGGTAGGGAGACGGACGGTCCCAGGAGGGACATCCTGAGGAAAGCCATCTGGGAACTTGAGGTAGAGTTCAGCGTCGACAATCCCATGCAGAAAAGCGGACGAAATATCGACGGACTCGAGGTGCATATCCTCGATCGCAGCCAGAGCAAGAATAGTCCGCACTGCATTCCACCGAGCAGTTGGTGCGAAGGTCTCGTCGAAATCGACACCTGGGCGCTGACTGAATCCCTGAGCCACAACGCGAGCCTTGAAACGCTCCACAGCACCATCAGGCAAGCGTTTGACCTTGAACACCCATCGTGAACCAATAGCCTTCTTCCCAGCAGGGAGGTATACGACACGCCATGTCCCGTTGACCTTGAGCGCGTTCATCTCCTCGCACATGGCCTTGTACCACTCAGCGGCATCCTCGCTCGACATTGCCTCCCGATACGAGCGGGGATTCGTGTCGTGTACACCAACCTTATACGCATGCTGTGCAGCGTAGGCGCCCATTTCACCAACTCCAAAATCCAAACCGGTCTCGACATACGCACGACCTGCCATGAGGAGAGCTTCATCAGAGAGGACATTCAATGCGAAGTCCACCTCTTGCTCCTCATTGGCGTCAATGTCACCAACATTGACGTCCCACAGAGGCTGTAGGTCGGGACTGATGGGGGGAGGAGGAGGAGGAATAGGGGGCTCGGGCTCGCGAGGTGTGAGCGGTGATTCCTTCGCAGCCTGACGACGAACAGCTTCATAATAAGCCATGTTCCGGTTAAAGGCTTTGTGCTGGCGCTGAGGTCGGGGCTCCGGAACCGGGGGCACCGGATCAACTGCCCCAGCAGGATCTTGTACAGCTCCCACCGCTTCTGGCTCCTCTCCCACCACTCCTGGAGGGTCCTCGTCATCATGAGTTTCGGAAACGACTTTCGTGAGTGGAGGAGGCAGAGGGAACAAATCGTCGGAGTCGAACGGCTCAAAATCGTCGGAATCAACAAATTCGCTCGGGTTCGGCGGCACAGATGGCGAGGAAAGGGATAGGCCAGGGAAGCTAGATTCATCGAAGATGACGTCGCGCGAGATGATGATCTTCTTGGTGCTGGGAACGTAGACCTTCCACCCAGCATGATTATCAGGATATCCAATGAAGATCCCATCTAGAGTATGCCCCTCTAGACTCTTGCGCTTGTCACGGCCTATCAGCACGTACGCACGGCAGCCAAAGACACGGAGGTGACCGATTTTTGGTTTGCGGTGTTTATACACCTCGTAAGGAGTCGTATCCTTCGGCAGCGCAGATGTGGGCGAACGGTTGTGGACGTGGCGGAAACAGTTGAGGGCATGGTTCCAGAAACTGGGAGGAAGCTTAGCTTCATGGATCATCGAGGTGATAGCCTCGGAAATGGAGCGGTTCATGCGTTCTGCAACGCCGTTCTGCTGTGGTGTTGTGCGAGTTGTAAACTCAACACGAATGCCTTCCTCCTTGCAGAGCTGAATCAACTTGCTCGCAATGTACTCGCCACCTTCGTCATTGTGGAAGCACCTAATCTTCCGACCAGTCTGGCGCTCAACGAGTGCCTTGAAGAGCTTGAAAGCTTCAAAAAGGTCACCCTTTTTCAGCATTTCATACGCCTCCATCCAGCGAGATTTATCATCTGTGAACGTCACCCAGTATTTTCGCCCAGTGCCGTGGCCTGCGACGGGCATGGGACCATGGACATCACTGAAAATGCGATCAAGAACCCCGTCTGCACGCTCTGCCGTTTGGGGGAACGGTAGGCGGTGCTGCTTGCCATGGATGCATGACTCGCATATCTTTGGCATGCGTGACAAAGACGTGAGCTTCAGGTCGGCGGTGAGCCCCTCGCTGATAAGCTGGTCAACGCGATCACGTCCGAGGTGACACATCCGTCTGTGAAGAAGCTCACGGTCAACAGTGACGGCGCGAGCTGCAGAGTGTACTGATGCAGAAGGAAGGGGTGATGGCGACAGTGGTTGAGACGACGTAATGGTCTTTCCGTCGAGATACGCAGTGAGGGTGGAGTCGACGGTGGCTGTGAATACAAGGGCATTGTTGAGGTTGAAGAAGACCTTGTGACCTCGGAAGGTGGCGACGAAACCACGCAGGACAGTGAGAGTGAGAACAGAGAATAAATTGTTCGATAGGGCGGGTACGAAAAGGACATCCGAGATTATGACCTCCCTCAGACGTTCCCCATCCTTCCCTCTCCCCTTTGGCTGAAAGCGAACGGAGCCTTTCCCAGCGGAGTAGATGATGTTGTTGTCAGCGAGATGGACCGCGACTCTCCAAGGTTTGAAGTCGCTAGTGAACCATTCGCGATGAGGTGTCATATGCGCAGTGGCCCCAGAGTCTGCGTTCCAGTTAACGTCAGTGGGCGACGAGGTAGTAGAAGAGGAGGATCGACAAACGGCGGCGTCGGCCTTGACAGCTGGCCCATCGCATCCTTCCTCCGCCTTCGTCTCAGCCTTAGCGGCGTTGGCGCCTCTGCGTCCGCCCCGACCCTTCTTCGACTTTCCACCGCCATCAGTCCTGGAATCCTTGTTCACATGTGTGCGTGCTGACTCGAGCTTTGGGCATTCGAGAACGACATGTTCCCCTCCACAGAGGTAGCACTTCAAGGCGCGGGCGGCGGCGGCGGCGATGGCAACGGCAGCGGCCTCCGCTTCTTCCTCCGCTCCCCGACGTTGGACCTCCTCCGTGCGGAATGCTTCCAAGACGGCGTCCTTAGTGAGGTCGGTGAGGAGGAGGAGGGAAGAGATGAATGCCGTGTATTCGTCACGAGGTAGCGCACGAATCATGGCCATGATAGTGAGCTCCTCGTCGAGGGTCTCGAGGGTATAGGCTCCTGAACTGGAGAGCGTAATGGTCGGCGTAGTGACGACAGGGCGGAGCGCCTTGACGCGCTGCATGGCGCCTTCGACTCGGGTAGCGAGCTCGGTGAGGGACTCCTCGTCCTTTTTGCGAATGCTGAAGAGGTCGCTGAGGGAGTTGAAACGGGCGTTGGGGGCAGACTTGCTGTGGACGAGTTTGAGCTTCGCCCACATTTCGGCAGGGTTCATGCGGATGGCGTCGACATGAATCTTGTTCCCCTCGTCGAGCCATTGATATATCTCGCCGGCGGCACGGTCGCTTCGAAGATTGAAGGCTTGGAGCGCGGCAGTTGCGGCGGTGTCTCCTGGTGACGCCGTGGGTGCCGTCTCGTCGCCGGTTGCGATTCGGGCTGCTCCAATGGACATAAGGCGCCCGAACAGGGATTTCTCCCATTCGGGGTACTTGATCTTCCCAAGCTTCGCGAGCGGTGACCGGGAATAGATGTCGTCTGACATGACAGGTGTGGGAATGGAAGCCGGGATGGTAGGTGCAGCGGATTTTCGAGATGATGCTGCGACGTTGAGATAACGGAGCGGTAATAGATCTTCGGTATGTGTCTAGGGCGCGGGGCCCATAACCTGTTGAAGAAGGTTACGCGCAGCGGCAGACTGAGACCGAGACGGATCTGATAAAGACGTCGAGCTGAAATGAATAAATACAAAGTGGACTGGGGTCCGTAGTATTCAGTAGGTAGTTAGCTGAAGACTACACGGAGTGTACATACCTGGGGTCCGTAGTATTCAGTAGGTAGTTAGCTGAAGACTACGAGGCCCCGATGAAAAAAGATTAGACTACGCGGTCACGTGTGTAGGTATATCCGAACTCCGGGAGGCGTCTATGGCACTCCCAAGAACACCAGCAACAATAGGGAAGGTCAGGAGGGGAAGGTGAATTCGAGCATCAAATGACAAGATTTAGCAATAACCTGTATCTAATGCATCATCTCCTTGACAGAAATTTCTGGCACATCTCAGGTGTCTCCTGTAGATCAATGTCTATTGAACTCATGTCAATGGCCTAAAGCAGTACTACTGCTTCTCTGGACTAAATACCGATGAGCCGTGGTGAGGATACCTCTTCGGGAACTTCCCTGTGGACTGTGGGTATCCGCCAAGCCGCCGTCGGTCCGTGTTTTGGCTGCGGATCCCAACCGGCAGTGTGACAATTTCCTGACGCGCTTTGCGAACCAGCTTCGTTCTCCTGAAGATATCTCCTCAAGATTCTGTGTTGTCGTTTCATGTTCGGACAGTAGAGATGTTGCCATTGCCTCATGCAGAATGTTGGAAGCCGGAATTGAAAATGCTAATTTAAATTCTAAGTTTGGAGACTCTAAATTAAGATACTTAGTATGACATGGACCTCAGTGAATAAGTATCTAACGACTAAAACAGTATGGACTCAGATAAAAATTGAATAAAAGCTTGGATAAGGCAAGCTCCCCATCACGTAGGTGAGGAACTCGCATACAGACATATTTCTTTAAGTGGCGTTGACCAGGCTAGCACTGCCTCACTTCAAGTCTTGAATGACTGGCAGCAAGTCATCATGCGCGTATTGGACGATCAGACAAGTAGATCCTGGGAATGCAATATAACGGACGCGTAGACGCATCGAGTGTCAAAAGGCCTCGAATACCTCGCCAAGTAAGTTGATGCGCAGTGACATGGCATGTCGAGGGGGGACCTCTGTACGCCTGTCCAGAATAGGAGGCTGTGCAGCATAAAGCCATGTTATCACCAGGAAGGACCACTCTAAGCCCAGGTTTTGATACACACCTCGAAGTTCAGATGTCACCACAGCACTAAGTTCTCTGCATCCGCGACAACTTTCACTGCCAGCTACCTTCGAGAGATGAATTTAGCTGGATGCGGCCAGATCTACCAGTATCTCTCTCGAGCATCTCCAGAACTATCGGGACTTGAGTGATCGTGAGCGTGGAAGGATAGCAAGTAAACGGGCCGATAACTCCGCGCGGTCTCACGGAGTTTAGAGGTCACATGATAATCTCCGAAATCTGACGACTCTGATCAGTTCTGAGTAAGGCGAAAGTCCGTTTCTTCATAAATCCGCAACTCCACCACAGGTCTCTCCATAACCACCACCATGACCACATCTCTTGACCAACTCAAACAAACCGGAACCACTGTCGTCTCCGACTCCGGCGACTTTGCTTGTAAGCAGTATCCTTGATCAACAGGGACGACGCGCTTACCCCTGACCTCACTTCAGCGATCGATGTCTATAAGCCACAGGTAGAGTCATCTACGAAATGATCGGGGGAAACATGAACTCTTACTAGTCATGAACAGGATGCCACGACCAACCCATCGCTGATCTTGGCGGCTGCTGGCAAGCCCGAGTATTCGAAGCTCATCGATGCGGCCATTGCGCATGGCAAGGCGAAGCCTGGCAGCATCGATGACAAGGCCAATGCCGCTTTGGACCGTCTGGTAAGTGTGTATGCGGCTGTTATCTTATTTGGTAACCAATCCCTCCTATTAGCTCGTCGAGTTTGGCAAAGAAATCCTCAAAATCATTCCCGGTCGTGTTTCTACCGAGGTCGATGCTCGTCTATCTTTTGATAAGGAAGCCACAAAGGCAAAGGTACGCTACCATCGCGTTGTGTCCACAGTGTCTTTCTCACCCGTGGGCATTCCAGGCCAAGGAACTGATCGCTCTGTACGAGTCAGTTGGTGTCAAGAAGGAGCGTATCCTGATCAAAATCGCCTCGACATGGGAAGGTATCCAGGCCGCCCGGGAGCTCGAGCGCGACGACGATATTCACTGCAACTTGACTCTGCTCTTCGGCTTCGGGCAGGCAGTAGCCTGCGCAGAGGCCGGCGTCACCTTGATCTCACCGTTCGTCGGCCGTGTAAGTCCCGGGCTTATCCCGAATCCCGATGCACGTTTGCTAATCCTGTACTTTTCAGATCCTCGATTGGTACAAGAAGAACACGGGCAAGGACTACCAGGGTGACGATGACCCCGGTGTCCAGTCAGTAAAGAAGATTTTCAACTACTACAAGCAGCATGGGTACAAGACCATCGTTATGGGCGCCTCTTTCCGCAACGTGTGTCATGCAAACGTTTTGGTCTATTTCTTTACTGAAGCCTTCTTCTAGACTGGAGAAATCAAGGCTCTTGCTGGTTGCGATTTCCTGACCATCGCACCTGCGTTGTTGGAACAGCTCAAACAATCGACGGAGCCCGTTCCCAAGAAGCTTGACGCTGCCAAAGGTGACGTCATTCCCCATCCGGAAGAATCGGGCCGTTTGCTGACGAACCTTCTAGCCGCACAAGCCGACCCCATCCCCAAGGTTTCGTACGTCGACAACGAGCCAGAGTTCCGCTGGGCACTCCTCCAGGACGCTATGGCCTTCGATAAGCTGCACGAGGGTATCAAGAAGTTCGCTGAGGACGGCGAGGCCCTCAAGAAGCTTCTCAGGGAGAAGCTTTCGGCGTAATTTTTCTGTTATGACTCGGTTTTAGGATGGCTCGATGGAAGAAAGAAGAAAAGAAAACTGTATTGTTCTGTGTATTACGACAATCATAATGTTTAGGTTTCCAGGAGCTGCGAGTAGGCCTACTCTTCGGGGGTGATATCATCGATATGTATTCTGAGTGGGCTGGTTGGAGTGAATACGAAGCGATGCCGAATCTGTTGTTTTTGAAGCAATTCTGAAGAGTGAAATGGCCATATTATTCTCCACCATGCATTGTCTCACGTGGGTTACCAGGAAGCGCCCGCTTCCCTCACGAGTCACAGATGTCTCCTTTGGCAGTGACCAAGGCTCGAGTTCTCGATGACAGGCCACCATCTCCGGCGCATCATGTCATTCCTTACACAAGCGCAGAACACAACCATCTTGAGACTATTGGCCTTGAGTTTAGATCATGCAAAGATCATGCATCGAGTGAGGTCAAGTCCAAGATTCATATACACATTCAAAATTGATATAGAGATCAGCGAAGCAATGAGAACCACTCTGAACTGAAGAGCCATCCTTGCTTTCTGACAGTGACTTGCACATGTGTGTCATCCTGAGGAAAGCCCTTGCCTAAATGTCGACATACATTACCTTAAGGTGCCCACAAGACCCTCTCATCCTCCAGCAGGTCCTTTGATTTGTTCGATAGCCAGGAGGTGATTTGTTCAATAGCGAGGCTGTATCTTCTAGAGTTTTCGTTGCTCCCACCTGGTGCTGAATTGCTTCACCCGATGGGCTGTTCACGACGGTTTTTACCAGATCAAGCTGCATCGACGCCAGGATGAGGTCAACTGTTGGCAGACTCTCGACGAAGACGGAACAACTAACAATGATGCATTGGAGGATGTACATCACGAATCAGGCACAGCCTTGTTCTGGCAGCCGTGCCTCAAGGCATACTTCCTTAACCACCACGACTGGAGCACTACTCACCTGGCGATGCCTATATCCCGCAATTGAGACCGTTATGGAGGAATCTGAGTGAGTTTTCCCGCAATACGTCATGGCTGCTCTCCATACCGAATTTGAACGTTGAATTCCAGACCTTGGTGCTTCACTGGTAACATTATCCACAACCAACGTCGATACACGATGCTAATGCCTCCCGAAGTTGTACGTACGCACGGGCTGCGGCTCATGCGCCCAGAGAAATCCTGGCGGCCTATCATCACAGTCGATGTCGATAAGCACCACTGCCACGAAACCATTATGGGTGTCGACGGTCAAAACCCGAACCTGAAAGAGCGGTTCTACATGTACGTACTCGTATGTATTCAAGGGGGCTTCTATGACTGACCACGTTACAGAAATCAGGCCTCCGGAGACTCTAAAGTCGAAATCCAAGTCTGGCACCGTTCTCAGAGCAAGAAGAAGGCCAAAAAGCGCAGCCTTGTCGCGACGGCCTCACATTCGTTAGGGGAGCTACTGAGGACGCAGGAAAGAGAGCCACGGCGAGGTGAGCCGTTTCTCCTTTCGTATTATGTCGTCCTTATCTTACCTAACCTCTTCTGCCTTGATCACGAAGAGGTCGAAGTTCGACTCCAGTGCCAATCTGCGTCTAAGCGCGCGATATCCAGCCGAGGAAAGCCTCAGAACGGGGCGACGCTGCTCCTCAGGATTCATCCACCATCTTCAGCTCAGAGAAACCTGCTCATGTCGGATCAGTCTGACGGCGGGGCGTCATCTGAGGCAGAATCTTGTACGTGAAGCTACATAACCCGGCTGACCTACGATGCTTATGTAGCCCTGCCACTCAGCGACCAAAGCGTCCGAAACTCTCAGTGCACCACCATCACCAACGGACGACACGTGGCTAGACGAGGATACACCATCAAATACTCAGCTTAGAAGGAGGCGGCGGCGGCGCGTCGTGGGGTACGATGTGGGGTCCGGGGATGAACTTTACTCCGCCGAGGACGACAGCTATGAGGAGGAGAAGCCCTTCTTCGACGACAATTCGTATTATGGAGACGACGGAGAGCCTGATCCTTGCTACGACGATGACATGGCCATCCGCCCTCTTCCAGATGGTGTCGTGAAGGTATCGACGGGGACGACGGGCTGGCTGTCAATACTACCTTCCATCCTGCCGCAGTACACGGAGAAGATCGAGGTGCCGAACGACATGACGATAGCTGAGAGAATGCTATCAACATTCACGACATACAGCGAGTTAAAGGCGGCGCACCTGGATTCGCACTATGAGAAGGTCTTCCTTCGGCTGCAGATGGAATGGACGTATGTTGGCGGACTGGTGAGTTCCTTTTACATCATCATTCATAACCGTCCCTTGACTATGACATCGACGAGCTAGCTCGTCGCCCTCGCTGCGTGAGTGTCTCTATGCCGTCGCCACCAATCCGCACTAACGACTCCGCAGTGTCAGCACTGCTGTCTTCGCCATCTCACCCGACTCCATTTTCACGGTCCAGTCGTATGCTCGCAGCGCCATTGCTGCCAGTAGCATTGCTTCCGGGCTTGGTATCGCGTGCGATGCCTGGTTCCTTCTCCGATACAACTGGGCAGATCTCCATACCTTTGTCGTACGTCGCGTTCATTTTCCGATGAAATATCTCCAGGAAGCTGACAACTCCTAGCACCGAGCCCGGGATGTCTACCAATCCTACTTCTTCTTCGCCCTCTCCGCTCGCGTCCCCGTCATATGCCTGTTCGCCTCCGCCCTCGCGCTCATGGTCTTCATGGGCCTAGTCGCCTTCCAGGTGTGGCCGATGGGTGTTCTTGTTACGTGTTTCTTCATCGGGATCATTATGACCCTCCAGTTCTTGGTCTTTGGGGCGCATTGGTGTGCACTGAGGATTGCTGGTGGGGCAAGGAGGTCTGTTATATTTTGCAGGCGAGTCACAGGCATCGCACCGAGCACGGACATGGATCAAAAGGCGAACGGGTGATCGCAGCGAGGTTGTGTTATGGTATAGCGTACTTACGGACTCTCTAGTCAGATTTTCTTACATGTTTAACTGATCTTTTACTTTGTACGATAAGCATTGCGACCACGAGATCGGAAATACAGGAGAAAGACGACTTCAGTCGGAGCTGGACCGCCTTTTGTCCCAACTCCTAGCTATACTGTGTCCTAATTATGGCCAATTCACCCCCGAGAATTTACAGTGCTCGTAAGCAGAATCCTATAATTGGTGTTACATCGGCACAACACATACATTGGCGGTCCGTCTATACAACATTTCGTCGAATGAACACGCATAATACAAAGCATCAGTCGATTGCGTAATCAGAAATCGGTGCGGCAGGAATGAGAACCACTGCTTTACAAAGGTCCTATGGCGGGTTGAGATGTCATTATAGACTCGAAGGTGGAGAAGAGGACGCGAAGGGGGGACGTACGGTGCATTTTTTTGGCGATGAACTTGGCTAGATATTTGACCATCTCTGCCGTCTCCTCACCGACGGGACGAATCCATGTTGATGGCAGCGAGAACCCGTACTATATGACCCAGGGAACGTCAGCCCAAAACTCAGCCCGAGGCGAGAGGCCATGACGCACCGTGCCCGTATCCCTCAAGTGCAGCACATACGAGTATTTGATGCCCGCACGCTTATACATCCAGTCCACGACGTTCCCCGGTGCACGATAGAGCATGTTGCATAGTCGTCCCGTCTGTAATACCATTTAGGTCAGCGAGGCCCCGATGGAATTTCGCTGGCTTACCATCATTGCAGTTCCATGCACCCGCCCCATAGCCTGCGCTGCTCCAAGCCCGGCTTCGAGCTGATCCTCGCCATCCTGCGGGATACGGGAGCACGAGTAGGAGAACGGGGAGGAAACTAGGCGTGAAAAGTCAGGTTGACCGAACTCCTAGGTAGGACAAAGACGCAGACGTACGCATCTGCCCGTAGTTACGTAGATCGATAAAACCCACGACATTGGGGATCGTGTTGATCCAGTTCGCGATGTTGTTCACCTCTGGTGACTCGAAGGGACGATGACCAGGATACCAATGTGAACAGGGGTCGACTGGCTCTCGAGGTTTGGTTGAGGACGGTTCGTCTTCAGCTCTGGGTTTCCATTTGTACCCCTGTCCAAGGTAGAGGCGTTACAGGTGGGTGTTGATCTAGGCATTATAGACTTACCCAGTTTCTGTCGGGTTTCGAATGTGTTATCGTTGCAGACATCTAGGGAGGAATGGCGACACTAACCGGTTCATGTCTAATCCGAAACATTTGCTCTTCGAGCCCATCCTCTGGCGCGTCTTGTACCTGAAAAACACGGTCTAAGCACCATAGCATAGGCCTTCGGAGGAGTTGATAGCGTACCAGAAACGATCGCTCTCCCATGTATAATCGTAGCCGTCTGGATTGGGCACAGGAATGATGTAGAAGTCCTGCTGCAAGATGAGACTCGTACGGCTGAAGCAGGACGAGCAGGACGACGTACGAAAACATCCAAAAGGCGGGAAAGAGAGTGAGCTTCGGACACATTCGTCACAAGCGCATGAGCCAGGTAGAGTGAAGTGGCGGTTGCAACCCACTATAGGAAACTTTGAGGGATGTGAATGAAGGATGAGGGATAGGACGCACCTCGCGCGCGTGCTGCGCACCAATGATTACGAACGCAAGTTTTTCGTCGTCTTCTGGGTGTCTTTCGGGCTTCTTCTTCTTCTTCCCCTGCTGCCGAGGTCGCTTATCCTCGCTTGTTGCATTTCGCCCCTTCGAGATAGTCAAGCCCAGCATCTCCCGCCCCGTTCCACTATGCCCCAGATTGTTAATTTGAACGAGATCAGGGTGCAGCTCCTCTAGTTCCCGGATAAAGATATCGATTTCGAATAATGGATGGTACGCCGTATGAAACGTCGTATTCTTGAGTGGTAAGCGGTCCCATTCCATCGACGTTCGTGCAGCGTACGTCGTGTGCTCTGGAGTGCTGATATTGGATTGTAGTGCATGTGGAATAGCTCGTAGCGCTGGTGGCAACGCTGGAGCAGAACTGGGAGAATATACATCGACGTGTGAGTGCGCAACGTGCCACAGGTCCAGGTTGTGCTCCTATCAACAGACGCGCCAGGTTAATACGTCAACACAGTTTGAAAGGACATTAAGCGCGCACCTCTGCAAGCGCAAGGACCTGCTTAAGAGCCTCGGCATCCTCCCCAACATCAAATCGCCATAGTTGTCCGACTGGAAGTGGCTCAGAGCCGAATTGGTGAGGCAGGTTTAAGAAGTGCTGATCGGCAACCGGCTCTGCTTGCACCGCCAATAGCAATATGCTCGCAACCCCGACGAGAAGGCGCAGCGGCCTCGTTATCATAGTGATGCTGTTACAACGACGAACTGCTCTCTGTTATATCAGCAGTCTTTATATGGTGCAGGGGCAAGGGAGATAAAGGTTGGGAACAACCCACGATCGTGGGTGAATTGCTGCTCGCGTGCCGACGATTGGCCGACTCTCACCCTCCTTGGTTGTCTCTTAACTTGCTATCTCCAACTCTTTCTCCTCGGAAGGACGACCTTCTCTGTTGCGTTCGCATCATAGGGCTACAGCCAAGTTGATAGCGGCTCAAACTTGCACCAGCTCCAAGGTAAACAAGTCGACCCTTATGGCCATTGGCCAACCAAAATACTACGCCAAGAATGCTCAGGTATGCTTTCGCTATCGAAAACGATGCCTATTGATCCTTTTCGTTGTCAGATCCGATGAATTTTGGTTTATACAGTTGAACGGCTATCTCGTTGACTCCGCGATATTTACGGATCCATGTCAGGTCAAGAGAACCTCATGAATCTCAGCCTAGCTTTCAAAGATGTCGAGCACGAAGAACTCGAACTCCTCGTTGACTGCTGGCGCATGCACTCGTTATGGACGTACTCGCGCTAAGACGCTCCCGGCTAATGCCTCCTCGTGGACTCCGTGGTCAACTTGCTAAGGTATGCATATGAACTTTTCTCCGATTGGTACTCGTGAGTTTCTCCTTGTCCACAGCGCTTTTGGTTCCAGCCTGGCCTTGGCTCCCAATCTGGGCTTTCATGTGGTAGGGATGCCTGTTGCAGCGCGGCCTCCCGCCGGGCCCTTCCGTAGGCATCCTCGTCTTCTTGCCTTGGCATGGATTATCAGCCATCGCGGAACTTCCAAGTGGTGACGCTGGTGCCCCCTGTGGTCATACGACTCCTGCAAGCCCCACGAACCGTCACTCATGTTCCCGCCTCCTATCTTCACCTTCGCGTTCAACCGACTGTGGTATGCCTGGGCAATGAATGCTCTTATGACGCCTCCCTGCTTCCAGTTAGCGTGTTCTCCGACCCGTCTAGGGCCTTCGATCTCGGCTTCTATTCGAAGAGGAGGTTGTTCGCAAGGGCGTGGCCATCCTTTTCGCCCTTGGCGCGCGTCACGAGCAGTCGCCATCGAAGCCATAGTCTATGATGTCACGACGGGATAACGCCTTTTCCGGCGCTAGGCATGACTTTGAATTGGAAGGGCTGGTGGGAAGTGGACTTCGAGATGAAAAGGAGTGGGTTGACTTCCGCAAGTGCGGTTTTGGCAGAGTCAGAGTGAGAGCGAGCGAGGACGGCAGATAATTGCATGATAGATGTGGCAAGGCGAGTCAACATCCCGGATGTCGCCTTCATAGTAACTGTGCGAGGAATTATTTGAATGGAATAGGTCTGTTGACGACCACAACGGGAGCTAAGGAGAAGGAGACTATATACTCTACGTTCCGTCAGAATCGAGCGATACTTACTAGAGATGTCGGAATCAGAGGAAGATGAGCTGGAGTAGGCTGTAATAATATAGGGAGAATCGTACTGGCAACCTCTAGACCATCTTTGCAAAAAGCCGATTGAGTCACTGCAGGGTGCAGCCGCAAACGGACGTTATCGCATGGGAGATGCGACATAGAATATCTCCCCACCATGCATTCGTAAATCAGGAGAATAGTAATAACAACAATGTGCTACGCACCATACCTCCATGATATAAGAAACTGGGGGCTTGCTAACGCAAATAGAAGTAGGCGGTAGTTTGTCATTTTAGCACAAGCGAGAGTCGAACCGGCGACCATCTGGCTCCAAAAATTCAATAGCCGCAGGCGCAGCGCAGGATCATCGGGACCGCCCGTGGGTAATATCACTATCACTATCACTATGCCAAACGAGCGTTGTAGCAACTGGGCTGCGTCTGTGACTGAAAATAGGAAGGATACTTGAAGTACGGAAGGATGCAGAAATCACAGATAGAATCCAAGGGAATTTATTGAAATCCTCGCGATTATATGGCATGTTTAATCATCTGTCAGTCTGATAGACGTGATCCAGTGGTGGAGGAACTCAAGGCGATCTGAATGAAAATAACTATCTTGCCACCAGAAACGCTTGATAACCGCTCGGGACAGTGTTATCGTGGACCCCATTCATCTAGAAGTTCGCATCCACAAAACACAACTTACTCCAACGGTGTTATCTGGCTGGGCTACACAGAACGAGTACTAGAGTCCTTATCGTGCGCTACCCCGCAAGGTTAAAATTCGCTTCTCCAGATAGAAGCTGTTCGCAAGGCGCAAAGATGAAACAACGTCTTTGGATCTATCGGGAGTCGAACTTAGAGGGAAGTAGGCCAATGATTTAAGACGATAGTATGTATTTGCTTCGTCTGGTTCGCTACATTTGCATATATACACGGTATATAAACACCCCTTGAACAGTACGGTACATATGTTCATCGATCAATCAAGGTAGAGGTCATCGAAGTAGTCACGCTTCTGCTTCTTCCCCTTTCCAGCGGCTGGGTTGTTGACGCCAGACTTGCCCTTGCCACCGGTCATAGTCTGCCAGTCGCTGAGAGGTACGTTAGTAAGTTGAAGTGGGGAAGCATAGAAGAAGACTCACGCGAAGTAGTCGTCGTCACGGCCTGCGGTGAATTTGCGGAACTCGCCTTTGGGTGTCTCTGGCTTGTTGTTACCGACGGGGTACGAGGCCTTGGAGTCTATCTTCTTCTCCTTGGAACCGGAGTGGCCGCGAGCAAAGAGGTCGTCGTCATCGAAGAAATCACGCTTCTGCTTCTTGCCCTTTCCAGCCGCTGGGTTGTCGACGCCAGACTTGCCCTTGCCACCGGTCATAGTTTGCCAGTCGCTGGAACGTACATTAGTAAGTTAGAGTGGAGAAGCATCGAAGAGGACTCACGCGAAGTAGTCGTCGTCACGCCCTGCGGTAAATTTGCGGAACTCGCCTTTGGGTGTCTCAGGCTTGTTGTTACCGACAGGGTACGAAGCCTTGGAGTCCTTCTGCTTCTCCTTGGAACCGGAGTGGCCGCGAGCAAAGAGGTCATCGTCATCGAAGAAATCACGCTTCTGCTTCTTGCCCTTTCCAGCGGCGGGGTTGTCGACGCCAGACTTGCCCTTGCCGCCGGTCATGGTCTGCCAGTCACTGGAAAGAAACTTAGCTGATGAGAGCGGAGAAGATCGAAGAAGACTCACGCGAAATAGTCGTCATCACGTCCCGCGGTGTGTTTACGGAACTCGCCCTTGGGTGTCTCAGGCTTGTTGTTACCGACGGGGTACGAAGCCTTGGAGTCCTTCTGCTTCTCCTTGGAACCGGAGTGGCCGCGAGCAAAGAGGTCATCGTCATCGAAGAAATCACGCTTCTGCTTCTTGCCCTTTCCAGCGGCGGGGTTGTCGACACCAGACTTGCCCTTGCCGCCGGTCATGGTCTGCCAGTCACTGCGAGAGTCTGTTAGCAGACTGGATCAGAAAAGCATCAAAGAAGACTCACGCGAAATAGTCGTCGTCACGTCCCGCGGTGTGCTTACGGAACTCGCCTTTGGGTGTCTCTGGCTTGTTGTTACCGACTGGGTACGAGGCCTTGGAGTCCTTCTGCTTCTCCTTGGAACCGGAGCCGCCACGAGCAAAGAGCTCATCGTCATCGAAGTAATCACGCTTCTGCTTCTTGCCCTTTCCAGCGGCTGGGTTGTCGACGCCAGACTTGCCTTTGCCGCCGGTCATGGTCTGCCAGTCACTGCGAGAGTCAGTTAGCAGGCTGGATCAGAAAAGCATCAAAGAAGACTCACGCGAAGTAGTCGTCGTCACGGCCCGCGGTGTGTTTGCGGAACTCGCCTTTGGGTGTCTCAGGCTTGTTGTTACCGACGGGGTACGAAGCCTTGGAGTCCTTCTGCTTCTCCTTGGAACCGGAGTGGCCGCGAGCAAAGAGGTCATCGTCGTCGAAGAGATCACGCTTCTGCTTCTTCCCCTTTCCAGCGGCGGGGTTGTCGACGCCAGATTTGCCTTTGCCGCCGGTCATGGTCTGCCAGTCACTGCGAAAGTCAGTTAGCAGACTCGATCAGAGAAGCGTTGAAGAAGACTCACGCGAAGTAGTCGTCGTCACGGCCCGCGGTGTGTTTGCGGAACTCGCCCTTGGGTGTCTCAGGCTTGTTGTTACCGACGGGGTACGAGGCCTTGGAGTCCTTCTGCTTCTCCTTCGAACCGGAGTGGCCGCGAGCAAAGAGGTCATCGTCGTCGAAGAAGTCACGCTTCTGCTTCTTGCCCTTGCCAGAAGCTGGGTTGTCGACGCCAGACTTGCCTTTGCCGCCGGTCATGGTCTGCCAGTCACTGGAAAGAAACTTAGCCGATGAAAGGGGAGAAGATCGAAGAAGACTCACGCGAAGTAGTCGTCATCACGTCCCGCGGTGTGTTTGCGGAACTCGCCCTTGGGTGTCTCTGGCTTGTTGTTACCGACGGGGTACGAGGCCTTGGAGTCCTTTTGCTTCTCCTTGGAACCGGAGTGGCCGCGGCGTTCCAGCTCGAAAGCGCGCGCGAAGATTTCAGCCTCGATGTCGCGAACGTACAACGCATCAATGCCCGAATGCGTCACATCGCGGGCGGCGAGTTGAGACTGGGAAGGGATGGGGCCTGCGTTCGTCAGGGCGAATGAGGCGAGGCAGGCGATAACGGCAGGGGCGATGCTGGAAGACTTCATGATGACTTGGTGTAATAAGAAAAAGCAAGGAGAGTGATAAAGTTGAGGGTGGATCCGACCAGCAGAGTGATTGAGTAAGTGGGTAGGTGGACTGTTCTGACCAGCAGAGCGATAGAGAAACTTCTTGCCCGAACCTCCTATTTATACCAATTGGACTCAGTTACGTTGGAGCCACATGTGGAGCTTCTCACCTATATTGCGAAGGTATCGGAATGATTGTAAGAAGAGGGAACCATGTGTGGTGATCTCAAACGTGCCTTCTCGACAACGATCTCCTATCACATTGATGCTCCATTGGATTTTAGCTTCATTACCATTTTGCCAGCCCCCGGATGAACAATTTGACTGTCTCGGATCTGGATATCTACCTGGAGAAACCTATGGCGATCCAAAAGTAAACCGAGGCTATGTCGGCCTATTTCGACCTGCAGCGCCTCACTGGCGCCTCCTACACGTTGAGATACCTAGAGAGCTCGAAACACGGCATGACTTTCCAACTGTTGTCCTGGAGGCATCGGGATGTCAAGCCTACCCCTGACGATTGGCAACATGTAGTACCCAAAAAGGAATGGCGACATATGCGCTCGCATGTAGATCGCCCGCCAATTCGAAATAGGTCCTGAAACAGATACATAGAATCAGATGGATAGATCGTCGCTGCAGATCACGATCATGGACCTGATTTCTCGACAACGATAACACTTACTCGTAGTACTCGTATAGCAGAGGAAACTACCGGCATTTCAGACTGTGGCTGGCTCTAATGGATTGCAGAAAAAAACCTTCGAGAAGATGCGTGAAGTCCTTTGGTGAGCTCGTGAATAGTGGACGACATTGGAGGACATATTGATAAGGCCCAATCCCGATGCCCGACGCATGGTCATATGGACAGCCATGATGGTGACATAAAATGAAAATAGCTGCACAGCCACTGATTAATCGTATCATGTTACTGTCAAGTGACAGCGCCGAGGTCGTTGGCTCCCTCGACCGTCGCGACTTGTTGACCTGCTGATTCCGTCTGTTCCGAATTCTATCAAGGCAATCAAACAGTCTGCACAATACGCACACGCCGCAAATCTAAGTACCGGAACCCAGTGGATTTAGTTTATGACGTACACATAAGCCCATCGTCCGAAGCACAAAGTCCCAAAGCAAGAGAGAATAGCAAACGACGAACGAGCGGTGTAGGAAAGGAACGTGGTGGTGGTGGTGGTCTGCGTGAACATCGTAAATAGTCTCAATGAAGTGAGGGGTGAAATAAATAGGTCCGTCAAGAGGGAATGAAGGTACGTCTAAGCATAGTACAGCGAAAGAAGGACCTGCTGTGTCACGCACGGTGCAGGCGAGAAAAGGCGGGGAGGAGTACAACAGGGGAAGTGCCAGTGAGGGTAGTCGGGTGTCCGTAGAATGCGAGTGAATATAGATAGGGTGGTATTAGACTGGGCGGAGGTGAGTTAAGAGGCGGGACATCGTCATTAAGCCATGATGGTGGGTATTAGATAAGCAGAGGAGCCAGTAGAGCGCTGTATGTCGATGGCGCCATGCCACGATGCCGAAGGGGTATTCAGAGCTTGTCGAAGAAATCCAGCCTCTGATGGCGCACTTCGTCATCTTGGCAAGACTTGACCGGTACGCCAGTCTTTTGGTAGAACCTCACATAGTCGATGAGGAGTCTCGAGTGACCGGATATGGGCCATGGAGGGGCTGGTATGAGCAGCATAGTCAGCAATGCTGACGATTGACGTTCTAAAGTAATAACTTACCTGCGCCGATGGACAAGTGTAACGAGAACGTTTCTGAAACGCTGTCACCCGTTTCTGGCGTAGAGGATGTATTCCTCCCAGTAGTCCAACTCCCCGTCCACTAAAGACGTTTTCTCGTCATAAGTTCCATGAGACTGTGCTCGGCATGAAGCACTCACGAAGGTCTTCTGAGCTCCAGACGAGCCCCAAGGCATCACCGCAGATATCTCCACATACCCATCCTCCAAACAATACGGACTCCGCTGTCGCAAGACATCACTAACATACCGTCGGCGACCTCTGCCACCGGAAGGTATGGTATACGAGGGAATTACGAGATGGCCGTCGCGCGTAGTGATATGCTGAGGATCATGGTCGAGAGGGCGACCGATAGCCTCCCAGACAGGATCGTCATCTGAACATGATGGCATCAGCGACATCATAGAGCAAGGCAGGAATTCAAGTTACCTTCGGAGAAAGTGCGCCCATCAGTGTTGAACTCATCCGAGAAGACCAAGGTATACAACGTCCCTTCCCTACCCGCCCGAAATAGAGCGCCCTTTGGCGTGGCAGGATCAATCACGCCCCATAACGACCTAGGAAAAGATCCAGGACAACCACCGTCAGCATTTCTGCATCAGCAGAACTTTGCACATGTCAAACTCACATTAACGGTACCTGGCTTCTCGGGTCAAAGCTCAAAGCTTCCGCCTGCCCCGTCGCATTGATCCTCGTGTTGCCTACTATGCGGGCCTTCACCCCATTATCCGTGAAAAATAGGTAGACGGGGTAGAACACGAAGAGGGTGAGCAGCGCCACGATTAGCATCAACAGCGCCGCAATGTTTTTGAACCCACGCCATGACATGGGGCGCCCAGCAACCTTCACCACCTTCCGTCCAGGATCATGCAGAACATCCATATCATCCATCGCTTCGCCGTCGTCCAATGAGGGATCATACGCGTATGCTATAAGCCCGCGCTCGGGTGTCATCATGCCTGCGGGGTACTTGGAGTCGGAGGATAGGGATACGAAGGAATCGCCCGAGTTCGAGATCATCGAACTTCGCTGGGGTAGGGTGGGTGGGAGGAGGGCGTCGTCCGAAGCTTCTGCGCGGCGATAGAGAATCATCGAGCCACGGGCACCGGTCGAGTTCATGCCGAGCGGCGACCCTAATGAGAGCGCGCGGCTTTCCTCGGATGGTATCCGTGTGATGTGGGCGCTGCCTCGTGAACCTGGGCGCGCAAAGGGCGAAAGAATGTGTGATGATGGAGGGCCAGAGGGGAATGAAGGATTCAGAGGGGACGACGTGACGCTCTTGTACGACCCGGCACGCGGTATTCTGCTAGAACCTGCTTCGGGGCTTGTGCCACGAGAGAACTCTATCGGTGGCTCTTGGCTGGAGTACCTGGGCAAGCCATTGGATGTCGAGACCGGGGTAGAATGGCTGATGCGAGTGCCGTAAGTCGACGAGGATGCCCCAGGCGTGTTTTCCAGTCCGTACACAGGCCGCGTGGGCTGTGCTGCCTCGTCCGCAAGCATGCGTTGTCTCTCGTGCGGGGAGTTGCGACCAGAGGGTGTGGTATCGGAGTAAGGCAGGTCAAATTCTACCTCTGCATAATCTTCTACCCACGATTGTGGTCGAGAGGACATTGATGGAGAAATCAAGGAAGGATGTGGACGATAATAAGACGGAGCGTAGTGGCCGACATGTACGCAGAGCCCGCAAGCGATGTGATACGTGACCGATGAATTGATGTGACCTGACTTGTCGGATAACGATCCCCGTAAATAGCAACCACCATTGAAGCGTCCTGTTCATCCTGTGGACAAAGCTGGGACCCTCCCCGGAGTCGAGCAGGCCTTCCATCCACAACATTTGAACATTTGCGCGACATACGAGGCAAGTTGATAGGCGTTGAGTGCAAATTAGGCCAAATTTTGACGGTGGAATTTTAGCGGTTCCGAACTCCGACCACAACGGTGCGGGTGCAACACGTCAACAGGCTACAGCATGGGGAATGAAATATGGCGACATTAACCATGCGAGAGGCCAGCAAGAGAGTCGATGAAACAGTGACCTCACCGGCCCACCTCGCCCCAAACGGCAGCTGGAGAAACCGATTCACTGAACAGGGTCGAAGTTTTAACTTGCGGCCCGGAAAAGTCATATAACGTTACACCTACGGCTCACTGGGACACAGTCTACAGATATCATCGACCACCGGTTTCGTGACAACAAAGTCCGTTGTCTATTTTTGAACGGCACCATGAAACGCGCCCGAAATGTCCAGGAAGATTCTGAGAAAACACAGGGAATCGGCCCGAGCTACCGAGCCTCAGATGAACCGCCCATCATCCGTTTCGAGAGGCCAAAGGGGGGCGGAGGAGCGGTTGTTCGAGCAGGAGGGCAATGGTACAGTAGCGCAGTCATTGGAGTAGGAAAGAGAGTTGCACACGATTTGCAAAATCCGAAGCCAACCGAAGATGTGGTGACGTCATGGGCATTTCTTGGTTCCCATGTGCTTGAGCAATCGCATTTCTGGGTACGTACATCATTATCATTAGTGTTTGAAGGAAATGCTGAAAGTATGCTTTGTCCGAGCAAAGGCCCTTTTTTGCCCCTATACTGTATCTCCCTGCTTGTGGTACTGGCCGACTCGGATGTGGCAGCGCTATCGAACTTCCGAAGACCTACATGCTGCCAGTAACGTGGTAGCTGTCGCTAGATCTATGCCGTTAAAATTGATCGTAGGTTGGTGCCTCTGTAGAATAAGGTGTTTTCATTTTTGACAGTTATTTTTACAGGTCCTATGGGCTCTCCATTGAATAACAGTGAAATGCGCCTCGTCTACGCAAAAATGATTCATAAATATGTACTGTACACGTCGATCGAAACCATCAAGAAACCGGGCGACCTTCGGTCAACTTCGTGATCATTGATGTAAGCTTGGACAGGCTTGGACTCTGTCACTGAACGTCATTGGCTCCGAGCAATGCGACTTCTCGGGCGTCCCAATCGAATTAGCACGCCCGTCGCCATTCGTAACCACACGCACCCTATGGGTTACACCACGACATCTTGACTCGAGATCAATGCGAGCACCGATTTGCCTTGATCAGGTTCAATGGTGAGCCATTACTGGTTTCCTGTCGAGTTTCGCTGTTGATGGTTTACAGAGGGGTGTTCTCATGACCTACAGGGCATGTTTCTCGTCGTAAACCCTCGCAGTATAAATGTGATCGAGCCCTCAAGTCATGCAATCATGATCCTCCATTCCCTTCCCTTGCGATGTCCCTCGAGACGCCTTTCCTTCTCCCGCACGTAGGTCTTGTAATACTCGAGAATCTGACATTCGTTAGAACAGCCACTGTGCTCTACGATATGGTGATCTGCCATCGAGCATGTGGTCAAGTCGCATTCACACAGCTCACCTCTGCTAGGAGTGTTTATTTCACTTTGCTTCTTCTCCACATCTATACTCATGTACGTGGATCTTCCTTCAACCAGTATACGTAAGTATTTGACAAGTCATGAACCGCCGCCAGTATTCGCTGATAGTGATGATGACGAAAGGGTGTGTCCGTAAACAGCAAGGTTTACATCTGAACAGGCCGTTATCACACGGCTCCCACCGCCTGAGCACAGGATGGTCAAGCCTTCTCAAGAATTTCTATCTTTTCGGAATTGGCTGAGAGGATGCAATGTCAGGAAAAAGTGTATGTCTTGAAATATTGTCGTCGTTAATACAAAGGAGGGAATTCTTGACGTACAACACGTGTACAATCAGCTGTGTTTCCAGCCGACGGCGACATCGTTGAACATTGCCACTGGCAGGATCGTGTCATACCATCGAACAGGCCTCAAATCACCTCTGTGCACATCGTCGTCGCTAGGGAGGATGATTTTTCACGAGATAGGTTCTTGGCGAAACAACTTCATCTCGCAACTATGCGCCAAGTACCCAGAGCTAAGGGTATCGTTCGAGGTGATGTTCATCCATGATGGTATCTCTGCCTCACTTGCCGATTCGAGACCACTGAACATGCATTCTAGGAGTTTGATTCAAGATGCCCCACACTGAAGGCTACAATCAACAGATTGACTGATCGAGCTCGACGGAGACCACCTATTTCAAATGACCTGGTAGAATGCGAATGTGGTATTCAAACGGTGTGCCATTCAGCTTCAAACGGTACACCTAGCTGGCCTAGCGAGTCCCCACTACCACCTACCTTGACGACCCCACTGTCAACCTCTCTACCCAATTCGACCCCTTTCTTGTACTGACAACACTACTTCAGCGCGTTCCCGCTTCATCTCCTGTAACGACTATCATAAAAAACATCTATATTAATCTTGTGAGTCCACTCCGGCACTATGCTCACAATCATGCTAAAGAAATTATGTTCGCTATCTCCAGATACACCATGCGTTTCTCGACCGTCATCGCTCTTTCTATGGCAGCCTCTGCCAGCTCAGCGCTCGCGTACGCGTATAACACCTCGGATCACAGTGTTTGGCTCACCTCTCGTGTCTCAATAGCTACCCTACCGCATCTCGTTCGTACGATGCAGTTCCACGTCGCGATCTCGCGGACGTTGTGGATATCCTCACCCGCGACTACGAGACGCGGCAAAGGCAAGCACACATCGAAGTCCGTCGAGGCCGCGACCAAGGGTCAAGCACTCGCCAAGAAGCTTCCAAACGAGATCAAGGCGGAGATCGGAAAGCAGGGTTTGGATGGGTCGAAGCCTGCTGCTGATCGCGGGAAGGTGCTTGGAACGACCCGTAAGGATGTTCAGAAGGCCTACCACGCCAAACTGAACCAGGAAGTCAAGGGCGGACAGGTCCCTGGCGGTTCGTGGGGCTTGCAGGCCACTCTCGACGAGAACCGCCATCTGCGCCGCGCTCTCGATGCCGAGTAACAGGAGCTCGTTGGTCTTGTAGCATGAGGCGTGCAGGAGATGTAACGTCAGTCATTGGGAAGGGCGGTAGGAATTCGTGCTACGCATAGCGAATTGTACTATAACGCTCGTACCACACTATGACTTCGGTCACCTCGAACAAAGAATAAATTGGTTCACGTAACTTGGCTACATTTTGAGTAATGACAAGCAATGGACGAGGGAAAGTTTTGAGCTGACCGAGGTCATACATTTCACTTTGACCAATTCGGGTTGTACCGATTCCCGAACTTCCGATCATCCTCCTCAAGGGCTGTGTCGGATGATCGTCTCCCGTGTCTGAACCTCCAGTCTTCTGAGGGGAGATGACAGACACTGGCCCCGAAGTTCTCTAACTTTCCTAGCCTTCCGCCACTCTGAGACAAAGACAGCCAGGCTTTGAATCGTTCACATCGAGAAAATTGACTATGCCAACTGACACAGGAACCCTCCAAGACGGGCAGTTCATCAAGCAGGTTCCATCGCCATACACGCCAACTCAGATCGTGCAATGGCTGTCACGCATCCGGTTTCCGACATCGTACAGCGAGGATAACCTATCGCGCGGCGCGTTCCCTCATACACTGGAGAATCTTGGGGCGTTGGCGAGACTGCACCTCGTAGCATTCCCATTCGAGAACACCGCGATGCACTAGTGAGTTTTTATTCGTATGGGGACGCCATTATCTACAGTTGAAAGCTGAATCTGGGTACAAAGCACGGCTGACCATTCGATGGATGTAAGCCTTCAAGGTGCATATCGGCGCTTGGTTGTCGATCGGATGGGATCCTACTGCTACGGGCAGAACGGAGTGTTCATGAACATGCTGCGCGGGCTTGGATACCGGTACGGAGCCCTTCTTCGCCATCGCCGAGCAATTTCGAACGGATGCTGATGCCAGTACAGAGCATACGCTGGCGCTGCGCGAGTAAATATTAACACCCAGGAAAATAAAGGCAGCCCCATATTTACGTCGCTCTCGCATATGGTCATTTTCGTACAGCCATTCGAGGGAAGTAACCAGACATATCTGGTAGACGTCGGCTTCGGTTCGACGGGGCTCGTGTGGCCTATCCTCCTGTCCGATGCGGGGGATAACATAGTTACAGGTACGACGCCGAGCGAGAAACACCGGCTGAGGCGGGACACGCATCCATCAACCAGCCTTGGTAGGCTTCTTACTGCCGTGTCTCCGCATATGAAATACTAAACCTTAGGAATGGCTGTAACAAAGACATCACTGGTGCCTCATCGTCTCGCGCGGACTATGTCTGGAATCTCGAAGTATGCCATTCCAAAAGTGACAATACGGACGCACCCTGGCAGCTACTCTATTCGTTTACCGAGAACGAGTGCTTTCCCATCGACGCGGAGAACGCCTCCTTCGTTGTATCCCAAAAACCCGAGGGCATATTCTGGCACAATATCCTCTGCGTCAAATCCGCATTTCTTGATGACTTAGACACCTCAGATGACCAGGCGAAAGCGCAAGCGGAGGCGGAATACTCCCGACATCCAGAAGAGGTGGCTGGTACATTTATGTTCAGGTATGTGATGATGGGACGAGAGGTGAGGAGGAATATTGGGGGAAGTTCGGTGGTAATCAGAAATTTGGGCAGCGACCTCGAAAGGATACGGGCGTTGAGGGAGGTTTTTGGGCTGGATATACCAGACGAAGCGCAGGTACATATCAAGGGACGGATTACTTCTTTGGATGGATAGGAGGACATTATCTGTATGGAACGAGTTAACGTTAAGGAGCACACCATGTCATCGTAACCACATATTATATTATGAAGCCGGCGCTACAAGAGACGATGCGTTCGTCCGCCAGAAGGCCTGGATTTGACATGAGTAGGCTGCGAGGGAAATGTTCTTGACAGAATTCAAGCCGTAACTGCACGATAGACTCGTCACTAGAAATTATCATTCAGAAAATGGTGTCACAATATGCGCAACAGTAAGTCAGGTCGTCGTATTCATCGGCGAAAAATTTGTACCCGCACATGGACTTGATCGACCTACAGGATGCGCAGTAGAGCAAAAACTTTTCCAGGTATATAACCAGGTCATCTAGTCGCAGACTATAAAACCGTGCAACCAGCTTACACGTCGAAATAGGTGAGTCCGAGCCGGGCATGTGCATGGTGCATCGGGGTCCGACATAGGGTCAGAATAGGTGCGTGAAAAAGGCGTCTGACCTCCTGGAAGGACAAATCCAGCCTTGGTCACCCGAAAGAAACACAAATCCTGCATCTGTGGCTTTTGTATCCTCGTGGACTTAGTCCAAGTCGCAAGGTCATTAGTAGGAATGCATGACCAATCCGTAACCAATCCGCACGGTTACTTTGATACCCGGTACCCTCAACCTTTCAAATCACCCTCTCAACATGTCGCCATCACTAGGTTTTTATAGCTCTCTCGCTGCAGCAAGGCCATACGTTCCTTGGCCCTACTCCTCAGCGGATATTCACCAGAATTGAAGTAAAGAAATCAGACATGGTAACTTCTCAGCTCTTCCAGCCCATCAAAGTCGGCGACATGACTCTCCAGCATCGCGTCGTTATGGCTCCGCTCACCCGCTTTCGCGCTGACGCGCAGCACGTCCCACTGCCTCACGTAGCAGAATACTACGCTCAGCGCGCTAGCGTTCCCGGGACCCTGATAATATCAGAAGCGACGTTCATTGCACAACGGGCTGGAGGCTACCCCAATGCACCTGGCATCTGGTCTGATGCTCAAATAGCTGCATGGAAGAAGGTGAGGCTTTTGTAATTTTCAGCCTGTCCGAGTTATAACATAACTAACGACGAGTCGTACTTAGATCACAGACGCGGTCCACGCCAAGGGGTCCTTCATGTACCTCCAACTCTGGGCACTCGGGCGCGCCGCAAACCACTCGCAGCTCGTGTCAGAAGACCCAAACATACCCTACGTCTCTGCCTCCGCTGTACCACTCCCCGATGAGGGCGCAGCGACCCCGCGTGCACTCACCGTCGCGGAGATCAAGGAGTACGTCGAGTTGTACGCGACGGCGGCACACAACGCAGTGCATCTGGCGGGCTTCGACGGTGTAGAGGTACACGGTGCGAACGGGTACCTCGTCGACCAGTTCCTGCAGGACGTCAGCAACGTTCGAACGGACGCGTACGGAGGCGATGTGCAGAAACGCGCACGGTTTGCCTTGGAAGTTGTTGATGCGGTCGCAAAGCGCGTAGGAGCGCGTAAGACCGCGATTCGGTTCAGCCCTTGGACCACGGTACAAGGTATGTCCTTGCTTGCAGAGTTCTCCGACCACCCATGATCACTGACACGTGTCATCAGGCATGGGTATGACCGACCCAAAACCGACCTTCAGCTACGTCGTGCAGCAGCTGCGATCGCGCATCCCGGACCTCGCGTACATCCACGTCATCGAGCCGCGCGTGAACGGCACGAGCACCCTGAAGAGCATACCCGCGGAGCAGTCCAACGACTTCATCCGCGAAATCTGGAGCGGCGGTAACAGGAGACTGATCAGTGCGGGCGGGTACACAAGGGCCCTAGGGATAGCGCAGGCGGATGCGAAGGGTGATCTGATTGCGTACGGGAGACCGTTCATTGCAAATGTTCGTTCCCGTTTACTTGAAACGTGGATTTTCGCTGATATACCTTCTGAAGCCGGATTTGCCATACCGCCTTGCGAAGGATGTGCCGTTGACGATTGGTGTGCGGAAGTTGTATTATCAGTATGGAAGTACGGATCCCAAGGGTTACACCGACTATCCATTCGTCGGCGAGGAGATGGCGGCGAAGAATCTATTCCGGGCAGAAAGCAAGCTGTGAATTCCAATCTAAGAGGCGTTTTTTTCCTTGGAATAATGCAGATGTTAGAAATCAGATATGCCTTCTTATCGTCGAGGTCGTGTCGAAGCATTCTTCGTCCCCATACGCGTACTCTTTGCCTACACAATCGTCCTGAACGCTTCTTTCATATACACCAACTCCTGAGGGCGAGTTGCCTTGAACCTATGAAGGTTATGAGTACCCGGCGCCCCCTTTATCAAGTAGAAAAACTCCTCACGAGTCCCCCGCGTCGTAAAAAAGAACGAGCCTGATATGGTAAGGATTGGCAGTACTTGTGTCCACGATGGATCACGATAACAAAGTGTACGCGTCCTGGCCAAAATCTTACAGTACAACGATGGGACTCCCGACAGACAAAAAAATCGCTATACAGTTGTCCAATGGGCCTGACTGGGAATTGAACCCAGGACCTCCTCGATTATAGGTTGGGACTACCCACGGCAGCTTGTACCCTAACAAGGAATCATACTACTAGACCATCAGGCCGGTGTCAGACATTTTGTGGTGGTGAAATGGGATCCATATGCTGTCGAAGAGGCGTCGCAGACCTCTGCAGCTAGCATAATCGGGGGCGAAGGTTTATGCATGTCGGGTGGGCTGGTGAGAGAGCGTATGCGCCGGTCGTGTAGAGTTTACGCCGCGATGCGAATTCTTATGAATCAAGAGGAGAGCTCGGGCTGAGAAGATTCACCTTCGCATGGACGAAGCGCGATCCCGGATGTTTCTACGACCCTAGTTTTGCGCAGGCCCATCCATAGGGCGGCTGTCCGTGATAGTAGAGGGAATTGCACGCGGCATGGTATCAAAGCCAGATCGTCCCAAATGTCAATGCACCATGTTCAATTCATCGCACCTCATTCATTGCCAATGGCAAAACAATCCGCCTGAAAGCATCATAGAATCAGGAGACGCAGCGTCGAGCCTAGCGCCCAGAACCCGTTCCGAATTCATTGGTGTGCACTATCTCGTGCATCGCGTGGAATCCGCGTTCCTGGGCCTGGTTCCGGGAAACTATCTCCTGTCCGAAAACGACAGGCGCGTCCACCCCTAAATGGAGTCGTAATCCTGGACATCATGTACTCAGTGTGGGGAGTCGACGAAGATGGTGGATCGCCTACGTTACTGTACCCCGACGCGTTGCTGCACGTGCCCTCGCTAGCCTTCACCATCTAGTTGGCCCTTCGAGATTACGGCTGCCGCTCAATATTAAACGCTCCCTGATCAAGGGCCAGCGGGTACGCGGGAGATCCAGAATATGTAGGAAAGGCAGGTTGAGGATCAGGCCCCAGGCCCCAGAGCCAAGGGATGCGCCGGAATCCGAACAACGAACTTGTAAGTCGCCTCGTGCCCGAAGCTTCCAAGTTAAGATGACTTGCGACTTGCACCGACGGGACAGGTGCTACTCCTGAGTCCTGACCCAAACTTCAGCTTTTGGATCTAGCGAAGTGGGTGTAGGGGCGAGTGCGAATCATCATCTGTATACAGGAAGTCACGGTATGCTTCGAACTTCTAGGTTCTGACGTCGACTCGGATCAGCCGATCCGGTAGGGAGGCATGATGAAAAGCACGTTGGAGGGAAGATTAGGGTAGCTCGTTGGGGATGGAGAAGGGGCTTCGGTGCGGTGCCGGTGTCGGTGTGCGTTAGGGATGATCCGTATGTAAGTCTGGAAGGGAGGAAGGAGCTGGACCGGTGGTGCGGGAGAGATTTTCCTGGGGCGGATGACGCTGGCAGAGGTGTAGAAGGTGAAGATAGTGGGATGACAAGTGACTTCTACTTAGGCGTTATTTTTGCCACTTCCGATTCTGATGCTGATCATCTTCATCAGTGCGTTATACCCCCGCGCCTTGAACTTGGCGTCCGGTCCTACACGAGGAATCGATCATACTTTGTGGGCGTCGCGGTAGAGTTCATTAATAAACGAGCCCATATGATTGGATGCCAGGCTTTCAGAAGTGATGTGATGGTATTGGCGCGCGTGGTGGGATGGGACGCGTCGAATGGGCCAAGAAGTTTGAGAGACCGGAGTCGAGCTGACGCTGTGTGTCCGACGTTCAAGGCCGGGGTCGATGAAATTTGCTAGGCTGTGGAGCGAGTAGTATCGTGCATCATGTGTGGTATACTGACACTAAGGGCGGTTTGGGGGTGGTATTCGGGTCCGGAATGCTGCGATCAGTGGAGACGAGTAGCAGACGCATGAAATTCGGTGCGCCGCTATTAGGGATATTTGGACAGGATAGAGGGAAGGGACCTATATGTTGTATGTTGGCGGCCATTGGAAGGGAAATGCACGCGTGATGCACTGAAGAGATGACAGGCACTTGACCAGTGTCAGTGACTGATCATGATGGTGGTTTGATTTTTTGTGGTCCCGTAAGGTAGCAACCTGCAGACGTTTTGAATGCTGCTGGCATAATATGGAGCATCGAGCCCCTTGCAAGGTTGAATAGCGGTGTAAAAGAACAAAGAAATTGTGAAACAAGAGGAGAGATAATGGGACAGTCAGGAGGCCAACCTGAAGTGGCTGGCTCGGCTGACATACTTGGCTTGATTTCGCCCTGATCAGCTTTGTATCTTGAACCCACACGACGACGACAACAACGACCACAGCGACGACAGCGACGAGGACGGCGTACGAGCACTATATAGAACAGAGCACAGAGAGTTTGCCCCTGCTTATCACGCCACATGGATTCAGGCAACGAGTCTCCTCCACTGCGCACCACCATCCTCGGTTCCTTCCTTCGAGGACGACCACGAAACTCCTCGCAATCGCACATTATCACCACCGACCTTCGTGAGACCTCGCCGTCACCGCCGCAGCCGCCATCACCCAACGGCCTCGTGGTCGGCGGCCACCGTCGGAGCAGAGCCGCACCAGCGGCACCAACCGTGCAACCCTCAGCCTCCCATCAAGCAACCACCACCACCACCACAGGCCTCGGTCTCTCCAACATGCTCCGCCGCCGCCGCTCAGCAGGCACTCTCGCCAGTCCCGTCGTAGGCCCCACCGCCCCACCCCCCGCAATGCCACCAACAGTGGCCCAACCCCAACCCCAACCACCCCAACCCCTCGCCCCCTCAGCCTCTGCCTCCGCGAGCCCCAACCCCAACGCAACACCCTCAGGCGCCCACCGTGTCCGCCTGGTCCCGCACATCGACTCTCGTCGCACGCTTCGCTTCGACGCCATCAGCCGCGACCTCAAGGAAGGCGACCCCGCCCTCCGCATCGGGCGCTTCACCGATCGGTCAGGCCTGGGCCTGGCCGCTGTCAACGCCCTAGGAACGAACCGCCTCGCGTTCAAATCCAAGGTCGTCTCCCGCGCGCACGCGGAGATCTGGGTCGAGGCCGGCGGGCGCTTCTTCATCAAGGACACGAAGTCCTCGAGTGGCACGTTCCTCAACCATGTGCGGCTGTCCCCTGCGAACACGGAGAGCCGCCCGTACCAGATGAAGGATGGGGATATATTACAGCTTGGGGTGGATTATCAGGGCGGGGCGGAGGATATCTATAAGTCTGTGAAGATCAGGATCGAGCTCGGGCGGGAATGGCAAGCTGGTGCGAATGCATTCAAGTGGGTGGTCTTATCATACTATCAACCATATCTCCTTAACTAACAACAACGACCCTTCCACAGCACCAATACCCTCAAGATCCTAAAAACCCTCGCCCTCCCAGCCGCCCCAAGCAAAGGCCCCTCCTCCGCACCCCCCAACGCCGGCCACAGACCCACCAAATCCTCCCAGATCCCAGACTGCTGCATCTGCCTCTTCGCAGTGACGATCCGCCAAGCCCTGTTCATCGCGCCCTGCTCCCACACCTTCCACTACAAGTGCATCCGCCCGCTCCTCGAGACGCACCACCCCGCGTTCTCCTGCCCCCTATGCAGGACGTTTGCGGATCTGGAAGAGGACGTGGAGGTGGAGGTGGAGTATGCGGAGGAGGAGGATGAGCTGGATGGGGTCGGTGGGGAGGAGGGGCATGGGGGGGTAGGGGGGGATGATGAGTCGGTGGCGGAGGGGAGGGCGACGCCGGCGGAGGGGATGGAGGCGGGGAGGATGAGGATGTCGGTGACGCGTGTGCCGGGGACGTTTGAGGAGGATGAGGACGCGGACGCGGATGACATCGATGATGTGATGCTCGATGTGCATGGGGGTGGAGGCGGGGATAGCGAGGGCAGCGGCAGCGGCGGGGACGGGCCTGGTGTTGTCAGGGCCGATAGCCCTGCGCTAGTCCTCCTTGCTGAGGGGGATCTGGGGGAGGTCGTCGATGAGATGGAGGTCGATGGGACGGTTGGCGTGAAGCGCGTTAAGCGGTGAGCGGTTGGGGGTGTTAGGGGGTGGATGAATGGTGGTGCTGGGCTCGCCTCTCGTGGACTCTCTTTTATATGTTTCTTTCTTTATGTCTCTCCGTCTGCATGGTGTTATCATATGTCTTGCCCCTCTCGCTCGGTCCCTCTCCCGGCCCTTATCATCCCCCCTCGTCCTCAGAGCTGAGAATGTACACATTCCCTGCCTCACCCCCCCCCATGCTACTCTTACAAGTACCCGGGGCCCGCCGCCTCCCTCTATCTGCCCATCCATCTGCCCGTCCACGCATACATGTCTACATACGGACCTTTAATCACTACCCTCCCTCGGATCCAGGATGCCTTGGATACTTGTCACCTTTTTCCATTTCCTCGAATTTTCATGCGTCTATCCCGTTTTTGTTTTTTCCTCCCTCCCTATACATCTCCTTTTCGCATACGCTACTCGTACTTGGCTCCCGAGTTTCTTGTTGTAATATCACCGTTCGCTGTCGATTGGTTGTTTGGATGTTTTTTGCTGCAGTGGGTGTGAATTGGTTTGTTAATGGGTGTTGGTTAGATGCGGTTGTGGATTTGCTTTTCCGTGTGCTGATGATTTGGGAGTGTGCAGGGTTGCGGGGTGGTGAGATGAGATGTCGTAAGTCGTACCTCTGTCGGGAGGAAGTGGATCATCTGGTTTGCGGGGTATGCTTCCTATATGAGCCAATTTGGAAGTTCCAGATGGATATCACCTATCGATGTATTCTGTATCCCTACAATCGAGTTTAACACCATTTATCGCGAGCCTCGAACCCCTGGGGCCTGCCGATTTCACTCGCGTTGTACACGTGATGAACGAGGTAAGTCACGTTCACCCCTGATCCAGCGCGAAGCCCTCCAAGTACTACTACTACTAGTACAGCAGTGAGCACAGCCGGGGCTCCAGAACCACAGCAGCGATCACGATCGATCAAGGTTTTGGTGTGTCCGAGTCCGTCGAGAACGCAACGAAAAGCGAAAATACAAGGCAAGGCAAACCAAACTGAAACGTCGCGGGCTCGATTCATGAGGCCGATCACCAAGCAAATGCTTGCAGTTGTGGACAAGGACGACCGATGGAAAAAAAGAACAAAGACGGGAATTGGTGGTTATGATCCTATCATACCCTCATCACTGGCTGTTATGAGTCTCTGTTCTATTCTATAGTTAGTACCGGTGCCTATGCCTATGTGCCCGCATTTACGGTTCGCAGACGGTATGCGACGCTGCGGCTCACTACATGGTGGGGTTCGCGATAATCAACACTCTGCGGTGCGCAACAGGCGGCAACATGGTTCCAGGTTCTCCCTCTTCAACCTCGGATTGGACATCCCTGCGTTGAATCCCTTCGCGGTCCCAGATCCCATATGAACGTGGCGCGTGCGGGATCGTGAATCCCTTTCGACGGTTTCGCGCAACATTATCGCTTTTGGCGCCTAACCCAGGCTACACGGGAAGCAAGCAACCCTTCTTAGTCCAGTAGTGATAGTATTCTCAGTTTCTCAGTTTTTATTGTCTGGATATCGACGACTGTCTGGAGAGCTCTCGTGCAAGGCACCAACACCGGCCTGATGGTCTAGTAGTATGATTCCTTGTTAGGGTTCCCTCAATTGGGGCTATAATCGAGGAGGTCCTGGGTTCAATTCCCAGTCAGGCCCTATGTTGTGCATACAGATATATGCATTTTTTTTTCTATCTGTCGGGAGCGACCTTCCAACGGCCTCGTCGATGCATACTTTCTTCCCCACTTTGAAATCTGCATTAGAAGGAGCACTGCCTGGAGGATCTTTCGATGAACTGCGCGAAGTTGGGGGCATAACGAGGTGGAGGAATGGAGACCGGGCCCGGGGTTCAAACGTTCAAGTTGTCGGAGCCATAACAAACATAAATATCTTACCTTTCCTCCCTTCATCGCCTGCCAGCTTGCCGCGTACATGTTCTCAGCCATATCCTACCCTCTCGAACCCAAGGTTCGAAGCAACCAGACTGTACCTGGATAGTTATCTAGTTATTCCTGGCATCTGCCTTCGCCACACACTCGGAACAACTAGACGACCAATGGGCGTCCGGATATGTATCTCCAGTTCCTATAGCTTGCTCGAGGTACGTGTTAGACGCGTTATGATCTCTGAATTGAGTTTTCAACGGTATGTTTAGGTGATTGCGCCCCTCAGGCATCTTGTTTCACAGCTGTTATCTGTAACTTCTGATCCATAGGAGCTGCACACATTCCACGCCAACCTAAAGCCGCTTCCGTGAACGGCAGGCGATGCGTCTCGGAAATGCAGGGTACTGCTGTTACACGTCTTATGAGACGCTCCGGAGAGATCATGTGGTGCGCAAAACCACCTCACCGACGGTGATGAGCTGTGGTTGCGGATATCATGGGAGGAAAAGGAGTGGCCGTGAAGTTGGATCCAGCGTATGGAGAGATGTGAGTGATTACTACCACTGAGAATATTACCCAGACCGTACTCAATGCTTGCTGTCTAGATTTTTGCTCTATTGTTCGACACTTTTTCTGGACCTCTTCTTCCACCGCCGTCGCCCAAGAAAGGAAAAAGGGCAACGGTCTAGTGAAGAGTCAAACGTGGAACATCATCCGGAAGCTCCCTCGAGGTCTTCATGGGCAGGTGTCGACGTCAAATGTCGAACAGTCTGCAATGACGCAAAAAATCTTTCGAGACATTTCCAAGGACAAGCCTCAACTAGCTGCAAACCTTTTTTGAGGGGCGGCGTGGCCTCAGTCGACCTCGTGTAGTGGTCTTGTTCATCCCGTCCCACCTCGCACTATTCCCAGGTTCGAGGCACAGCTCTCAGTGATATGTGTTTCAAAATCTATCCGCAATCCTCCTCGCCACCATCCCCAGCCTTTCTCCTTCCTCTTACGGCATTTCTTCCGACATCCAGAGCCGAGCCTCCTCCCGGGAAGGCGGCATCTCCATCTCCATGTGAGACTTGCCCCCCCATCTTACCATTTCAAGCTCTAGACGGCCCCTGGGTCGTCACCGTTCGCGGTCGCCGTTGACGTTCGGGAACACCGAGGGGATACTATCGCGCCCGGTGAGCTGTGTGAACCGACCTTCCTTGATTTTGAGGTTAGGTGCGGAGGATGAGGAAGAGGAGGAAAGAGGGGCGTCTGTCGGGCTCGAGCTCACCGGCAGCCTGTTATAGGTGCCGGGCAAGTTCACTGATGATGTCAGATGCTGACTGACAGTACGCCGCCTGCGTCACAAGTTCGGCGGGTGAAAGCCTACCTGCACGATTCCTTGCCGGGCCGAAGCGGTCCACTCAGCAGCGAAGTCATGCCACCCACATATGTCTATGGACATCACAGTCACGAGCAACACTTTATGCATATCATGAGCCCACTTCACCAACACCACTATCTACTCCCGATCATGCCTTCACCGCCGAATGTAAGGTGGTGCCAGAACGGGATCTGCCTCAGGAGAATCAAGATCCTGTACGCTCGTATCTATGCAAGGCACCAAATACCACCCTCCTCCTCTTCAAAAATATATCTTCCCATTCTCGGCAGCTTCTGCGTCCTCATAACATCCCACACACGATGCTGTTCGCACTCGAGCGCTCAAAGCTCGAAAGCCAACCTCGCCTTTCTCTGCGGAGCCACCTCCGTTGTATAAGACTCCGGCAGCGAGTTATACACAGCATGCGCCGCCTCAACCTCCTTCAGCTCCTTCTTAAACACCTTCTTCACCTGCTCCATGAAGTTCTGGTCCTCCCTCCGCTTATACCCGCTATAATACGCAAACTCAGACGAACATATATCCTCCCGCACATGGAACAGCAACACCGTCGTCTCCAGCCCCAGGCGCACCGCCTCCGCCGGGGCGATCGGCGCACTCCGCTTCACGAGCTCGTGGTACCCCGCGAGGAGCCAGTCCGGCACCTTGTACTCTTTGGCTAGGACGACCTTGTCGACTGGGTGGATTGTTGTGTCCAAGGAGAGTTTGCCGATGGCGAGGTGCCGGATGTTGCGGAAGTTCCACATGGTGGCGAGCTTGAGGGCTGCGATCCAGTCTTTGCGGGGGAGAGCCATGTCGGTGCCGAGATGCGGGAGTTTCCTAGTGTGGGGAGGTTTATGATTGGTTTGAATGGATGGTGGCGATGTTAGGGGCGACTCACAGGGGATACATCACGCGCAGGAGACCTTTAAAGTCGTCTCTGGTGACGCCTTCGAGGACAAAGGGATGGGCATCGCTCGATCCTTCCTGTATTTGGTCCTGGCGGGGCGGGAGGGAAAACGTGGACGAGAATATGTCCGAGGCGTGGGCGAAGTAGTGGCGCGGCACGCTGAAGAGGTGGCCTTCGACCTGTGAGTTTGGGGGTCGGCATCATTCTATGGATGGGGGAGAAGTTGCTTTACCAGGAAGACTACATTCGCCATGTAATATTCATCGTCGCGGAGGAAAACGTTGGTTGACGTGTTAGCTGTTGTGCTGGTGGTCTCAGTGGACGATATCGATGTCATCCTTGTGCGCAGATCACTGATGCTTCAAGGTTGAAACGGGGATAACCGAAGGTCGCGACTCCTTAAGACTCAATAGTACGGCGACTAGGGGGAAAGAACTCGCCGGGCTTGAGCAAGGGGAGAGAATGACGACGTTCTGAGGTCAAGCAGCCTGCAGGACCGGTCACCTGGCAGTGAGCACTGGAATGGCGTAGCACGTGCTGCGTAAAACTGTTTTCAAAAAAAAGAAAACGCCTTCGTCGTACCAAGGCATGTAAACAATGAACGTTGAATAGAATGGTATAGTGGTCGTAACACAACATCTCGCCAACACAGCGACCTCAGGCTTCAGGCGCCTCCGAATACAAAACCTGCCCAAACTTCACAAACTCCCGAATCACCTTCTGTCCCCCCTCCTTCCCCACCACCCACTCCATAAAACCCATCGAAACCTCCCTGTTCTCCGGATCCGCCCTACTCCCCAGCAGGACACGCGCGGGATTGAGCAATGGATCCGCCGGCTTCAAGTCATGTCCCGCCATGAATATGTCAAGTGCGCCGGTGACGTTCGTAGGCGAGGAGAGCCAGGTGCCAAGGTCGGTGAGGGTGTATTCGGAGAGGAGGGAGGCGGCGGCGAGGGCTTGGAGGGGGAAGCGGGGGTATTGGTGGTACCACTTGGAGTATATGAGTGCCCAGGGGACCTGTGTTATACCGCATGTAAGTGGGATCCTGGTCCGCAGGCAGAATAGAAAAAGAAAAAGGTACCTGGCCGATGGTGATGAAGAGCTCTGACTCTTTGATGTTCGTGGCGCTTTTATCGAAACGGGAGAGGAAGCGGGTGGCAGGGCGTTTCGTGAGGTCAGGCGGAGCCTAATGAGGTTAGGGGTTAGTGAGTTACTACACTTGAAGAGATGATACGGGATATCTGACCGCGACATCGGCATTCCCGCTTTCAACGATCTTGTTGAACATCATCAAGATATCGTCCTTCTCCTTGTCCAGACCCGCCGGATTCGCTTTCGGTCCCACCAGCAGGAAATGGTCCTGCGTACGCGTCTATCTATCAGTGGCTTCCCATGCAATCCAGACATCGAAAACGTACGCGGAATCCATACACGCGCTGCACAGCTGCCCGGCTGTGCAGCGCCTGCATCTCAGCAGCCGCATTATACGTAACCGCGATATCCACCGAGCCAGCCGCGAGTAACCCCAGGCTCTCCGTCGTGTCTCCCAGGTACCACCCCACCTCCCCTCACCATCAGCATCGCAACTCCAAAGACCCGCAGACGAGGTGAATCTCACTTTAAACGGCTCCCTCCCAAGGATCTGCACGTTATACTGGATAAACGCGTCCGCCCACGCCCCGATGAGCCCCGACTGCCCTGCACCCCCATTCGCGATGCGCAGTTTGATCTCGGTGGCGGTGGGGTAGCCGCCGTCGTAGATGGCTTGTGGTTTGAGTGCTGCGTCTTTCGTGCCGACGCCGGTGCCCAAGTAGAGCCCGTCGGGGATTTTGGCCTCTGCGGCGTTGGGATCCGCTGCGGTGGTGGTGATGCTTGGGAGCGATAGGTGTTAGAGCCAGGGCAAGGAGGGGGGACTGGAAGTGACGGACCTTACCGAATGATTCGACATGGTTGCGTGCCTCGAATGCTTGTTTCAGTGTCAAATAAACTTTCTGATTCCACCTTAAGACGATGGTGGTGATTGAGGTGGAGCGGTGTGCGGGGTATAGGGTATTGGGAAGGTGTTATCGATATTGAGAAGGACCCTGTCGTTCGTTATCGATGGAATGGACTTCGATGGTTCGACTGTCACCGTTCCGTGGTCGAGAGCGTCTATTTCCGTGGTATCAGTCACGAGCTTTGATGTGGGAAGAGGAAACGGGTGTGTACCTTGCTATTCAATCGAAGTTATGTCTAGTCCAGGGCATCTGACAGATCGAGGCATGACAGGCGGCATTCAGTAGACGGCCCGCGGGTTGTATAGTACGGCGACCAAGTACATCGAGTTGCGGGGCTTAGAGTAGGTGAGGGTCGGAAAAGAGGTCGTCGCGGTGTAGAGGACCTTTAACGGGATTGACGACGCCTGAGCCCAGAGCACTGAGCAGAACTTACAATACTGTATCACGTGCGGGGGCAAAAACGCTCAGGCGGAGCGACTCGAAGTTCGAACTCCAGCAGACGCAATAACACCTGAACGACGTTGAACAAGACAGACGGGCGTAGGAAACACACGACGAAACACTATCCCTGCCCCACCTGACCTCCTTTATTCTTTTTCCTTTTTTTCTTCTGTGAATCACCCGTCCCTCCAGTCGATGCCTCTGTCGCTGCTTCAGCCTCCCCAGCTTCTCGAGGGCGCTTCTTCTGTGGAGGCTGTGGGGTGCTTCCAGATTGTACAGGTGTACCTTCCGCTGAAGTCGTGTTTCCTGCGCCTGTGCTTTCGGAGACTGGTCCTGATGAGGTTGGGGGTGCGGGGGGCTCGGTGCCTTCGGGAATGACCACGACGGGTTCTGAGAACACTGCGCGATACGTATTTCGCGTTTCTATTGCATTTTATTACGGAATTAGCTTGTGCACCGCGGGATCTGCCTGAGGAGACTCACGCGCTCGAAGGACAAGGGACTTCGGCACCTTTGTTAACGATGCGTGAGTGACGTCCTGGGCGAGGCCTAGCAAAGTTACGCTGTCGATGTACTTTAGCGATTAAGCGCAAGGGAAGTGTAAGGGGAGGACATACAGATTCCCGACGTCTATCGGTGCTCTCAGATCTGCCTCCGAAACCACTCCCCCACTAACAATAAGACTCCTCCCCTTCGTCACGCGCGTCAGCTCCCTCGCAGCAGCCCACCAATTCCTCTTCGCCCCCGCCCCACTCTCCGCTCCCCCCGCACCCAGCAGCACCGGCTCGTTCTCGCCCCCCAGCGCACCGACGTAGCTGATCTCGAACACGGCGCCGTTCTTGATCGCGGTTCGGATGAGGGTGTGTTTGAGGTGGAAGGGGAGGCGGGGGAGGGTTAGGGGGAGGGCGATGATGTGGGCTGTTAGGGGGGAGGGGAGGGAGTGGGTGAGACATGCGAGGGAGAAGGTGGGTTGGGTTAGGGGGACGAGGGCGATGAGGTCGTAGGAAGAGAAGGTGGGGGCGTTTGCGTTGGTCTGGGGGAGAATCGTGTGTGGATGTGAGATAAGGACGCGACGTGATTTGGGGAGAGGGGTGCTCACCAGCCCGAACCCTTTCTCGCTATCCTCGTCAAGTATTATGCTCAGCCTCTTGAGGTACACAATGCCAGGCCGCTTCCTTAGCTGGCTCACAAGACCATCCGCCGTGTTAACATGGCTCTTCGCCTCCACCCTTTTATGCACAACCTGGTTAAATGCAATCACGGTGTATCCTACTTGAAAACAGTCAGAACAGAAATTGGTGCAGCTGAGACGCGACTACTTACAATGAACGAGGAGGTCGACTCGGGCTTCCATTCCACTGATTTGGGATTGGGTAAAGGTTGCGGGGGAGGCGGGTGTTTGCTGTTTTCCTTTCCCCTTTTTCGAGGCCTGGGTTGAGGATTGGGCCGCGGTTGGAATGGTTACATTTAGATCGAAATACATCCCGCTAGGCCGACCCGGGGAAACGAGGGTAAGGAGGTAAGACCTTGGAGGAGGAGGAGGAGGAGGAGGAGGATGTAAGTCGAGAAATCTGGAAGTGATCACGTTTGCGCTGTGATGTTTGGCTCTGATGCAATTGGTGCCTGGAAAGCTCTGTACCCACCCTTGACGCGCCAATGAGTTGTGGACGAGGCTTAAACACGTCTACTTCAGCATCTCTCCCACCCTGATCTCAGCGGTTCCTCTGAATACGAGCGACACGATGTTAGCAATTTCTAGTAGCAAAATACAAGTCGATGGTACAAGTAGGGTAGGTGGCAAAAATCGCAAGCATAACACGATACTCGATAAGCCAAGCCTTAGTCAAGGCGACATCCTCGGCGGATCGAGGTTGAATGAGTCGAACTAACATGATAGACCCCTCCCTGCGTGCAGTACATGACAAGATTCGGAATGGCAGATGCTCTTTACCGCATGTTTTGCAATTGGAGGTCCTCATCCTAAGAACGAGCAATATGAATTACAATTGATGCATCATTCTCAGATCCACAGCACCGATAATTCAACAGTACTCCAAGAACGGCTGCAACTTCTGCGCAACCCTCGGCGGAAACTTAAACGCCAACAACTTATCCCCAAACCTCCTCACAATCCTCGCAACCCCCTCTTTCAAGCCTGCACATACACAGTCCCACATCAGCCTCCCCAAAAAACCTTGACGCAAAAAAAAAAACATACCACCACTCATATAACTCAGAATCTCCCCCGCCTTCTCCACCTCTATCCGCCTCGCCTCGAATTCAAGTATCTGCTCCGGGGTGCAAGGCTGGTCTGGGGAGGGCGGTGTGTACTTGGCGCGCACTTCGGCGTGGTACTGTTCGATTGCGGAGAGGAAGGAGAGCATGGCTTCGAGGACTTTGGGGATGTCGCGTTGGACGACGCCGTATTTGTCTTCTGTCAGGGATGCGCAGATCAGGTGGGACAACACTAAAAGCACCCCATCAGCCTCCGAATTCCGAACCCAGGTCCAAGAAACGATGAGGTGTACGTACCTTCAACAATCACGACATCAAGCTCGATGTGCGGCAAATAACTCTGCGTAACCTTATCCAAGCGCTCCTCGTTCCACCACAGCTCCAACTTCGCTCCTTCCCGCGCGACCGGTGCCGGGACGACACGAGCGAGCAGCCTTCCCATCTCCTCCTTCGCTTTCTGGGGCACACATTCCACCAGCCCCGTCGCCTTTTTCACCTTGTCCTTCACCTCCTCCTTAGTGGTGGGCGTCGGCAGGACCGCAGCCTCCACCGACCTGAACAGCTCCGGAATATGCGCCGCCTCCGCTCCCTGGTCCAGAGCCTGCGCGAGTGGGCCGTCCGAGCCGAGCGATTCGACGACGGTGTGTATCGGCGAGGACGGCTTGTCTGATCGGAATACCGACCCCCGGATGAGAGGCATGGGCGTTGCGATATGGGAAAGATCCGTGGTCCTAGAAGCAACGGCTTGGGTAGGTGCAGAAGGCGTCGGCGGGGGTTTGCCGCGGCGCAGGAAGTGTTGGTAGTCTTTGCCGAGGAAAAGGAGGCTTTCGCGGACGAGATGGCTCCATGGGTTAGGGTTATACTTTTGGTCGTTGAAGAGGGACGAACGCCTGGTGGTCGCGGTTGTCGAGTCGTCGGAAGCTAGAGTCCGGAGCTCGCTGTATGCGAGGTAGCGGAATCCGACGTCGGAGGAGGATACGCCTGACACGAGGGTCACGTGTGGTTCGGGGGTGAAGTCGGATATGGGGACTGGCTGCAAGAATATTGGTTATAGTGGAGAGATGGTAGGCGGAGGGCATGTCACGTACGAGGTAGATTATGGTGTCGAATATGGTGTTGGAGAACTCCCAGGTGGCCACCGTCGTAAAGGCGAGGAACCATGCTCTCGTTAACAACGCGAGATGGCGGAAGGGAAGGAATATCGTCCATGGTCCTCGGAGGAAATGGGCCGTGAAAGGTCGGAGCAGGTTGCGTAACAAGGGCACCTTATGTATCAATGGAAGGGTGAGGCGGAGGAGACCAAAGACCAAGGCAGCGAATGGAATGGCCAAGGTCGCAAGGATCGTTGCTATTACGATGGCTTGAACAATGTCGCTGGGGTTGAATCGTCTTCTTTGGTTGTTTGGAGGCTTGGGTGAGCGATTTCAACACAGTGCGAACTAGGAAAAACGAGGGACATACTTGAGCGTCGGGGGATAGTCGTGCCCAACGGAACACGAATCTGTCGAGCGTCATGTTTCGCAGGGAATACGCAACCGCTGCAGCCAATTGAGAGAGCAAAACAAAAAGTAGGCGTCCGTTCATGTAATACGGATGTTTCCTTCAGAAGGTATGACGTTAACGAGGGATAATGTGGCATGGTTGCTAGGGACGTACTTCGATTTCACGAAAAGACTCAGCCCATACGTGGTAGATTCATTCGCGTAGAGTATCCACATGTGCAACGCTACGGCAGCTATGGCGGAAAGAGCATACACTACAAGCGAACGAAGAGTAACAGGCTTTGTAAAGGATGCCTTCACCAACGATGATAACGAGGTGGCTGGCGTGCGGGTCGCTTATACCATGGAGTTTTCAGCATATTCTAGTTGAATTGGAGGCAGTGATGACTTACGTGTCAAGTATACTTTGCGTAGGACAATGGCCGGAACTGCTGCTGTACTCCAACTGAGCAGAGCACTCAACATCGTCAACGGCCGGAACGGCACAAGAAGCGTGCGCGACAATCCCAAGCTTGATGTGCCTCCTAAACTCCATATCATCCATAACGATGTGCAGGTCCAGCAGAACAGCGCAGAATATGGAAAGACGAGGAATACAAGGCGAGATCGAAGGATAGACTTCACGATAGGTTCATATGTCGTGGTGCGGGGAGGGATGGACGGGGCTGATCTCGTTGCAAGCGTCGTCGTGATAGCCCTTGTGGGCGTCGTCCTTGAGAGCGGGGTCGACATCGGGGTCGTCGTCTACCACGTTGTCGGCGTTCAAAGAAAAGTGACAGACGCGTTGTGTCACGCAGTCATTATCACAGTCACACATATGTTTCTTTCACCTGAGCTGCTCGAGTACGCTCATATTTCTTGCAAAAGACACTGTTTTCAGTGAAGATTCCGACGAATATCATATCGTTTTGAATGGACCAAGTAAGGCTGAGTCGATGCGAAGCGGCGTAAGTAGCTCGAGGTCGGGATTATTGGGACTTGTTTGCTCTTCAGACTGCTGCACATCATACGCAATTCAATTTCGTTTATTGATGTAACGTGCCCTTGGTTTCGACATCTATAGTTCATGCTCCCTCAATGGAGGCTGGGTCGAAAACTTACTCGAAGACCCATCTCGGGCAGCGCGACAAAGCCATGCTAGAAAAGCACCAAAAGGACCTGGACATCCGAGACCGCAAGATCGACCGCCTCAGCTGGCAAAACGACGAGCTCAGGAAAGAGCTCCACGAATTCCAAGCCCGTGGAAACCTTCTCGCAACGTCTCTTGGATTTCACAACATCTACGAAGCCCAGGTCGCGATTAACATCGCAGACTGCAAGCTCTCTTACAGGGAGTGTCTCGAGCGCGTCGAGGTGCTAGAGCAGGAGCTTTCAGCGGCGCGAGCGCACAACGAGAGGATCCAGCTGCTTTTAGATGCATTGGAGGACGAGCAAGAGCGCGTGAAAGCGGAGCTTGCAGATGCGGAGGTGAAAGCAAAGGGGCAGGAGTGAGTGGTCTTTGTCTTCGGTCATTTCGGTCCATCTCACAGGTCGCCATCGCAGGGCCGACGCGTCTAAACACAAAGCAGCTATCGCCAGGCTCTCACAGCAACTCAAGCAGCTACAAGAGCGATTCGACGCTCTCGTGGACGTGAAGGAACGTGCCGCCGAACGCTACAAGCTCGACTACGCGAAATGGCGGAGATTTAGAAACTGGATTTTTACTGAGGAAGCGGAGCACGCGAAGGACCAGAATGAGGCCGGTATCACCGAGGATGAGAAGAGGAATCGGTACATAGCGAGTGTCATGCGGAAGAAGAAGATGATGATGGAATTAGGACCTAACCTCGGACAAGCCGATGAGGACTACAGTAAGCGACTTCTCTATCCAGCAAGCCTTCCTTAAACATACCACGCAGGCAAAACCCCTACTCAGCATTCGCGCCCACCGCCTTTGGGAGGTATCACTAATTTGGACGGTGACAAGGAGAATCTGGCTACGCCCACAGCCGAGAAGAAGACGCGCTCGTCAACACTCACATCTTCTTCGCGCACTTCAGTCGCGTCCCCGAGAGCAGTAACGACTTCGAATACCACCAAGCCTCCGAAGTTCAACACAACATCACGACAGGACCCTACGCCGTCCGTGCATAACAGAACCCTGTCTACAGTGGCCCAGGCGACAGCACCCTCGTCGTCGCCTACCCTGTTTAACGATTCAACGTCCTCCAGCTCGACCAGAAGACCACTTACATTCCATCCCCTTCTCCCCCAGCGAAGCCCCCAAATAAAGCAAGAAGCTGGGTAAGCCCGGCTTCACAGTCACTTTTAATAATTTCTGAATTTGTGCCTCAGGTCCTCGCCTACGATGCCTACTTCTCACAGGCCACCTAAGAGACAGCATCCAGGTGCAATCGCAACCTCAGCGTCTTCCGACACCGAGGAAGACTCCCAAGGTCCGTCCCATCAGTACCTCAACTACATCAGCTCTAACTCACCTTCCCGTTCAGCTGCCAGACAGCATTCCCCACCTATACCCCCATTCAACGTCCCAACCTCGCCAGCCACTTCTCCAGTCCACATGCCCTCCTCCCAAACCGAAGCCGACTCACAAAGTCAATGTTCGTCATTCCTATCTAGCCTTGAGGCATAACCTGATCCTGACAACCATTTAACCCTTCCTAGTCTTCATGTTTCCCCACCCCACCCCATGTCCACCCAAGCCGTTGGTATCTGCGAATCCAAATCTTCCGGGCCGCGCTACCTTCAGTGAACCCCGGAAAGTCGTGTCCCGCGATATCGATTCCTTGCAGCCAACCAAGATGCGGAGACTGAGCGACGAGCATAATCCCTCCTCATCAGCATTGGGTTCATTAACCCCGACGCTGAAGAAACCGCCGGCCAACGAAGGGTTATTCAAGAAGGGCGGGGGCAAAAACCTTCAAGCACCGCTGTCTACACCTGCCAACACGGTGCGCACGGGTGGGCAGAAGCACCTGGAAGATTACTCGGCTTTCAAGGGACGGGGGCGGTACGCTAAAGGTGGCGGAGCGTGAGTGCATATCCGGGTCTTCCGATAGGTTTTCTAAGAACTGAACCCTGTCCACAGAGCCAACGAGACCATCAACGCCCGATTCGAAATCGACCCTACTATGAATGGTGGTTTGGATTTCCAGTATGACGAGGTCGTGAGGGGGAAGGACGATCGCAGGCGCATGGACGCTGGGGATTGCGAATGTTGCCCGCGACGTAAGTGCATTTCCCCCCGCTTTCACCAGCATACCCACACGCTACACGCTAAACCACCCTCCTGCCTAGTACTACGAAGCCGTCGGACCTCTCCCCAATCGCCTCCAAGCTCCCCTATGGCGCTCTCCCCCCACCTCACCCGCCAAGCCCTGCACGCGCCATCACCAGCACACATCCGCTTTTGCATCCGGCTACAAGCACCACAAAGAGAAAGAGAACAGACAGTCAGAGATCAACTCCCATCGACAAGCCATCTCGCGGCATCGGCACCATTGGGAACGGGCGAAGACGCCGCCTGGGTATTGGAATATTGGGTTTCCGGATACGCAGGAGGCGGAGGAGATTAATGAGAGGGCGAGGGCGATGCATGAGGAGAAGAGGGGGGAGGTTGAGGCTGCGGCGGGGAGGGGTAGGGGGCGGTATAGAAGGCGGTCGTGAGGGGTTGGAGGGTGAGGATGAGAGGCTGTTGCGTTTTTTGGATTTTGTGGGCACATAGGAAGGAACTCATTGTAATTTTAGGGCATTGTATGAATGGTTGATTGTATATATATTCACAGGGTATTTGTCTGAAGTCCTGAGGGAGGTGGCTGACCAAGGTCGTCCGCGAAAACATTGGAAGGTGTCAGCCTTATGAAGTTTAGATATAAGATTTCATCTCGCCATGGGGGGCTGACTTCCAGCTCGCTTTCTTTCCTACTCTCGCCACCGAAGGATCGCCAACATGCCCAAAGCCCCCAAGTCCTCCAGTCGCGCTCAGACAAAGGGATGTACCCCCACTCCCACTGGCATCCGTCGATTCTTCTTCAAACTCGAGCTCCTAGGGAAGCGGCGCGCAGAGCTGATGTACGACTACAGCAACCTTGATCCAGTCGTTGACACACCTCCGCCTCTTGCCAAGAAAGCCACCGCATGCCCCGAGCCCGTCCAGTCCTTCCGCAAAAAAACCCCTTCATCCCCGCCAGCCCAGCCGACTCGTCCCGTCGAACCATGGCCCCAAGCCGAACGTGTGGCCTTGATAAACGAAGACCACACGGAGGACGCGGTGGTCATCACCGCTTTCGACGATATACCGTTCTGCTGCCACGAGGACCTCATCACCATGTCGCGCGCCCAACTCATCGACGTTGCTCTTTCCCTGAACGCCAAGCTCCCAACCGTGATGGCGATCGACATCGACGACGGCCTCCCGACGAGCTTCATCCGCGGCTCTATTGAGCGCATCGTCGGGCTCAGGCGGGACGTCCCAAAGGCACCGAAGGCGCTTCGCTTACTCGCGGATGCTGCGTGCGACAAGGAGTTCGATATGCGGGCCCAGATGGACAAGACGCCGCCGACGAGCCCCTTGGCGAGCCGGAGTCGGAGTCACGCCCAGCTCACTTCGCTCGTCAGCCCTCGTCTGGCGCGGCTTGTGGAGGAGAACGAGGATGAGCTCGACGTGGATGTGGCTGATAGGCACTTGAAGAAGCGGAAGCTGTCGTTCGATGGTCCAGGGAGCGAGAGCGAGCTGAGTATCGATTCTGATGACATTGGTCCCGTGCACACACCTACTCCGCTCCCCCGCCTTCTGCGCTCGCGATCTCACTACATGGCCTCGACCGCCTCTCCTGTCGTATCAAGGGTCCTCCGTTCTCAGAGTCAAAAACTCGACAAGACGACAACGACAACGATCGACACTGCGTTCATTAACAACAAACGGCCTGCGTATCGGTATAAGAGCAAGGCGAGGCGAACGAGCGTTGGAGCCGGATATGATCAGGTGAAGCCTAGCCCCAAGCCGATTGGTGTCCCGAGGAGGACTGGGCGTCTGAAGCCCATATCTGGCCACCGCCCACTTGTCCCGCCTACTCGATCCGCGGGTCCAGGAAGTGCAATCGCGGATACGTTCTCATCGAATGAGGACTTGGGTATCCCGTCGACGGTCGTCGGAGCGAAGAGGAAGAGGAATGTGGGTCGATCGGAGGCGGAGACGCAGATGACGTCTGCAGTGGGGAGGATGAATATGGGATGGAGTAGAGAGTCTGATAACATGGATATAGACTGATGGATGTGTCGGGGTATATATTTCGGTGGATACTTCGGATTCATTTGGCATGCTGTGATGTTGTCGAGGAGGTGGTGCACAATCTAAGCAAAATAATAGGGTTGAATTTGGATGAGAGTGTGGTCGTACCGGAAACGGTTCAATCGTCTTCTCGTCATCGTCATTCGCTTCAGTCCAGGTGACATTGCCAACGATGTTTTGCATGCCAGCGCGACAGCTTCAGAGATACCCCTGCAGCGATCAAACTGGACGTCAGTCGGTCCCGATGCACCGCGTCGCCGTTGGATAAGGACTTCAACTGACAAAGCCAGCTGAAATGTGTCAAGAAACATGCCAGTGAAGAGTAAGATACGCAAGCCGGGCAGATAGTTGCTGGAAGATGCGCTACTGCTCTGGCTCTGGCTGTTCCAGGAATTTGAGGGCAACTTGAGGTCAGAGAGCATGAACCCCGGGTGTGGGCGGTTGATATGAAGTGTCTAGATGTTGGGCAAACGACGAAATGGTTTATTTGACCACAAGATTTTCGGCTCCAGGCCACTGGTAATTGAAATGAGCTCGAAGCCCGCGGGGGGAAGATAAATGTATGCGGGGCTAAGGATCTGTCAGGCGAATTTCGGATACAAATGGCCCATCCTCAGCCACAAGTACAACATTGGTTTCTTCCATGGAATAATCGGTCCTTGCAGGTCCTTCCACCGACGTCCAGCTCCTGAGAAGCAGACCAGAACCTGGGTGCTTCGAGAGCCAGATGCTCCGCAGAGGACGTTCATGAGACACTGTGGTATGCCTGGCAACAGCTGCGAAAATGAGTCTGCGGTGTATATGAGAGCAGGGTTGCAATCCTAGGTCAAGGTTGACAATGCCCGTCGCGCTAGCTCTAGTCCCGATCTGCAGCTGTGCGTGCACCCCTCGATCCTCCTTGACGGTACTGGCAGAGACTCGGCCTGGCCTAATTAGACTTGTGTCAAGCAGCAGCTCAGGGCCCGAGTGCGCACTTGGGAGTGAAGCCATTTGTCAATACTACCTATGTCTTCAGGCGTAGCATCCCCTGACGCTCTGAAAATCGCCATCGCGCGTTCGCGTTCGAACTTTTTTGTTGCGCTAGCTGAGAGCCTTCTGTTTCATGAGTCGAAGGGCTGTTGTTCGCGAAATATCGTCATGAAGTGTGCCGCAACCAAAGCTTTTCATGCCACGACCCAAGCTGCCGGCAATTGCCGCAACCTTTCCATCGCGACCATCAGGGAACCATGTGAAGAATGAGATGGGCAGATATTGTCTATATTTGGGCATAATTCAGGATATGCGCAATCTTTATGATGGTCAGATAGATATTGCTTTCTATGGATAGGTGGCCTCGATGGTTTCATCAATATCATCTAATACTGACGTTGTGGATCACATGCATCACTTGTACAACGATCTCCCTCAGTTTCAATTTGTCGGGGTGCGTGTGATGAGTATCATGAACTTCACTGGGCTCTGTGTAACACATCTGATGGTACCCTTCAACAGGGTCTTTGTGCTGGTTGGTACCAAGCGCATCAAAGTCTTGACGGTGATCCTTATTTGCTATTAAACGGTTACTGCCAGGATGGTCGTTCTGCTGGTATGGATAGCGAGTATCATGGATTTCACTGGGCTCTGTGTAACACATCTGATGGTACCCTTCAACAGGGTCTTTGTGCTGGTTGGTACCAAGCGCATCAAAGTCTTGACGGTGATCCTTATTTGCTATTAAACGGTTACTGCCAGGATGGTCGTTCTGCTGGTATGGATAGCGAGTATCATGGATTTCACTGGGCTCTGTGTAACACATCTGATGGTACCCTTCAACAGGGTCTTTGTGCTGGTTGGTACCAAGCGCATCAAAGTCTTGACGGTGATCCTCATTTGCTATTAAACGGTTACTGCCAGGATGGTCGTTCTGCTGGTATGGATAGCGAGTATCATGGATTTCACTGGGCTCTGTGTAACACATCTGATGGTACCCTTCAACAGGGTCTTTGTGCTGGTTGGTACCAAGCGCATCAAAGTCTTGACGGTGATCCTCATTTGCTATTAAACGGTTACTGCCAGGATGGTCGTTCTGCTGGTATGGATAGCGAGTATCATGGATTTCACTGGGCTCTGTGTAACACATCTGATGGTACCCTTCAACAGGGTCTTTGTGCTGGTTGGTACCAAGCGCATCAAAGTCTTGACGGTGATCCTCATTTGCTATTAAACGGTTACTGCCAGGATGGTCGTTCTGCTGGTATGGATAGCGAGTATCATGGATTTCACTGGGCTCTGTGTAACACATCTGATGGTACCCTTCAACAGGGTCTTTGTGCTGGTTGGTACCAAGCGCATCAAAGTCTTGACGGTGATCCTCATTTGCTATTAAACGGTTACTGCCAGGATGGTCGTTCTGCTGGTATGGATAGCGAGTATCATGGATTTCACTGGGCTCAAGTGGCTGCCTGCACAGTCGTTTCGTGGGCCTTTACCACAAATATCAGTAATTTCCCTTAGATTTATGCAGCCAATGAGATGGTAGCCGCATCAACACCATCTTATTCGCAACTTGTTTCACTGGCCTCAAAATCGTGTGTAGGTCATACATCAAAAATTAGGCAGCAGCGACCAACATCACCATCCTGAGGATCTTTACTACGCTGGCATAGAAGCGCTGGCTATGAGACATATACTGGCTAGCGGTACCGTTCATCATCATACCGCAACTTGGCATTGCATGTAGGTTAATTTGCATATTCATTGACAGCCTTAGACAATCATATGCTAGTATACAAAATACAAGGCGTAACATACATAATAAAGACAAGGAGCACACACTCGTTGACCCAAGGTAAAAGAAAAAATGAGACATATCGACAAGTAATCTATAGCATGAACTTTCTGAACTGAGACCATACGAACCCCCCCCCCTCGCGAAAGATCAGCCAATACATCAATGATGGGGTACCAAGAATCACTACCGTCAAAATCGTACGTTCAAAATGAGAGAAACCTGCCAGACAATACTTAACAACCGCCGCTGAATGAAGAGATAACTTGAAGTCATGAAACCTAATGCCGGCTTTCAGTAAGCCTGTATGCAAACAGCTCGACACGCGCAACATACCGTTGTAACTGACACTATGCACCAATTCATGCATAGATAAGTCATGGAACCTAATGCCCGATTTCAGTAAGCTTGTATGCAAACAACTGGACACACCCAACATACCATTATAACTGACACCATGCACCAACCACGTCCGACCAATACACGGGCAAGTAATACCAACCCTAAAAAGCAGATAAGTCAGAATTAAAACATTATAAAACGACAGTGACTCAAACCCACGATTGTGGAAGAAACATGATATGTCAGATGAACTAGTACCTTAACAATGTAGAGCGGGACTGAGCCATCAAGGGGCATAACATGGCCGAGAGGATTGCATGTGCTTTATATATGTATGAGTCGTGGTCCGTGCGCGATCACGTGAGTGGCTCGCTGGTAGTTGTGAGTTGACCATTGGTTGACTGTGCCGTCCCAAAGCCTGCTACTTCCGGCAGTACATGCTTGGTACATGCGAGTCGTTGAGCGAGGAAAGCGGTATCGGGTATGTTCGTACTTGGCTCAGAGAAGTAAAATAAAGTCGAAAGCGAGAAGTTATATTCATGGAGCACTCCTCTTAAATCTGCACTCCTATGCACCTTCACCACGCCCTTCCTCTGCCTCGGGACATGCCTGCCTCCCCCCCTATTACAAGGAACAAGTAAACTCCTTTTCCCACGTACTTCTGCGGTACGAAGTCCAGGATCCACCAGAGCCTCCATACCAGGCTGAGCTGGTTGTAGCAGGGCGCTATCGCATCGAGCAGCTCATGGACTTACTCCGTTTTCCATGATCCAGCATGGGCGGCTGGTGTCACTTTGGGGACTTATCGTGCAAGATCCAGTCTCTTACAAGCTCATGGATCCATGCCCTCAAGCTGCGCCGAAGCGGCTAGGTTGAACTCAAGCAGTGTGGCAGCGGCGGTCTCTGATTAGTTTTCGAAGGAAAAAAGAGGAGAATGGTGGGAGAAGCACGTACCAGGCGCCTCGTGTGGGGACTCTGTCTCCGAAGCCTGTACTCCACACCCGAGGTGGTGTCCGCCGAACTTGAGGACATCGTCAGGAGGCAGAACTACTAAAATATCTATTCGATTGGGTGTTGTGAGTCAAGGTTGAAGGGCAAACGAAAAATATGTACATACCAAGCTTCGAAGGTGCCCAATTCACAAGCTGGAACTTCTTCGCGCGGATGACCAGCACTTCCGGGGAAGGATGCAAACTATTGGGTGAGGGAGAGGTAGCGGAATTGGAGTGCGTGGAGAGAGAACAGAGTTTGGAATGGAGGCTTTCTAGCAGCTGCATCGGCACTGAGAGACCTTGACCAACCTGAAGCGCGATGCAAGAAGAGTAAGAGATACATTACCTGTTACCTGAATTCGCGAGCGAAGTGAGGCCGGCCCGAAGAGAGGTTCAAGAGCCTTGCCGTTGTCCCCTGTGACTGAAAAGTCGTACTTAAGGCTCAGTTCAATTTGCTAATAGGGATTGAAGGCTTAGTTTCACGATACGATAGAGGGGGAAGGCAGACTCACAAATTCAGTCTTTGACAGCGTATGTACGTCGATGCCGAACGCAGCCAGATGGGCAGAAAGCTCCGGATCGAGTTTTGAGTCGTTACAGATATGACAATAGACATCTGAGATTCCGTTCAGACTCAGGCGTGATCGTTCCGAGCTTGACACTGACACCGTGCCCAGTCGACTCCAAATGCACCAAACTGTGCGCGTTGCCACCCAGCGCACGAAATTCCTAATGCCCATATCCAAGAGAACCTACAAGAGAACCACATGTTGAGTATAGCCAGAGTTAGTCTCGTACCCAGCCGTTACAGCGAACCCATTCCCCCCAAGCCCGGCGTCGTAGCCCTTGCCCTCGCAATGTTCGTATCCCGATACGTCCGCAACGCCAGCCCCGGCTCCCCTCCTCGTCCTCGTCAGAGAAGTCCTCACGTGTGCGGAAGAGGGTTTGCAGGCACTCGTGCAGCTTGCAGCGGTGGCGGCAGAAGAGGAACATGACGGTGAGCAGGAGGAGGAGGAGGCGGTTGACGGAGACGGAGGTGGCGCCTGCTATTGATGCGGTGCGTTTTCTGGAAGTGGATCTGGAGGTGGGGGAGGGGGAGAGGGCGGTTGGGGCTGGGGTGACGACCTGTGGAAGGTGCGTGTGTGTTGGGTTTAGGATGGGCAGTGGTAAAGAAGTCACGTACGGTCGTGGAATTGCCGTTTTGATCGACGGTGGTGAGGGTCGAGAACTTGAAAGACTTGAGTGAAATTGGAGGAGGCGGTGTTTATTGGGAAAATCTAGAGCGGTCAGCTAGCATATCGCCGATACTTTCGTTGTGAGCCTTGGCGGTGTCTTTGATGGTTAATCCGTCCCCAAAGTCCCATGCGGTCTTGCGCCATGGGTGCGCAATAAAAAGTTCAACCTTTTCACCTTTCGCTGGGTGGTAATTCGTCGACGCGATGGATACGACTTGGATGAGCTTCCTTGTTACCATGCTGCGTGAGGGTTTTTGCGAGGGAAGACGCAGTACTACGGAGGCAGTAGGCAGGAGGAGTATGTAGATAAAAGAGTGTTAAGTTCCTGGGATAAGTCGTCGTGGCCGTCACGGTCACGGAGGAGGAGGAGGAACTAGCCACGGCACAGACCGACTAGTAGTAGTAGTAGTAAACCGTGACATCAATGTAAATCATTACTAACTTGAACTTGAATCAATCATTCAGTGTTGACTCAGTACCCGGGCACCCACCCGAAGACAGTGTATCCGACAAGAATATCATAGACCATAGGTACAGAGCTTCTAAGTTATAATATTCAATCAAAGCTTGTAGTGTCGTCCTCCTCATTGCCGGCGTCACCATACATCTCATTCAGATCTTCCTCCTGAGGGTTTTCATCTATGTCCCCATCCAAGTCAGAGTCATGGTCCAGGCTAAGATCGACAGAATATTCCCCATCGCTGCTGGCGAGGTCGCTATTTGACTTGCTGTCCTCGTTGTCCACTACGCTCCAAGGATGATCGCCAGCACCAGCACGAGAGGTTTCACCCCCATCATGATCCGAGTCAACATGTGTCTGCTGCCATTCGTCTACTATATCCATGCTATGATCCTCATTTTGCTGCAGCAAAAGGGAGGGACTGCTGGGCAAAGTAATTGGCAGGGGGTTCTCCGTGGATTGACTGACTTGAAAAGTTGGTTCGGCCATGAGTGTGGGATGGCTGTAGATGTGCCCAACTCCAAAATCCCAGTGATAGCGCATCAACATATCACGGTCTACAAAACTAGATTGCGAAATCAGACATCGTCAAAAGGCATAAGGGTATTAACAAGCCCTACCGATTTGCAAGATAATTCTTCCAATCATCACCATCTCGCGCATGCATAGACACACCTTCTCTGTCACCATGGCGCGACTGAAGGAAGAATCTGGGTATGATATGACATGCACGCAGGACATCATATGGATCAACAAACCCAAAGGCACCAGGTTCATTCATTTTCATGAACCGCAGTGTATCAAGTTGACGATGAGACCAACCATGATCTACTGGCACATTGTCAACAGGCTCAAACCACCGGACCCAGAGAAAATGCATGCGATGAACGGATGAGTCCCCTCGCTTTGCAGGGCCGGAGTACATGGCATTGACGTGAAATATGCCAATGATTCGTGCATATCGGAATTGGTGATTTGTGTCTTCTTTGAGAGAGAGAAGCATGATATCGCGGTGGTCTGTTCGTGGATTGAGGGTATCCTGCGCTTGTCATGGGATGTAGTATGAGCACATACCTTAAGGCTAGCCTTGTCAATTAGAAGTTAAGACGCACTTAAGAATAACAAAGGAATTGAGACGCGCTGATAGACGCGTTCAATCTTATCTCAGAAACCCGGATCAATCTCGCAAGATTGATATGAAGTCAGAGATGCCAGGGACTTGCGAGATGCCGAACAATATCTCGGATCTCGGGATCCGCCAAACACCGGATGTTTGTTTGGCAACAGCCTCAGCCGGTTCCGGCGGCTCGGATGGATCCATCGCGTGTGCTCGAGATTCTTCACGCCCTTTGAAGAATCTTCTAGCAAGCACAAGGTGCCGGTCCCCCTTACACTCACACTGACTCATGAGCATAGCCTCCTCAGTAGTATATAAAGGCTTAGTCTACTACTGTATTCGGTACTTCGAATCAATCCTATTTACCTCTACAATTGAGTGATCATAAAGACTTATCTTGCAGGTTGCAAAGGAACGACGCGTATTTCACTTATTAAAGAACTAACAGAGTAACTGTTACTTCGCCAAACGTCAGTGAGACGTCTTGGGATAAGTTCACGCATCTGTACTTAGAACAGTAAGATTTGACGGATCTCTAAATATAGAACCGGCGGATATCGTTGCTATCTAATCTACGCTAGATTAACTCTGGATCGCAACATTGGTGGACACACCCGGAAACTGAGAATTCCTGTCAAACCTCAGTTTCAATCATCAACCTCAGCTTTTAAAGCAACCCTACTATTCTATTCAACAAACAACCAACACCCCTCAGATATTCATGGCCACGGCAACCATGGAAGTTATGGAAGGTTCGTCCCCTCTAAATTCACCAGAACTTTCGACTCCCGCAACAGCGACTACTGACCGTATTGCTTCTAACGTTTTTTTTGACCTCCCCAGACTCATCGAAATGTCGCCTGCAATCAAACCGGACGAATTCCTTGGAGATCCGGAACCGACCGTGATTGATGTACCAACTCTGGGCGCCTTCCATCTCTACCGCTCTAACAGGGAGTTAGTAGAAAGGCGTGGTAATGCGCTAGAGATCGGTGCCGAGGCTTTCGACAAACGTTTCTTGCTCAGCTGTAAAGTATTCTCTCGACGCTTATTAAAGGACATTTTTGATCACGAATCTAAGCTCTTAGATCTGCTTTTCACAGACTGTCTCAAGGTCCAAACCCTCGACGGCTTCGCATTCTCAGTCAAACGTGAGCACTACGCCGCTATTCTCTCTTTTCTAGTTCGAGTACGACAGAAACTCTCGGACCTACTCTTAGCCGGTGGAACTCCAGTCCCCAAACTCCCTCTATGGGGACCCAAGGGTGATGTTAACGAGTTCTACTTCGAGAATGAATTCGAGATTGCCGGGATTTGCTTCAGAACTGAAGTCGAAAGGTATTTGTCAATATTCGACGAGCACTATAATTTCAACACTGACGTTCCGCGAAACCCGGAGCTGGCTACCTTACTTGAAGAAGAAGAAACTCCCATTCCCGAGACTCAACGCAATCATCGCGATCTTCCACCACATCTCGACAACCATACTCGTAATAACGAGAGGCATCATCAACAAGCAAGAATGGAGAGCGGAGGACCGAGAACGCGTCGCACTTCAAATATCTACCACCAGAGCGACGCTATGGCGCGAACCCTACAGGGGAGGAGAATGCAGCAGGCTGGAGCTCGCCCACCGACCTCTAGGATGAGAGAACTCTTGGGAGATAATAGCGAGAATTCTGATAATCTGAACAGAGATCGGATGCAAGGTACGCCAGTATCATCGGCATCTCGTGCTAACACTGCGGGCATGGGCTTATATAGTCTCCGATTTTAGTTAGAATATATTTTGATGATATTTAAAATAAGTACACCCATTAATCTGCAGGGAAAATATGGAATATATTTGCGATATCATCAGACACATGTCCAAGGTAGAATCGATGTCTTTATCAGGGATATATTTATGATATCATCAGCTAAAAGCCCTGGGCAAAATCGTGATCAAATTTCTAATTTGATCGCTATAAATCATGAGATGATATGTCGAACGCATTGTGATCACAAGATCGAGGAATCTATTTCTGATATCCGCGATTTTAAGGCATCGGATATATCATGATTGTATTCAAAATACAATCCCACGTGTTACGTTTCTACACTCCGCGGCTACTCCTCATGATCTAAGATCTGGAATTATGTTGAGAGGAACTCGCTTCGAGTATCGCAGAATGCCAAGGTGTTTTGATAGAATTACATAGAGATATAGAGTTACTGTAGTTTTACATGTGCAAGATTTATAGAAGTAGCCACCGCATATCTGAGCGATCGGAAGTCGCTTCATGAACGCCCGGCAAAAGTGAGATTCGGACGGAAGGACTAAGCGCAAAGTAAATAAATAACGTACCAGATAAATTTCACTAGTCTTTATTCGAAGGCTTAGCTATGAATATGATATTGTTGCAGTCCTTTACATGTCGAAAAGCGGTAGAGGTAGGAGGCATAGGTTTCGCTGTTCAATGGCAGGTTTCACTTAGAATCGGGTCGCCGCCAGTTTGCCATTGGAAGTGTAACGTACCGGAGCATTTGTCGATGTCGATCGTTGTCCCGATCCCACCATATGTATCGATTACCATTGCGTCGGGGCCCCTGTGGACTTGGGAGTAAACAGAATTAAGTATTGGAGTATATGCTGAAAGGAAGGAATAGAGATGGAGCGTACTGATTGACTCGTAGGATGCGTCGAAGGAGTCGCCATGGATGTCGGCCTGGAGGTAGACTATACCTTCAGGCCTCTCGATAAATAGCTCCAGCGTTTGGAGGCGGAGATCCGCAGCGTTTGTGTCTAGTCGAATGACTAGGTCAGCCGAGGATATGAACGAAAGAGTGACGTACCTGTGCACTGCGCCGTTATCGTGAGATTCAGATTTCCTGCCTGCGACTTGGGAGGCGGCTTGGTACGGGTGATTGGATGAAAAGGGGTACGGCGCTTTATTGCGAGGGTGATCGTGGGGAAGCGTGTTAAGGTGACGAAGAAAGAGGTGGGGGTAGGAGCCACTGTCGGATGGCACCCTTGGAATCGGTCGCCGTCAATTGAAAGAAATGACGTACTAGAGAAATCGGTGACACTGAGCGTCGTCCCGATCCCACCATGCATATCGACTGTTAATCCATCCGCGCCTCGGTGAACTGCATATGGAAGTAAGTATATATGGTCATATGCAAAAGGAAAAGAAGGAAAATAGAACGTACTGGCTGTTACGCACGCTGCTTCGACAGAGTCGCTGTAGATATCGACCTGGAGGTAAACAAGTGCTCCCCCATCCAGGTACATTTCCAGCGTCTGCAGGCGATATTTTGCGGGCGTGGGTTCTGTACCGGTACCTAGTCCAAAGACTAGATCTAGATCTGACTGAGATTAAGTGAAAGAAAGTGTTACATACCCGTGCGTGCCGTTACGACTAGTTTCAGGTTTTCAGCAGTAGACAGCAGGCGTTGAGGGGGTCGCTCGGTGGTCATTTTACGTGCAATGGTGGTGGCGGCAGTAGAGTGATAGCGGTTTGTGCTCTTTGACAGCGGCTGGTGGTTGGAAGAGCCTGTGGTTGGAAAAGCGTGATGCGCCTTCGGTTTATAAGAATTCGAACTTGAAGAAGTGGTGGGATGCGAGTGAAGTCGATATGCCCAAATGCGCAGACGGGTCGAAAGTATGGTCTAGTAACTCGGATACTGAGGGTGAACACACCTTAATCGTTGCCTTGATTCGTTGTTTGGTGTATGACAACTCCTGGCGAGATAAACGAGGTCATTTGGCTTCAATATTAACCATAAAAACAACAACTAATTAACGAATGAGTTCTGTGTAGCTCATAAAAGTACGAATTTCAACCACGGAACTCAAAAATTTGAAGTAGGTCTTGAGTGGTAAATTTATGAGATTTCTTGGAAGAGGGATCTCAGAAAAGAAAACGCGTCGCGGAGTCTATGGCTAGAGATAACCACATGCACAGCCTGCATCTAGAGTTGTGATCGGAGGATAACACCATAGGGCGCCGTTCCGTCGCAAAGCCCGCTCCTTTGGGCCTTTCTTTGGTACAGGTTACATTGAATATTGCTTCGTATCTTTCTCATAATAACTAAATGTTGCCTTGACCTTTGATTGGAACATTGAGGTTACATCTGATAAAGAACCCACTACGTAAAGTTGGACTCGATAGGAGATGTGCGGGACTCGCCTCGCGTCTAGCTGGGTTCCTCGTACGCAGGGCGGGCCGTTTCTGCAAGTAGGTATTTCAAAACCTTAGTGAGGGATCGAGAGAGGTGGAAGACAGGACCGCGCTTGGCTGCGTAGTGTTTTAACAGCTGCCGTGCTTCGGGTGTCTCTACGATCCCGCCACCAAGGCTGATGACGTGGTTTGTTGCCTTCTCCTTCAGCAGCTCTTCCGCTTCGGCGCGTTAGACGTAGCCTGAAACATAAAATCAAATACCAGCGCACCTGTCACTCGCGAGTTCAGCAAATACTGAACATACCATGCTCCTTGTTTTTGTATATCCAGCTGTTGCCCTCGTCCGCTTCCATCATGAGTTATTCATTTCTAAATCGAGCGTTTACGAACACGTTCGAAGGCACCCGCCAAATTTCCACGTGCCGAGTCGACATTTGCCCCAGTCCTACACCTATAGTTCTCAATTCGCGCGAATGTATGCCCATGGAGGAGTTGCCGGTGTCGCGGGTGAGTGCGGACACGAGGAAATCAAGCATGAGGGTCAGGAGGTCTTACAACGTACCGAAAAAAGCGATGGGTTATTTCTTCTGAGGCTATATACGCCGGAGGTATGCAAACCTATGCCTTATCGTCAGTTTACTGTCCCGCCGTCACAAGTGGCATAGTACGTATACTCACCTCGAGTTATATATTCATGTCATTGGTCATTGTTTTTGAATCTATGTGACTCGAAATTTATAGGCTTGCGGTGGACAGGACTGTGTTACATTTTAGTTTTGATTTCACTCGCTGTAGGTACGAGATCTTTCATTGGCCTTCGAACCGTTGATCAGGAGCTTTTGTTTCATAACTGCTACAAAAGTTTACATATGAGTGGGGCAGTATATATAGGTGTCGTTGAGGAAGCCTCGCGAACAGTGATCGTGGTTCAAGTCTACGAGCGAAAGGCTTATTTGGTCATGTGGGGCCATCCGTGGGTGTGCCAGAGTTTAGGGCTAGCTGTCTGCATCTCGACTTGGCAACATGTCCATGGGTGCTGATGCATGATGCTGTGTATCATTAATTCCTAACCTGATACGTCCTACATAGTCTATTGGTTGCAATCAATCTTAGCATCCCATATGATTGATCAGATCTCAGAGCACAATGCTACAGGTTCAATTCTCCTTCATGGATCAAGTTTTTTCTTGTTCGTTAATCTCGGCAATATCGGCCAAGACGACACACCCTAAAGTGCCCTGAAGGCCAAAATGTTCCATGTCACATGATTCCAGTTTTACCTGCGCATTCTCCAACCGTCATAATCCCTTAGGCTCGTCGTCGGTGTTCCATATTGAAGTAGTCTAGGCACTGTACGCGTACATCTATGAGCAGTGTTAATGATAGCCTCGACCACGCCGACGCAGTAATGTTTTCCCTAAGCTAAAAATAAGAAACACGCGAACTAATACCAACCATGAGTAGATGGCGGTGGTACCCTACACGTCTGAACAGAAGGGCAAGAAGCGCGCAAGAGTCGTGGTACGCAGCTGGTGATTTTCAACGGAAGATGCTGATGCGCTATAAATTCTAGGAGCAGGACGTGAGACGATTTTTGAGTATCGAGGCAGAGGTCGACAGTGACGGGGATGAGGAGGACGAGGAAGACGGCGGGGAACTAGGTATGTTCAACCATGATCTCTGAACACTGCTTAGTTCACTCAACACTTTTGTCCAGATGATTTCTTCGAAGATGGCGAACCGGTTGCTGTCGATAGAGACGTTTCGCACCATCTGCTTCTTATAGAGCATACTCGTACGCAGGCGGAAGGAGACTGGGATTCTCTATTGGCTCGCGCCCGTGAACGCGGACAACAAAAGTTCCAGGACATATCGCCTCACGTCGACAGCCAACTTCCATTCGTCGGAGAGGTACGGCTGTGGAGGGTAGCTGTGAAGGTACGTCGCTTTCGATGATCTGGACGCTTGCTGATCCACCCAATTGTTAGCCAGGCTGTGAGGAAACAACAACTTTTGTCCTGATGGAGAAGATCATACGAGGCGGCCCTCCATGGACTATTGCATCCATCGTAGGCAGAGTCTCCAGACCCGGTTGGATCGTGATTGAAGCCGCCAATCCTAGCGACATTCAGGTGGTTTGTCGGGGGGTAATGAATGTTTTTTCGGAACAGATTCAAGTCGTTGAACCGGAAGACGGCCCTGCCTGTCTCAAAGAACGGATTTCCTTCACTCCACAGGCGCATTCTTGGGTCCGGTTGAAAAGGTATCCATACAGAGGCGATCTGGCCTATGTGAGAGCGATTGCAGGCTCCAAAATCTCCGTTCTGGTAGTGCCTCGTCTCGATCTTGAACGCCATAGGTCGAAACCACCTGCTAAACGTCAACGAGCCAGGCCTAGCCGCCCTGATCAAGGCCTTCTGGACGTCGAGAAAGCCCGAGCGATCTGTGGAGAAAAGGCTGTAACAGTGCGTAATCAAGTAATCATATTCAAGCGTAAAATCTATCAGGACGGATATCTATGTCTCGAGACAGACGTATTCTATCCCGAGGAAGCCATTCCGACGCCCGAGGAGCTCGTTCTTTTCGATCATTCGAGCATTCCCAAGGATTTTCTCCGGCGAACTTTGGAACTCATGGGTTCGCGACGACTCTGCATTGGGGATCCAGTGAAGGTCGTTGAAGGTGAAGCCCAGGGCGCTGTTGGGACTGTCACAAGCATCATAGGCGAAGCAGCCGTCATTCGCCTTTCACTAGATGACCTGGAGCTTGCGCTACCTACTACGGTGCTACGCAAATATATGAGGGTTGGAGATACAGTCGTCGTTGTCGTCGGGCCGCTGACGGGGGTTACGGGGCTGGTAACATCTATCACGGGAGAAATACTCGTACTCTACAATCACAAGACGGCAGAGGAGGTAAGTCCTTTCCGTCGGCTTAGGAAAGCAGTGTCTCATACCAGTTTAGGTGGAAATTTCAGCTCATTGTGTCAACTTCTGGTGTGACCCAGTTGATATGTTTCGTCCGTCTCAGATCGACCAGGCGCTAGCTCACGCCAACCGCTATGGGTTCGAGCATGGATTGACACCAAGAGTCACCAATACACTGCTCATTGGCAACGATCGTGACGGGGTTGAGAAGGTTCGCCAGTACAAACCGCGATCTCATTGGGCTGCCTGTTACAGTCATTGGGGCCCATAGATTGAAGGACTGCGTGGGGACCGTCAAGTCCTCTCTGGAGAAGGATCACGTCATGATCGAATTTCAGCCCACAATGCCCCCAGAGCGCATCCACGTTGACCACATCGCTTTCCGGTATGTTGGTGTTTATTATTTATTGACTGCGTTGACCTTGCCTTAGAGACGATCCTCACATGAAGGCCCTGGGATGGTCGCGGGATCCTAATCACGGCTTTATTGGGCGACGTGTACGAGTTATAAAACACATCTTGAAGGACTATGAGGGTATCATCAAGTCTACTCAGGAGGACAATTACGTCATCGTCGAAATTCAAGCCACCATGCGACGAGAAAGGATCCACATAAACAACCTTGCTTCCTGGTATGTTTGGATATCTCGTTCTTGATCTTCGTTAAACTTTTCTTTAGGGATGACGCTGAAATGAAGCCCTTGGTTGAGACTTTGACGATGGAACCTCAGGCCAGTGACCTGTCTAAAACGAGTGCGACTGCCTCAACTCCTCGTTTCCCGCGCAGGGCCGACATCCCAGAGTCAACGCTTCCTCTGATACCATCAACACCTCTCCCACCTGTGTCAAGTGTAATGACGAGCCCAGCTTGGGACCCATCTTCTCGGACCCCGAATCCAGAATTTGCCTTTGGTTAGTTCGTTCTATCAAGTATGCATATCAATCCTGATACATATATAACATCTGTCATATAGCGCATAACTCTTGGGTAGAATCTCCTTATCTGGTCGGTAAGAAGATTAAACTTCAAATCAAGGACACCAGACCCGTCCTGCAGGACCCTGGCTGGAGATACGGAGACTACGAAAATCGCTTCGGACTGTGGCACGGAACAGAGGGATCTAACATCAAGGTCATGGTGGGATTGCACAATATTCTTCTCGTGCCAGACAAACACGTACGAACCGTTCGGCCGAGTGTGAAAGGCCAAGCTGTCATTGTTATCTACGGACTATGTGAAGGCGAGATATATCACGTTGTAACCCTTGGGGACCCCGATTGCGTTGTAGGTTCCCGGCGCAACGGAAAAATGGACCCCAAGAGTAGGGTTGCTCTTCCTATCCGTAATCTAGCGGTCGTGGCAACCTGACTGCTCTATATATAATGTTGTTGATCCGCATGTGTGCGTCAGGTCTTGCCTACATGTACGCTATGATTTTCTTGTACCGCGATATATGACATGCATTCTTCTATCTTGATCAATTGATAATCAGACGTATCATGCCATCCAACCCCCGCCCATCATGAGCATCCTTTGCACACTTACTCATAATTAATTCCCACTGCAGGAGAACAAAAGCATCCACATATGGCAGCCATCAATGGTAGTTTGTGCGTAGTGGTCAGACTAATCGAGAATTCCTGCGAAGGGGAAGGCGGCATTTTAGTCAATAGCCAAAGAGCAGGATGTCAAGTACCAGTACGTCCCCCTCCTTTAAATCACCGTCACATGACGATGACCGTTTTACCGTCTCTGCCTTCGCGACCTAGAATTCGAACGATCCCGAGCGTATACGTAGTGCTTGATCGTCTACATTCAACCAATTGCAAGTGAAACAAATCAACAGATCGCAAATTTTCACTCATAACAAAGGGACCAACTGTGAAAGAATATGTCGCGTCCGGCCACGTTTTTCTTTCAGAAATTTACTCCTCACCTGCGTATAAAGTCCGGATCCTGTAATTCTTTCGCCAGAGAAATCAGCTTCGCAACCCCATCATCATCGTGATCTCATGCAACTCCACATGCACACCCTTCTACCAGCGCTGATTTGGCTGGTTATCTACCCCGCCCTCACCAGGTCATACGACCTTCGAATTCACAACCTCACCTCCGAATTCGAAGCAAAAGCTCTCGTACAAGAAATCGATAATATGATTGAAACCGTCGAAACTCCTGTTGGAATCTACAAGGGATTCCAGCGCCAGTTAGAAAGGATGTAGGATGTTGATACATACGTTGGTAGGTGTATCCATTGCCTGCCGGAAACCGTTACTCAGTTGAACATTTTTCCAGCCCTCTCGCCGTGGATGCGGATTCACTTCATGAAGACCAGGTGTTCAATGGAGATGGTATCTCACTTACAGATGGAAGCTCAGATATCACGCTGTTTGTTACACGCACCCTAGATTGACCATGAATGCTACGTTTGTCTGATCATTAGCGTACATGTTCATGTACAAATCGAAACCATTCCCAAAGCACTTCAATGAGACCAGTTAATCGAATGGAGTTCCAACGAATCCGGGGAGATCTCAGGATGGCATTTTAGTCATTGTCACTATTGAAAGAGAATCAAGTATGTCCCTCCTTCAAAGTGCCGTCACATGGAAATAATTATCTAACAGTCTCTGTAGATCTATCCCGAAGCTGCTCCTCCAAAGGGACGCGGATTATAAAACACAGGTTTAATCTTTAAACTGCTTATGAAATCGTCTTTCTGCTAATCAAGGGAGGGGGTACATTAGTGTTTGTGGAGTGCAAACGTGTTTATAACAAACCGCCTGCCGCACATGCATTCTTTTTTCGTGAACACGTTTCAACGCCTCGATTTGAAGCTGAGTTCACGGCTGTGAGCTGCTTCAAGTACAGGGGAATGAGAATGGACATACAGACCTTGTGCTCCTTCTTCTGGTCAGCAACCTGATTCTCGAGGTGTTTGATTTCGTTCGTCAACTTGATAATGTCCATATTCTGTACGTCCAATTGATTCTCCCTGTCGGGTTCACGCCTTGTAATTAGGAGACGGTAGTAAGCGGACCGTGGTCGTCGCGAATGACATTATAATTAATGATTGCTCACTCCATTCTGGAAGCTATAATGCCATCGTCAGGATCCTGTACTGCAGTGGCCATGGCCTGGACAAGGCGGTACTTACCTTTGAATCGGCCATGCGCTTCCTCGATGACGCGCAATCTAGCGTCTCCTGGTCCATCGCAACGGAAGACAACGGGGGACATCGAATCGACGAGTGTTAAGCAACAGAGGGAGCAGATGACGTGTCCTTCAATAAGAATAAGGATCGGCTCGATCTGGTGAGAGGTAATCTCGGCAAAGCAGTCAGCTAGCTCACGATGCTCGGGACCGCAGAACACCCCCCCGATTTCTCTGCCCGCCTTATCTGCTGGTGGTACACCGAAATCTGACACCCAACAAACGTTCAAGCAGACACTGCACACAGGCGACATGATTGAGGAAACGTCGGACATAGATTTTGAATTCAAAGGGAAATTTAAATCTCCATGTCGTGATTCTGATCATGAGGACATAATCGATATCGGTGAAATCTCGCTATATATAAGTTGAGCTAATCTGCGATGCTCGTTTCTTCGATAATCCTAACGACAAAGAGCATTTCGAACCCCCCATTGTCGACACTGTACAAAATGACACGTTGTTCGCTCTGTACGCACGATGCGAAGGTCAATTTTAGGCCCCAAGCACGAGTGGTAAGTAGCATATGAGTTGACTAAGATCTTCTCTGACGGACTCTCCCCTTCGTACAGGTACATACCACGCATTTTGTGCCAGCTGCTCTAATAAGCTGTTCGACAGCTCCCTTATCTCACCGTGTTTACTGAGCTGCAGGCGGGGTGAGCGTCGGATCTATCACCTAAATCCACAGATTAGTTGTGGCATCCGGTGAGAGCTGGAAGTATAACCCGTGAATTCCTATACTGACTTATAAGTTCTTATGAACACAGAATGAGTGTAGAAGACGAAGGTCATCCCAGCGGACTGATACCCGCAGCCGTCCAAAAGATGAAAGAGCATGTTCAGCATCTCAAAACTCAGTTGGAAGAACAGGAAAGACAGCATCAAGTACGTTCCCATAGCCAGTGCCATGATCCCATTACCATCTTGAGCGAAGAATATCGTGCCTAGGTTGAAGTCCTTGACCTTCTGAACCGCTACGCGCGGGAAAGCCAAGACTGGTACAAGGTTGTAATTCACCATATCCTCTTTCTTTTGCGGCACTCATCAAACATCTCCAGGAGACGGGACCCACCGCTGACTAAGGGCCGAGAGGAAGGACGAGCAACTGCCTCTGGGGTATTCTAAGAATCCAGTCATTTACAAGTCCTCGAGTAAATGAATATATTTCAGAAGGGAACGTTTGACTTTACATGTACAAGTAATCGGTCTGCCGAGTATACAATCACCAGAGCTGTACTAGTGAATCTGAACGACCGACTACAAACCACGACGCTCTTCGCGTCATATCATGAGCTACCCACACGCAGTAAGTATCGCCATCTCTTCATTTACTCCCAACTCACGAAGGATTGCATTTAGTTTCTGGCGTCGAGCCCCACCTGCGGAACATACTCCGCGAGTTCCAGGAAGGTGGATCGTGTCGAAGAAGTCGCACTCGGCGAGTACTCACGAGGATACGCCGGCGAGCACATGTCCCACTTCCCGCAGGTTGAACAGCGCTCCGGGAACCTCAGTGAGTACTAATCTTCGCATCCATAAGAATCTAACGTTCTCTATAGCAACCGCTCATCGCCTTGGTCTCATCTCGATGGCTCAAGCTACGCCGTCAATCGTACAAGGCCCGTACTACCGCCCTCCCATTCCCCACATTCGTACCACTGCCACCACGCCGTACGTGCCAACATTCGACCCCCTTGCTGCGAAGTACGCAGCGCTGCACTCTGCTCGGAAGGCAGCGGCTTCTTCGCCAGCTGCTACCAGGATCCGTCGTCGCCTACAGCCCGCCACGGCCTCGAGTCTGAACCGGATGACGAGCTTACCGTCAACCTCGACCTCCGCGACACCTGCACCGGCCTCGACCTCGACTACGACCGCCAAGTTCTCCGCCTTGCCCCCACAGGAGAAGAAGCTCGTCCAGTACTTCGTGTCAGGGCGGGGTATTCTGTCGTGGGGGTGGGAGGCGATGTGGGAGAAGTGCGGGTTATGCGGGGACGTGTTTCTTAACAGTACGTTTGCAGTGCGCCCCGAAGAATGCCGCGGCATCGAACTCGATTAATATACCTACTGTGCAACTCATTGACTCGACTCGAAGGACTCTTAACTGATGCGTATACTTACCTCGCTCATGTAACCAATCCATAGCCTTTATAATTATGTCGCCCATAGCCGTTTTACAGTAATCCAAATAAGTTAAACAATGTCAAGTGCTGAACAATGGGTACATGAACAATGGGGCCATGGCCACGTACGTACATATTTAACGTTTGCTTATGTTACTTGGCTCTGACATCTCTTTCCCGCCCCCCTCTTCCGTAGGCTGTTCCACCGCAGGCTCCTCCAAGGTATGTCGCGTGTTATGTTTTGAGGAAGGTGGGGTCCTTGGTCTGGCGCAGAGATCGCGCCTCGGTCACGCCGCGCATACCAAAGCCACCTACCTTCCTTTCAACATAGCCTCCCCGCCACTGAACGAAGCGTTGCTGACCTTTTAAAATGCAGGTGGCTTGTGCTCAATGGATTCCCAGGTTCTCCTCCAAGGTCTGTCGCGTGTTATGTTTTGAGGAAGGTGGGATCTTTGGTCTGGCGCAGAGATCGCGCCTCGGTCACGCCGCGCATACCAAAGCCACCCACCTTCCTTTAAACATAGCCTCCCCACCAATGAACGAAGTGTTGCTGAGCTTTTAGAATGCAGATGGCTTGTACTCAATGGATTCCCAGGTTTCTCTGGTACGTCCATCCTTCCGAAAAAATGCGGCATCATTAAAAACAAATGATCAGGATCCTTTGGGCCTCGGCTTCAAATGCCACACCGTTCCCGAGCTCGACCTATCCAGGCTTCTTGGCGCAGCTCTGCAGAGAGAGACGGACGCGATGCGCGGTGGCGCAAACAGTGCTTCCGCACAGGAGTTAGGTACGAGCCCCTGCCTTCACGCGTCCCTACCTCCCTTGACGCGTCAAAAACTCTGCAGCAAATTCCGCTTCGACCCAGCATCCAGCGTCGAACCCACCTCCAGCCACAAACGCGCCTCCAGCCTCGAACATGCCGCCTGTCAACACCCCTCCTCCCATCGACGCGTCCGGTCTGTCCGAGCTTCGCGGGACCGTGCGTCACAAAATGGCTCGCAAAATGAAACGCCAACACAAGCGGCTGGTAATTGACACGCGCATCCGGGAGGCGCGCTTGAACCTTTCGAACATCAAACGCGCCAATAGCCATGCAGTCCCGGTTGATCATAGGGACGCAGGGCATTCCAAACCCGGGTGGATTGGTCTCCGTGTTCCCACCAACGACTTGGGTGACGTTGACGAGCTCTTGAGGAAGGGTTATGAGCTCATCAGGTATGAAAGGTATAGCTTTAGTCCTGTCTCTTTTTGAATTGAGCTCACCAAGTTATCAGGAAGTCTTGCGCGTTTTCAGACAGGCATAGTCGGGTCTTTGCTGTATTTATTGACCGCCCCGCTGGGATGTTGGGGGTGAATGAAGAACTGTGCTCTGCTATAGCTGATGCGCAAATTAGGCTTGAGTTCGGAAAGTCTACTAACGCAAAGGACTCTTCCACGGGGGTAAAGGCTCCCCGGCGTGGAGACTTTCCGAGCATCTCCGTCGGGATATCCTATGGCAGCGGACAACTCGTAAGGCTATAGAGTCGTGATAATCTTATTCTACATCTCATGCTAACAATACAGGAGCCCGGAAATCTGGTTCACGCCGCGAACAATCAAGATGTTCTCGACATACTTTTGCAGACTCCTGCAGTGAAGCGTACCGCGGCGTTTCAGAGCAGTGAGTTCGCCGTTACATTATTCACATGCTCCGTATTTCTGATGCGCTTTCTAGAATGCTATCGCGCCTGGATGCCCCGCCTTTACGAGGCTTCCAACAATGTCCTTTCCCAATTGCTTGAGTGGAAACCCAACCTCCGACGAAACTTCACCAAAAGCGCCTACTGCTGCACGACGTTCAATTTTGGACCACATGTCGTTTGCAAGGGTCACCGCGACCATTTGAACTGGGCACCTGGTGGATGCATCATTACCTCAGGAGGTGCGTTCGACTACGTTCGCGGCGGACACATTGTTCTGGTTGAAGCGAAACTCGTCATCGAGTTTCCGCCTGGCTGCAGCGTCCTCATACCCTCCGCCTGCATTACGCACGGCAATACTCCCGTTCTCAAAACCGAAAACCGCATCTCGATGACACAATATACCGCCGGAGGGCTCGTACGCTGGGTCGATTACGGATGCAGGTCGGCAGGGGCCTTCGAGAAATTCGATCGCGGAGGGAAAAAAGCGGGTGGATGAGAAGGGACACGAACGTTGGAAAGTTGGCGTTGGAATGTACAGCACCATCGCGGAACTGAGGGAATTCTGGGGTTCAAAGGAGGGGAGGACATAATAATTTTTTTCTCTCGTCAAACTCGTACGAAATTTAAGCCTATCAACATCGTGTGTCTCTAGGAACCTCGCCATCTCGTCAACAGGCATCAAGATAAGAACCTTTCCGGTGCCTGTGTGGAGTAAGCCTTTTCCACCTGCAATAGCCTTAGCATAGGCTTCGCTCGCCTTTCCCAATGCCGTCTGGGATTTTGCGAGAGCCTGTGATAGATCTGCATGCCGTTTTGGCTCGACCCTTATGTCGATCGTCGACAGCGCCTCTGCGTATCGAGTTACCTCCGCTTCGTGTTTTGAAAGTTTGAGCGACGCTTTACGAATTTCTTATTGTGTTTCCCGACGAACAGGCATTCCTTCGTTTCAGACGAAGGAATGCGTGTTTGTCAGAAAAACACAACAGGAAGACGGTTTTCTGTTTGGCAATGAACCTTTGAAAAACATGTTGCGTTTTTTCTTGATTGTTTTTTAGTAAAGTTTTTGAGTGTTTCCGAAAATACCTCTTTCTAAGTAGGAAAACATGTTTATTAAACAGTGTTTGCTGCCAAACTTTTATAACCGCCAGGAGTGAATACTTGTAAACAACGCTCAGGTTGTAACATTTCAACAAAGAGATGGTGGAGAATAAATATAAGATTCATGCAACTGTTGTAATGTACGGACAAAAGCCCGATTCGAGAAGAACTTTGAACATGATATATGTATATGCAGCGCAAATTGAACATGTGTACGAAACCTAAGGAGAGATCATAAGTAATCTTATCGATGTTGTGATCGTGAATCATTGAAACTCACAGTCCCACTAGGCCTTACTTAGGCTTACTCAAGTTCCAGGAGGGTCTCCCGTCGGAACTGAAATTCAGGAATCGACTTGCATCCCAGGGGCAATGGACCGTGTGTTCGTCTGTGATAGGACGCCATTGACTGTTTTCCCGCAGCCATACAAGGCGTTTTTTTTCCCCCCCGTTGCCAAGATTGCGGAGGTGGATGTATAGATCACCATTTTCGAGGATCTGCCCGTTTATCATCGGAGGGTGTGCCATCGCACTGGTCGACTCCGAGGCATACCACACGTTAACGCCTTTGTGGGGTTTTCGAACACTGACAATGTACTTATAGACCCTGAGGTCTGGGTCGTCTGTGACAGCCTCACAATGCAGGCCGCGGCGACCTAATCTGAGGATGTCAACGTCATTGAGATGGGCACTATCTGTATTTGATCAAAACCACTGACGGTAGCGTTTTGGAATCAAAGTCTTTAGGACTACCAGAAGGTTAGCCCGTAGTGAATGACCTCCGTTGAGGAGCACTCACATTGCTTTACCTTGGCCGATCGATGGGTCTGGCCGTGGAGTACCAGGCCTGGACGGACATGAGCATTAGTGTCTGCAACGGAGGCATCGGAGACCTACTGAGATTGAGAAGGTTGGGGAGCAGAAACTCGGACAGGTCCGGAGCTTGCAGACTCTTGGGTGGTCAGCGATGGCTGGAAGCTGTAAGGCGTTCATGATCAAATACAGTTCATGAAGTGAAAAAATCTATATACTCAAGGAACTGATTTAACGAGTTCTGGTGATCCGGAGACGGCTGGTGGTGTATCCCAGACTGATATTGTGTATTCTGGGGACTGCCACGAAAGTAAAAGGTCGGTGCATTGATAGGTAAACGCGTCGATGACTCACTGTGAGACCGTCTGCACATATTGAGGCCAGACTTGCTGAGCGCTCTCGTGATGTTGAGGGGTGCGTTGCTGATGACTGAAGATAGTTATTATAAAGCCTCGGAGTAATTATACAGAAATCTGAGACTAACACGACGAAACTAGGGGCCGGCGGAGCCTGATGAGTCACTCCGTAAGATGGATAAGGCGCACTGCTGAAAGCCGTCAAGTCTCTTCTATTTGACAGGTGATCAGAGGCTTACTTAGGCGAAGGAACTGGTTGCAGCTGCTGCGAAGGGTTCCAGGGCACTCTGTTAAAAGTGTCAATGCCTGATTGTTGGACTAGGAAAGGACCCACGACGGTGGAGGCCCATGCGGATGGTTCCAGGGGCTGCGAAACACATCAGCACTTGATCTGGCGGAGGCAGGAGTCAAAGCTCACCTTGAGGAAGTTAGATGAGAGCCGGGTTGAAGGGGCGCCGGTTGGGGTGGTGCCTGAGTCGCTGAGAGCGGCGATACTCTGTAATAGGCGTCAACAGCTGAGCTTTATGTATGCGAAAGGACCAACTGCACTGCAGGTGGTTGAACTGGAGCCTCTTGCTGAAGGTGGCTGTTGGGGCTGTGAAAACATCGGCAATTGATCATGATCAGTGTACAGGAGGAACGAGAGGTTTACCTCGAGCGATCTGGCTGAGGGCTAGGTTGGGAAGCGAGCGATTGCGGGATCGCTTGGTGTGATTCTGACGTACGCGGCCTGAAAGATGCAATTCTTATCGGACGGGCTGCCTCTGGTGATGCCCCCTCTGTACTTACTGAGGTTGATCAGCCGCTCGTTGCTCGCCTTTGTCGCCAGCTAGCCGGTCTAGAAATCTACATGCAATGGTGGATGAACGTGACTAGTCTTCCTCCTGAAACAGGAAGACGAACCTTATCTTGTGTTTCTCGGCACTGGGGGTTGGTGAGTTCTGCGACTCGTCGCGTGCATTTCCAGAGAGCGCGGGACCTCTGCCCCTGCTTCCTTGACTTCCAGGACTGGGTCAAGAAGTGGGAAGAATGAGATCTGGAGAACAGTAAGGCATGCTAAAGCAAAACCTACACGGAAAATCGACCTGGTGGATGCGGAGTCCGAGGCTCCTTCCGCACCCCAGAGTCGCCAGTGCCGCCGGAAACGTTACGAGACCGATCGCGATCACGATAACGTAGATCCTCGTTGTCGGATATCGACAATTCGCCTAGCAAGAACTTCGCATTCAGGTCAGTGGATGTACTGCAGAAAGTAAACCAATACATACATCGATTGCTTCTGGGTCGTGATATGCGGCCCTCCCGCTAGACGGCAACTCGACTTGGGGTGGAAAGGGCATGCTGCTCAGACGATACGTATTGATCAATTGGCAACGCCGGATATATATATATATATATTTACATGCTTGCAAAAATTCGGAGTACTGGGTGTGCATGATCAGACTTTCAAGTCAGGCGACCTTATCGGAACAATCAGAAGCGGTCCACATGTGAAAGATGACTCTGAAATACTTTTGGACCGCTCAAATGCTGATCATGATCATGAAAGCGCTCGATTGGCAAAAATGAAACATGCGGAAGCACAGGTAAAAAGGAAAAAAGAGAAAGTTATTTAGAATTCCGTCCCGACCTCCATCACCCTTCCAAAGGAGCCTATCAGGAAGTTATCAAGCTCTGTGGAGGCATCAAAAAGAAGTAATCATACCCGAAGATACTGATTCAGGGGGATCCCTAGCGAGTACGCGTCCTCGATGCGAGACGCGAAACTGATGCAAATATGTGTGAACGTGTGGTTCTAACATTAAGGACAGATGCTCACAATCTAGCGGCGCGGTCCACGACTTCCTTTGGGGCCCGAGGGCGGGAGTGGACAGTGGTCAGTGGCCCGCTGGAGAAAACGGCGACCTCGCCTTTAAAGGGTTCGCCCATGATGGCAGCGATGGCTAAATTGGGAGGGGCTTTCTCGGAACGCCATCCTAACAGATAGAATGAGTGCGGGCCCATGTCCAGTCGGGCGCTGTATATGTCCGGCCTTTCCGTTGCCGGCATCCTGAAATGAGCTTGGATCAGAGGTTGGGCTCTGGTGGATCCAGGGCGGAACCGGAAGTAATGGAGCGACCGCTTTCTTCTATTGGTTGAAAACAGGTAGGCGTGAGCCCCCTGATTCCTCTTCTCAACCATCAGCCTTAGAGAATATTCAAAAGCAAGCCGAGCAATACTTACCATGTCAGGAGGCTGGGCAGCGACGACGGGCCTGGGGGTACACCGGCAGGCCCTCCTCTGGGCACGTACCAATATCATTACTTGTACACCGTATATTAGGTAGGAGTCACTGACCTCCTGAACACGGCCAGAACGCAGAAGCATAACCATTCTTCAAGTAGTGCGTTGGAAGTGCGAATATCGATTTGAAGATAGAGGTTGTTGTGAGCAATCTATGGTGGTAGGATAAATCTGAGCTGAGGGTGATGTCTTAAATACCTGCTCGGAGTCACCTCGAGGCTGTATACGTAGCCCTTTTGCAACGTTCTCATCGCCATGATCATCGACAAAACGAAATTTACATTTCTGTAAAATATTCCTTTGTCGCATATAAATTCATCTTTCTCAGTTAAATTTGTACTATTTGTTTGGGACCACGCCACATGTTCCATAAGCGCACGCGCGCGCAGAATCCGGATGTCAGATTTCCGCGATCGGGCATGCACATGTACATGCGCAAGGCGCGCTAGTGGTTCCATTTCATATCAATACGAGCTAGCGCTGTCGTGCGAATTCGCCCTGATCAAATTCAAGAAAGGTGGAAACGATTCAGTTTTGTTTCCGGTGGCAAATAGTAGTGCAGTATTGCCTGACTTTCGATGTTTCGAAGCTATTGGGCGCCCAGATCTATATAGATACAAGTCAGCACAAAAAATAAGAAAGACGCGCTTGTACGATGCGACCCACCTATCGAGAACCGGACCGGTTGATGACAGGGTAGTGGCGCAATGGCCGCACCTGATCATAACATGTGTGGGGGATTAGAGGGTATGTATCTGTAGATCTAGATCTCCAGTTTCACGGATTGGGATTCGAAGGATTTGAAATTATCGACATAAGCGATGGCTATGCTCTCCGAATCGGCTCCGGATGGATCCATGCATGATGCATGCGTACTGCGATCAATATCTTGGATGATCATGGGACTAGATGCTAGGTGCGCATGGCCATGGGGAGCGCCTACTGGCATATGCATGCTGCCCATGAGCGTTAACATGGGTTTAGCTCGTGTACTATAGTCAGCCGAGCGGCATGTACACGTTTCTGCTTTCCGCGAGCTAGCTATAGGTCGCGGGTGAACTTGAAAAATCTATCTCGAAACTACCTAGTCTACGTATTACTCTCAATCTCTTATGGAGGCCGTGGATAGCAAGATCCCTACATTTCCACAACATAGATCTCTCTACACCAGCGATGAGCGGGTCATAACTGCTCTCCGGTTTGATCAAGACGCTCAATACCTCGCCACTTGCGATCGAGCTGGACTTTTGATTGTGCGTACAATTACGACCGTATACGGGCTATACCTACATGTTCGATTAATCATTCTCATTATGTATAGATTTACTTCGTACCTACTCTTGAGGTCGCAAGAAACTTCAAAGCCAAGACCGGTATTGGATGCGTGGCGTGGCATCCTAAAGTATCCCGGAAACTCGCCATTGGGTGCGAGAACGGGGACGTAAATGTAATACGCGTCTCTGAACGCACAGAGAGCATGAACGTAAGGGAACGATTTCCAACCAAGGTTTTTCGGCAACTCACCATATGTAGAACGACGCCTTGGACACATTCTATGAGTTCGATTGCCCCATCCGACATCTCGAATATGGGGAAACCGGCAGACACATGGCCGTTGCATTTGATTTCGACGTCTGTCTCTTTGAAGGTCAGCTTCCGATGCAGCTGTGGATGGTAAAATGACTCACATGTCCTTAGAGGACACTGGCGATGCCGAACGCCTCCCCATAACACCTAAAGCCTCAGGCTCTAGATCAATTATACGCGGGACCCATTTTGTCAAAGACGAGAAGTTAATTGTATGTTTCATGGACCCAGAGTCCGGAATCCTGTAAGTTCTCATATCCACAGAAAAGATCAACAGCTTATAGGCTGTCCCCTAGCGTCTATTCGACCTCCTCCCCACCGACAGTCCTCTTTCGACTGGAGCCGAGGGCACAGAGCTTGACAATGTATTTGACTCTCTCTCCTGGATCTTGTCGCTGCTCATGCAAGTTCTATAGCGGAGCGTCAGCCATCTCCCCCTCGGGCACAATGCTGGCCGTCTCCAACTATCGCGACGGAGTAGACTTTTACTCCCTCCAGAAACGGAGGTGGTATGCCACCACCAAGTTCGACGTCAAGGAGAGTTATGTCGCAAGCCTGCAATTCATCGGCAGCGATAGCGTCGCTGTAGGGCACAGCCGTGGTGACGTGGTCTTTGCTACTACGTTGATGAAGGAAAACCCGATCCGGGTAGACCTGATGCTGCCAAATTCACGTGAGTGTCAATAGTGGGTCGAATTTCTGGAGGCTTACACAGCATATAGGAGTGTCGTTGGTGGTGAGTTGGTATCTACACCTCCAGAGGGGTAGTTAATGCAAAGAGACTTTAGGCTGTTGGATGGCGCGACGGAAAAGCCGTTATTGCCGCTGCGAGCACCAGCACTGGAGGAGGCCCTATTGCCACTAACCGCGGACCAAGGACGTCTATGATAACAATCATGGAGGTAAGTCGAAGTGAGATATCGCGACGCAGACAACTGACCGACTGGTATTCCAAAGCAACCGCAGGAGAGCACCAAGGAAAAGACGACCGAAAAAGTCAGCAGGGTACGAGTTAAACCCTCTGTCTCCTTCTCCTCGTACCTGACGATTTGATATCTCACCCTAGAGATGCTGTTCTTGGAAATGGCGGGTATGGAATATAGTCCTACTCTTCATGGTCTGCTCGAGCATCCGTTTCGCTTTGATGAACAAGGATGCATTTCCCGAAGGTCTCGATGCGCTACTACCTCGCAGGACGGTGATCATGACGATCACGCATACGCAGACCGAAGACCACACTACGACCTCAACTGTACGTGAAACCCGAACTTCGAAAAGCGTCATCTTCGTTCCTGAGACCCACACGGTCGAGGCCATTCGAACGCGGAATGTCACCTACACCGTCACGATTAGACCGTCGGCTACGACAATAGCATCACGCCCGGACACATGCGCCTCGAGGGTGTATCAGATTGGGGACGCGAAGGACGCGGCGTTGCCGAAGGTCAACACCTTGGACCTCGCCCCGGATGAGGTGATGATGTACGTTTCGCCAACGACTATCACCGAAACCGTGACGGAGACCCAGCGAGAAATGACATTGCTCGCTATTGAAGAGGTAGCGGTCACGGAGACTTCGACAGTACAAGGCGGTTGAATCGCGAGCAAGTTTGGTGGCTCTCGCTAATGGTAGTCATGGCGGTTGTGGGTTACGTAGGGATCGCGGTGGGCTCCGGTGCAATGTATGTTTTAGAATGCATGTTTATCAACCGCTGAGCGTAGTCCAAGTCGCTCTTACAATCCGAAGTACGTAAGTGGCAAGCTATCCTCAGCTGCATCTGCTAGGTGTTTGCAAGAATGACCTGCCCGACGAGCCAGCTGTCCAAAGCTCAACGCCCCCCCGACGGCACGAGGTACTCGGCCTCCTTTTAGACACATAACCAAGACAATCCATGTCTAGGTGTACCATTCTGATCCTCCGCGGTGTTCTAGCGTGGGGGTCGTTCCACAACATGCTCGGACGCCGAGAGGGACATGCACGGGGAGGCGGGCTGTTGGTGACGAGAGAGGAATGCAAGTATATCCCATGCGCAGCTAACTGACCCCCATCTCGGGACTGCCTTCCCCCGGCGTCCGGTAGAAGCCTTCCTTTACTCGGTTTTCTTGTAATAATCTTGATTCGGTATCCAATAAATCGCCTGAGGAGACTGGGTCAGAACGCGAAGAGGTGTTCATGATGTAGGACACACCTAGATCTTCACTCTCTCCATGCTCACCTCCGGCGCTATAGACCTCATCTTTGAAACCGAACCGCTGCCATATATGTGTTCCGAATCTCCTGTTCCTAGCATTCGCGTCGCGTAAGTATTTTTTTTATTCAAGTTTGACGCGACGTATCGTACCTCCTTCTCCGAATCTCTTCGTGACCTCTTTTTTCCTTCTTAAGCTTCTTCGTGCATAAGCGGCATCTGGGATGTGTACTGAAAAGCTTGCATAGTTCATTTCGGGGAGAGCACTGTACAGTAGGGGTATCACCAGCGATAGCACTCATACAGTATACTCATACTCAGCACTTTAAAATCTATGTATTGAGAGGAGAATAGTCCGGATCACTATTAGAACTACACATATATGTATGAGCAAACGCTACGGCGAGCATGCATATGAGGGATGTGGTGGTTGAGAACAGAGGAGGAAAAAAATAGTCTCATGTGATGCATCACTCGTTGCGGCCAGGACGGTTAAGGGTAGGCCGCCAAAGCTCAGGTGACTTCTGTGCAGGTGACGAGACATGAGTCGTCACCTGCACAGAAGTCACCTGAGCTTTGGCGGCCTACCCTTAACCGTCCTGGCCGCAACGAGTGATGCATCACATGAGACTGTTTTTTTCCTCCTCCGTCCTCAACCATATGCATGGCATCCCCCTCATGATCATGCTATATACATGCTCGCGATCGCCGTCGCTATAGCGTCTGTCCCTACATATATCTGTATGTAGTTCTAATAGTGATCCGGACTATATATATATCTCCTGCAAATACAAGTGCTGATCATTAGTATGAGTGATATCGCTGGTGATACCCGGGCTACTACGTATACGAACAGTACTAGTGCTCTCGCTATGATCTATAGATGTAGAATATGGAACTTCTCATCGAGATTATAAGCTTAATTAGCAGTATGTACATGTACATTGCAACTCGAGTTCATCGATCCGCGAGGGTTTCATGATCAATCAGTGTATATATGTTGTTTCATAATCAGGATAGATGCAGACATGTACAAGTAACATATGTTCCGGAGTACATGTGCTGCGCATGCTGCCTGGCTAGGTACGCGATTACAGTATCGGATCACAGGTCGATCTCCACCACTAACTCATGTTATTATTCTAGATATCCAATTCCCCATTTCTAGATCTAGAACCGCTACACATGTACGTGCTCATGGCCATGGCCATATGCCTCCATATGCATGGTTCCTGCAATTTTGAAATTATTGGCCAGGTGGCAGCTGTCTGAGACCATCGATATCATAATCAGTATGAGCGCAATATAGCCGTGTTGCGTTTATTATAATCTCCACCGACTGCTTTAACAGCCTCGAGGATTCCTCATGTCTGAATCTGCGTTTCTGTACGGTAAATATATATTCCGGATACCGTGAATATTGTTCATGAACATAGTTTTCTGTAATATGTACATTCATGGTGGTCCTTCGGCCTGTAAGTATCATAATTCGACACAGCAAACTCTCCTGATAATCACAAACATACATATCTAGAAGAATCATGTCCGCCACACCCCCACCGCGTTGCGATTATAGCGGCAGTACTAGTGCTATGATTAAACTTGAAATTTATAAGAAATTCTGTATCTAAATTTCGCATTCTCCACCTCCATAGTCCTTCTTGATCAATTATGTCCCGGTCTAGACAGACATGGGGTATGCCCCGAAGCGCACAATCACGGAATTTTCTCTCTCAATCGCGAGAAAGCTCAAGATCGCCTGGTCCAGCACATGCCCCTCTCTCACGGGAGAGTTCACTCCTGGAGCGTCTTGGCGCAGTGCATCTTGCAGGCATGTCGTTCAGCTTTCACTCGAATGCATGATTGTTACTTAGTTGAATTCGCCGCTTCTGACAGAGCGTTCTCAACCTGCCGGACGATGGTTTGACACTGTTCTTGCTGTGGTATGTTGGGTATCTCTTCTTCACATTCTACGTTGCAGTTTTAAGCATAGCCCACTTTACTTCAGCCCGAGCGACCTAGTTCAGCCGCCAACAGCCACGTCAGCCATGTTTCCCAGTCAGCTACCACACCGTACCGCCAACGAGCACCCGTCGAGGCTGATTACGCTCTACATGGACGGGACAGTCCAATTGACAGCAGGCGAAACAGCCCATCGATATCCAGCAACGGTTCCCGTTCAGCTTCGCCCACCGCTCCTTACCGCCAACGAGCACCCGTCGAGGCTGATTACGCTCTACATGGACGGGACAGTCCAATTGGCAGCAGGCGAAACAGCCCATCGATATCCAGCAACGGTTCCCGTTCAGCTTCGGCCACCGCTCCCTACCGCCAACGAGCATCCGTCGAGGCTGATTACGCTCTACATGGACGGGACAGTCCAATTGGCAGCAGGCGAAACAGCCCATCGATATCCAGCAACGGTTCCCATTTAGCTTTGGCCACCAGTCCTTACCGCCAACGAATACCCGCAGTAGGCGACTATGCTCAAGACGGTCTGGATAGTCCGGTTTGGACAGTCAGTTTTTCCTCTTTGTTGTTGTTCCTTATACTTATCATTGTTAGGGTATCTATCCAACCGACGCGGATGACGACGCTCACATGGCTGATGAAGAGGATGGAGGCAATGAAGGTGAAAACAACCCAAACACGTCCGAGCCACAAAGACAGGTACTACTTGACCCCTCTCATGCTGTGGATTAATTATTCATTGAGGCCCCTTTACAGCCGGATCTACAACGAGCGCTCGAACAACTTTCGAATGCCTATAAGGATCTGAGCCGAGACATGTCAGAGGGTTTTCAAGCGCTCACGAGTGCCATCGGCCAGCAGGCGACATCCAGCACCAGTGCCAGCGCAGGACGCACGGGAGCGGGCCGGCCACTGAGGCAGCCTAAGATCACAGGGAGTCCCAACCGTCGCTCGCCTCAGTCCATTCAACTGGCAGTAAGTTGCTCCAAAATTACTGCCATTCCTTCCCATTCGTTAATCATGTGCTATAGAAGAATGTTCGCGATCATTTCATCAGGCTCATTGGGGCGACAAACCTGCTTTTACCTTTGGTCACTCCGGCCGAAGCAGAAGCCTTTTCACTGTCCGTGAGTCCCATGGGCCAAGAGACCGCTGGAGCATGCTGCCGAGCGTCCGCGTTTCGTTTCCATATCCTCGGCCCGCCCCGTCATCCCTGGAACAAATCCGCAGCCAGAGTCTTCGCTATAGACTTCATAAGGTTCCACAAGCTTGAACCCCGGGCCAACATCGTGCATGAGATAATGGAATCGTTTTTCACCCGAGTAAAATCTCTCATCTATAAGTACAAGAAGAATCTGTCTCAAGACCCGAGCATCACTTCACAAAAACTGAGACGTGCGCAGAGGAAGCGAAATGTGCGTTCTTGACTTACATTCCACTCATGTGATAGGTTATCGATCACTTCGTCCTCCAGTTGTTCCAACGGAGACTCGAAATATCGCAGTCCAATTTCTACCTCGAGAGGCACACGAGGATGATACAACAGCTCGGTGTGGATGGCATGTCCAGTGACGAGTCGGATCACGAGGATGCCAGGCAGGATCCGTCGGTCGGTGCCCGACGACCCAAATTCCGCGTACTTCTTCCGAAATGGCGAGCGCGAGAGATGACGCAGTGGTTGCACGTCTTCGACAGCGTGTATAATGCGACCCGAAGAATTGTCGGCGCTACTCAAGGGGATTATCCGCGGATACGCCATCACAACGATCGAAATCCGTGGGTTACTCGTAGCGAGCACTTTGTTCCTAACTTGCCTCTCTGTGCATACCGTCAGGGGTGGTTGGACTCCCTTGGAGCTGGTTTTGTCAATTTGATGGTGTGTCCTACAGGGGACACTTATCAATTCACGCACGATAACGAGCTTGTCAGGCAAGTTGTTCATACTGCTCAAACTTACCTTTAATGATGATGCCGAATATAGGATTTTCCTGGCACCACGCCCTTAGTCTAACTTCTATGTACGTACAATGTAATCAACCTTTATAATCGACTGATCTCATGATCACTTATTATAAGTAAGTTGTGCAGTGCGGAAGACAGCCGGGTGGTGATCATGTCCAACAATCTCAACGAGTCATTATAACAGGTGTCCCTTGAATTATTCCAGCGGTTTGGAGTTATATATATAGTGTCATAATTAGCTTATAAGTCAGGAACTTCGAAGTTCGATGTGATCTAATCTAATCGGCTTAACATCCATGCGATGTATTGAATAATTGGAACATGTATAATATAGCTGATTCTCTGTTGGATTAGATGGCACTGCTTCTGACAGCAAGGGCACGCTACGCAACACATAACTACACTAGACTGATGCTGTAGAAAAAGGGACACAGTACGCTGCGGTTGTGGAGGCACCAGCGTTCGAAGCTCCTCCAGACACAGGTTGACTGTGCTAATCGCCAAGTATCCGGGTGATAATAGACATGAAAAGAGACTTCGCACGATACAGCGGAGGGAGCACTGACTATTTCTTGTGGTGTTCCGTTAACATTGCAGGTGGGTTTCGATGATTGGAGGTTTTGTTCAATCGACATTGACAAAGAATTCGGACTGGACCTGATCATGAAACGAGGATGATATTGGAGCTACTGGCATTGATCAGCCAAAAGACGAAGGACAGACCTCGTGTTTCGCACTCCGGTTCCAGAGTCGACGGTCGCGATCGGAAAAGGTACTTGAAGGTCCAGCCCATGGTCGGCAGACCTCAGCGCGGCATACTCGCGCTTCAAAGCTGGATCTCGAGGTCTAGGCCAGAGTGAGAACGATATCCAACGAGTAGGAAAAGAGCGCCGACATGATGAGTCGAACTGGGGGATATAGATCTAGAGTCGGGAGCTCTAGATCTGGGTGATTGGGTGACTTCTGCGCTGGAGCCAGACGATCCCGAACTTGGAACATCTCAATAAGATCGTCGTAATAGCGCTTTTGCATATCGAGGTCTGATCAGTAAATGCATGTAGTACCCGGAACTGACACGTACCATATGCATGAAATCCGCTGAAAGGAAGGAAGGTTTCCCGCTGGATGATAAGATTAGCTGAGGGGGATATGCCATGATCAAAGACCTTATAATTAGCTTGATCTTGCAATTGAGACAACGATATATATATATATATACACACTCTAGATCTATAACTAGAACTGATACTTGGGCAATGGGGACATGTCATTATCATGATGACCATGTATCACGCGTACGTACGCCTCCAAAATCATTGCGATCGTGCAGTTTTCGATCGATGATCAATCAATATGATCCATGAGATGAGGAGATCTAGATCTAGAGCAAAATGCAAACGGGGAAGCGATGTACATGTACATGATATATAGATCTATACATAGCTACGTACACGATTAATTATAAGCGACGGAACATATCAGGTCCACATGTACATGTACATGCTTGATTGATCACCTCCATCACGGCCCTAGACCTAGAGAATGATCGGGGGCACTCTGAACGACATGCATCTACATGCACGGGCAATGCGTTAAGGTCATGGCCAGAGTAACCTCATGTACCATACTAGTACCTGGCTACCGTGGCGGATTCGAGCGGACACAAGTTTCCACCCTGTAGCTACAGCTCCGTCCTAAGTCACATACAGCCCGCCGATCAAGCCTTTTGGCCACTGAAGCCCGTCAGTTAGCTTATGATGGAGTCCGTGGCACAGGGATTTCCTGTTTTCTCGGACCAATTTTGGATGGCGGACAGTGACAATCGGGAGATAAGCGCAATACGTTTCTCCCCAGACGGGAAGTACATGGCGACAGGAGACAGAGCAGGCATTGTCCTGGTGCGTATCCTCACTATACACAGATCTACTTATGTCAATGGCCTTGCGTATCGTAGATCTACAAAGGCCCAGTGGAATGGTGGACTTTGAGGAACTACCGGGCGACTTCCTGCATACAATCCTTTGCGTGGCACCCCCAGAAAGAGGGGAAATTGTTGATTGGGTGCGCCAATGGCGACATTAATACCCTTTTGATGGCCGAAACCGACCAGATGGTAAGGATACCTGATTATGAACCACCTTTCACGGCTCACCCATGAGTGCAGACGGAGAATGATGTGAACAACTACGTCAATTTTGACGGACTAATCAACTTCGTCGAGTACAGCAGGTCTGGCACACGGGTAGCTGTGGTCTGGGGAAGGATCTATGTATCCCTGTACGAAGGTCAGCTCCTTGTTGAACAATATAGGACCGGATGATTCATACACTATGTAACGCTCAGATGGTTGCCAACAGCCTCAGGACGCCAGCCCCATGCCCGTCGCGCAGCTTTTGGATTTGGCATGTGAAACTACACCTGTCCAGTCAATACACTTCGTGGGGGACGAAAAGCTTATAGTTTGTGGTTATTCTCGTGAAATGGGCATCGGGTGAGTTTACTGAGCCTTGGAGATGAGCTGTATCTTACTAAACATGCACTTTAGTGTATTCTCGACATCTCCTCCATATCAATTGGTACACCGGGTCCAGCTGAGGAATGAAGGTCACGCAATGTAGATACACTTCCTCGTGAGCATTGACGCCGCTGATAGGTTCGCCAGAGGTGCTTCTGCGCTTTCTCCTTTGCAAACAATGCTGGCCGTCACAAACTTAAGCGACGACGGGGTTGACTTCTACTCCCTGGAGACATGGAGTCATTACGGCGCTGTAGCCTTTGACAACAGTATCAGCTGGACTCTTAAGACGTCTATCCAGTTTATAGACCAAGAAAGCATCGTCGTGGGCCATCAACGGGGGGGGCTGATCTACGCAAGAGTGATGCCAACAGGTAATGGAGTACGAGTGAGACTGGATCCGGATGAGAACGCGCGAATTGGTGAGTGCCAGAAAACATGCGATTCTTCTAGATGCTGATTATCTGTAATGAAGTTACGAGGGTCGTCGTAAGTTAAAATGCGCCTGTTTCATGGAGCTATTGTGTGACGGCGATTCACGAAGGCTACCGGATGGTACGAAGGTAAGGTCATACTCGCGGCTGCGACATTCTGCATCAAGGGAGATGTGATGAGGACAGGGCGCGGGCCGAGAACTTCGGTACTGCGTTATCTATCGGTAAGTCCACACGAACAGATTGAGCAAGGCGACTTACAAGCCGAGCTTCAGAATGCAGAAGAAGAAAGCACATCGGTGAAAAGAGACCCATCTCGGCAGGTACGCGACGACGCTGAGCAAGGCCTGCAGACTAGGAAATCAGCTGATGTCATTGTCAAGGTAGGAGTCAGATATGTACGAGTTGGCGTATCTTATGATTGGGTCTTCCCTTATAGGACCCCCAAGACGACTTACTAGTCGAGCTTCAGAATGTAGACGAAGAAAGCACATCAGTGGAACGAGACCCGTCTGAGCAGGTACACGATGACGCTGAGCAAGGCCTGCAGACTAGGAAATCCGCTGATGTCGTTCTAAAGGTAGGAGTCAGATAGGTACCAGTTGGCGTATCCAAGACGACTTACTAGCCGAGCTTCAGAATGCAGAAGAAGAAAGCAAATCAGTGGCACAAGACCCGCCTGAGCAGGTATACCACGACGCTGCGCAAGGCCGGCAGACCAGGAAATCAGCGGACGTCGCTGTAGAGGTAGGAGTCAGATATGTACCAGTTGGCGTATCTTATGATTTGGGCTTCCCTTATAGGACCCCCATTTTCGGACGGAATGGAAGCCCTGCGTTGCACTCCTTCTCTATATGTTCGCTACAGGAGTCGTCATTGTCGTCATTTACTATGTCGCTTCACGTAGACCAGGAACCCCCCTGCCCCCCAGTACGCGTGAAGTGGCGCCAGTGCCTTGCAGGACGTGTACGGAGATGCAGACGAGGGCTGCGGATGGCGTCGGTGTAACGACCTTTGTCACAATGACGACAGCGACCAGAACCGAGACAAGGATCTTCACCGTCCTCGCAGCATCACTGACGACAAGAGCAATAAGCGTGGACTCGAGCAGTAGTCCGCGGACAACTCAGGTTTCGAGTGTGGAGGGCGTAACGTCGTCGATGACCATGGATGCGGCTTCAGATGAAGTAAGTCTTGACAGGCAGAGGCTGGCAGAGTAAATGGGCTGACCTGATGTCCAAGCGTTCGGCGCGGATGACTGTCACGAAAACAGAAACGGAGATCATCAAGGAAACCACTTTGATTACGATCAAGACGGTCCCAATTATACAAACCATCACCGTCACAATGCCAGGTGCATCGGCTGTCCCGATACAGGACGTTGTCGCCTAGCAAGGAGGTAGTTGGGGTGGCGGCTGGGGTGCTGTTCGCCGCCGCGCGGGGACCGATGCTCCTGAGGCCCTTGCGGTCGCTCAAGGATTCAGTCACCGAATACGTGCATGATGAGTACATGGTCCTGGTTGATTCAGTCGCCGAGTACAGTGCAGGAGTACATCTATGAGTACATGATTCGGTCACCGAGTCCGTGCATAGGCACATGATCTTGGTTTTGTTGTGAAGGAACGGCTGTAGCGTACCTCCAAATCCCGTTCCCGCCAATCAGACGTCCCTGCTTCGAGTGGCATTTTTAAGCCTCACTCCCCCCTGAGCGGTAGATGTCCAACTTAAGCATGTATTATGTGGTGTATACAAGAAGTACATCGACATTCAGCGTGCTGTAATCAGGCGATGACTGCTAGCGTGAGGGGATGACGAGCAAGACATTTGCTACATACAAGTGGACGTCAGCGTGGTCGACTCATCTGACAAGTGACTGACCTTCCCGGCTAACCATAATCGCGTATCTGTACAGGACGGGAGACCTTCATTAGCGTCGAGTGAGTCGTACCGGTCGTACTCGCATCTTGTATATATGCGAGCGCGGCCTACGCTCAAATCTTTTTCATCCTTGCCATCCTCGCGATCGGCCTCTGCCTCAGGACCATGTCTATCATAAGGTCATGGAGGTACACATTGATCACTCAATCTCATGGTATTATATATAGATGTATAGAATGGTACGAGAATGGTCCATTTTTACTATTAGAACTATGTAAAAGCTACAGCGAGCGAAACGTCCTTAGTTACAAATGTAGCAGAGGTAGATATCTTCTTAGTAGACATAGTAAACGTATGGCTGATCAGGAGGACATGCATATGGTGGTCGAGAACAGAGGAGGGAAAGAATAGACTCATGTGACGCATCACTAGTTGCCGTCAGGACAGTTAAGGGTAGGCCGTCAAAACTCAGGTGACTCGTCAAAACTCAGGTGACTTGTGAGTCACCTGAGTTTTGACGGCCTACCCTTAACTGTCCTGACGGCAACTAGTGATGCGTCACATGAGTCTATTCTTTCCCTCCTCTGTTCTCAACCACCACGTCCCTCAAGATCAGCCCTACTTTGCTCGCCGTAGCGTCTGCTCATATATATATATATATATGTCATGTGTAGTCCTAATAGTAATCCGAACCATTCTCCTACGAATACATAGATCTAAAATGTTGAGTATGAGTGATATCGCTGGTGATACCCCGAAGTGACCATGGAAACACTGCAGATGTGGTTTATGCACGAAGGAATACAAAATGTACAGACGAAAAGATTTGGAGCAGGTGGGATGCGTCGCGTCGAGCTTGAACAAAAAAAAACCTTATGCGACACGAAAGTTAGGGATGGGGAATTCGTAACGTACGACAACTGTTAAGTCTCAGAGCTGAGGTCTAATATGGCGACGGAGGCGGGCATGAAGAAGGTGAAGAAGATCCAGGTGTGTCCTACCTCATGAAGGTCTCTTCGCGTCTGACCCACTCTCCTCAGGCGATTCCTTGGAGAACACTCCACTTGTCGCCCATATTGGACCGTTTCCCATCATTGGCTGTGTCTTGAACATGCACGCTTAAACGCAGACGAGGGAGTATGGGACTCGTCATGACATTCAGAAATGTACCCGATGATGCAGTATCCGCAGGGGCATATTCCTGAAACAAAAGGAGGTTTGAAGTCCAGGTGAAGTCCAGGAAAGGTTTGTTCCGCTGCTGCCTGCGTTTACCGAACCCTCCAGACACAAACTTGCCCATGTCATCATCTGAAGGGACATGACCAACCCTCTTCCCCTTCATACTCGGCTGAAGATCCTCCTGCAGATCCTCTTCGTTTGATCAAGGCGAACGTCTGCCTCCTCAACACATAAGTTGCCCATATCTCCAGTGAGTCATCTCACGTATCTCTATATCCTGTCCCATACCGTTTCGAATAAAAGCGAAGTTTAATTCCCAATATTAATAGAAGACGGCTGTCAATCCTGCGCTAGAACACACCAGCCAGGGGTTCAACAGTCCCCTAATCATCCCAGTTCGCAAGGGTAGCGCGAGGTCAATTCCGATGTTTGTGCGTCTCACATGATGCTCGAAGTGCGTTTGACCGATACTTGCCATCATTAGAATATCGATGGGCCCATTTTGGAGAAGGAGTCGGATGGTAACACACGAAGCTGCCCATTGTCCGATCGAAAAGTTGAAAGTGAAGACTCATTCGATGATAAGTTATATATGGGCCGTTTGTATACTATCTGCCCTGCGCAAGTACATGCAATGGCGAAGATTACCCTCAAACCTTGATTTCAAGCTAGTTCCCCACAATTGAGGGCGTTGTTGACGAAAATATGACTTTAACGACAGTCGCAAGTGAAACACTGTACCTGGTAAAAAAACATACTCACGCCATCGAGTCCGCTCATGTAAGTTTCGATAACAAATCTAGCCCTCATGATTCTGATCATGTCTGATATGACCTTTCTACAGATGAACCCAAAGCAGTTCTAGACGCAGATCGATAAACATACACTACCTATATGGACGCGTTTTTAATGTTCATGCACATGCAATTGTCGCTAATTGTGATATTATATGCCGTCGGGGAATTATCACCTGTGATTGATCATGATAAGTCGGATTGATCACATGAACCGATTGAGTGCTCATGATATGATCATGCCCAACGCGTATATGCGGACCATGTAGCGCTAGCTGAATATACACGAAGCACCGTACATGTAGAGGAGCATCATTCCCCGCTTTAGGCTGCTGGCCAGTGGACGGTACGTATCCGATTCCTCCTCTCTGTTGTATATTGATCTACAATTCGTGGCTGGCCAGGCAACTTCGGGCATGCATCGACGCAAGCGCTCCAAGACGTGCATCTGTAAATGCAAGTCACATTGTACCCAGGTCGATCCGTCCACTGGACAATATACTGGTCCAGGTGTGACTCAAACGCGTAGTACAAGAGATAATCATATGAAAGACGATAAGCACCTCGCTGCCCAGGAGAGGGCGACTTCACCCGGAGAGCGATCACGATTCTCAATTTTTGGACGCCGCCATGGCAGTCCAGCAGTCCAATCCCCCCCTTCTCACATCCCAGCGCCACCCCAGGACCCACAGCCCGCTCCTCAGCAGAACTGGATCCACCTGATTGGAACCGAGGTTACCTGGTTGTCGGAGCTTCCCGTCATTTCGTCAGACTCCCCGCTCATCTTTGTCAATGGCCCGGCCAGCCATGGCGAATATATTCCACCATCTGAAGCCGACATCATCTTGCCAAACTACGGGTTACATGCCCTCCTGCCCGACCGTCGGGCCAATCACGCGAACCAAACTTTTCTTTTCACGGAGAACAGACTTTGCGAGCTCGCAGGCCAACTCCGTAACCTGGAAGCATCAGAAGACACAGAAGCGCTCTCGGGACACATTCGTGAGCAGCTATACCGATTATCTCAACAGAAGGGGTATAGCTGGGCGCAGCAGCGGGCACATATGACGCCCGGGAGAATAATAGAAAACACAGGTGTGCAAATCTACTTGATCATTCTTTACGAAGCTCATCATCTCCGTCATATATTATAGAGATCCACTATTATAGACGCGGGCCTCGTAACATCGTATCGAAAGCCGCGACACTAGTTTCCTTGGTCATGGAACACTTATTCTTCGCCCCTCGGCGTGCACTCCGTACCCAACTCGCCGGCCAAAAGGATGTGCTTCGTGCATCCGGCTTGCCTCCAGATACCTTAGAGGCAATCCCTAAAGATCCTCGATCGGCTAGATCACAATATTTCCTTGATGCCGTCACTCGACAATTCCTTTGCTGCCCCAAATGCTTTTACTTGCACCCCTATAAACCCGGCGACAGCCCGCACAACGTTGATGACCCCGCAATATCTCGATGCCCATTTAAGTTGACCCCAGCAAGTCTATCATGCGATGCCCCGCTGTGGAAGGAACGTGATATAGGTGGTGGTCGCACAAGACCCATACCGCGCAGGCAGTATCTGCACCATGTCCTCAGGTCTTGGGTTGGGCGCCTCCTGTCACGGCCAGGGATAGAGGACCTTCTCAAAAAATGCCGGCACGCTTCGCCCTCAGGCCAGAATGGGAATACATCAGACATCTGGTCCTCCGATGTGTTCCAAGCGTTGCTGGATGCGGAAGGCAACTCCTTTTTCCCCGGTCCTCCGGGAGAAGGTCGGCTGGTATTCAGCTTGTCCGTCGATAGCTTCAATCCCTTCCACATGAAAACTGCAAAACAGCAAGTCTCATCTACTGGGATATGGCTCGTTCTTCTCAATCTCCCTCCTCACCTACGTTATCTACCTGAAAATGTCTTCCTCGTCGGGGTTCTTCCTGATAAACCAGCAACACATCAGTTGAACCATGCATTGGGTGAAGTGGTGCGAGATCTGCGCGAGTTCTGGGTACCAGGGGTCTTTTTCACCCGGACTTACAACCAACGTGACGGAGAGCTGTATAAAGGAATGCTTGTTCCTCTAGTCTGCGATATGCTGGCCGCACGTCAAGTATTGGGCCTTCCGGGCGTTACGACGGCACATTACTTCTGCACTTTTTGTGACATCGATCAGGATGACATCGATATCCTTGATCAGTCTGAATGGCCAGCAAAGGATGCGGAAAATGTCCGTCGCTTTGCCAAGCTCTGGAGGGATGCCGGGAGCGAAGCGGAACAGGAACAACTTTTCGAAGCTCACGGATTACGATGGTCAGCATTGCTGGATCTCCCCTACTGGAATCCAGTTCTGTATGCTATCATCGATTCAATGCATGCTCTTGATCTCGGTCTATTCCAAAACCACCTACGTCGACTTTTCAAGATTGATCTTGTTACCGTTACAGTCGGAGGCGATGGCTCCTCGGAACCTCCTCCGCCCATCGATAAGATAACGCAGGACCGTGCGGGATTGCAAAAGTGCATCACGCTCATCCGTCAGGACCCACCGAGTCCAACGCTGCTAGAGCAGTTACTGGGCTTCCACCGCAAGATCTTGTATACGATTTGTGTGGAAAATGACATAAAGGGTTCTGGTCATAATTTAGTCATTGGGACGCGATGGGTTTTAGCGAACAATATAGTCAACTGGGTCAGTCGACTATCTCATTCCTCCCTCATTGATATATAACCTGCATATCTAGAGGCTACGTGTTAGCGCCGAACAAGCCTCGTTGATATTAGGATACTCCTCGCAGCCCACCCCGGCTCCAGATTCTTCCCCTTCGACACCGGAGCCGGATATGGAGGCCAGTACACGACACTCATCAGTACTCCCAGATAACGCCGACATTGACCCCAAAAAAGCGGCGCGCGTAATCTTGCACCTTACGGATGCGGAGGATTTGGAGGCTAGCAGAACAAAAGCGTACAAACAGGCTACAACGATCATCTTGGAGTATCTCTGTGATCTTCTTGCAATTCAGTATACACACATTGTGAAGAACCGCAAGAAGGGCCTTTTCGACCTACTCACTCAGACCGTGAGGCTCATCCTTTCGTTGTAATGTTCTATATACTGATATCCCAATGGATTGATCAGATTGACGAAGATGAAACTAAACTTCGCGAACTTGTAGCTTACATTCCGATCAAAGCCCCGAATCGTGTAGTTCTCGGGAAAGATGTTATGGCTGCCATCTGGTCCGACATGGAAAAGACTCAGCTCCCTACGTGGATTCGGCCTGCACCCCCCAACTGGGGCACCTCACAGAGAGGTAAACTCAGCGCGGATCAGTATCGCGTTATCTGCACCATCCATCTCGTTGTTACCCTGATTCGCCTCTGGGGAAAGGATACTGGTCGCAAGAAGGAAATGCTGAAGAATTTCATGGATCTTGTCAGCGCGGTTCGGATCGCCAACCTTCGCGTCATCTCTGCGGAGAAAATAACGGCCTACAACACCTTCATCTCTCGCTACGCCGCCCGTAGTGTCGAGTTATTTCCAGACGGGGACGTAAAACCCACCCTGCACGTAGCGCTTCACATGGGGGAGATTATGAAGTTGTTTGGTCCAGTACATGCTTACAGTTCTCCGTTCTACGAGCGCTACATCAACTTTTTCCACCGAATGAATACAAATCAAAAAATCGGTTCGTGAACTCTGTTATCGCATCCAAAACGCAGACTCACCCTATCCCTGAATTCAGGAGACCTGGAGTCCACCTTCATGCATGTGGCTGCTCGTGCCTCCAACCTTCGTGCGTTGCTGTCAGAGGACCCAGATGTGCGCGAAACGGTCAGGGAAATGGTTCAAGGGTTTGAAGCTACAGAGCGGGAAGAATCGCGCGGCTTCCGCCTCGCGAGCCTCGTGGACCCAACAGCGGCTGACTATGCCATCGACTCTAACGCGATCCCTATCGAACTTGCCGAAGACGTGTTTCAGCATCTGCATACACTTATCACTTCCCTTAACGGACCTAATCACGATATCCGAGTTTCCAGACAAGCTTTTACCGTCAAGCAGATCTCAATTCGGGATGTAACATACGGAACATCTAGTTCCTCGACTTTCAAGAACAGCAATATCCTCTTCCAACATCCAACGGCTGATTCTATCGACGATCTGTCTGCTGCTACCATTCTCCAAATCTTCCAACATACTCACGAGTCTGCAAACGAGTCTTTTACGGAGTTCTATCTCATTGTGCGAGAGCTGTTGCCCGTGGATTCCACATCCGACCCTTATCGCGAGTTTGGTTTTGCTGGAGGATTTCTTTGCAGAGCCGTACCCACAGTCGCTTCTCGTGTCATCAAGCTCTCACAGGTTATTTCACACGTTGCACTCACTCCAATGGATGATATAGAATACGCGGGCTTGATTCATGTTCTTCCAGTTGACCGTGTGAGTTCCTTTCGAATTCTCTATTCTTACCTATCGTTCTTTAACGATCCATCACAGCTCATGCTATCATTTCGTCTGGGCCTCACCACAGATGTTCCAGATGCAGATCTAGAGACTGATATGATTTAATATCTGTAATATAACTTCTTATACATACTATTCCCGCGTGGTCCAGCACGAGCGGCGTTGCATAATCCGCGATGATCTGTGCATTATATATGACTCTTGCGCGCTTCTTGCCCTTCGTGTTCAGCTGAGTAGGGTACCACCGCCATCTACTCGTGGTTGGTATTACTATAAAGTTCACGTGTTTCTTATTTTTCGCTTTGGAACTATATTACCGCGTCGGTGGTCGAGACTATAATTAACATTGCTCATAAGGTGTACGCGTACAGTGCCTAGACTACTACGATATGGAAGACCGATGACGAGCCTAAAGTCTCTAGGGTGTGCCGTCTTGCCCGTAGTACGTGTAGGCATCCTAAACGGCCATGGTGAACTTCTTCGCATCCGATCCAATGATGGGACGTCGCTGGCTGCCGACTGGGTTTCTGGTCAGTCAATGTCTGACATGCATATCCAAGGAGCTCACGTTTCACGAAGTTTCCAGAATGTTTGTAGGTCCAGAATTGCTTCTTGATGTCTGCCCTTGAGGTTAGTGATGTTTTGATATCAAAATTAGTAAAACATCTCACAGAGAGCAAAGTTTTTGTTCGTGGCATAGTTGGGGTCGTAATAATTGAGACCCTCCTATCACGACAGCATCAATTCCGGGCAGCGAGGGGTTGTTTCACGGACATTTGAGAAAGATAGAGAAAGCTGACTTACCATTCGAAACAAGAGTCCAAAACTGCAAGACAGAAACCAGCGAGATCAGTTTGGAGATGCGCTCAATCATAATGACGAACTCACATCATAACGTGGTTCGTTAGCAAGAACCAAGCTCTGGAAGACCATATGCCCGCAAACATTAAAGCATTCTTGACCCTGACAAATGACCCTTTCTATGAGTTTGCGAGTCAGGAAGACTGTAGTGCGCCTTACGTTGGATCGTAACCTCCTGACCAATCTTTTCCACTCCCGTCTAATTAAGTTTCCAAGAGAGCAGGAAACTTCTCATAACAGGCACGTAACAATCAATATCATATACCGTACTTTGCTGATCAAGATGACCACCGACATCCAAGTAGCTTTCCCGGGATACAGCCGATTTGTGTTGCTGATGAACGAGGTATAGCTCGCGTCGTTGGGGAAGTCGCACGTGTGGTGAACGAGCGCAGTGATTCAGCATTTCCAGGTCCAAAATGAGGTGCGATTTTATGCGCAAGCAGGATGACGCAAAAGCATACCTTACTAATGACCTAGGGTAGCCAAGATGCATACTCATTCCCAGCGTTCCCGAGACTCGAGGACTCGTCGGTCAATATACCAACAGACGATGTCAGGCCCTTGCATTGTGCAGCCCGTTAAAAACTTCCGCACGCCTAGACCCCAAATTCAGCATTCCCAACCAAAGACCCAATGATCTGAGGCACTCACTGGGTAGGCTGAACCTGCATCCCCTCCTGTCCACACCGCGACGGCCCAAACGTGCTATCAGGCTCCTGCTGGAAGTGCGCAATAATGTCCGCAAGATACGTCACATACGCCGCGCCAGACCCAGTGACAAACCCGCCATTGCAGCTCGCCTTGCCCGACGTCAGCGGCGCAGGCGCACTATTCGCAAACGCCGTGAGGTGCTGCACGCCGCGCTTCGCAGCCTCAGGAAAGAAATACACGCCCTGCGCGTCCCTCGCGAAGTTGTGCACGCCCGGGCTCACGTAGAACGTCTCCGGTGCGCACGTTGGGTTGGAGACATTGACGCTGCCGGCGCCGATGTTGTACCGGTAGCTGGAGAGACCCGACCCGCTCGGGAAGAAGAGAAGCGTGGAGAGTTTCTGCCGTCTTGCATCGGGGAACTTGTAGAGGTCGTTGGGCCACCTGGAAGGTCTGGGCGGGGGTGGAGAAGACCGAAGCTGCGGGGGAGTACGTCGATGGCAGAGTCGGGCCAAAAGACGAAGGCGAGGGACAATGAAGAGGAGAGGCGGGAGCGGCGCGGGGTTTGAGATTGTATTTGCTGGAACTGTGTTGAGGGGAGAAGGAGAGAGTGGAGGTAGAAGAGGCGAGGAAGGGCGGAGAGTGTGGTTACGAGGATGGCGTGTTTTAGGAGGGCCTTATCGGGAAGCGAGGGGGGGAGGAAGTTGGTGAGGGCAGAGAATTTGGCCTGGTTTTGTTTGGACGCGGATTTGTGTTTAGGAGGGGTTTTGTGGCGGCGGTGGAAGGAGGTGTTGGTGGAGGCGGTAAAGGACGAGGAGAGCAAATCATTGTCGTCGGCATCTGAAGCAATAGGCGACGAGGATGATCTTGACATTGGAGTACTCATGAATACTTGGCGAGCATAGCGTTAATGAAAGATCTTCTAGTTCCTGTGTATCGTTAGATTTCATCGGTTATGTGTAAAATGGGCCTAAGTTTATGTTCGATACCACCAAATCTAGGTCCTCTATCGACGGACTGGCAGACGCAGCAGTGATCAAGAGACGCCATATAAATGAGAAAGCTGGGAAGGATGTTCGTGGCAGTGTCGGCGGGCCTTCGGATCGGATATGGGGTTGGCGCTTCAACTTCCAGCTCTGCAGCGCCACTTCTGCTCGGGCTGTTCTTCCTCATCCGCCTCCTCTGGTCCTCCATTCAGTTGTATTCTTACCCTTCATACGCCACACCACGATGTCACGAGGACTAGTCGACTTGGCAATGTACGGTCTCTCCAAGTTGACTTGGTTTACCAGCGTCGAGGGCGCAGACACGAACAAGAAATGGAGAAAGGTGTTCAGAAAGATAATGTTCAGGTGGCGGCAGGTCGTGTTGTCGGTGCGTCCTTTGATCCTCTTAAAGTCTTGCTAGCTACAGCTCACCTTGTGCTATATATCAGTTGGCACCGATCTCAGCGTTCGTATTCGTTATTCTGCTGAAAACCGTCTCCAATATTTCACCCTTACCCACCCCCATGTCATAGAATGAGCGTTGCGCTGATGGCCCTCACACCCGACAGCGCCTTCCCGCCTAATCAGACCGCGAGAACGGTGTTGGGTATCGGTGTCATTCTCTCTACTTCGGGAATTCTTTCGATTGTGCTCTTCATGATGCTGTTAAGCGGCGTAAAAGCTTCCGTCTTTCGTGTAAAGATAACCTTATACGGCCCTCTCCTACCAGATCTTCAACTAATTCGTGATTGCTCTCTAGGCGCGTTTCCTCACTTCCCGACGGCTCATCGGTGTCTTCTCCCTCGTGGTATCCATCCCGGTGTGGGCCATCATAATCGGTGTCGTTGCCTGCATCTTCGCAGTAATTCTCATGGTTGTTTCGTCGACACCAATCGCAGGAGTTGCCTGGTTGATATTCGTTGCCGCTGCGATTTTTTCAATTCTTCTCGCATTCTTGAGCCTTTAATCTTCGCGATCGACCTGCACCAACCTTCATACATAAATACTTTCTTGGCATTTGCGACTCTTACATATATCTTGCACCCTCCTCCAGTTTTCCAACGTTATGGCTATATTTTTTGCATTGTACATATATAATGGTTCAAGATTCTGCTATAATCACGATCTCTCGCAAGTGCCTACCATAATACTCGAAGCCAGTTCCTCGATTCCCGATTCGGATTGTGGACTGGCCGCGGAGTGTATAAACGTGACACGTGGGATTGTATTCTGAATACAATCGTGATATATCCGATGCCTTAAGATCGCGGATTTTAGAAATAGAATCCTCGATCTTGTGATCACAATGCGTTCGACATATCATCTCATGATTTATAGGGATCAAATTAGAAATTTGATCACGATTTTGCTAAGGGCTTTTAGCTGATGATATCATAAATATATTCCTGATAAAGACGTCGATTCTACGTTGGACATGTGTCTGATGATATCGCAAATATATTCCATATTTTCCCTGCAGATTAATGGGTGTACTTATTTTAAATATTATCAAAATATATTCCAACTAAAATCGGAGACTATATAAGCCCATGCCCGCAGTGTAACAGAATGCAGCGCGCAGGAGGCGACCCACCTGGCGACGAACCCTCCGATGACGAGGGAAGCAACGGCCCTCCAAGAAACTTTCGACCTCCTTCCCGGATGTCACGCGACGGACGACAGGGACGAGAAGATAATCATAGGCGCGCAGGGGGACCTCCAGGAGACGACGACAATGGTGGAGGAGGAGATGACGACGGGAACGGTGGTAACGGGCATCATAGAAGAGATCGCCTCCAGGACGATCGACGTCCCCGCCCACAGCCCGAACCTCATTTCGACCTCAAGCTTAAATTCGAGAACGTGCCAAAATGGGACGGTAATACCGATACCATAGTCCGTTGGTTGTCCAAAGTCAATAATCTCGCCAAAATGTCAACAGCGGTTTTCACGCAACTCGGTACAGTGGTACCTCGGAGGTTGGAAGGAAACGCAGAAACCTGGTATTGGTCACTCCCAGGGGATTATCGTGATACGGTGGAGAAGGACTGGAATACCCTCCGTAAATGTATCTCTACCTACTACATGAACAGGAAGTGGCTGGATAAACAGAAGGCGAGAGCCGTTAGAGCGGCTTACAGAGAGAGCGGTCATACACGCGAGACACCCAGCGAATACTATATTCGTAAGGCGGAACTACTCAACACGGTATACACCCTCGATGACTCTGAAATGATTCTGGAGATAATGGAAGGAGCCCCAGCCAACTGGAACACAGTACTCACAACTCAGCTCTACGTGGATGTAATTGAATTCCAGTCGGCTATCAGATTCCACGAGGACACCCTAATGAGATTAGATTCTCCACGATCTGAAAGGGTCGATAACTATCGGTCGCCTACCAATTACCGGGACCAACCCAGGAATACTAATTACAACGCCCGGACAAACCTGATCGGCGCGTACAAGTCACTTGAACCCCCTAAATACCCCAAGGACGACTCTAATATCACTCGAAGAGGATCTACTCCCGAGGATAAAGGAGCAAGACCCTGCCGACACTGTGGTAGCGGTAAACATTGGGACAACGAGTGCAAACACGCTTTCAAGAGTAATCGAGCGGCGAGAGCGAATCTTGCAACCACCTCGGATGATGCTTTCGAGGCACAAAGGGAGTATGATGACCTTTATTACGGATTAGACTCCGAAATTGAGGATCTCAGCCAGGATTTTGATTATTCCCTCCAGACTACCAAGGAGTCCGAAGACTCGACGGCCCTGGAGGGTTACACCGGCAACACGATAGATCAGGATTCGGATAATCAAGACTCGGGAACATCTTCACGCACTCTCAACACCTTTTGCGCACCTTATAACTCCAAACCTCCTCTTAATCGAAGGTCACGTAGGCGGCTAGCTAAGGAAATCAACGCTACTAATTATCTAGTTAGAGGAGATTCCAACTCAAACTCCAATGGAAGAGTTATAGAACTCAAGAAACTGATGGCTCGCCCTCCTGGATGCTCCTTCTTGGGATCTCGCGCGACTCAAACTACGGCTACCATAGGTGGTATCGATCTCGACCCTATTAATGTTATCCTAGATTCAGGATCGGACATTACGCTTATATCGCAGAAAACGCTAGAATCGCTTACTCTGAAGCCCAAGTCTCGTCTAGGACAGAAGATAAATCTCATTCAAGTCACTGGTACAAGTTCCATCTCGGGATTTGTCGATATAGATCTATTCTTCCACACTGACGACGGCCCGATTAAACTCAGTGTTGAAGCATACGTAGTGAAGGGAATGACCACTCCTTTTATCCTCGGGAACGACTTCGCAGATCAGTATTCGTTGTCAGTTGTCAGAGAGAACGGCGAGGCCTACATTACGTTTGGAGACTCAGGACGCCGCATCAAGGTCGATAACTCTACCTCACCTTCCCTCATTAATGAAGACGGTCATGCGTTTCAGATTCGAACACAGCGGAATCTAACTTCCATTCCTCGCAATCGAGTTCATCGCAAAAGTCAGAGGATTAAGAGGCTGCATCGTCACAGGCTAGCAAACTCGGAAGTAAGAGCCGCTGAAAGAATGGTCATCCCACCTGAGGTCAGCCGAATGATTCCCTTACGAGTTTCGTTTCCCCCCAACGCGAAAACCCTTTTCGTGGAACGAAACCTTGAGCACACCAGTAATCCTGAGGATGTGTATGGTAGCGCTGATTCTTTAATCTCTCGAGATTCTCCCGTTCTTCATATAGCCAACTTCTCGGCATCCCCAATTATCATCGCGGAAGGACAGTTGTTGGGAATTGCTCGAAACCCTAGAAACTGGTTAGACAGAGAAGAGAATTTGTCTAAGGAACAGAGAAACGCTATTGAGAAACACGCCCTTCTAATTCAATCACTTAGTAACATACAAGAATCTTCGGTATCCAACACGGTTAGCAGCCAGACCGAAATCTCTTCTAAAGCCCAGCGCAACGCTACAGAAGACGATGATCCACTGGCCGAGGAACCACTGGAAGGAGGACCTAAGACTTCTGAGCCACCTGAAGACTCCGTGCCAAGTTCACGACTACTTGCCGAGGTAGAAATCTCCAAGGATCTAACCGCGGATCAGCGAAAGCAATTAGAAGGAGTCATTCTGAAAAATGAGAAGGCTTTCGGATTAGATGGACGACTCGGGAATTACGATGAAAAGGTAGAAATCTCTATGAAGCCTAATGCCCAACCGGTATCCTTACCCCCGTTTCCCGCGTCCCCTGCTAAACGAGAGGTTATTGATAAACAAATGGATTCCTGGATTAAACTCGGCGTAATTGAACCTTCAAAGAGCCCTTGGGCCGCGCCGGTTTTCATCGTATACCGAAATAGCAAACCACGCATGGTTATCGATCTAAGAAAGCTCAATGAGATGGTCATTCCTGATGAGTTCCCCATCCCTAAACAAGAAGATATATTGCAGGCACTCACAGGGTCGCAATGGCTCACCACCCTCGATGCTCTAGCAGGATTCACGCAATTGACCATGTCAGATAACGCTGCCGAAAAGTTAGCCTTTAGAACTCATCGAGGTTTGTGGCAGTTTCGTCGTATGCCGTTTGGATACCGGAACGGCCCCAGCGTTTTTCAACGCATAATGCAGAAGGTTCTGGCGCCATACCTCTGGGTTTTCACATTAGTTTACATCGACGACATCGTTATATTCTCTCTCACCTTCGAGGATCACCTGAAGCACCTCGATCAAGTATTTTCCGCCATTGCGGAGGCCAATATCACGCTGTCACCTTCTAAATGTCATTTCGCCTATCAATCGCTACTGCTCTTAGGTCAGAAGGTATCGCGACTAGGCTTATCCACTCACAAGGAGAAAGTAGACGCCATCCTTGATCTGGATGTCCCAAGAAACCCCGGCGAACTTCAGGTGTTTCTGGGAATGATGGTCTATTTTTCCGCCTATGTCCCATTCTATGCCTGGATCGCTCATCCCCTGTTCCAGCTGCTAAAGAAAGGAACGGATTGGATTTGGACCGAACTACACCAGGAAGCATTCGATCTGTGCAAGCAAGTCTTGACAAACGCACCGGTTCGAGGTTACGCCGTCGAAGGGAAACCTTATCGGTTGTACACGGACGCCTGCGATTACGGCCTCGCGGGCATACTGCAGCAAGTCCAACCAATCAGTATCCGGGATCTTCGGGGTACGCGGGTGTACGACCGGCTTCTCAAGGCTTACGAGAATAACGAGCAGGTCCCTTCCCTGGTTCCTTCCCTATCCAAGGAGATAAACGATGTCCCCGAGCCAGGAATATGGGCGGAGTCATTTGAGGATACTATAGTTCACGTAGAGCGCGTGGTAAGCTATTGGTCTCGAGTATTAAAATCCGCCGAGCGGAACTACTCGCCAACAGAGCGCGAAGCACTAGCCTTGAAAGAGGCTTTAATTAAATTTCAGCCTTTTCTTGAGGGGGGGGATATCCTAGCTATCACGGACCACGCAGCGCTTACTTGGAGCAAGACGTTTCAGAACGTAAATAGGCGATTACTCACCTGGGGCACCGTTTTTGCTGCGTATCCCACGCTCCGAATCATCCATCGCGCGGGACGCGTACATTCCAACGTAGACCCCATCTCTCGACTACGAAGAAGGATGCCCATCACTTCGGGACCAAAGACTGATGACATCAGGACACTCACCCTGTCAAGCCCCGACGATCCCATGAAGGATATGTATCTCGAGCTCGGAGATCGGTTCGAAGAACGGCTGTTAAGCGTGGCTTCCCGATTTGTACAAGCCGAGGAATCTTGGGATCAGGCACCATCGGCTATCAACACTGACCCTGTCTATCTCGACTTCAACTCAGCGTTGAATGACATCGATCTCCCCTATGTAACCTCGAGATCATACTCTGTAATGGTTAGCCTCTCAAAAGAGGAACTAAATGATTGGGTACATGCTTATCAGCTCGATCCGCATTACAGCGAGGTGATCAAGGAATGGAAAGGCGAACGGAACTGGACAAATCCTCGATACCCTCAATATCACTACAGTGACGACGGTTTGATATTTTTTGAGGACTGGCAAGGTAACAATCGTCTCTGCGTTCCGAAAAATCTTCAGAGTCTAGTAATGAATGAGGTACACAACACAGTCAGCGAGGCAGCACACGCCGGCTACCACAAGACGTATAACCGTCTGGCCGCCACTCACTATTGGCCAAGGATGTCGCGCGATTTAAAGCTCTTTGTCACCACATGCGACATATGCCAAAAATCCAAACCACGCCGCGACCCGCCTAAGGGGTTATTACAACCAATCCCGATTCCCTCGCAGCCTTTCGAAGTAGTAACGATGGACTTCATACCCGAACTTCCGAATTCAGAGGGGTTTGATAACATTTTGGTAATTGTCGATAAACTCACTAAATATGGAATATTTATTCCGTGTACAGTTACTATCACAGAAGACGAAACCGCTGAGTTATTCTTCAAGCATGTTATCTCGCAATATGGAATCCCTCGTCAAGTCATAACGGATCGTGACACCCGCTGGAAGAACGACTTCTGGAAAGAGATATGTCGTCTGATGGGTATGACACGCGCCTTGACCACCGCTTTCCACCCACAGGCTGACGGACAGTCCGAGATACTTAATCAGACGCTGGAGATAGCACTACGCGCATACATCGGACCATCAAGAGACGATTGGTCCAAGTACCTTGACGCCTTGGCCCTCAGTTACAACTCGACTCCCCACACAGCTACGACCTTCGCACCAGCATACTTACTGCGCGGATATACACCTATCACGGGTTCAACGATCTTAGTGAATCCGAGCTCTGTTCCCAGACCATCGGAGGAGGCAGTTGACGACCCCGATCTGCTTCACGAGAAGGCGGCTGTTATGGTCGATCATTTCAATGCGGAGCGCACTCGAGCCAAGGAAGCACTACTACTAGCTCAAGTTCATCAAAGACGCGCATATAATAAAGGACGACTTACTACGGAGTTCGAGGAAGGCGATATGGTGGTACTCAATGCCCACTCCCTGGAATTACTCAAGAAGGAGAAAGGGAGAGGTAAGAAACTCCTTATGAAATATGATGGCCCCTTTGAAATAATTCGGAAGCTAAGCCCTGTTACTTATCAGCTTCGCATGCCGGCTTCATACGGGACCCACCCTATCATAAACATCGCTCACCTGGAACGGTACTTAACATCACCTGAACAATTCGGAGAGCGACCCTCGCGACGTCTCAATCGTGCCGACTTCGTGGAACTCGAGGAATGGGACGTCGATGCAATAGTAAGCGAGCGTTTCCAAAAACGCAGAGGCGGGCGACGCGCTCGCGAGTACAAGGTGCGCTTCACCGGATTTGGTCCGGAATCAGACGAATGGTTAACAGCAACCGATATGAAAAACGCGCCACTCGTCCTCAAGGCGTGGCGGGACCACAAAGCAAATCTACACGCGCCTCAGACGGAACGCGACGGAAATTTACAGAACACTCTCGAGATATCACACGAACCATTTCTGAACGATGGGACGCGCCCTGAACAGTCACAAGGCCATCCGGCAGAGCGGGAAAGCACGGTCGTGGCGCCAGAAGACGTCACTCCACCCTCTCACACATCACACATCCAGGGTCAGTCGCGGCGCATGTTGCGAGGACAAAGGAATCTAATAGATGTGCGCGAACGTTAGCGAACACGAGCTCGAACATTAGCGAACACGAGGCGCGACGAAAAGGGTTCTTCATCCGGTCATCTACACTATTTAACATTCTAATTTTCTGCACCTAATCTCCAGAACATCCTCGTTCGACCACTTTCACGCACCCAGCCTCTTATCAAACTTCCAGTTACCCCTTTATTAAACATGCCTTCCGTTCACTCGACCGCCCTCACATTCGTCGCGAGCCCCACGATGCGCCAAATCGAGGCCGTTATCCGCGATCCTTTCCTTAAATCGCTATTTCGCGGCGCCATCGCGTCCCCTTTGCTCGACTATCAATACAACCCCCTCGACATCATCCCTCACCTCGACCATGGCGCAACCTCGTACACTCTCGATCCTCGAGTCGCAACATCGCTGTGGTCGCTCATGACCAAGATGGCTCAAGTCGTGCACTGCGCCGCCCACGATTTTGACCCCTACACTTCCGGCAAGGAACTCCCTATCACACTCCCTCGCGACCGCCTTAAATCACTCCAACTCTCCACCCCCACCTTATCCTATGTCCTCGCTTTCCCGCACCGAAACCCTCTTTTGGACGCCTTCCCCTCCATGGAACAGCTTCGATTCCGTCTTCAACTCGTCCAACACATCGCGTGCAGCTACCTGGTATGGATTGGGAAGGGGATCGAACGCAGCGTCGCCCAGGGAATGGCGTGCTCGTGGAACTGGGGCGCATATTGGGGAATGCAGTGGGAGGAGTTTCTGGAACGACTGGAACAGCCCGCTAAGTACATTCCCGTCGTCCCGGTCTACGATAACAAGGCCGTTGACGACTCACTCACGATGATCCTCCATCCTTCTCTCTCGACTCCCGCCCTTCGTGCCAACAACATCTACAACGGTCGCATTCCAATCAGAGGCGGCCCCATAACCGTGGATTTCCCTCTCGCCGAGTCGGCTGACGATTTCGCACACCTTTTCTTGAACTAACACGGGCACTTTAGTACCATCGTCATTGTAAATAGCTGTACTAATACTTACCGGATCCTAGTGCCCTTACCTATGCGACCTTTCCTTCTTATTTATTATCACCCTTCCTTTACGACTTCACGTTTCACGACTTTTATGATGTTCTTTGTCTTAATTCCTCGACCGTCGACTTTAACACTATTTTTGTTCCAGGGTATCTGAGAATTTATTCAGTGCGTCTAAACTGGGGGGGCTATGTCATGGGATGTAGTATGAGCACATACCTTAAGGCTAGCCTTGTCAATTAGAAGTTAAGACGCACTTAAGAATAACAAAGGAATTGAGACGCGCTGATAGACGCGTTCAATCTTATCTCAGAAACCCGGATCAATCTCGCAAGATTGATATGAAGTCAGAGATGCCAGGGACTTGCGAGATGCCGAACAATATCTCGGATCTCGGGATCCGCCAAACACCGGATGTTTGTTTGGCAACAGCCTCAGCCGGTTCCGGCGGCTCGGATGGATCCATCGCGTGTGCTCGAGATTCTTCACGCCCTTTGAAGAATCTTCTAGCAAGCACAAGGTGCCGGTCCCCCTTACACTCACACTGACTCATGAGCATAGCCTCCTCAGTAGTATATAAAGGCTTAGTCTACTACTGTATTCGGTACTTCGAATCAATCCTATTTACCTCTACAATTGAGTGATCATAAAGACTTATCTTGCAGGTTGCAAAGGAACGACGCGTATTTCACTTATTAAAGAACTAACAGAGTAACTGTTACTTCGCCAAACGTCAGTGAGACGTCTTGGGATAAGTTCACGCATCTGTACTTAGAACAGTAAGATTTGACGGATCTCTAAATATAGAACCGGCGGATATCGTTGCTATCTAATCTACGCTAGATTAACTCTGGATCGCAACAGCGCTCGCCTCGCATCATATGTTGTGTAGTTCACTCTCATGAGGTTGTGGCGGTACATGAGGTCCCTCCTGAAATACACTGTTTCTGCATCCAAAGAGAAATTTGCAGCTTCGCTCAACGTGGTCTCCTGATGATCGGGAATTTGGAGAATTGACTTCAGGCGTGGCAACAGATGTGCTTTCAGGTCCTCAACAAAATTCTGAGTAGGTAGAAGTTCCGAAGTCAACAGCCATAGCAGTGAGACCGAGGTAAAGCCGCACTAACCTTCGTCGCTAAATCATTAGGAGGTGACTGGAGGAATGTGGTGATGTGTTCATGAACATTCTCTGATGTGCCGATGTGATAATGAACCGTAGGATCTTGAGATGATGGGCCCGACTCGGAGTCGGAGTTACCGTGACGGTTACTACTTTCTGCTATGAGGCTCTGCCTAATACGCCGCAGACGAGACTGCCGTCGCTCAATCTGGGGCAGCTGTCGTTGAAACTGTTTTTTTGATGTTCGTTTGTAGTTGCCTTTGGGAGTGCGGTGCTCCAGCTCTCCCTTTTGGGGTAGTAAACACGACTCGTCAATATAGCCAGAGTAAGAATTGGATTGCAGCGGCAGCACCACTTACGGTCTCTGTAGAGTAGGAATCAGTGTGTAACAGCTTAGGCGGGGATTGAACCCGCGACTAAGAAATTAGAACTAGCGGGGGTCGAACCCGCGACTCGTGTTACCACTACACCATAGTCCTCTGTTACCACCTTGCCTTTTAGTCAGTATTTAACTCCAGCCATCGGGTTAAGGCATAACCCTGGGGTCATTACTAGGGAATGATAGCCGTTCCCTTACATACTCCCCCCAAGACCTGTTCCGGCAGGTCTTTAGGATCAAGGCATGCACCCCTATCAAGTACCTTATCCATTCTCGGTGGGATGCCTCCGGTATTTCAGGACTTAGACCCCCTAGGGTAAAGGCCAGCTAAGTGGACAGAGGTCTCTGACATGTCACAAAGCCTTGGTCACGAAGTACAGTCCCACTGTAGTTCTACCAAATGTAACAGCTTAGGCGGGGATTGAACCCGCGACTAAGAAATTAGAACTAGCGGGGGTCGAACCCGCGACTCGTGTTACCACTACACCATAGTCCTCTGTTACCACCTTGCCTTTTAGTCAGTATTTAACTCCAGCCATCGGGTTAAGGCATAACCCTGGGGTCATTACTAGGGAATGATAGCCGTTCCCTTACACAGTGGTACCGTATTCCTTGATGGTTGCGGTGTAGTCCCCAAGAGCATGAGCTTTGTATCTGACTAGATTAAAAGTCACAGGTCTCCGACTGGGAGCCTTCACTTTTGACTCGGACCCATCAGCAGCCTGAGGGATCGTCACCGGGACTTTTGCTTTTAAAGATGTGGCTTTGATTTTAGTCTTAGAGCCCATCGCTGCCTTGGCTTTGGAATTTTTCTGCCTGGATTTGCCCTTGGCTGAATACGGTGCATTAGCAGCCAGATCGTTGGTGATACAATTGAATGCTGCTCGTACCCGGGCCTGCCGCAATGTTTTCATCACCCGACTGCGGGCCACTGGGAGGCTGCGCCTTTTTGCCTTGCGTCTTCGACTGAGTCATCTCATCAGCGGTGGCCTTGCTATTAGCTTCATTTTTTCGCCTCCTTGCCTCTGCCTCCCGCTGAAGCTCCCGGGTTGTGAAAGAAGGACATGTTTCCGATTCAAACTTTCGAAGACAATCACCAAGTGCTGTTGTTTCGTTGTCGAGGAGCTCCAGAGTGAGGCCACTGTGCAGCCGCAATTTAGCCAGGCCATGCCAGTGTGCAAAGCAGAACAGAAGCTCGAGGACATTCGAGTTGTGGGGTTCTTCGAGAAGACCTTCAAAAACTGGAATTATGCACTCACCAGCCCAATTGGACAATCAGTGTTTCTGTAGGAACATGATTTCTTTGAATAATGACCTACTTGTAGCAAATCTTCAAAATCCCGAGCAGCCATCTTTTTCATTTCAGATGCGTTTCTTGAAAATCGGCGGATGGTATCACGACCAAAGGTGGGAACCAAGCGGAATCTAGTTGGTCATTTCAGCACTGAAGTCGACCTTGCTGGGCAGTGAGGCACCGAAGAAATAAGCTTTACCTGCGGTCCAGTTCATGTAACAGCTGTTCATCGACAGAATCCAGGATGCGAAGCAGGTGGATGAATAGAGCTTTCCAGACACCCAGCTCAACCTCATGCAAAAGGTCCACAACAAACATCCTGAACCATGTAGCTCCAAGCAGTTCAGGGCCCAGACGAGTAGAGAATGTGTTCTTGCCATTGTAAGCATGTTGACTAAAAATTATCATGATTCGGACAAGGGAAACTTACTAGAGTGGGTACAAGTGAATCCGGCTTCAGTTGCCGCTCCACGTACGCGCTGTCAACAGCAAAATTCAGCCTATGGATGGCATCCTGCGAATTTGCTAAAGCACGCTGATAGCTTAAGTCATCCAGTCGTTCTAGCTTGAGTCTAGCCTTCCTGTCTTTTTTTGTGCCAAAAAGATGCATTTCTGACAAAGGTACTTTGCAACGAGGGCAAGGATGAGTACCGTTTTGCCGAACGGTGGCAATCTGGGCTCTTAAGACAATAAAGGGTTGAGATGTCAGCCACTTTGTTGTTAAAGCCTTGAAAGAGAGTACCATACTTTTCTTTGTAGTCTGCCGAGTAGGTCAAAATGCGGGGGTAGAACCTTCTTTCTACACCGTCTTCCCATTTAATGACGATTCCATGCTTATACGCCTGAAGGAATTCATCATCCAGAAGTAAGGACCACTGGGCATGGACGAGTTCACGCCTGCAATGGGTCATGAAGCTTGCCTTGATCTTCTTGTCGGTGTAGTGGCTGACGAAATCCTTGAACTCACTGGGTAGCTAGGATTACAAAAGGTCGTAAATCAACTCGAGCGGCAAGAAGTCTTCGTCAGAATGCTTACATCCTCAAAATACGCAACATGTTCGGCCAAATTGTGACTCGGCTTGCACCTTCGATATTTTGACTCGTTTCCAAAATACATGTAGACGGGAGTGAGCTGGGCATCTCCGAAGTTTGTGAGGTGTGTCGCATCAGACCAGAACATCAGAGCAACCACGACACGCTGTAGGTCACATCCTGGTTCTGGTGGAGAAGTCTGCAAGTCATGATGAGCCTTTGAAAATGCGGTGGATGTGTATATCTCTCCGTAGAGTGGAATTGGGGGTTCCATTCTGTTGCGTTGCCATAATAGCTCGTAGGGTTCAGTATGAAAATGAGGGATATCAAACTTCTTCAGAGACAGTTTCTCTCGGATTACGGAGACAAGGGAGCGGCAGTGAAAGCCCTTGACAAAGAAGTCTTGGACACCAGGATGTGGTGTGTTACGGTGGAATGGCACCTTGATCTTGACTGATGATTCATGCCATCCAGCATCTTCATCCTCCCATTCCTCCGTGTCCCAATCATTGAGGCCCAGCTGGGTATTGATCTGGCCCCAATTCAGATTTCGCACGCTTGCGGGAATGAAATCCTCGCTCCCGACAATCTCGACCAGGCGCCGAAAGTTTTCCTGCGACTTTTGCGCTCCGTAGTTCCAGAACCAGTCCCCCAACTCGAAGGCGTTCTTATTGGGATATGGTCCATAGGTAGGGGTAGTTGTCACTGGGACTAGAAGAGCAGGAGGTCGAATATTCGAAAGAGAAGAGATGTCTGCCAATGCGTCAGGATCTCGAGGGGGAAACTTCGTATCATGGATATACCGCCTGAAGATCCCGAACTCGTTCCCTGCTGTGTTGACCGTCACGAACTGTCTGAGACTTGCCACTGGGCCAGGCATTGTGGTCGGAGTATTAGGCTTGTCGACGGCCGCAATGGCTGGCAGCTTCGGCGCAAGCGGTTGAGGGTAAATATCCTTCAATTTCTTGTCGTGCAGAACAAAGGAGGGACTCAAAAGATGGGCTGGAAGTCTCCTGATTCGCTTTGTTGGAGGGCCATCCACTAGCATGGCATCGTTCATTGATGAGGATAACGAGGTACTGAGCTGACTTGCTCCCATGCCAATCTGAGTAACCGCAGGGGAGTGCATTGTCATTAATAATTTCTGCGATGATAGGAAACAGCCTTCTGACCTCATCAAATACACTATTCATCGTTGCGCTGCGGCCTAGACTGCCACCATCCACCTCAGAATCTGTGGACCGCCCTGTCTCAGCGGTGGATGACGTTGCTGCATGTTGCAGCCGTCGGAGCTTTGCTTTCTTAAAATTGGCTAGCACCTCCGAAAGGTTCTGTTTCTTGGCTGAGCATGAGTTTTCGTGGTTTTTATACGCAGCAGGTGACGTAAAAGTTCGGTGGCATATGCAGGTCTGACTGTATCCAGTGGTTGGATTGTTCCTATCCAGTGGAATCATTGATATCCTGCAGGTAAGATTACTAGGTCAGCGCCACTAATCAGTGAACACGAGAAGCCATGAGACGAACTAAGTACCAGTTAATTGACGGCGTAATGGCAGTCAGCCAGTGAATGTAAGAGTTGGGTGGGTCAGACCTCTCTGCAATGGAAGTGGAGCATTTTATACTACCTTGTAAGTACCCACAAAGCATGTCAACGGTAGCCACCAAATTCCACGCAGTTCCAATCATGACTCGGAGTTGCTGTTTGTCATGCTAGGTAGGAATCAGTGCCAATCAGCCTTTACGAGTCTGCCGTGGCATCGGTTATCGAAAGGCCTATCCCTGATCTTCGATGCTATCCACGATTGAAATCAACGCAGAGCGAGCCCGAGTCTGAAGTGGGTCCTTGTCTCATCACCCGATAACTGGAGATGACCATTGAGGGTAATCATGCTACTCCGAGTCTAGGCCGCTGGTCTTGCGTGCAGTGTGGATATCGTTCTAGCTTCCATGGTTCAGCCTCACCACGCTTGCTGGGCTATATATCCATCAGCTGAAGGAATGTGTATGCGGGATGTCTCTCAGTTAACTTGAACTCGGCTGCTCAAATCAAGCCAAGTTAAGTGATATGCAAGTTCGGACGATTATCTGTTGCCTTCAAAGTGACGACTTGGAAATCAAATTGTGACTGATGTAAGGAAACGGCAGCCTATCAAACTCCGAGTCGAAGCCGACATCACCAGCGGCCTTGGGGAGCTCCGCAGCGCACCTCGTTCTCAGTACACTTGGGCATCAGCGACGCCAATGCCACCACATTGGACGTATTGCTGTCCCATGTCCTAAATCAGATGGAACAGGGCAGCGAGGCGAGTGGTCGAGTCACTAAGCCATAACCTGGGGACGAGTTAGCGACACAAGTACCACGGACAGAAAACATCGCATACGTCGGTGTTGAACGATAGTCAGCCAACATAAACGGAAGTGCAAGTCCAATGGCCACAGCGATAGAACCCAAAACAATGAAGAACTGTGTAGATGAAGGTTCAATGCATGACCGAAACAGGAACGCAAAAATTGGACGCACCCATCTCAACCTTGAATACCTCGAGTACCCTCCATCCCCCTCAGAATGCCAGTAGCAAGGACACGACGAAGATCTGCAGCCAACATATTCCCAGTATTGAGCCTATACTGTTGTATAAGGTAATCGCGCAAGAACGAGGATGATGTGATACGCACCAAGTAATTCTCAAGCCAATTTCTTTCCGAGCGTACCAGAGAGACAGGTAGCAGGGGTAAAATGGGTAGAATGTCGCCTCTGCGAACAACCTCATGAGCTACATCGTAATGAACAATTCAAGTTGCAAAGCACCCACCGACGAATACTACCAGAAACGACGTACTAGCAGTCGCTGGAAGTTATTGCAGAGCTATAACAAGTTGTCAATAAAGACTAGGGACAAAAGATAGTGTGAAGTGATGGCATATACAGCACAATATGCAGATGCCACCCCGAAGTACAGCGATTCCTGGCATAGGGGTCAGATTAGGATTGGTGAAGAGAGATGAACGTACAGAGATATCACCGTCAGAGGGTGTCAGTAACTTTAAGGTCATCTTGGAGACCTTGCCAGAGACGAGCAATCCGGCAGGTTACCACTGGCATGCTAGAGTTCTGTGAGCTCAATGTTGTACGATATACCTTGAATTCCGATATTTGGGTCAGCACCACAAATCACCATTGAAAAGACGAACTAAGAATTCGTTCTTAACATTTTGGACCTCATCAAAAAACGACGGGCCGCCGTAAAGAGCGTTGACGAAGGAAGTATTCCGTCTTGGACGCCGGGACGTCGTTGTAGTAATCCAAACAGTTTGGGTTTGCGGACTCGGACTCGGACATCGTTGAGGCCACGTGATCCTTGGCACACGCCATAATTCAAATTGAAATTGCCCGCCGCTACGACTCGTCGGATGAGTTCTGCAAAATCTGCTCCACACCAGGCTGCTTCCAACTAACTGCAATGCATGGCTAGATGAAATTCGCACGCATAATTGACCGGTGGGCTGACATCGAGAGTAGGGTATTTTTGTCAGCGGTTTTGGTGCATTCCGAAAGCCAAACTCTTCCAGGCGACTCGGAGTTACCAAAGTCATCACCAGCTGTGTAAAGCCTCTCGATCTCTTGGCTAGCCCACTTCTTCAAGATCTTGCCGCCAGCAGTAGTCAACGCTAGGTGACGAACGGGTACAATGATATTCAATGTATGTGCTAAATCATCGAAAGATCCGAGTCCCCCTTGCCACTTAAGAAGCGAGTCTAGTAGCGTATTCAGAAAACTAACGAGATTACAAAATTTGACGAATTTTTGAAACCCTCTACTCCCCCAGTCCTCACTGGCAGGAAGTGTTTGTGAAATCGTCCGCTGACTGGTGCTTCGGCCAGGCTACCTCCGTTTCGTACCCTGCTTCTTCCTCCTCTGCAGCTATGCGCCGTTTGATCTGCTCGGTAACTGTACAAATCCCATGAGATTGCAGGACAGGAAAAAAATTCTATGCGTTGCTTACATTTTTCGTACCTGGAGACGTGCTGGAGTGCATCGAACACACGGGGGCTGAACCGCAAAGGTGCAGGGAGGTCAAAATCCGGGTCCGCAGCCAGAGGCGCCCCAAACTTGACTGAAAATGGTGATGGTGTAGGCTTCCAGCCGGCTGGAAGGCAAGCGAGTTGGTGTGGCGCTGCAGGCCCAAAGGAGGAGGTTCAGGTACTCCAACGAATTGCTGGACGTCATAACCAGGGACGTACTCCGGACCCCACATCCACGCAGCAAGGTACGCAATGCGCCCGTAAGGATCCCGTCCGAAGGCGTTGTAATTGGCACCACGGTCAAGCGCTGGTGACCTGTTGCGGGAACTGGATGGGTGTGTTTTGTGATTGTTTCTGGGTGGCATTTTTGGCTGATGCTCTCGGTGAGGTTGAGAATGCGATGTAGTTGGAATGCAACCCATATTTATATCATTACCACCCACTGCGCCAACCGGAGAGCACTGCACACGTCCAAACCATCCAAGACGTGCACGAGTCCTCAGCTGGGCCTGAAAACTATCCAACATATCCAAACAGCGGCAATGCCAATCCTGCGGCGCTTCCTCTAACTTCACTGACCCTGGACACTTTCAACATGTGCAAACAGTCCGCTTGCGAGTGCTATGTAATTTCTTAGGTGATTTTCCATCCGTGTTCCGGCTAATCATAGGGAGTGGTCCAACATGTTCAAACAGTATGAGCGCGCTGGCTCTTCTTATTCCAGCCTTGTACCTGGTCCATCCTCCTCCAGGTGATGAGCGGTGGCAACCATACAACATACCCAAACAATACGCGCGCGATCCGTGACTCCTTCTGCCATTTACCGTCTGTGTTTCAGCTAGTCAATGCAGGATGCCCCTCACCCATAAGAATTCATCGCCAAGGCCACAGCCGAACACCTGTGCCGGATCGAGGTTAAAAGCGACCAGCACAATTATTTTGTTGATTATCAACTAGGTAAGACAGCCACAATTCTTTCCGAGTCACTTCTTGAAGTTCACAAACCCCACAGCGATGGAAACCACGACACTTGGACGCCGACAAAGGGACTCGGAGGATGGCTTGCAAGTAGGAGCGCGGAAAAAGATGTGAGCCTCCGAGTCTACAGATCGATTTTCAAGTTTGGGCACCATCACTTACGTCGTTCTTCAGAGCAAGAGCCGATCCTTTAGTGCATCGTGGGCGACACTTTGGTCGTGTTATCTATGCTTTTGCTAACGTCAGAGCCATTGTCACTAATGGGCTGACACGTCTGGGTATGGAAGAGGACTCCCCTGAAAACTATACGCAAAGGTCAGGTCATTTAATACCAAGGTCACAGGCTGCTTCTGACTCGTTTTTCAGAGAGAGACAGGAGCACGATATTTTCCTGTCCCTCCTCCAGCTGTGTCCTGACCTGCAGGATAGAATTGCGGCTGGAGCATCTACAGAAGAGGTCCAATTGATGTGTGACCTTGTAAGTCAGAGTAAAACGCTAGTATTTCGATTCTTACCATCGAGGAGCAGATTGCAAAAGGAGCTAGCGCATCTCGTGGAGACGATACCAAGGGCATGAAGTCATCGATTCTGGACTGGATAACACCCCCGGGCGAAAACCTAATTCCACCACTCAACCGACGTGGCAAAGCAGATCGTGGTTTTCGCCATGAGGCTACAGGTTCATTACTCTGCCCAGCCAATATGAACTGGGAGGATGCAGAGTGCGTAAATTTGCTTCACGTTCACTATCTTACCTTTCTCATCAATCTCTTGCTCTTAGCACCAAGAAAAGGCTTGCCAATGGGGAATTGCTCATCGCAGGGCATACCTGGCCAACCTTCCTCTACGAGGAATCCACATATGATACTATGTATCCTTGGAAAGGTCTGCTACGAAGCCAGTTGCTTGTGACAGTGAGTCCTTTTTGAATGCGTAATTGAGGGCCCAAGTTCTCATGGACTCTGAAAAGGCGTACAAACATATCTTCATCTCACCCAGTTCCGCTGAAACTGCTGACTTATCCTTCACAACCAAATCTGGAAATGCGCGCATTCATGGGATGACACGCGTCACCAAGGCTTCACTCGTTTACGTCGCTACGCAGGTGAGTCACCTTTCTTCTTGCATAGTCACACTTGTCAGTAAGTGCTCAAACTATCGTTCGACCGAGGTCCGCTTCGCTCTCTCAGCTGCTAGCTCTTGGTCGCGCACAGATAAAGTCACGGATTCAGAAACCTTCTATACTTCCCTCCTTGGTGCCCTCGAAGATCCCAAGGAGTCAAACAGCGTGAAAGATCTCCTCCAATGGTGGGACAAGTGCGTCTGAATTCCACTGCTACTGATACGACCATAAATCTCATCTCTCGCTAGAAAGATTTTTCCGAACCAGAGACCAGAAGTCGTTCTTGTCCCGGTTGCAGGCAGCCCTCTGGATCGTATTCGGCAGCTGCAGGTTGAACGGGAGTTGGAGCAAGCTGAACTGGCAGCCCGCACGAGTCAAGCTGCCAGTACAGCAAACTAGCTACATGCGTGCTTGACTAATCTCTCACCAGCGAAAGCCTGATTTCACTATATGTGTTATTATTGTCTTCAAGACCCTTTATTGCCTCGTCCTCGACGAAAGCCAATAGAGTTTATTTTGTGAGGCGCATGGGGCTTTACTGAAGAGATACTATGTCATGATGCGATACGAAGTACAACAAAGTAAAAGAGAAGTCGTAAGGAGGAGAAGCAAGTTATCTGCACTCCAGCGCAGAATGGGGGGCAGGTGCACAGAGCTGATGGGAGGCTGATAACAGATACAAAAAATAAGATAAAAACTGGACGACCGATGCCAACGTCCACTCAAGTCCCCTGATTGCTGTGAGCCAATCTCAGGGCTTGAACAATATCGCGTTGCTCTGCCTGTGTGAGGCCTGGCCCAAGAGAGTTTTCGACCGACGTCTTCATGCCTCCAATTCCGATGAAGCCCTCCTTCGTAAGATTCTCACTTCTTTTCTCTGCCTCCACCTGTCGTTCAACAGATTCCACATTTGTGGTAGGAATCACCTTAGCCTCCGCCTTGAGTATCTCCAGCTCCATCGCCACTCTGTCAATGGAAGCCAGTAGGTGCGAGTGTTCATGTCTTGCGACTGCTAAGCGAAGGGTCGCGATGAATTTCTGTTTGACAGCAGCGACGCTCCCTGGAATTGGCACAGACGACCCCCCGCCAGTGGTTGTACGCTGTCGCACTCTACTCCCTACTTTTGAAGCCATGAAACTGGTAATGGCCGTAGGAAGCCTCTGGTGAGAGAACGAGTCAGAACTGGATGCTAATTGAGAAGGGACTATGTTGTCTAATTACCGTCGTCCAGCTTGCGTCTATCTCCGCCTTGGCTAGGCTCCGCTTGGTCTCCAGAAGCTTCAGCGCTTCTCTTTCCTCTTTCTGGACAAGTATATTATATCTTTGGAGGTCCTTGACGTAACTGCTGTCACCATTGAGGCCAAAGTCATGGTATCGAAGTCGGTACTGAAGGTAGAGGTAAGGGTCAAAGACTGAAGTCATTCAATAAACAAACTTGACGCTACACACGTTGGGTATGTCGATTATTGCTGTATTGGGACCAAGCATGCAATAGCTGTGCGGCAGAGAGCGGCGTTGACCGATATGCTCTATTGAAGGGTGTTCCAGGGAAAGTGTGAGGTTGCCAAGATCCATCATGCACTGGATGCTAGTGTGGTGGTGGTAATGGTGGAAGTTGGGTGGAAGCTTGCGCTTCGGTGCAAATGACAAGTCCTGACCCACACAGATCTGATGGGCTACCAACGAGCCCAAGCAACTGACGGCTATCTCTCAAAACCGGTCACGGTGGCAGTGCTTGATTGCGCATGTGAGGTCAGATCTCCCAGCCAACAGTGATACATCGTCAGTGGCAGGCAAGTGGCAGGTGAGCTCGATACGAGTTGTGATTACTCATTGATGCATCCCACACGGCCCAGTAATGTGACACCTCCGAGTCTAAGAACCGGCGGCGTCGACCGAAATCATTGTCTCCGAGTCCGAGGCGAAGACCCAGATGCACTGCATCCAGCCCTCCATCATGATTTGCCATGTTGACGTGAACCTGAGGCACTACCTAGGACCATGACATTGGTACAGACTTCCCAATATTGGAGCTTCAGCCGGCGGCACAAGTGCCTTCAAGTTCTTCGACTAGACTCGGATGCTCTCGGATGAGCAACCCTCCCCACCCTCCCCACTCCTGAAACTTCATATTACGACTCGGAATCGGAAGCCTATCACCACTACATCCTGAGTCACAATATACTAGTGTATCTGTTGACGGAGTAACCACTCTCTTCACAGTGACACTCTTTGACTGGCATGATCATGACAATCACTGGCATAGAATGGAATCCGCGGCGTCGACTCCAAATTTCCCACTGGCTGCCAGGCCCCCACATTGGGTATTTGCTTGTTGGGCCACCTTACAGCCCGACAGCATCAAGACATACTTGACTGTGAGATGACATTGCTAATAGTAGTGTGATTCCCATCATGACCACTGCCGAAGCACGATCGCCGAATGCTACCGTAGCTTCTTGAAGTTACTAATGTTCTCAATGTGGGTTTTGAACCCTCTTTCAACCAAGTACCGTTGCCCTCCAGGTCAGGTCAACAAATAGCCGCGTCAGCTGTCGGAACTCAAGAACCGTTGTATGGAAGGTGATGTTCGGGTGATGGGGTCCTACCACTGCTTGCTTCGTGGTCACGGAATAATTTCAATCGCGAACCCAACTCGAATCCCAAAGTGTGGTTAAGAAGGTGCTGCTGCGAAGAGCGGGCACCGTGACGGAGCGGTACAGATGCAGAGGAAGAAGGCCAAAGGGGAGCGGCATTCCAAGCCTCGTAAAGTTAGCGGCGTGTAGTAAAACTATGATTATACTACCTTTTCGATACATTCTCATGCCAAGTCGTGTTTGTCTGGAACATTTAAATAGGCAGCTGGCCTGAGGGGAGTTGAAGTATAATCCTGAGCATCGTCCTACAGATGCCAGCTCTGAGTCGCCCACGACCTCTAGTCCAATGGCCCAATGAAGATATTGGTCCCCTAGCCTTCTCCCCCTTCCTCGCCGACCTGTGGGTCGCCCCTGGCCCCAATGATATGCCAGACACTGGAAGAGAACAGCGTTGGAGGGTTCTCAGTCAGGTCAGTTACCGTTGGAACTTTAAGCTCTAATTATTAAATGACTCGGACTTCTTTTGCAGGCCCTCGTCGACTCATATGTCATCGACGATGAAGAATGGCAGGCAAAATGGCCAATCATCCTGCTCACTCTGATAGAGGGGGCGTCACTCGGCACTTACGATGTCGTGCGTACAGACCAATTTGAAGGTTCGTGGTTTGCCGCATTCATTGTAGTAGTATATCGTGTTAACAGTGTGACTATTCTTACTCAACTTGAAGACGTCATGAGGAAGGTCTTCTCACCCGTCCTTGCAGGTATGTGGTTCCACCTGAGTTTCTTGCCTTGTGGCCGCGTGTGTGCCACCATGACCACTGTTTATTGACCTGATTGCACTTCCTAGCTCTCAGAATGCTGTTCGATAACAGAAACATAATGCAAACGGAAGATTTTGGCGAAATGGATCCTGGCTGTAAATATTTTATTTATCTCTTTCAATGAATTATATTAATGGTATCAAATCAAGTCATGGCACGCGAGGTCGCGAATATCTTGTTTGCAAAACTCAAATTTCCTGTAGCTGGTGACGAATGGGACGAGTTTTTTGAATACCAAACGCCATGCCTGAATGGCATTGAAGAGGTGGTCGGTAATCTTCTCCTCAACTTCGGTGAGGCCATGGAACATCGTCCCTACGTCTCCATAACCGCATTGGTTATCGACCGAAAGGCAGCGGTGTCACCTCTGATCGATCCAGAACCATTCAATCTCCTCTTCGGAGATCTCTTCTCCTTCCCAATCGTGGAGCAATTTACATTTCACACTCATGACTACGGTGAGTAGACCTCAGGACTACCGATGAGCTATTCTTTTTGGTACATGGCATTGATGTTTTTCTTCGATAGAACGTGGCGCTAAGGCTGTCACTAACCTCCACCGCCCTTTTCTCAGAAACGATCTAGTCTGCATCCCCGATCATCTGCGTCATGTACCTCCAGGAAATCATGATCCGTCTATTCCCCAGTCATTTGGAGACTGGAGGGGCAGTGAAGATAGCTTTATTGCTCTCTTCGATAGCTTGGACTGGAGGTTGTTCCTGCTGACATGTGCTCGATGGCGCCTCCTGCTCGAAATCACCCTCGAACTCCTCAGATACTATGTCCTCAAATCATATGGATTCGTTCCTCCTATCGACGTCGACATCTATGTGGTGCTGTGGCACTTTCGGGAAGCATTCCGTATCATCGCCGTCATGGGCAAGTTCGACGATAGACCTGTCAGCCAAGTGCGGGCTGACTGGAATACATCGGGTGGCCAGCCTGGAGCACCGGGATGGTGGATTGGTCCAGAGAACACGGGTAAGTACTATGCGTCCCATCGTCCACACCAACTGATATAATGACTCGGACGTGACAGCTATTCTTCCAGCATCCAATGCTAACACTCGGTCACATTACCATAAATTCGTGGTTCTGGGCTCCATTGAGCACCCTTCACCTGCGATACTCAAGTTTGTACGTGACATTCTACGCTACTCTGAACAACACCATTTCCTTACCATGTAACAGGTCCTCTGGAAGTTCGCAAAATACCGAGATGACTTCCTGAGACTTCACGCGATTCCCGCGTTATTACACAGCATATCGAAGTGTAGTGCTCGAGGTTTCAGCGTCGAGAACCTAGTCAGACACAGGGACTCCAATGGACATCTTCAAGTAGATGACTTTGCTCCTGTAGTGGGTAGCAATGGTGACCGGATATCTGGTCCATTTAGTGGACAGATCATCCACGACATGGTGCAGAACACTGCCCTTCAGGGGCCTTGGACGATCCTCCACCACCCACAACATGTCTCACGTATTGACACGGCTCTGACATTGATATCTCCTTCTGCTGGCGCACGCCGTGGAGGCAACATACCGGCGATCCCATTTCCCACCATACACAATATGAATACCATCGCCAACTACCTCCTCGATCGCCTTATGACTACACAGCCTGAGTCTGGAACTATCTCTGACACCGGTGTGACCTATGACACCCTCAGACCACATCAGGAGAGGAGTCTCGCACGAACGAGGTCATTCTATGATGACCCCACTCACTGGGATTCAATTCAGACACGCGAGCGGATATGGCTCTGGCCCGGGCCTGGGAGTGGGGTGGGTCCATTCTCAACATGGGTCCGCGCTGCGCTACCCGGGGTAAGACGAGGTGCTGACTCGGACTTTCCGATTCCGCACGATGAGTTTTGCTGGATCTTGGTACCCAGACTAAGCCGGCCGTCTGGTGAGGAGTCTCTTTTCGATTAGTTCCGAGTCAGCTTTTGAATGTACTAGTACAACTTTGTGTCAATGTCATCGGAGTCGTTTGTCAAGTCTACTAGTATGCAAATTTTATTTGTTTGGACTGCTTTCAGTTTTCAGGTTTTTGAATTACCTTGACTTGACTCAGGAGACCCACTTCAAGAACATCATCTTACTATGTGGGTCTTCAAGACCCGCTTCCAATTTTGAACGTCGAGTACCACTCGGATAAGTATTCCGGACTTGGCAGATCCCACTTGCTGCTCCGATATAAGTGATATTCAAGTTCATACTAGTTGCTAGCCAGCCATCTCTGCCAGTGGTGCTGAACGACTACTAAGGACTCGGAGTCAACGTGAAAATGTCCAATTCGTCACCATCCGAGTCACCGTCTTCCAACTTGTTTGTGAGTTTTCATAGTGATGAAGTGCATAGTAAACTAACTAGCAAGATAATTTAGTTATCAGTCCCTCAGGCTTGCCTTGAGTGCACAGTCCTTGTCAACAATGAGAAGACGAGTCCTGCCATTGACACCACCAGCTCCGACGAGTCCGACTCGGAGTCCGAGTCCGAGTCCAAGTCACGGCCCGTGAGCCCCTCAGGTGATCGGCGTAGTAGGCCTGGGATTGCACTGGTCTTCTTAGAATTCGTTCCTGATTTTGTAGAGCCCAGTGCACCACTGAGCACTTCTTCCTATGCAACTATGGCCAGCCTAGCAGCCACTGCATGCTTCATATGCACACCACAACGCTGACTTCTCAGGGGAGTCCGAGCAGCGCTGGGCCAAATCAGAGTTGGATTATAATATACTATCACACTATCACTATCACTGGCAGTCTATCACTATCATCATCGAACCAAGGGCCCGAACACATTACGATATACTACTACTACTTACGAATTTGGGAGACAGGTGCCAATCCGAGTCTTGGGCCATTACACTGTCACGGTGACCTTGAATGCCAACTTGAAAGTTGCTGGGCCCGTGGGAACACCTTGTCATCACTAAGCAATGGTTTGCTCACCACGTCCGAGTCCGACTCGTCGGAGTCGACAAATTACTTTTCTTCGCCTTCCCTCGAACCTTCATATCTGCCTGGGTAGGGATATCCTTCGGATATCCCGGCACACAGATATCAAGAAGATATTTGCCTGGGTAGGGATGGCTGTCATGACAGTCCATCCTGGCACACAAATATATACAGGGGGAAATCTCAAGAAATGTGTCGCTACCCCATGGGCCATCAGTACACGTTGCACTCCGGAGAGAGTACCATGCACGTAAACATATAAAGGTACCGCTTCTACTGGTTCTGTTGTATGCTTTGACATCGTTTTGACGCAATACTTTTAGCAATCACTCTAGGTGCTACAGTACGGTGGCACGAGGGTACGACGCCGTTGAAGCACCGGGCCGGTCCATAGTGGGCGGCTTTTCTGCCAGCGCATCAGTTAGCGCAGCTGGCAGATGGGTCCAAGGTGGAGGAAACAGCGCATTTGCTGCCAGACACGGGCTCTGTTCGTAATTTCTTGGCCCACATCAGGAGATGCTGGTGTTTATTCGGTTGATCAGGCGGATGTCGAAACCGAAATCGATGCAGCGTCGTCAACACATGACGATCGCAACAGCATCTTCAATTCTAGTGGAAACACAAGTCTAAGCATGAGCAGCTCTGCCGCACCTATCAGCATTCCGGTATGTCACGTCTTCACTGGGCATCCATGTCCTCCCCGACTGACTTTCATCTTTCACCCACAGATCCCGCCCTAGCCTACCCTGACTCCTCTCCCCGTCCAGAAGGATGTCTTCCAGGTGCATCCAATCATGGAAGTGGAGGTAGCACACTCGGCAAGCCCATCCATGCGTTCACGCATGCCCCGTTCCTCATATTCATAGAAGCCCCTTGCACCCACACTGGCCGTGGCTACCAACTTCCCTACCCCTTCCTATCCGCACACTCTCCCCACGAACCTCCCCATCGCTGCACCACATCAGCATTGGAACGAAGACCGTCACTACCATCTTGGCCCTAGAGCCACTGGCGGTGACTCGTCCCCCTTATCTATCTGTTCCTCGTCATTGGACTTGTCCACTCGACCTGATCGTCTCCCTCTACACCCGCACGGCAATCACCAAAGGCCAGTCTGATCCCCATCCCTAGCGCTTCCACGACGCCCATCCGCATACGATCAAAATCTCGCATCCCCACTATCGTCACTGCTAAGGTCGTCGCAGCGACGCCAAGGAAGACGAAGTCGATGACGACATGGAAGGTTCCGAGAACGCCGGGTACACAACGTCTGATACACTGGACAGGTAGATGGAGATGGTGTCCTAGGTGACGACGAGTTCGAGATGGACGTGCTGGACGCGTCTGCGCCCACGGCCCGCCTTACTGTCCCTTCCTCCAGCCGAGGCTTCAATGACACTCGTATGCTCGGGATGCTCGAGGCATACCAGCACCCTTCCGAGCTGCTTATGCCCTCCGTCCTCCCACACGGACAGGTGGTACGCCAGGTCTCCCGCACATTATGCGCGGTTCTGGTTCGATCGGCAATGGCGTGACCAACGTCCCGGTAGTCGAGGCTCTGTACGATCTCTACCCTTCCCAGGGCCTGCCACACCACGAGCACGGCCGTCTGCAGCACTCTCACCACCAGCCACACCACCTCCTGCAACAAACCTACGTCGAGCAGCAGCACCAGCATTTCCTGCGTGAACGCGAACTGGAGCGTCGGAGGAAGATTCAGATCCGTGAGCGTGAACGGGAAATCATTCAGCAGCAGCATCGTTGGCACCAGCAGGAGAAGATATAGGGGATGTATGGGGGGGGGCACCGCCTTCGTCCAGGGGCTTCAATGCCGTGTCGGCGCAGAGGCCCTACTACCAGTGCCAGGGGAACGGCGGGTCCAATGGCAGTAGCCAGCACATGACGATGATGTAGGCGCAGCGGAGCCTGTTTACGCTGCCTGCGACGTCATAGAGGCTGCCAACAGCGAGCCCCACGGGTTGCACATGCGAGCGGGTGGCTAAATCGCCTACTTCGTCTGCCGGGAATGAGGACCGTGAAGCGTGCGAGTTTGGGAGCGGGAATGCCTGAGTAAGGAGGGGTGGGGATGCCTGAGTATGGAGTGCTGGGGAGTCCGAGGATGGGCAGCGGGTGATGACAGGGATGGATGTGCTTGGTGTCGGTGGCCTTGCGTCGCCCCTCGTACCGCTGATCTTCTGCTTCCCGTCGGTGTTTGCCACCCACCCCCCACGTCGACAAGTATGAGGAGGAGAGGATCCAGTCCGAAACCTGCAAGACTGGAGTGGCGTTCATAACGTTTATCTCTTCGGTAGATTAACATCTTATACTACCATCCATTACTGTGTCTGTCCATTCAATGTACCAAGCAATGCTAAGATAGGCATTAACGTATGTATGCACAGAATATAGGTTACTGCAAAGGATATGCTTCCTGCAAGAGGTGCAACCTGAACATATCAAGGTTTGGAACGGATAATGGTATGTGAAACCTAGGATCTAGTGCTGTATCGTTGACCCACGATGCCTTCTGAAGGTGTCTCGCGAACATTATCACGTAGACACCACAATCATAACTATTGTTTTGAAATGGTACCTGAAGCTCGATTAGGTTAATATATTTTGGTAGAAAGGGGGGCATCGCACCGGAGGCTGGGGGAAGCATTGAAACTCTTCCACCTCCAAACCCAACTGAAACTTGGCTGATATCTTGCTGATCAAGGTTCTCATCCCCTACCAAGATTAATACTCATGATGGCAGAAATCAAAATGTAGGACACAACTCACCTCAAGAAGCTTATGGTGGGTACTGGTGCGCCAATTCAAGGTCCCAAGGCGCTTCTTTGAAAGCCCTACGGCGTTGTGGTTGCTCTTCAGGCTGTCAAGGACGCTGATGGTTCGTAGTCGAAGATCAGCATGCAATAAGACCCAGTGGTCTTCAACATTAACAGGAATCATAATAGCTCTCAGCGACGAGTCTACACTTCGCTGGATCTAGACCAGATGCTAAACAGCTCGTAGACACTAGTGGGGTAAGGCTATGACTCACCTGTTGATTCTTCCACTTCCAGGCCTTTTCCCATGTCTTATCCGTCAGTGTGTACAAGAGGAACTTCGTGTAGAAGAAAGGAGAGAGGCATAGGATGGAACTAGGAGGTGGGGGATGGGACAAAAAATGTTCAATCAGCCCGTCATTGAGCCATGTGGCTGGTGCCAGCCTAACGAGATCCTCCCACTGGAGATTCTCCAAACTCCACTCTTTGGGTATATGTTCAATTCGCTGAGGAATAGTAAAAAAGTAAGAAATCGGAGTACGTGAAGAGTCAGGACTCAAGAATAAAACATACCTCCTTGAGGATATTAGTTAAATCCGGGGAGGGATTCGAGCACCAGTATCCCACCAACGTGGCAATTAGACGAGATTCTGCTTCTAAAGTGAAGCATAAGTGTAACAGCTTAGTTTGGTAAATCTTCAAGCTGTTGAGCACGAGAGGTGGGCATAACGAATATGAAGCTTCCCATATTCCGTCGAAGCGGGCTTGGAGACCATTGCCGAGTGTGTAAGAGGACATGATCCTTTGTCGGTTGTTCCAGGCTTCTCTGAAGCATGCTAATGTACCTGCAGCGAGTTTCTGGCGCACCCAGCGGTCAACCCCATCCAAAAATTCTGCATCTGAATTAGCAGCTCCACTCCACCGACTGGTCAGGCCAGAGACTTCGAGCCAGCCATGTATATCGTTCTGCAGTTGGGTCATTGCCAAGACCAGGGACTGAGGCAAGAAGACCCCAGCTGCTATACTAAGAATTTCCTTGTCCAATACGGTCATTGTAGGTGCTGACGGTGTGCAGATTGCGTTCTGTGGTTTAGAAGGCTCGTTGATGGATTGTGTGCTGAGTTCAAGGGACTCAGAAAATGTCACGGCATCAAAAGAACACGAGGTCATGGCCCGGGTGACAGGCAAAGTTGCAGCATCGGGCCGCGGCGACGACCTATCCGCCAAACATTTGTCGAAGGAATCGGATGAGGAAGCAGAAGACGTGGCGCTCTCTGATAGTGTGACCGCAGAAGGTACAGTGGCAGTTTCAGCCTGAGCGGCGACTGGAAGGACATACAGAGGCCAGTCTATAGTTTTCAAAGGACGTGGAGTTTTACTCCCCTCGGAGTCCGCATTTCTATAAAAAAATCCAAATATTCAAGTTGTCAGTAACAAAGAAATAGCTCCGAGTCAAGCTGAGGATGTTCAAACCTTCTTTGCTTGTCCAACCTGGCTTTCACTTTTTGATACTGATTTTTGCTGTATAGTGTCTTCTCCTCCGCACTAGAAAAACTGTTAATCCAAATTGCGAGAAAAATGAAACTGAAAGGGTTTGCCAACGTCATTTTAGCCCATTTTTTTCGATGGCTGAGGGTGCTTGCAGCAATTTCCTTTCCATTGTGTATGACCCTTTTTGCTCTCGCCATGCCTCCCCACTAGCGGCGGCCTGGATTGAGGAATTTGGACTCGGATTCGGAGATGTTGCGGATATGAACTTGTTCGGAGTCCGGCGAGGAGTTCGAGCCAAAACGAGCAGAAAAACCGCCACGAATACGAGAGACACCGCCACGAATACGAGAGACACAGCCACGGATACGAGAGACACAGCCACGAATACGAGAGACACAGCCACGAATACGAGAGACACAGCCATTGTTTGGCCCCGAATTTCGGAAAGATGTGAAGTCGCCACTTTTTCATTGACTGCTCGCGGCCGTGACTCGGATTTCAACAAATTCATCCGAGTCTTGCCGCTCCTCTCAAATGTCGACTCTCCCCTTTTCTTCGCCTTCCCTCGAACCTTGATATCTGCCTGGGTAGGGATATCCTTCCGGATATCCTGGCACACAGATACCCAGAAGATATTTGCTTGGGTAGGGACGGCTGTCGTGACAGTCCATCCTGGCACACAAATATACACAGGGGGAAATCTCAAATGTGTCGCTGCCTCATGTGCCATCGGGTGCTCAGCACTCAGTACTCAGTCTTCAGCCGTCATCCATCCATTTCATATGGTCATTGTCCACTCATTTGCTCTTCGACACCCCTCTGACATGAACTTTATACAGTGGCGTTCTGCAATCCTGGGATATTGGGCGTGGTCTCTTTACAGCTGGTCATTCCAGTGACCATGAACATCCTCAAGGGGGTTATTCATCGATGGAGCTATGGATGTGCGTGTAACCTTTCGTACACGACTCTTGTCCTGGGTAGAGAACTGATCGACATGTTACTCCCATTTCTAGCGTCAGCCACAATCTTGCCGTCGTGCACGCGAATCCTGTCAAGCTTCATTGCTCACCTGGTGCCACACCGCGCTTGCCCCAGCATTCAGTTGTGCCACCACTATTGTACGCCGAACTTGTGGATCTGTGAAGGAATGGTGGGCTACAACCGACCCCGCTACGTCGAGGGCCCTGCTAGAAAGGACAGAGGCCCTGCCGCCCTCCTTCATCATCCACCTCCACCTCGAACACTGGACGCTGAACAACGGCTCAAAGTTCTGTAAAGTGAAAATTAAATCGCGGTCCGTGATTCGTCATTTGTTGTTATACCATACGTTGACATCGGCCACACTAGTCATTGCTAGATGATGTCCACCCTTAAGAAACCGGAATGGACCTGCACCGTCCTCCAGCCAAACTCGGAGACACTATGGGCAAAAATTTCTTTGCTCAGCCAACGCAGCGGCGGTTCCAAATGGACGGAGCGCGACGAGTTGGAGGGGACGGCATGTCTAGTGGTGCGTTCCGGACATAATCTTGCGATATTGCCTCCTGGGCGGTGCCCCGAGTCCATGGACCCCGACGCACTCATTCCGTGTCCTCGATGCACCCTCGCCTACAACCAAGGACTTTTCGATCGACCTTACCAACCTCGTCTACACCTCCGCTTCCGTTCATCTTCTCAAAACACCCAGCACGCCTTCCCTTCCCCATGAAATCCTCCTCTGGCAAGCCCGTCAACCCGAACCCTTTCCCATCCCGCGACCAGGCCAGCGAGCATATCCACATACTCCCGTGGTCAGCTGAACATTCAATGTTGTAACCACTTATCTTCCCCGCATCACCTAGCCAAACACCGCCCTCATCAACTTCCAGGCCGTCGGCTATGTTTGGAGCCTATCCCCGCCGTCCCTTCCCGCCCGCGTGCCCGAGGCCAACACCTCTGCACCTCCCTCAACCCCAACTTCTTTATTTTGATCTCAACACCCTCAGCGTCCCCTCCGCCTCCGCACACCAGACACGCCAGACACGTCCTGTACCCTCCGCCTCACGCTACACCAAGGCCTTCCTCCCGACAAATCCATCACACATCCGCACCCGCTCCTGACCCATCCCGCCCTGCCTTTCCGCATCTGCACAGCTGGCACATGTGGGGTCCAGCCCGCCGTAGCCCTGTACCGCTGAACATCGTCTCGTATGTGCCGATGCCGGGTGTGTCACCGGATTTGGACGACGTAGAGATGGAGGATGTGGCGGCGACGAGGAGGGACTTTTCGGAGGTGTTGTTTGAGCCTGATCCTGCTCCTCGGATACATGTGCCTGCTTTCGCCCCGGAGCCGTGATGGTGCAAGAGAAGGACGCAGGGAGGACCCTGCAGAAGAAGGCTTCTTGGCCTATTTTAGCGCTTTTCGTGGGGAAGTGAAGTAGGCCATGATGTTATGACGATGACGAAAATAACGAAAGACGAAAACTGACACTCTGCCTTCCGATATCGACTTCATCTGCCGCACGCCCGCCGACCCCACCGGCTACATCGCCCCTTCATCACAAGGAGGTGGACAGTGAACAGACACCAGAATCCACGGATCCCTTGCCGCCTGGACCGCCATCACCACCAATTCCAGCTTCCATTTTCCTCACAAAACTCTAAGACCATCCCAACACCGCCCGAGCCTGCATCCCCTTACAACCCCGCCTGCCTCGAATTCTCAGGTGCAGCACCCACGCCAGCCGACGCTGAGCATGACCGGCAGGCCGGCCCTCGCAAGCGTGCTGCGCGAGCCAAACCTGAGCTCAAAACCCCAGGTTCTGTTTATTAACTCTCATCTCCTTTCATGGTACTTATCAACGCCCCAGGATCTCCCATATTCATCAGGAAGCTCGCTGGGCAGGCGCGTCATTTGGAACTCCAACTTCTTGCTGATCGGTATGGCAATGCTATCTCATTATTCGGGCGTGACTGTTCCGTGCAGCATCGCCACCAAAAGATCATTGAGGAGGCACCTGTGACTATCAGTCGAAGAGGCTTTCGAACAGATGGAGAGGGCGGCTGTTCGCCTGTCCAAACTTGTCGGATATGTCAGTGCTGGTTCCGTGGAATGTATGTGCCTTTCCTTCATTAATACTAGTTGGAATCATACTTATTTTGACTCATTTCTCGCTTGCTATTAGAAGACCTCTGCAGTCATGCTGAGGACTACTTCTACTTCTCGGAACTCAATCCCCGACTTCAAGTCGAGCATCCCACGACTGAGATAATGTCTGGTGTCAATCTTCCAGCTGCTCAGCTTCAAATCGCCACGGGACTACCTATGCATCGCATCCGAGATATTCGCCAGCTGTACGGTGTTGCACCCAACGGTACTTCCGAGATTGACTTCGATATGATCAAGCTTGACGCCAATCAGCTCCAACGCAAGCCAAGGCCCAAAGGAAACGTCGCCGCTGTTCTTATCACCGCCGAGAATCCAGATGCCGGCTTCAAACCATCTTCAGGATCTATACAAGCTGAACTTCCGCTCCAGCACCAATGTCTGGGGCTACTTCTCCGTCACCACCGCTGGTGGACTACACAAATTTGCCGATTACACAATTCGGACACATATTCGCCTATGGAGAGGACCGCAGGGAGAGTCGGAAAAATATGATCGCCGCACTCAAGGAATCGAGCATTCGTGGTGATTTCAGAACGACCGTTGTATATCTCTTCAAGCTTCTCGAGCTCGAAGCGTTAAAGGAAAACACCATCACCACTGGGTGGTTGGACTCTCTCATCAGCAGCAACTTGACCGCTGAACGCCCAGATGCAACCCTCGCCGTCATCTATAGTGCTGTAACGAAGGCATACCTTGCTTCTGAAGCATGCTGGACCGAGTACAGGTGTGTCCTCGACAAGGGCCAAGTTCCGGGGCGAGATGTCCTCAAGACCGTCTTCGGAATCGACTTTATCTACGAGAACACCCGGTACTCTTTCACGGCTGCCCGTTCCTCTTCCACTGCCTGGACCCTTTACCTCAACGGAGGACGAACTATGGTCGGTGCTCGCGCGCTTGCTGATGGCGGCTTGTTGGTGTTGTTGGATGGGAAGAGTCATTCGATTTACTGGAGGGAGGAAGTTGGCGCCCTCAGGTTGATGGTTGCTCGATCCCACCCAGCTGAGGAGTCCTAGTCCTGGAAAGGTGATCTGCTTCTTTGTCGATAGTGGAGATCACATAAATGCTGGGGAACAATACGCTGAAATCGAGGTTGGTTGTCATGTAATCCATGGCATCAAGTGTTCTAACTTTAACGTGTCAGGTTATGAAGATGTACATGCCATTGGTCGCATCCGAGGATGGCGTTGTTCAGCTAATCAAGCAACCTGGAGTTTCTTTGGAGTCGGGCGATATCCTTGGAATTCTGACACTGGACGACCCAGCTCGGGTCAAACATGCGAGGCCCTTTGAAGGTCAGCTTCCCGCTATGGGTGGGCCAGGTGTTTTCGGCAACCAACCACACCAAAGGTATATCCGATGCATGACCATCCTCAACGACATTCTGAATCATTTCGACAACCAGGCCACCATGGCTTCAACCCTGAAGGATGTCGTCGGCGTCCTCCATGAACCAGAACTCCCTTATTCTGAAGTTGATGCCATTCTTCCCTTTCTGGACGCATGCTGGCCAAGCTCGAAAAGAGTATTCGACATGCCATCGACGCTGCGAAGGCCAAAGGCGACAACCACGAATTCCCCGCCATCTGAATGACGAAAGTCGTTGAGCACTATCTACAGGACAACGTTCTTCCTCACACGCTATGCCATTACCTTATGCCGATGTTTGTTGCTTTGTCACTTCGTCACCTCTACCACCAACCACAATGAACTCACTCTCTGTGACCTCTGCACGGTGTTCGCTCGGAGTCATGCCTGTCATATCCCGACTTCTCTGGAGTGCCCCACTGGGGCCAGAATTTTGGCCCTCCTCGGATACAATTCCTTCCTAGTCCCTGGCCCTTGGTGGAGCATATCGGACCCGCAAAATACTCACACTAAATATCAAGCACTAGCATGAGTTGGAGGTAGAGGCTCATATATAGAGGAAGCGCTCGTCCGGAGAGGAAGCGGAGGCTCATCGGAAGAGGAAGCGGAAGTTCGTCCGGAGAGCCGGATTCGGAGGAAACGGAGGCGTGTGATATCTCGTGAGAAACAAGATGGATTGATATCACGCCGATGATAACTTCAAGAGCGTAGATTAAATCCCCCATACAATTAGATACCCAGGACTTTCCTCCTCTGTGTTAAACCTCCCTAAGATGGTTGACACTGATATCGACATCGACCTTATTGGCATCCCGATGGACAATCTAGAGGTCGCTGATGGTGCAGATTCGGATACTCGAGTGGCACAGTCTATGGATTTAGTCGATGAAAGTGACATGATTGATGAAGGGGAGCTTGAGGAGGGTGAGCTTCAGGATGTCGAAGTCACGGTCACAGTGAGTACATGGTTTTTTGGTGGTTGTGCCGTGGCTTATAGTACAACAACTTGAAGGATCCTCGCATGAAGCGGACTCGGCACCAACGTCGCCAACAGGCCAAGGCAGCTCACGTTAAGGCCGAAGAAGTAGCTCGCATGAAAATGAGGGAGTTTGCTGAACAGGTACCCATCATCTCTTACTATGCTAGAGTCCAGTGAAATATTAATACATGTTTTTACAGATCTTGAAGGAGATGTTTGGCGGAGGGGAGTCCTATAAGATACATGAAGTGCAGAAGAGTCCGGACTATAGAACCAAATTGCTTGCGATGGAGCGCAAACGGGATACACCATTGTCAGCGGATGATCCGGAATTCCAGGCCCTCGGAACCAAGTGGATTACTGATCCGGGTGTTCATCTGGTCTTTGACAAGGAAACCAAGGCATTCATCTTTGCCACTCGCTTAACGTTTGTCCCAGTCGATTGTCCTTTCCTTCAAGGTTATTTTCTGATGCTTTACTTTTCAGCGCGTATCAGGCTATGTCTTCCACACGCCACACTGAGGTGACAAAATGCCTTCAGACACTCATGGATTACACGATGTGTGTCCATGAAATAAAGTTGAATGCTGTATGTCAAATCATTCTGCTCGTTTCAATTCTTGTCACTGACTCTACCATGGCTGACATGACTCTTGGTATAGTCCCAAAAGAAGCCCCATGGCATCGAGCAAACGACTTCGAGTGCACCTCGCAAGCGGTTTGGTATGATGTATGGGGCGGGCTGGCACGCCAGTATGGAAAAGGGTAAAAATGTTGTGGCGTACGCGCCACTAAGTACAGATCACGCAAAAGCCATGTCAGTGCCCCTCATGTATTCGTTCAGCTGCGTAAGAGCTGCGTTGACCACAAAAATGTTATTAGATACAAGGACTCGATTGACAAGTTCCCACAAGTTGCTCAGGTGTATCGAGATGGGCTGTTAAGTCTGTATCCCGGTGGTGGGAAATTAATACACGAGTATTCCGTTGAGTGAGTGTACGGATTGCTAGCTTTTGTGGACGTTGTCTATACATACTGGCACTTTCACAGACACCAGATACCGTCATTTGCCGCAGGCAATTTGGATGGTGAATCCAACCGAACGCCATTTGCAAACTCCCTGACCATCACTCGCAATGACTTTGCGAATTATCAGCATATGGATGCTGATCAGATCCAGATCGCCTACGGGTTATGGTGGGCAGCCAAAGTAGAGCGCACGGCTTCAGGCATCCAGTTCTCCCTTGATCCCACAGTCGACCACGACAAGATTAAAGGTGGGGCGTTTTTGCTAGGAGAGTATGGGATTGGAGTTGATTTCCAGCAGTGAGTTTGTGTCTTCTCAGATCAATAGCTTCTTTTGTGCTAATAAAACTTGTATAGAACGGAAGGTCTTGCTGAAGTGTATTGGCGTGGCAAATTTGATTTGCACTCGACCATGCAAAGTAAGAGCACCCCAGGAACAACAAGGTTTGGCACCTCTGTACAGCTCACCGCCCGTGGGACAGCCGCCGTCAATAGGTTCTGGACCCAGGGTGCAAAGCGGTCAGCAGTCATTACTCCTGCTGATCGACTGGATGTGAAGAAAGAGAAAGGGAAAAAGAAAAAGAAAGTTAATGCCACATCCAGATAGTCCATTATTGCCTTGGCTGATTAGTATAGGCACCTTGCTGTTCATGGCTTACTATAGCCTGAGTACGACTCCTACTAGCATAGTCGTCACACTAGTGACTTTGCTTCAACTCCGACTCGGAGGTGACTCGAACTACTTGCCACTTACCCCATGTTTACCTCCACATTTCCTTACCTTCACCGTATCATTGTACCATCAAACCAATATCAAGCCATGATCATGGTCACCCTTGTCTCATTCCTCTCAGTCGAGGCGGCATAATACTCAGGTTGGACTCTTGAATGTCACGGTATCCCCACAATCATGGACTCCTCGGACCTTGTTCGAAGTCGAGCAACCACAACCACCACCCACCACCACTAACACACATGCCCCCCAATATCATGCTCTATCATGCTGCGAATATCGACCTCGTCGGCGGCCCATTCGCCGTCATTGAATCCGGTCCAGGTCAGCGGCAACCAGTGCAACATTGAGGTCGCACTTGATGATAATCCAGGAGTCTTCACCACACTTAGTACGCGCAAACTAGGCCACGGAGCACGGAGCTCGTTGAGATGTATGATATCGAGCCCTGGGCAGTCGACCACCTCATACACGCGGACTCATCTTCTGCTTCCTCTGGCGCAAGGATGCTCATCGCCCTGCGGAATTTGATGATCCCACGGCCAAACGCGTCTGGTTTGGAAACCAACTGAGCGACAACCGCTTCTCATGCCATTCTCAATGTTCTTCTAGATTTCCCAGACGTCGATATTGGAGATGAACTACGGAGATTTAAGGTTGATACGGAGAAGATGTCGCCAGTGGTACGTTCCTGTCATTCTTCGCCGGTTCCGAAGTCTCACATCTGATCCAGATGAAGGGTCTTGCTGTCACAAATCCTCCTCTACTCCGCAAAGCTCACAACTCGCTTGCTCGGTATGTTATCACTCTTCCACTCATTCGTGCCCATACTAATCTCATCACAGACCCGCCGACATCCGCGGTGCCTTAAACGCTATTGCCACCACCATCCTTGATGAAGCCAAGGCCAAATCCATGCCAAAAGCAGCCACCAACACGAAACACGGCACGAAGCCTCCTCCCGCCAAGCGCGCGAAAACGGCCAAATCCACCACCGCCTCCGAGCCGCCCAAGAAGGGCAAAGAGAAGGAGCGACCTGAAGCAGATGACGCCGAGGAGACGGTATACCACTTCATCGCATCGGCTACGTGCCCGCTTACGGCAAAGTCTGGGAGCTCGACGGGCACAAGTCTGGTCCGTTAGAGGTCGACCGTGACGAGCTGTCCCCGACCAATATGTGTTCGTCGTCGTCATCAGGGGCAACACCTAGGAAGCCCACGAGTAGTGGTTGGATGGATGTTGTGCGGCCGGTGCTGCGGATGAAGATGGAAAATACGGTGAGGCAGCGGAGGGGGGCAATAATATCAGATTTAACTTGCTTGCTATCGTGGATGGGCTGATGGAAAGGAGGAAGAGCTAGGATGAGCAATATAGCTGGTAGTGAACAAATATGTCAGTGGATTGACAAGTAAGGCAATGCCAACTCTACCTCAGATCGATTTGGCATGGAAGGCAGAGGTAACATAAAAATGCTGATGGATCATACACTTTGAATGAAGATTATGATGATGCTCAAGACTTGAACAATTCTAATTTCTCGTTATAGACGGATAACCAACATGTCTAGCTCTGGGCATAGTGAGACTATGATTATCCATGATCAACATATAGCAAGTGATAGATAAATTAGCCACCAACATCACGATGAGGGTAAGGCATTCCCAAGGCATCGCCAACTTGATGTAGCGTTAGATACCCCACGTCGATTTGGCATGGAAGGCAAAGGTAACATAAAAATGCTGATGGATTATACACTTTGAATGAAAGTTATGATGATGCTCAAGACTTAAACAATTCTAATTTCTCATTATAGACGGATAACCAACATGACTGAATGTGTCTAGCTCTGGGCATAGTGAGACTATGATTATCCATGATCAACATATTGCAAGTGATAGATAAATTAGCCACCAACATCACGATGAGGGTAAGGCATTCCCAAGGCATCGCCAACTTGATGTAGCGTTAGATACCCCACGTCGATTTGGCATGGAAGGCAAAGGTAACATAAAAATGCTGATGGATTATACACTTTGAATGAAGATTATGATGATGCTCAAGACTTAAACAATTCTAATTTCTCATTATAGACGGATAACCAATATGACTGAATGTGTCTAGCTCTGGGCATAGTGAGACTATGATTATCCATGATCAACATATTGCAAGTGATAGATAAATTAGCCACCAACATCACGATGAGGGTAAGGCATTCCCAAGGCATCGCCAACTTGACGTAACATTAGATACCCCTATCGGATGCTTAGTCACTGTCGACGCCATCGAGAACCATCCGTTTTCCTGATGGCAATCGTCTTCATCCTCATCGTCATTCGCTTCAGTCCAGGTAACATTGCCAACGATGTTTTGCATGGCCAGCGCGAGAGTTGCGGAGATACCCCTGCAGCGATCGAATTGGACATCAGTCAATCCCAATGCACCGCGTCGCCGTTGGATAAGGACTTCAACTAACAAAGCCAGCTGAAATGTGTCGAAAAACATGCCAGTGCAGAGTAAGATGCGCAACCCGGGCAGAATGTTGTTGGAAGGTGCACTACTCTTCTGGCTGTTCCAGGAATTTGAAGCAACTTGAGGTCAGAGAGCATGAACCCCGGGTGTGGGCGGTTGATATGAAGTGTCTAGATGTTGGGCAAACGACGAAATGGTTTATTTGACCACAAGATTTTCGGCTCCAGGCCACTGGTAATTGAAATGAGCTCGAAGCCCGCGGGGGGAAGATAAATGTATGCGGGGCTAAGGATCTGTCAGGCGAATTTCGGATACAAATGGCCCATCCTCAGCCACAAGTACAACATTGGTTTCTTCCATGGAATAATCGGTCCTTGCAGGTCCTTCCACCGACGTCCAGCTCCTGAGAAGCAGACCAGAACCTGGGTGCTTCGAGAGCCAGATGCTCCGCAGAGGACGTTCATGAGACACTGTGGTATGCCTGGCAACAGCTGCGAAAATGAGTCTGCGGTGTATATGAGAGCAGGGTTGCAATCCTAGGTCAAGGTTGACAATGCCCGTCGCGCTAGCTCTAGTCCCGATCTGCAGCTGTGCGTGCACCCCTCGATCCTCCTTGACGGTACTGGCAGAGACTCGGCCTGGCCTAATTAGACTTGTGTCAAGCAGCAGCTCAGGGCCCGAGTGCGCACTTGGGAGTGAAGCCATTTGTCAATACTACCTATGTCTTCAGGCGTAGCATCCCCTGACGCTCTGAAAATCGCCATCGCGCGTTCGCGTTCGAACTTTTTTGTTGCGCTAGCTGAGAGCCTTCTGTTTCATGAGTCGAAGGGCTGTTGTTCGCGAAATATCGTCATGAAGTGTGCCGCAACCAAAGCTTTTCATGCCACGACCCAAGCTGCCGGCAATTGCCGCAACCTTTCCATCGCGACCTTCATCATAACCCAAGAGTACCTCAGCCTGCGTCGTCCGTATCTTACACCATTAGATATCCTCTCTAACCCGGAGATTGACATGTCGTAAATACTTAGTAAGTGCGTCAGATCAGGGCCCCTTTCCATTCTACAGCTGTGACACATTGTCAGCCCCTTGGATCTGGCAGGCTTCTAGTATCCGCCGGCAGTAACCCCGTCCAAAATTCGACCTCATATGTGAACGCCGGTAGCCTTTCTTTATCCAGAAAAAGACTCTACGATTTCTGCCTCGGGCGCTAATGGAACTTGTACTTTGGCTGCCCACTCGCCACATTCAAACCTGCACGCCTGGCTCTTGATGTCGTTTGAATCTCGACTACGCGACTGCAACAGACATCCCGTTTACTATCAATACGTGCTTAATGGTCCCGATTCCGACAAACACGCCTGTTGGTATCATCCCCGCCGCCCGCGCAAAGCTCTCCAGACCATACGGCGTTGGGGGCGTCAGAATTTGCATCAAATATCGCAACGGATTGCGTTTTTCTCTTCACAAGAGCCGGCAGTCCCGCTTTCCATGTATTTCCCCGTTCCCTTCATAAGCAGCCGGGATGGTCGCGTTACTTCCAGTATAACTTTAACCATTCCCCGACCACGTGCCTGAGAGGTATAAAATCGTTACCTCTTGGATATTCTAACGAGCAAGCTCTATCCTCCTGCAGTATGTTGCTTATCAAGTTAACCCTCCTTGCCATTTCTACCGTCATCCCCGCCGCCAACGCCTTCACGGGAAGAGGTGCGCTCATTAGTCCTCATGCATGACAAGGACTATCAATGCTCACGAAATGAATACAGCTTCCTGGGACTCCCTGGGGACCACTCCTTGCCCCCAAGCATGCACACCCACAGACTTCCGAGTCGCACTTCCTGTCGACCTTTTCCCAAATGGGGAGAAATGTTGCCGACAGGTCCTGGTCCAATGTAAGCCATGCTCTTCCTGATGCTTTGATATTCGCCCTTGACAACGCATCTCCTCCCTCCATACACAGACCAGGACAGAAATGTCGAAGTAACGTTCACGGACCTCTTCCTTGCGGGCGCCCACTCGTTCAACATCAGCCTCAGCCACCAAGCCTTTGCAGAGCTCTCCCCGCCTGAGGTCGGAACCATCTCTCCTGTCGATTGGTTCTTCCTGTCGCGTTAATGTGTAGGCGAATGTCGTGATAGAATTTCTATCTCGTTTTAAAGTTATCGTGTATGGAATACTTCTATAATGCAATCCTGTTTACAAGTAGCGATGAGGGTATTAAATGCGAATAATGAGTAATCCGATGTGTATGTTCGTGGCGTCAGCGTCTTGGCGCGAAGCCTCATCAAGGCATGAAAGGAAACCATGAAACGAAGACTAATGTCGTCTCTCCCTGAGGGCGATAATAAATGGCCCATCCAGCTCCATCTAACTTTCCTTCATTACGTCTTGCGTGCATATTTGCTTTTCATGCGTATCTGTTTCCCATACTTCCAGAAGAACCAAGGTCTGAAGTACATGTGAGTCTCAGGTCCAAAAGGAATGGTGAAAAGATCGAGAGCTCACGCAGGACATCCAAGAAGCACCGCCACCGCTGCTAGGATCGTGTCGCCTTTGCCATAACCGAGCGCTTTGTACATCGCTGGCGCGAACAGCGGAAATCCGAACCCACACAGTGAGCGCAAGCATGAGACGGCAGCTAAGGCTGACAAGTGAAAGCCCGAAGTCAGCGGCGCATCGACAGTCCCAACACAAAGGACTAACCGGACGCAGCGTGCAGCGTGAACGCATCAACCGTGTAGGTTTGGATTGCCTGAAATAAGAGGATAATACCCCCTCCGACGAGTGCGATTCCCTGTGTGTACCTCAGACGCGCCGACAACAACGTAGAAGAAAGATACGTACGATATCTGTGACGATCCAGTGGACATGCTTTTCGGCCGCCCAGCCAGCCATAACGAGGCCTATGGGTAGAAGGATCGTGCCCGGCACCATAGATGCTACAACAGATATCAAGCATCGTCTGCGGAAGACGTCTAAATCAGCACTTACGAAGGCGAAACTCAGGCTCGCCGACGTCATTGTTCTTTTTCTTGAAGTGTATATAAATGCGATCCATATACCGCGCATTCGTCTGTGAGGCAAGGGAAAGGCCGATTCCAAGTGCGATATAGTGAAGGCCAGCAATACCCGGCTTCTCGCCATAGGTGCCTTCGAATATCGCAGGCATAGTGGTAAGAAATACTAGATGCCTGCGTCAAGTTCGAAGTCGGAGCGATAGACGCACAGGACTTACGATAGAAGATTCCGTAGCAGAAGGCCATGTAGACCCCAAAAAGCTGGATGATCTGCTCCTGGGCGAAAATTTGGAATGGTCGGGTGAGAGCTTTGGAGAATATTTGTCCCCATCTGATGGAGAGAACGCCACAGCTGGAGATGAATGTAACGGGTATGACGTCGCAGATGACTCACGATCGCTCCCCTTTAGCTTCATAGATAGTACGCACGTCTTTCTGCTGACCCTTTTCCGCGTCCATTGTTTTTCTGATCTTCTCGGCTTTACGCTCGAGAAGAATAGGTGCAAAAGCTGACGAGAAGCGGGATTAGGAAGTGAACAGTAGTATACTGAAAGAATGAACAAACTTTCTTGGAGGAAAAAAAGACCGGAAATTTGAATAGCAGCATCGACGATGCTTGTTGACCAAAACTATGTTGTTGTTGGTAGCCAAAATTCCTGGAGATGAAATGAAGCTTACCACCCAACGCCAAGTGGACCGTGCAGCAATCCTGGATAGGAAGAAAATGAGGTCGCATGTTGAAAGAATGTACAGGAGTCTTTTAGAAACTCACCACGCGCCGCAGACGGGTCCGACAACGGGTCCTAGTAAAGGTGCGAGAGAGTAAATCGCGATAGCTCGTCCTCTTTCCTCCGCATGCCACACATCTCCCAGGACGCCGCCACCGATCTGAATAAGGTAGTAAGATGAGAAGCAAGTTAGGATATCTGGTGAGAAACTCACAGCGAGGGGCGCACTTCCACCCAGACCAGACAAGAAACGAAACGCGATAAACTGTCCTTTGGTTTGTGCAAAACCACCTCCCAAATTCCACGCTGGACGCAATTGAGTTTAGGCACGGGTTTCCGGAGGTGACTGCCGGCTTACCGAGATAAAAAAGGTTCGACAGCTGGAGGACCCGTGACCTGCCAAAGATCTCGCTCAACGGGCCCAAAATCTGGCGGCTGCCTTAGAAAACGGCAAGAGGGATGTCGCAGGTAAGAGGTTACTTACAAGAGGATCAAATGCTATGAACACGCTCAGGACACGTTCAGGACAGGGTATTAAGGCCAAGGGATAATTAGTCCTCACCATAACCCAAAACAAAGACAGACGTCATCATCGCAATGACTACACTGTCTGTGACCCCAAAATCAGACGCGACCTGCATTGTCGCGGGCGCGACCATAGAGGACGAAACGGGCGATATAAATGTGAATGAAGAGACGACCAAAGTGGCCGCCCATTTTCGGCGATACGACCAGCTATTGCAAGGTAAGTAAAAGTAGTGTACATTCATGTTGAATTCCTCACTTTTTGGGATTCATGGGGTCTTTGGGGCCGTCCCAATCTACGAGGATGAGGTCGTTTGACTCCTCTGTGGCCCCATCTGTGGCCCCGTGTGTGGTATGTTTTCCTTCGTTGTCCAGGGTGGGCGTCGGACTTGTTTCGTCAGGGTCGTGAGGCATGGCGGTGGAAGGGGGGGTGAGCGTGGGGGAGGTAATGGCCTGTAATGGCCTCTCCAATTGTGTTTATATAGATTTCCACATGGACAACGGAAGGATAACCGGTCATGACATAGTTCTGCGTTGATCGAGCTGCCGTTCCCTGTGCCGGTTATAAAAATAGACCCATGCGTTTCTGAGAGGTTTATAAATTATGAGATAGATTGTTGCAGCGGAACTTAAAAGGAAGAAGTACAAGTCTGCGTCCTAGGGAGGAGATATCGTAGTGGGCATGAGAAGTTTGAACAGCTTTGGATAAGCAAGGGCCAGGCTGTTGTGGTACGGTCAGAGTATTACGCGAAGCGAGCAAAGAGGCCTCACAAATGATGAAACTTTACATGGTCTGGAATAATAGATTCTATGTGTGGATTATTGCGACGGGTCCACGTCCGTTGGCTAGTAGCAGTGTATCTGTCATAGCTACTACTGGAGGTTGGAACGTTGAGGACAAGCCGGATAACCAGCCAGAACTTTGACGTAACGAACGTGAGGTCATCCCGCACGTGGTCATATTTGTTGGTTCCTGGGCTGCCGCCGACTGGCATCCGACTCCGAGTCGCAAACATCGACGACCAACACGGTGCCCTCCAAGCCTATTTCCAGCGTATTCCACTCCAGTACAGTGTCCACACTAGTCAAAGCATCGAGTTAGCCACGAGCTACAACTACACGGCGGAGGCTCTCATACAACAGGCCAAATGGGACGCCGCTGACGAATGATTAATGAAGCTTTGAAGTCCGGATGACATTCTGCAAGGTACAAGAGGATGCACCGTCCACTGGATACTCTGGGGCCGAGATATATGATGTCACGATTAACAGGGAGAACAGAGCTAGGATGAAGTAAGGACGGGGGAGAGTGCTCGAGGCAAGGGCGTTCCGACGTGCGTGGACAGAGTGACGACGCAAGGGTTTGTGCCCATTTGATTCTCTGAAGGTGCGGACGGCGCTGCTGCTTCTCTAGCCTCGTAGCCTGACGCAAATTACCCTTAAAGGTGCCCGAAAGCAAGGACGGTGAAACTCTCGGGCTGGATCAACGTGCAAAGTCAAAACGCGCATTTTATGGCTCCGCGTCTTACCAAGTACGTGACTCGAAATACGAGGCGATGGTATGCTTGAATTGAAGCAGCACGTTTATAGGCATCTGACTGGATAAGACATGAGACTTGCCGGAAGGTGTACGGGGCAGCAGGGGGCAGCTGCCCAGACTCGAGTCGATGCTTGAAATTCCGAAAACCATAGGCGGAGCAGATCCAAGAACTTTCCGAATCGTACCAGCTGCCAAATTATTCTGCCTTGGAAATCATTTGCCGTTGTTTTATGGACGCGAATGTGTGCTTGTACAAGTATATGGTCCTCTAGACACTGTTTTAAAAATGAGGCACACGACTAATTATGCCTGCACTGCCACTACTGCCTATTTTTAGTTCAGCCTATACCTCCAGAACGAAAGATCGTGTGCATAGTGTGTACATGTATCGACAGGAAGAGATAAAATAACGATGGTATCCAATATCGAGAAGTAAAACAAAAACAAAAAAGATCAAAGGGACTTCAGTGGAACGCATGGAGGCTAGAAACGAAAATCCATCATGCGATGACACAACCTTCACCCTGCGGCAGCCCGTCCGGTCCCAAGCCCATGCCAGGAGGTAACGGCCCCATGACCTCAGTAGGGGGTGAACCATATCCTTGCATCTGAATTAATAGAACCCGTTAATGGCAGATCGTGCAATGTACTTCGAAGAAAACCCACCTCGGCCATCATATCTGAGACGACTTTCCTGTCGTCGGCGTTATCGTCGCTATACGACGGTTTATCGAATACCGCCAAGATCCTTCGTACACAATCTAGCTGATTTTCATACCGTGTCCGATCCTCTGCGGATAACGGTGCTGGAGGCTTTTCCAGGTAAGGTGGGAACTGGGAGAAATGAGATTAGCGGATCTTGGGGGGGTCGGAACACGGGATGCCATACACTATCTGCAAGCTCCTTCAATGGTTCTTGCAGGACCTCCTTGCTCATGAGCTGTCCCATCATGTTCTCCAGAAGGCCTGCAAGTTCCGCCTCGTCTTCTGGTCCCTCGCCTTCGCCAAGTCCAAGGCTACCTAAGGAAGAGAATAGGGCTTCGAGAGAATCAGGATTGGCGCTACCTGCACCGGGCGCAGGTTTCGGCGTCGAATCAGCCTAAAGCAAGTAAGCAAATGGGCTGTAAGAACGAGAAACAAGCGTTGAGCGCCTGAAGTGACTACCTGTAGATTAGACTCGCTCTCTCGGAGTTTATTCATTGCCTGCTGAATCTTGCTCTGGAACTCGTTCGTGCCCGCGCCCGATTTCTCCGAAGCGCTCTCCTTGCCTTTGGCATCTTTAGCGCCCTGCCCCAGGAACTCCTCCAAACCAGCGAGATCGTTGTTCCCCATCCCGTCCATCCCCTCAACCAACATCGCTTCCCAGGCCGCCTTGAACGCCTGCTGTGCCTCCTTGTCGTCCACCACGCCACCTTCACCCGCCGCGCCTTGCTGCTCTCCAGGTAGCGATCCACCACTGATCTCCCGCATCAGGCTTTCCATTCCCTTCGCCAGCTCCCGGGAGAACTCCGCAGACAGCTCATCCTCGTCCAACTCCGTCGTCGCATCTAACCCCGCACCCAGCCCGCCAGGCACAGACTGCGGCGGCGCATCGACGCGTGTATTTGTGCGGGGGCGGCCAAAGGCCGCCCCCGTAGTTGCGGTTGGAGGCGGTGGAGGTGGCGATACGAGACCACTGGGTGACTGGGGTTGTTTCCCCTGGGAGGTCGCTGGGGTGAATTGATCGAGGACGTCTGTGGCGTTCAATGGGTGGTTACTGTGTAAATCAGGGGCAGGAACATTGGGAACATACCGTCGAGATCGTCAAGATCGTCCTCCGCGTCTGGGAGGTTGGAGAGAGTCGGCTTTTGCTTGTCAGGTGTGGTCATCTTGCTGGTGGCTCGATGTGAGATCCCTTTGGGAGGTGATGGGAGCGATCTAGGCTTTTGAGGAACAGAACGAGATTGAGTTACCGAAAGCCAACGTGAGGGCTTTGAGAAGCAGAAAGCTTCCCAGTAGGTGCTCGAGGAATGGTAGTTTGGCAGATCTTGAATTGCAAGTCGGCAACGAAACAGCGGGGCCGGGACCGGAGCAGCCGGTCACATGTTATTGGGCTCGCAACGGCCAGCAATATCGGATTTCAGTCCAGCTCCTCCATGCAGAAGTAGATAGATTTTGCTGTTCTTGGGCCTTGGCTGGTATTAGCTTGAGTCTTGTCTTCGCAAGAAAACTGAATGGAAAGGGAGTTAAGATTGAAGGTAAAAAAGATCTCTCTGCCTGGGAGTCGAACCCAGCTTTCGCGCGCACCATGTATCATGACAGGCGCGTGTACTAACCGATATACTAGCAAAGAACTTGAAACTTCTACTGAAATAGAGACTGTATACCATACGTAAGCGCGTTCCTAAGTATCGCGACACAAACTACGACTTGCTTTCTGCTGCGTTTGATATCATGCGTCGTAGAAATGCACAAAGATTGCTAAAAGTCCACGGACGCATCCATGCCACTGGGGAGCTTGAACGTAACAACCGCACACACTGAGTCAGGCGACTCAAAGTTCGGAAAGGTAGATCATCTTATCGCAGGTGGCAGTTGCTTATTCAAATCATTACCTAGGATTTCTTTCCACTCGTTTACCCTCGAATACAAGTGTGGAAACTAGACCCAGGTCACCCCCAACTTCCCTTGATGAGATTTGTGTCAGGTCATGAATCGTGATTATCCTTACAGCCAAAGCAAGTCAACCCAATATCCGAAAAGTGCAGGAGACTTTTCTCACAGATGGTTGGAAAGGTGGGACTGGCTTCGATACGGCGCCTATTCCGACGCCGCATAGGCTTGCACATCACCAGTTGGAAGTGGCAACAAACTGGGGTTACTGGACTCGGGAGTCCTTCTTGATTTCTCAGATGGTTGAATACTATCGCACAACATTCTGAGGAACGAGATATCGTTCAAAATCAGGGAACGACCCGACACCGCCGCCGCCGCCGCCGAATGTCCAGAGGTGCTGACGCACTTCGCCTGCCGTCGCTGAGTGAAACAGTAGTATCTGGAGCGCATATTCACGCCAGGGGCAGGCGATGGTGGACCCCACGTCCCGCCGGATCTGGCCGCAATCATTCCCACTGAAGACCGTCGACAACATTGGTTATACGGATGTTGATAGGGAATCGAAGCCGTCGCGTCAAGATCCAGGTGTGCGCTTCGAATTCTGGCGCGCTCGAGAAACCCGAGGCGATTGTTATATCACTCAAAAATAAGCCAAATCTCGATGGGACATTGGGAAGCCATCAAGCACTGGTAGAGATCCTTGTGGAACAGTTAATGCAAATGACTTGTAGAAGGTGCATACTTGCGGAAGGACCTAGGTTACGCGTAGGCACGACGGAAAGAAATAAGCGATTAGGGGCGGTTCAGGCCTCGTCGGGTAGCGTAGTCAAGTAGAGCCTCGTAGCTACCGAGTATGAGGCAGCGGTAACATTGACCGCACACACAACAGATCGTTGAAACGTTTGTGACGGAGACGCGGCGGCGAGTATGTTAGATCCCCCCGTACATCTGCGCGACCCCGAGCTAGGCTGTCGGAGTCAATGTCAGCGTTTCTAAGGCATAGTGAGACAGGTCAAATTGATATCAAGAAACCAAATCGCCATGCCCGCTTTCATGCAGGGTCGGTTTACCGTGGCTAGGGGCGGCGCCGACATTCCCATTGGGTGGGCAGAACCTACTGGACGGCAAGCAGACAGATGTCGCGCTTCATATTCTCGTCAGGTTCCTGGCTAAGCCCCAAATAGGCCAATCGGTAGGTTCAGGCCCACTACAGAGATGGATTGCCCCTTCTCTGAGAATCGAAGTATTCAAGCTCGAGGAGAGTGTTTATCATCGTGATCAGATGCCGGTCAGTTCAAGCATGAGGGAGCAGGCTTCGAAACCCGGATTCCACGCCAGTGTCCAGTTCAGACCTGCGAAATCAGGTTCCATAGTTAGCTTTGGACGCATTTGAGATTTAAGGTTGAGCCAATGCGGCAGGTGCGCACCCATATGCCTCCAAGTCTCCGTGCACAGCCATACCAGTCGTGTTTCACCAGTCTCTGATTACCCAAGATCCCCCTTTCAGGATGACCCACTCGGTTATCTGCCCTGGTGATCCGCAGGGATTTCGGCATGTCCAGACCTGAAGATGACTTTTGCAGGAACCTTGTCTGACCTGCTGTGTGCGGGAATGATATCGGAAACGAGGCGAGAAATATTTAGGATATCTTGCGCTAGGATCCCTAGGTTAATGAAAATGGGGATGAGGTTGAGCCCGCACCACGGCAGTCAATGTTGGCTGTCAAGTTTGACGGATGAGCCGATGCGACGACAGCCCGGGAAGTGCTTATAATGTATTACATTCACCTTCCTATCGTACACGTCCATTGACTATAAGTTTGACAACTGGCTCTGCGTCTCCACCGACGGAGGAGAAATGATTCCGATGCCGGGTCGTCCCCAAGGTAAAAAGTTGCCGGTGAACGGCGCTGGGCCCACCTCTCAACTGCCTCTGCTCGGGTAATAGAATGTCTATGGGCAGTCTTTAGCTAGACGATCATCGCAGTAGATGAGATGATCAACTTACCGGAGAGTAGCTTACCTGAGCTTGCGGTGCGGGCCGATCTGGGTAAGGTGATACGAAGAATTTCAGAGAACCAGAAGGATCGCCGTAATCGCGGCATAATTCGAACAACCGTGTATCTGAAAGTGCATTTCCAAGAGCGTACGAGCCAATCTCAGACTGGTATATCGAGAAACTAGGTTGATTTTCATCTGGGATGCGGAGCTGGGCAAGACATATTGGTAAGGCTTAGCTTCGAAATAAAACACCAGACCTTGGATAATAGTCGTTCTCGGATAGATAGACCGTTCGGAGCACCGCTGATATCTACCATTCCATATTGCTCTGCGTTGGAGCTCACGACGACACAGACAGAAGATAGCCTTGGAGGCGCCCTAAATTGCAAAGCGTCAGTAGATGGTGACTCAATATTGTTTCCGCAAGATTAAAGTCGACGTACACATATATCGATGCTCGGGAACGTTTCCTGTGGTGAACATTTTCAGTAAATTTCGAAGAGTACTAGCATCGCACACACATCGTGTTTCCTCTGAGGTGGGTGCCCTGATGCAGCTGTAAGTATCAGCGTCTCGCGTGATATTTAAGTTAATGTACTGATCAACGGCCCGTGATGTAGAGGAGCTACACAAGCGCAACTTTGTATCCATTAACGAACCAACAAATGATGGAGACGTTTTGTCTGGCGGCTATGATCGTGATCCCTAGTCCCAAGGAAGTAATAGCTAAATGCGGCTCACGCTCCAGTTCGTGATTTGGAAGCCGACCACACAGTGAATTGATGCGAGGGCTGCCAGAAGAAGATCCTTGCTAGTCGGAGGGCATCTCAAGAGACGCGTTCGACTGAAATTTTGCGTTGTCACAAGCAGGGCTTCCGGCGCAGAATGCTAGGGTCGGGTTTCGTAATGCAGCGGCATTGCTATAATCCAAATCCTTGCCCTAGTTTGAGGCTCGAAGCCTGATGCGGACAGTAACAGACTGAGAAATATCCATTGAAGCATGGGACGAGTCCGACAACAAGAGGGTAGCCCCGCCAAGCAACGACAAACAAGCGCACTGATCTGTCTAATCTTGACTCTTGTGAGTGAAATCAATCCTAAATGTAACTGTCCATGACTGCAACGCAACTCTCTCTGGCCTTACTCAGCTTGCACCATGACCCGCCCCTCGGCCACGGGGGTAGTAAATTATCAGCCTGACGTGAAAAACTTCAGCTGTAACGCGGGAAATATAACTCCATCATCCCGCTGCCATAACTTGTTGCCTTACTGAGGAAACGCCAAACCGCCTTTCCCAGCTGTTGTACGTCCACAGATACTTACAAAGACGGTCCCTCGGAAATTCTGTGGACCCGTTTCCCCCTGCTGATCTCTTGAGTCATTTTTATTAACGTTCTAGGTTGCCGGATTGTTGTACGGGCCTGGATCACCTGTCAACATCTCGCAACGCAACAAACCACTAGATAGGTCTAAAACTATCCCGGACCATCCGATTAGATCAACAACGCCTCAAGCCCACTATGAACAGGTTCTGAATCGCGTAATGCGATCTCCTTATCACGTGGAGTGGGAAAACGTTATATTATCAGATACACTCCCAATTCGTTCTCTGGTACTTGACCTCTAGAGATCGCAAAGCCTAAGTCGATAACACTCTACAGCCAACCAAACTACCCTTTAATTCTGAAGATCCTGGTCCAATGCCATCCTTGAAAGTCGGCGACACCCTTCCCGAAGGCACCTTCACCTATGTACCATACACCCCAGAGTTGGAAAATAACGTGAGTTCCTTCCCCATACACTCTTGGAGTGCCGGAATCAGGAGAATACATTAGCTCGCCTGTGGTGTTCGTGAGTAATCTGCGTGAAAGTGACAAGATCCATCACCCAATGATATGATCTAATCAGCCATCGAGCTCTCAACCAACGCATGGAAAGGCAAGAAAGTGGTCCTGTTTTCCGTTCCCGGTGCATTCACCGTGAGTTTGATGTCCAACGTCTGATACCGGTGTATCACCACTGATTATCTTTCGCATCGCTTCTCGCCAGCCTACCTGCCACGCAAAGCACCTGCCTCCTTATATCGAGAAGTATGATGAGTTCAAGGCCAAGGGAGTCGATGAGATTGCTGTCCTTGCTTCGAATGACGCCTTTGTGATGAGCGGATGGGGAAGATTCGAAGGAGTGAAAGACAAGGTATTTCATCTCGTCGCGCAACCCTTAGGAGGTTCACGAATCTTTATCTGCATAGATCCTAACGTTATCCGATGCTGGAGCTAAATGGTCAAAATCTCTCGGCCTGTCAATCGAACATGGTGGAATTACTCGCACCGCGCGCTACGCCATCATCCTCGATGATCTGAAAGTCGTCTACTTTGAGGTCATTGCTTACTTTCCACTTCCATACGCTCAGGCGCACTAAACCCATGTCTGTCTCAGGTTGAGCCGGCTCCAGGTGTCACCGTTTCTGGTGCTGAGGCTGTCCTTGGGAAACTTTAACATCATGCGATGATAGGACGAGGAGCGTCATAAAAAGATCCACGTAACCTGTTAGGACTGTGATGGGCATGATCCACGTACAACGAATGTATATATAGATATGGAAAACGAGCAGCGCGAACGGCATACCAGGAAGAAAAGAAGACCAATACAGATATTTCATACACTGGTGAAAACAGAAAGACAGGCTGAGCGACTATGCCCAAGGATTAACATCATCATACTCATGAAGTGCCACACGCGCGTGTATAGGAGGTGTTTCCGCTCTTGCAACGACACCTTCTGCATCGGGTGTGACCTGACGACCATCACTCTCCTCGTGAAGATCTCCAATCTCTGCCCCAATAGCCTCCAAGACTTCGTCAGCAGCCTCTGCTCGATCCTCCTCATCTGCTTCTTCTACTTCGATCTCCCCATCCGTCCTTCTCCCATCTCCAGAATCCGCCACGAACCCTCGCTTATACACCATCCGCAGCCCTGATCCACGGACTGCCGGTTCCCCTTTTCTCCTTTCTCGGCTCTGATCTTCCTGCGCCGCATCACTATCTTCGACGACTAAGTCAACAGCGTCCGGTGGAAGCACGGGTGAGGGTGAGACAGGCGTCTGCCCCGCGCTGGAGCTCTTCCGAGATAGTATCTGCGGGATGCGAAGCTTATTCGCCAGGTTGGAACTGGTCTCTGCTGACGAGGGGCCCGATGGCGTCTCGGATTTCGAGCCAGGGCGGGTACGACGGTGCGGAGAATGCGACGGCGAGTGGGATTTTAAAGCCGATGGCGAAGTCTGACCTCTTACTTTCGTCCATTTCAGCTTGACGTGCGTAGGGTCGGAAGCAGGCGCTCGGACGTCCTCGTGGTCTATCAGTCTCCCGCTGCGATCAACTGGGTCGGGGTAAAACTCCGTCTCTCTACCCCTCAGCCCTGGGTCCGAAGAAGCTACTGCGCCATATCCTTGCCAAGCAGGCCCAATTCTGCCTTGGAGCGCCGCTTGACCACGAGATCCCCGAAGTGGTGAAAACCAGGCGCCTCGCTCGTCACTCAGCACTCTTTCCTCCTCGTCCCACATGGTGGACCGCGCCGCCTCCGAGCTGATATCGATACACGGGTAATTGTAGTCGCCAAACAAGTACTTCTTGCTATGAGTGAACAACTCCTCGTCGGCCTCATTCAGGTCTCCGAATGGCAAATCATAACCGGCTTCAGTGATTGCAGAGTCCCACAACGCAGGCTCGTCGTCGGAGGGCTGAAGGTCGGGGGCAAGATGAACCACATCGTCGACCTCCCTATCGAAGAGCGGCGCATGGACGTCGTGCGCTTGCTCCTGACCAGCTACTTTCGTTATCACCTGGTTGACGCCTCGTTCCAGTCGACCAGGTGGTTGAGAAGTCTCGACTTGGTGGGGTAACCAGTATTTCCGCTGACCACCTTTGCTGTACCTGAGTCCAGCACGTATCCTCCGATCGCGTCCTACACCTTGATGCATGAAGCCTTCCGCGGGTTCGAATTCGCGATAATCCATGCCCTCCCCTCGTAAGGTAGCCTTGGAGTCCTCCATGACGTCTAGAAGGCCGAAAGCGTCGCGGAACGCGTAGTACATGGGCATACGAGCAACGTAAGACCGGTGGGGATCAATGTAATCTGTGTGTGAGAAAGCGTACATGTGCGCGAACGCAAAGAGTGGCATTTCGAGACATATGAGGGTGTCGGTAAGCCCGAGTGATATATGTTCGGCATCGGTATATGGTCCAAGTCTCCTGATAGCCCCTGCGGCGACAAGTATTGAAATGCCGATTGATTGCCAGAATGAAAAAAACAAAATCCCCTTGACGCAAAGGAACTTGGGAACGGGTCTGCATTGATAATTACTTCAATATCGTAGGTGACATGAATAGGCAGTAAAACGCACCGAAAGGGTTTCAGGTCATCGTTTACACACAGCCAAAAGACTGCCAAGCAATAGAGACTCAGACAAATGCTGGTGTTGTAGACGATGCTAACGTAAAGGTATCCAGAGTTGGCTCGAAAATCACCCTCGTTGAATTTTCCGACTGCCTTCAAAATTAGTGTAACAGCGGCTAGAATGGGTTTAACTTGCACATATTCTGAAACGAGACTGGACCATTTAGTAGTTCTCCGATGAAGGGTGAGCTTTGAAACGCACGCAAGATGCCACGCTTCAAAAACAGAAAAGTATACGGGTCACTGACGTCGATCTCTCGTTTGAAGAGACTGACAGGAAAGATAGGCGGCTTAGGTGGGCGGCCGTGTAGAAGGATAAGCAAAGATCGCTCCCCGCCTAGGTATGAGAGAAGGAGCGAGAAAAAGCAGTATATCACAAATGCCTATAAAAAGAGATAGAGTAAATCTCATGCCACTTCGAAGATGGAATTATCGAAAATATGTGAAAATAGGACGCGGGAGATTGAACCCAGTTGGAGAACAGGCTCCTTAAGTTTGAGCAGATAGGCAGACGGCCGCTCATTGGCTCCGACCTAGCCAAAATTAATCATACCACTAATGCCGCGGGCATCGATGACCAAATGGGAGGACGTGATAGACATCATCTCGTGGAACAACAGGCTACCAACATGACAGATGGTGTTAGTCGATTCTTCGTAACACTCGTGCTCACCTCATATATGTCCCGTATAGCATCAATTACAAAGGCAGCCTCCAACGAAAAAAGGGAGATCAAGGACGATATCGCATACAGTGGCACCATGATCATGATTCGAATAACCATCCTGTGTGAGATGCGTGTAGTTAGCACGACCAACGTTCGATATGGTTGGAAGTAGCCCACGCACCGTTGCAAGATCGGTTTCCGGTAATTCTTCAACTGCAGATATATGGACATCGCGGATACGGCAACAGCTATGACAGTGGATACTCCGGCCAAAACGAGGACTGTTGTTGGGAGTCTGGAGCCTGCCCCCCCGCCGACTTCGAGTCCATTCCCCATTCGTAGATGACTTGGACCTTGGTTGTCGGAGTATATGGCTGTGTGCGTCGTTAACACTGGACGCGGTCCAGGGAGAAGCGCATGCCGCAGCAAAAATCGGTGTCGTCAACCCTGGCGACCCGTGCGTCACGGTTGACAGGAGCAGGTCACATGGTGAAGCCGTCGTCACACATACACAAATACACTGTATCCGGCAGTCGGCCCGGATTTCTTGCTCTTTGTCAACTTGTTCGTCCTCGATGTTTCCTTCTTTTTTGATTATGATTCGGACTGACATGACCTCCTTAAGGCTAGTTGAGAACCGATGATCTACTCATGCATACCTTCATGATGCGATAGAGGCTGCTTCAACTTCCACAATCAAACCCAAAAGATAAGAATACCCATTGACACCTTCACAATCCGCATGGTGAAAAAGAGCGAATTGTGAACGCCTGCACATCTCCTTCCCGAAGATATACCCTGTACATGGTGTCGATCCCGTGGAATCCTCCGGCATATGAAAAGGGTTTGGACACTTCCCAAATTCGAAGTGGTTTGAATCGTTTGATGGCCGCAGTCCATCCGCCCCCATGGAGCTTGCGCACTCGCCTGGAGCACCTCTGTCGCTACCACCCCGGCCACAAAAGTGGATTGCCTCGTTAGAAGCGATCTGTATGGATTAAGGCCTGTGTTTTTTGTAGGACATCCGACGAACCCCAGACGTGGACGCCGTTTTCATCAGACCAGCTCACTTCACTGCTTCTATGTCTCGAGTCGCTCCTTCTTTCATAAAGAGAGAGACTTACACACTTGCTTCCACGCCAGGATCAGCATCACCATCTCCTTTGCTGGTGTATTCGCTCTTGATGCTGATCGACAGGTCATTCTCTCGGATTTTCTTTCACATTGACCAAAAGTAATTCGAGGATAGGATATAGACAGGATATTTCAGTGGATATCATCACCTCGTGGTCACTCCAAGCATGCATTTCCCATTTCCATGCCAACTTGTTCTCAGAACCGTGCTTTAGGCAACCTATTTCGAGGAAGATGGTCAGATGGGGAGTATATCTACAGCTTCCCGCAAGCGGTATGCAGTCTTTGCATAGTCAATAACACAGTTTAGCACGGTTCCTCTGCTCCAGAGGGCCAGAGGACTAGAGACTAATGCAACCGCCCTCTTGACAGCACTATGCTTCCCCTTGAGGCAGGTATGCTCGACCTCAAACAAGGTTCACGACTCTCGTAGCAATGCGAAAGAACAAACACCGGCCAGCATGGTTAAGACAGCTAGTAAGAGGTCTACATTGTTCTTCCTGAGAACAGGACACGATTGGTATAAAACAACAAAGCTAATATAAAATAAGGTATAAGGACACCCATGGCCACGGCAGCAAGCACCGCCTACCCAATGTCCGTCGTCTCCGTATCCATCCAGAAAGTCTTATTTAGACTTCGAATTACCACGTCGCCGCCGCGAGCACTGTTAGTATCGATACGACCCATCCCCTCCACGCCGTAACTTCTGCACGGGACGCCGGGTTGCCTTTCGGCACGTTCGTCGCCTTGACATTCGGGACGCCGTTCACGTTGGTCTGTAGGACTCCCGTTGGGACGCCAGTCGGAGCCGGCTCAGACAAGGCTAGAGGAAAACATCAGTCCCGCATGACAAGGATAAGGCTAACAAGCGCATGAGACTCACCCGGGAAGTTTCCGCCGTTCTGCTGAGCATCAACGACCGCCGCCTTCAGCTTGTCGTCCGCATCGCTAGGGACGGTGGAGAGAAAGCCCATGCGAGGCGGATCACGCGACGGGTGCGTCAGGTTGCCATAATGGTATGATGCAAGGACACTGCCGCGGGGTTTCAGTTGCGGTCAGTGACGCTGAAGAGTATTTCGGGACAGGGACAGCGTAGACAGAACGTACCTCTTGAGGAAAGGATCGCCGAGACTCCAGGAGTAGAGGTATCGGCCTTCGGCAGGCGGGTCGGTGGCGACGAGGTTGGAGCTGCATGAGGTGACGCTGTCGATGAACTCTTGGTTGACGAAGTCGCGCGGGTCAACGGGGAAGAGTTTTCCGCCGATTTGAAAGGAGAGGGTGTGGGGCTCATTACAAGGGAAACGTGCCCCGAGCTTCGAGCGGATTGCTTGAACAATGTCGGCAGGGCCGCGCAACAGAGAGTTTCCCTATATGGCGCAAGCTCAGAATAATTGGAAAAGCAGTGTATAGATGAGCTCACAGTGTCAACCAAGGCTGATAGGGCGATTGTTTGGGGCGAAAGGGTGGATCGAGGGAGCTTCTGGCCATCGAGGAAGACATCGTCAAGGAAGATTTCCCAGGTTATCGGGTATTGCTGCGTGTAACCAAGTCAGACCCCGAGTTACCAAACGGAAGGAAGGTCAGACGCTTACCTCGTTAGGCGAATCTGGAGGGGGCGGCAAGCCTCCCTGTTCCATGTTATATGTACGCAACGGAACCCAGGTTAGACTCTCCTTCTGTATTCCCTTCGGCAGCTCGCCGATGCTCAGCAGTCCCACATTTCCACCGACATCCACCGTATCTCTTTGCAGGGTTATTGAAAACTGGGGTAAGGCTAGGCCATTCGTTGCCACGAGACGACCGAGCAGCGGTCCTGTCCTGGTGTATGACTCGGCCACAGCTTGGCTGAAACTACTGGACGTCTGGCGAGCTTCATGCTTGGAGTTTGACTCGCCAATGAGAGCGGAGATGCTTGGGAAGGTGAGGCGGCTGAAGTGGCGGGCTACGACGCCGTAGAGTCTGGTGATGTCAGGAAAGTTGGGGCGGTTGTACTGGGTATCTTGAATTTCGCGTTTCCCTAATTTACGCTCGTCGATGAAGACGGTGGTCCAGATGACACTGTGAAGGATATTAATCCCCACCATTGATGGAAGAAGAAACAAGTATACGCACCTGTTGACCGGGAATCCCAAGCCAAATATTCCTGCTGATCCAGTATCCTCCACGCTCGTGTTAGTGTCGTTGATGGCGGCGAAGAATTGATTTTGGAGCGTCAAGCCAGCCAGATCCACCGTATCCTTCCCTATCAACCCAAAGGCATGAGTACCCGTCCGTGAATCGCCATACAGGAGTCGTGCTTCGAGCCCAACGGATTGGAATGTTTTCTGGGGGTATAGTTGCACTGCCCTCGAACACGACGCACAGGCGTCCGATATCACCCAAAGGTCGGAGGAACCGGTGTCTGCAGATGATGAGAGACGGACACCGCGGGCTTCAAACGAAGAAATTACCTAGGACAACTGGTGTAGAAACCCCGCCTATGGTTACGAGGACATTGTATGTTCTAAAGATAGTGAGTACACTAAACGCAATAGCATCGAATTGGAATCGGTTCCTCACACGTCCAAAAAATCGCCCAACCCGATGGCGCCTGCCGACCCCCGCCTCCTTAGTGCAGGCGTGTTCCGCTTGTAAATGGGCAAGTGAATCCCTGATTCCGTTCGTAGTTCGTGTCGGAGAGTTGGTATCCGAACAATTTCATGGCTGCTGGCAGCTGGCGCTAATGATGAAAGAAACGTGAATGCAAATACAATGCAGGTCCGCACACAGCCGACCCGCATGTTGGTGATAAATAGCGAGTGTTGGTGGTTCGTAAATGAGTGTGAATAGAGCTCGCCCAGCTCAAATCTCAGCAGAAAGAGGAGATCAGCAAGCAAGGGTCCCTCTGGCCATAGCGACTCTTGCCAAGCCAGGCTGAGAATATTTTTGACAACCGCTTGTCGTTTCAGTGTGGTCACCTGTTGATACGTGTTCCCGTCAAACCTTCTCTCTGAACGAAGAAGCGTCCCGAAGCACAGAACATGTACTGCGACAATCGTGTACAAAGGTATAATGAAACTTAGGAGGAAACTGAAGTATTGGCTAGAGGTTGGGAGTTTGGCTGTTCCGCTGTTCCAAGCCAAGCCTCCCAGCTCCGCGAGCTTGGCGGACGCGCTTTCTGTAGGCCTAACCAGCGTTAGAACCTTGACGTTGCGCATTTGAAAAGAAGGTGGATATCATTCTATAACATCCTGCGACCTGTCGGGAACATGGGGACGATGCAACGACCAAGAGTTTTCTGGTCCTTGGCGTCGGCCGACGGCGGATGCATTTGATCAGAGATCTAATTAGTAATCTTATCCTGTCGAGGTGGTCCGTGCGCACTCCGGCGGGGTATATAAGGCTGCGGCGCTCATTGTGAATCCTTACCACTCTGGCCTTTTGGCTTAGATCAAGTGTAGTATCTGTTCTTAATAGTTTAACCACTATTATGGAGGCACCGCCTCCATTCTTGGTTATCTAATTTTTGCCGCCCTTGTCCTCTGTGCTCTGCTTGCAACACGGAGGCGCGATGACCTTGCCGCTGCACTACTGGCTTGCGTCGTCGGGGGATCCCTTCTCTCTCTTTCCTGTTATTTTCTTGCTTGTCATTTGACAACGCGATAGAATGCAGGAAATAGATCGTTGCGGGTTTCGTCTTTCCTTTCTACTTCGTATTTCTAGGCTGCCTTGCACGTTCGTAGGACCTAATCGTCATATCCGATGCTTGTGACAATGATTCTTTACCGGTATGTATACCTTACCAGTCATCTATTTCAGAGCGGCTATACCTGTTCTTAGTTTTTCACTGACATGCTTCGCACAGGATTCGCAGCATCAGTTGGTCGTGTGCTTGTTCGAGAACCTGATCTATGCAACCATCATGGTTCGGCGTGTGGGTAACAGTGTCAAGCACGGCCATGGTTTGAATGAATAAGCTGCATATTTAGACGCCACACCCTTGGGCCTACCATAACCTCCGCACCCCCTGTTCCCTGTTCCTCTCTTCAACCGCGCTGCGCGAATTCTTTTTCTACAGGAATGAAATATCCATGTGCGTCCTTTAGCGGCGTTTGTTCTGACAAATTACTGATGGAGTCCTCGAAAAATAAGCTTTCAGTGAGCCGCTGCCATCGTTCGTGAGGTTACCATTCCTCTGACACGAATCGGCCGCATAGTCGGGGTTTCGATAGTTTTCGAAGTTGAAAGCGCTGGTCAGGACCCAAAACCTTGTCCCTCCTGCCATGATTCCTGTACGTCTATGTATTTGAAGCGAAGTGACCGCATGGCGCCGCTAACTGCTGGCGCAATGGTAGTCTCGTTAAGTAGGATGAAGCAGGTCCGAAAAGTCGCTGTCTTCTGCTTACCTTCGATGTATATGCGAAGGCCAGGACAGACGATGTGGAAATGTGGAAGTTGCAAATGGAGCTCGGAACTGAAGTGCGTCACTTTTCGCTTTGGCTTCTTGACGAGTGCTTAGAACTTGGCTACGGCGTGAATTGTAGTTGGCAGCCACCGGCGTCGCCTCGGCCGCCTGTTCAGCCTCGACCACCGCCAGTGGGGGAAATGAATCCGTTATATCGGACCGCAGAGTCGTGGCACAGACCACCGTCGTCCATCTTCCATGGACAACTGCTGAAGGAGCCGCCCCTTCAGGCACAGAGCATCAACTAGCACCCCGTTCTGTGAGATTGGGACTCGTTACTTATGCTTACATTCACTGTATATTTTGGCTAATCAAGGATGACCACTTCGTGTTCCGTTGTAGACGAGTGACATGGGCTTAGACCTAGGTTACTCCTTAGCCGGCCAACCTTCCCTCAGCCGCCGGGCTTTCTTTCTCAGGATCTCAACTTGCCGCTCAGCTCTTGACCCATCGCATATCCAGAAAAGTGTCGCTCCTCTGTGAACGATGCGGGCAGTACTGGAATGTGGTCAACATGACCCATTAGGCCTCGGATCAGCATGAAAATTGGTCTTGGATATCTACCCTTTGATGAAAAGTCGATGTCAAGCCATCCAATATGACAACCACCCTTCGAGTTGATCATTAGTCTTGATGAGCGGTGAGTTTGCCGAAACGTAATTGCGCAATGTTGTCGTGGATCTTTCTTTTGAATGTAAATCAAGCGCTTCGGTCAAGATAGATGTACTTGAAGACCGCCAGCATCGGTGGCGGGATCTGACTCTGGGGCCGTTTTGGCTCCGCGGCTTGCTTGTCATCCGCTCGCGTGGGGAAGGTGGCTCGATCGGGTCACACGACCGGTGGATGACCTTAAGCGAGCTATAAATTCTAAACAGGAATGGAGTTGGAGCCCATTGCCTCTTCGCTCTTGCTCACACACCAACCCCTGCCATGAAATCCGCGAATTCTTCTACCGTGGTACCAATGAGGGGAGCTGTCCTCAGTTCTTTGGCAATGGCGTGGGCATGGGGTGTTATCGCGGGGAGCGTAGGTGAGCCGCACTGCAATATTTTTACTCGACGAACACGGGCTCACTTGTTGAATCGCCAGGTCTCAATGCTCTAATCAAGTCCAACCAAGAGAAGAGTCGTCTGAGAAAGGGCGTACCCCCTCCGACTGTCGTCACAATCAACACCAACGGTAAATTATGATTACCTTCATTCATGACGTTCATCATTGATCGCTCCATTCAAGACGTCTTCAAGTCCGGCGTCATCTTAACCGTAGTGGCGGCTCTCATCGCGGTCCTGTGTTCGATCTTCATCCTCATAGCCGTCTTCACGCGTGGGCTCGCGGCACGTTCGCTTCGTGTCCAAGCCGCCATCCTCGCCTTCTGCGCCGTCTGGCTCTTCGCTACCCTGGTCCCCTTTACCGACTTTTTCGCCAACCGAAGCGCCCAGGTTTCCGCCAGAATCGGCAGCATCGAGCTTCCCCCACAAATCATCAAGCAGGCTGAGCAGGCCCTGGGTTCGACCAGCGTGTACAAACAGATCGGATACTGTACGTCCCCATATGTTCGGTGGTCCCTGAGATGTGTAAGCTAATGAATTGCTGACGATGCCGCAGTAAGATTGGTGGCGATTCTCCCATGGATCACACTGCTTTTCACTATCATCGCAGCCGTCGTGCTGTTCATGGCTGGATCCCCCGCGCGACGCGTTCACGCTGCGCCAGGCCATACCACTGCGCGCGACACCCACTCCGATGACGACACAGGGGAGAAGGGCGCGGCAACCAGCAAGTCCGCCGCTTGATCTGACGACGCGCGCCACAATACCCAGACATCGCTTGTAATGGTTTACTCCCGGATCGATTCCCCATAGCTCGGATAGCTTCGTAATTTTGTATTTGGGTTCTGTCTTGTCTATTAGTCTATATGCACACTTGACATGAAGTAATGAGATAATGACTGGATATGGCACATTCCGGGCCCCGTGAAGGTTTTGTAAAGTCATCGAGGTGAGGTGGCTACAGGTGATGAGGATGACATGACGAGGATGACATGGTCGGAGACATCGACGTCGTATGTTCGTATGTCAAGGATTCGAAAGATCCGGCCGCCGACACTGCATATCAGGTACGCGGTAGTAGATGGCACCAGACAACAGACTTTAAGTTACTAGTTAGGAAAGGAACAAGAGCGCATTGCGACTTCCGACGAGATATCGGATGAAACGACGGAACCGATCCCGTCAGTTCAAGGCAAGTCCTCGATCGTTCGGAACACACTCTGGAGTCTGTGCGAAAGAGTAGATGGAGGACGACATATGTCGATCTCGACAGGGCCGAACTCGAATCGGAAAGCCAAGGGCTTGATTGATCCTTTCCACGTAGAGTGGCGTCCTCGAGCCCGAAGCCGCGATGCGGTCTTCTCAGCGGGCCAAAGACCTCAGAGATAGTTGTGGAATGGAATGGCATTGATAGAGTTGGCCGATGGAAGAAGGAGGACCCGAAGAGACCATAGCCTAGCAGATTGTCGAGACTTTGAACATTAAAATCACCATTCGCGACTGGGGCCTTATTAGGATTCGAACGTCAGCCAGCATCATCGAGCCACAACCTAGCGTAATTGTAATCGCAAGCGGCAATTCTGGTCAGGTCCTCCCAGTGGCTCCGAGAGGTCGAAGGTTCGACGTCCACTAATCTTCGATATTTGACTGCTCTAAGTACTTCTTCAGAGGTAACCAGATAGTTTCAGGGAAGAATACCTCTTGCAACGGCCGTTAAGAATCTTTACAATGAAGGATACGGGTCCCTACCTCACATGTCCCAGCCAGGAGGAGAGGAACAATCTTATTTGAGAGTTTCCGATGCCGTTGAAAAGTAGCTATCCTAATGGTTACGTAGACACTCACCCGGTCACCCATTACGATGCAGAACCTGCGGTTGGATTAGGATTGATTGCAATCCAGCTGGCTGAAACTGTGCATGTCTTGGATTTATGCTAGTGCAGCGAATTTATTGCTGAGGATTGCACTGCGCTCGCAAGAATCCAAGATGGGACCGCCCTCGCCACCATCCGAGGTAGAAACAGTGCCCATCATACAGAGTAAGTCGATGCGCTTCCAAAGGGTGGTAAGTTTCCGGAAGCATCGTCCAATATCTATGAGACATCAACTGACCAAAGACGTACAATGCTAATGGGGGCGGCAGCATCGTAAGTCGCAATCAATTTGCATAAATGGTGTTTGGGGACGTGCACGAACATTTGGATGTTGGACTATGCTGGACTGTCCAAAAACGTCCTAGAGAGGGGAGGTGAAGTTTTTATCTCAGCCTATATTATCTGATCGAGAGGTGATGATGATGATCATAAAATCCACAGTACGTCGATCTTTTGCATTCTGAAGAGTAAACGTCCTGAACGAAAGGTGTTCTGTTCCCCTTGATGCAGCGGATGAGAGGCCCCTAAGTCGGTTTCGTTTGTGGGAGAAGGAAAACCGTCCAAATCAATCCTCGGTGAAGCAGGCAGATCACGATCTCATCACTTTCCCCGCATATTCCCGGAAAGGACGACCCTTAAACCTCCCCCGGGACGTGCCAGACGTGCCAGGACACCTTCCGAAAATTAGACCGGCGAGAAACGTCAAAAGGTGCCTGAGCATGCGGCGCTGCGTTCAAGTCCCTTCACGCGAGCAATGCCTGCATCGCAGACGCCTTCTGCCATAAGGACTGCAGGGGTACACGCACGCAAAGAATCACAAGCACCCTTGCAAGATTGACCAATTAGGAGAAACCTCTTGGAAGAGCAAGAAAAGTTCACGCGAGCCCCCGACAGCGCGTTATTTCTCGTTAAGATCGAGATCTTTCCCATACGCCAAGCTACGCGCAAGCGTTGAGATGTTTATAAAGCAGACATGGGGGTTTGACAGAGTCTGTGTTCGACTTTCACGATGCCATCCGCTGCTGCGCCTATGAAGACTGCCCGCATCGCTGCTCTTTCGATGGCTTGGGCATGGGCGATAGTATCTTCAGGCACAGGCAAGTACCCATCCATCCCCACCGCCATCGCCGCTCTGACGACCACCGCGTTTCCGCAGGTCTGAACGCCCTGATCGAGTCCAACCGATCACAAAGGGCTCTTATAGCTAAAGTGCCCCCGCCGACTGTCGTTACCATCAATGTCTCCGGTATGCCACCATCTCTTCTGACAGCTGAACGATGCTGGATCTCCCACTTCAGATGCCACGAACAGCGGGATCGCGCTGACGACAGGCTCACTGCTCATCGGCATCCTCACGTACAACTTCGTAGCGGGAATGTTCCTTCCATGGACAGCGAAGCTCACCAACCGCACTCTGAAGCTCCAAGCTTATGCTCTCTCCTTCTGCTGCGTCTGGCTGTTCGCGTGTGCCGTCCCCTTCACGCTCATCTACAACACGCGCAGTGCGATTGTCCATGCATTTGTGGGTGGTGTGGGACTGCCGCACTCTGTCATCGTCGCGGTGGAGAAGCAGAGCGGAACGTCGAGCGTGTATAAAACGTTGGGGTACCGTGCGTATCCACTTTGGTCGTCCCGTGGTAATTGAGGTGCGCGAATGCTGATGAGGTCCTCTAGTGCGATGGGTCGCCATATTCCCCTGGATTACGCTACTTTTCACGGCCATCGCAGCATTCGTGTTGTTCAAGGCATCATACCATGTGCTGACGCCCGCACCCGAGGTCGCGCCTGCACGGGAGGAGATGAAGGAGAAGGCCAGCGTAGAGCACGTGGAGAAGTCAAGTGTATGATACTTGACATCTCTTTACCCTATACCCTCGTCGTAGCAAGGAGATATATCATGGGCAACGAATCGTAGGTAACTTAAGTATCAGGGACTCATAAAGACGACAACAGTGACGGGCTACACGCACATAATGCCAGATTGCCAATGACAATCAAGTCATTTCGGGGATACGATGCTTCAATCTTCCGAAGTAAGCTTGATCACTACAGAGAGCAAGCATCAGAGAAACACCGTGACCTGAGGGTTTGCCCGGCTTGGTACACTCGTTACTCTGACAAGAAAGTAGTGGGCATGGAACCCAACAAGGACATGGATAAGATAGACATTATGGGTACAAATTAAATCCTGTTCGCGTCTCAGCTTATGCTGAGCAAGAAGCGGTTGAGAAGAGATAACGCACTTGGGTATATATACGAACAACGAAACTATCTTCCCGTCAAACAGCTCCTGTCCCAGCTAGGTGCCACCAATGATACAGCTTCGACATTATCCAGAAGGCGAGGAACAGAAAAACCACGAGCATCGCGATACGAAAGCTCTTCAGTCCCCCTTCCTTGATGCCGAAAGCTCTTGCTGCGCGGTCCGATGTTTGTGTCAAGGCTGTGCCGAACGAACCGAAGCGGTCTCCCTGGGCCATGGCATAAGCACAACCCATGAGCATTCATGATGGTATGGCTCACTGTTTCGTCCAGCATCAGGTTCTGACGCTCGACATCCTCATGTATGTCCGTCGTAATCTGATGTTATTTCCGTGGTCAGTTTTGAGGATTGCGTGGCCGTTGTCGACTCACTCCGCGTAGCGTCCGAATCTTTGTGTGAAGTTCATCGAGCCTCTGGTCATTTTGTGACTCGTAGGTGTCTTCTACACGGGCTCTGGATGTCGACATGAAAGGTATAAGAGAATTGGGAGCGCGTGGAGGATGAGGGGAGGGACAATGGTTCCGTTGAGTTACCGGATGATCACATATGTGACTGTGACACTTCACATAAGTTGCCGGAGGTTGCTTTGAGCTTTTGCCTTTGTAACTTTTTGTTCTCGACTTGTCCGCAATGTAAGGCTGTCGCGCCAATATCCTGCACTATAATATGATATCCAAGACCATCGTACTACATCGATGCTGGAGCTCGCCTGAGAGTATAAAACCATTGAAAATACTTCTTCGCTGCCTGCAAATGGACGACTTCAAGTTCTCATTTGACCCACCCTTCAAAACCTACTAGAAGCCAAGGGTATTCTAGTACGTCGATTCTCAACTGCTCCTCAATTACTCAAGAGTCAGCCATTATGACAGATGGTATCATTTCATAGGACGGCTCGAAAGTAACAATGAATTGTAAGTTCATCATTTGCGAAAGTCGGTGGTGCGCTCACTCAATAGCTCCCAGATGTCGATGTAGTGGAAGGGTTGACAAACGTTATCTTTTACGCGCCCTACCAGAAGCGGCCTCTGGATACTTTTGTGCGCTCGAGATGTATTCTGGAGATCATATCTTGTCGAGCGAAATTACGCCGGGGAATATACTCACCTTCTACGCCTTCATTTCTCCCGGTGCACTCCACGACACGGGTGCTATATCACGCACATGCACGATTTGACTTATTGACTATTCTGCAATTAACCCGTCACGTTGTCGAAGTTGGCTCTATTGGGAGATGAGAACCGAGAGAAGCCGTGTGTATCCCCTTAAATAACCGCCATCGCAGGTACACCTGCCCTCAACACCCCACAGATGTCGCCGAAGGGAGTAGCTTTAGTAACTGGAGCAGGTAAGCTGTGACATAGATGTGCAAGTCCCAAAGATATGCCACAGCGGACTGATATAAACTTGTCTGCAGGTCAAGGCATCGGGCGGGCGATTGCGCTGCGATTGGCGGACGACGGGCACGACGTGGCTGTGAACGACATCTCAGCGGAAAACCTTGCGGAGGTGGTGAATGAGCTGAAGTTGAAAGGATGTAAAACCTCTGCTCACGTGGCGGATGTGTCAGTTGACGAACAGGTAAGGGCGATGGTGGAGGATGTCGTGAAAGAGTATGGAAGCCTTGATGTGGTGAGTCCTCCCATGTATTCTAGTCGAAAGTACTGTAAGTGATGCTTGGATGGATAGATGGTCGCTAATGCGGGTATTGTGATGTTGAAACCTCTTCTCGACAGTAAGTGTTGTGTGGATGTGATTGTTATGATTTGACGATGAGGGGATGCGTCTCATAGCCACAGAGAACGATTGGGATAAACTATTCGCGGTGAATGCCAAAGGGACCTTCCTATGTTATAAATATGCCGGGGCTCAGATGATCGCTCAAGGACGTGGGGGGCGAATCATCGGTGCTTCATCAGTATCTGGCAAAAGAGGTGTGTCTCTTGACTTCAATGTCGTCGGTAGCCTCGTTTGAGATATTGACAGGAAGTGCGAACATGGGGGCCTACAGTGGAACTAAGTTTGCAATCAGAGGTCTGACTCAGACTGCAGGTGAGTGAAAGCGTGAACGTCCATCTAGCAAAATCTGAATTAAAAAAGCGGTTGAATTTGGTCCACATGGAATAACGGTGAACGCATATGCACCTGGGCCGATAGAGACAGCTCTTCGTGTGTCGCAGCTTCTGATCCCGACTTCGAAGTGAAACCCTGATTTGGCCGTTTTCAGTTCAGCAGCTGGACGATGAAAACGTAGCACTGACTCAGGGGAAATCAGGAGATTTCGTTCAATTCGTGAGTGAATGTTGGCAAGTAGAATATGACGCTAGATGTGCCCTTTTTATGCAGCTCAGTCAGAGAGCACCTGTTGGTTTCAATGGAAACACCGCAGACGTTGCAGGCCTTGTCTCATTCCTCGCGTCAAAGGAATCCCGTTTTATTACTGGTGAGGCCTGACCTATCTCCGATTTTTACCCTGTGATTGAATTTTATTGCGTGAACAGGCCAAAGCGTGAGTTTATGTCTTCCTCCTGTTTTTTCAATAATAGTGATCTGCAACAGATCTCTTGCAACGGAGGCATATTCTTCGATTAGTTGCTGAATTCTATCTATATGCATCATACCCTTGAACTGCTTAACTCGCACTGCTATCAAGTTGAACACCGCCGAAGCATTTATCACTAGTGAGGTCAATCCTATCCCGAAATGTAAGTTCATGCATGTCACCGTACAATCGTTCAAGTTGCCCCAGCGCTATTGATCTAAGACACACTTTTTGTGATGGAGGCATTTTCGATTAGCTGCTGGATCGTATGTTGTACGTATGCAAATGATAAAGTGCTTTACCCAGACTGCTCCAAAGACTTGTGAGCGGATGGGCTTGGACCCTTGATCGCAGCTTGATCGAGCCCGGGCCGGCTGTCAATAAAATTCTAGTGAATTACATAATGAATCTACTAATGTTCTCAACGGCCTTGCGGCTTCATCACGACGACTTTCTCTAACTTTCCGGTAGTTCTAGCAACGGTTGGCCAACTGGCTCGTATCTTGGCGCAATATGGCAGGTTTTCTCCGGAAGAAGGTCAAGCAGGATCCCCAAACGAAACCGAGTTCAGCCCAATCAGTCTTACCTTCTCCGCCTACAACAACACCATTATTTGCCAGGTTCGCAACTACTTCGAAGTCAGCGCAGGAAGCACCGCGACTTGTATCGTCTCCAATGCTGCTCTCTAGCACCCGGAGGGAGGTGGCAGCGCCGCTTCAGAACCAGAATGAGAGTCGGGGAAGCAGGGCCGTTGCGCACGCTGCCGTGCAGTCTCAACGTGATGCAGAAACCAGAGCCCAGCGGGTTCAGTCATATGGTGCGGGAACGGCTCATGATATTCCGACTGAACAGGGAAATAGACCACCAGCACCGCGTCAACAGTCGCCCACGCAGGTTCGTGCGCGACCAGTATCTCGTGTTCCCATGCTCGACAAACCCCTCCCCCCTTCGTTTGAATCCAGTCCTTCTAACGCCAACACCTCACCATCATCATCAGCTGGTCACACGCGCCCACTTTCTGCAGAACACCCATCTCCAATTCAAGGGGAATACGCTCACCTCTGGAGTATAATTGCTGGAGACGATAAAGAGTTACCCCAACCTGCAGAATCTCCATCAACGAATCCAATACCCGTGCCCCGGAAAGTAAATGAAGCAGCTGCCCAGGAAGCTTTAAGATCTAACCACACCGCGTTTGGCTTAGCTTCACCTCCCGTCCTCGTTGTCCCCACTCCCCGTCCGGCAGCATATGCAGGCTCCAACCCCCTTCCTCAGCCCCCCTCCGGAGCACAGAAACCCACACCCCCTATCGCCTCGTCGTTCGGCCATACGGCCACATTCAGCGAGCCCGATCACGTCTTCCGCTCTCAAACTTTGACTTCTCAGCCGTCGAGCCGTTCGCTATCACGTCAAGGCTCTCTCGCAGACGAAAGCGTCTTGCGCTTGGGAGCAGGGGCGTCCACCAGCCGAACAACGCTCTTGACCGACGACACGTTGTATGAGGGGCAAGCCGCTGATGTTTTTGGATCACGAACTACGCCATCGTCTTATGAACCACGTTCCAACAGTTGCCAGGGCCCAATGGCCCCTGGTTTCTCATCTAATGAGGTAATTATCGATGCATTGGTCTTGTGCTATTGTCTATGACCCGGGCTATCTTAATCTTGGGTGGTGTTCGCATCACAAGCACTTGGCGTCCGCGAAAATCTTCATCACGCCGTCATTTGCGAGATAAGGATATTCTCAACGTGGTACATTCTGCTGTGCCTGCCCTTGAAGCACGTAATGTTTATGCTTTGTCGTCATTTCGCCTCTTTCATTTGCTCGTTCGTCTCTGATGTTCCTTCGCTGTCAACAGGGCTTTGATTCCGCGCCTTCGCCGACTCCCTCCAGTTCTCCCAAAGCGAACCGGAAATTGTCAAAGGCGAAGCCTGGAAGACAGCGATCAACAAGCCCTCCTTCGCGATTATCGGTAAGCATCTCAGCCTCGATGACGTCGCTCTGATCTTTATTATTTTAGGCCGCCACTGAAGAACAGCGCACAACTTTTACTCGGCCGCTGCCTAGCAGGGACGACCCTCGCGGATCGCATCACCCTGAGGACACGATGGGCGTCAATCACAGCGCGCTGGACGTTTCTGCTTTACAACAATCATATAACGGCATGCAATCCCAGGATATGTTACCCAACAATCAGCGTCGCACCGTCTCACCACCTCCACAAGCCCACGTCTCTCCACAGCAGCGTATGAGCATGTCGTATGCCCCCACCACGCCCCCGCGGAAGTCACCCAGCATGAGGTCGATGAACGGTCCAGTCATCACAGGAAAGCCTTTGATCTTTTCTGCTATGGCGGGTGTCGACAGCGAGGCCCCGGAAGCCCCTCTCAATCCACCACCAGTAGCCCAGGCTCTGGCTCAAACCAAAATATGGTCGAACGTGGCACCACCCCCTCAACAACAATACTCGTCACCCCCAAGGGGCACTACACGCCCCGCTAGGAATGAAACCCTCCAATCGCAGCACCACGAACGCCAAGAGTCGCAATCTAGGCCATTACTCCCTGTGATCAATGACTTCACTCACCTCGGCCCACCTGCACTCCCTTTCACCCACCAGGGCCCTGTCCACCCCGCTCCACCACCCAAAGCTCTTCAAGCGACACATGTCAATGGGAGTCTTCCTTCCCTACCACCTGTTGAGCAGCACGTGTCCACGCGCCAGTCACCTTCACGGACCAGACGGCTGAGCAAAGCCCGGGCACAGACGCAGTCATCTAGCGATTTCTCAACACAACCGCGCGCAAGCACCACTAGCGGTCCACCCCCGCGTGCTCCTTCCAAAGCACGCCCCACGACGCCGATATCACCTGGGCAAGCAGGGCCCATCCAGATCGACGGTGATGCCCTCGGGGTCCCTCTCGACGACGACCCCTTCGCGAAGGTTGAAGGGGTGAAGATGCTGAACCCTGTCTCTAGGCCTGCCAGTCCCTCAGGAACAAATGGCCATGGTGCAGAAAAGCGTCACAAGTCACGTGATGGTCGCAAGGAGTCTGGGGGAGAGGAGCTTCTCTCGGACGCTGGTTCTCGCACCGAATCTACCCGACCAGGTAGCTCGCATGCAAACGCTTCGCCGTCACCTGAATCTGCGGAGAAAATGCTGGCAGAACATACACGGCGTGTGAACGGGGGAGGGAGGGAAGTAGAGCTGCAGACTGTTACACCTCCGGTGATCGATGGCTTGGAAGGGGCCCAGGATCGCCTTACTGGGTTCTTGGCGGATCCGCAGCTGTTGGGGATGCTGCTGGCGTTCCTGTCGTTCTATGACTGGTGCATGATCTTGAGTTTGTCACGCGAGGTTCGGTTTATGGTTGTGCAGAGTCCTCTGTTACGGGAGACAGTCTTGGAGCGCTTTTTGAAGACGGTGGGGTATGCGCGGTGGGCGTGGAATGAACCAGATCCGCTGTCGTTGTCGTTGCAGGTATGCCTTCAACATTGCCTCGATCCGTCGGGTACTGACGGTGGCTCTTTGAACCCAGGATCTTAATGACTATATGCGAGGGGTCTCAACGCCTACACATGAGTACGCGCGAGTCGCAGCGTTGTATGTCCATTCGCTCTCCATCCACCCTTCCCATCGGGATCAGTCACTGTACGAAACCGTCCGTCACCTCGCTGCATCGACCCGAGCCTACAGCCGCGTTGTCCTCCGCCTCCGCGCTCAAGCTGAAAAGGAAGCAGCCGTCGCTCGTGCCCGGGGTAACATGCGCACAGGTTCCCGACCCCCAAGCCGAGCATCGTCCCCGACATTCTCCCAATCGAACCACAGTACTGCGTCTGGGCAACTCCAGCGACCGCCGACACCCAGGACTGCAAGTGCGACGTTTCAATCGCCGCTATTCCGCCTCAAGCGTGCGCCGCTGCTGCGGGTGTTCGTCCCGTCGCCTGATGGGGATTGGCTGTCAGATAAGAGTGTGTTAGAGTGTGAGGGAGAGTGTCGACGGGCAGGGGTTATGGGTCTTATGCGTATGGGTGACGTGGTGTGGGACGTGGCGGTTGGTGATGAAGGAAACGTGGGTCGTCTCGTTTGGGATGGCAGCTATCTCATAGTGAGCTCTCATTCAGTCCCTTCTTCGCCGTCAGAACCTCCGTTGATAGGGTGTAAACTTTATCTTAGGATCTTGACTACACGTATTCCCCCATCGGCGATCTACCCAAGTATATGCCAACGCTAGGATTCCCGCCGTCGTACTTCCATCGAGTTATCAGGACCGGGCCGAACTCCTCCAATCCCATTGTACACATTAATTTATCACCCTGGGGTGAGGAAATCGCCGCCAATCTACAACTTCTGCAGGACCGAGTGCGAACAGAGACGTACGTCTTGCTGTTTCGTTATACCTTCTTCAGCTGACTTGCGGTTTGCTGTCCCACCTATCAGACCTCAAGGAGCTTACCACAACGTTGTGCGTTGGGTGCATCGTTCCTCCTTTGTCATTCGGCCGCCTATCAGGGGCGTCTCTCGGTCTGCTAGCCAGTATACCCAGAATCGCCCTCAGACAGTTTCTCAGCGTATTCCGATCCCTGACTCGAACATGGTCGTTGACCCTGGCTGGTATGGGACCATAGTAGTGGAGACAGAGGGGACGAACGAATCTCTGGCAGATTTGCAGGACCGCTGTGGCCCGGGCGCGTTCCCTCCTCGACCACAAGGAGTGACTGGACCCAAGACATCCGCGATGTCGAAAGAGGGCAAGGTTGTATACCGTATCTTACGGGAGAAAAGGTTGGCGGTGTTGTCCACTCTGATGTCTACTACACTAATGTTTTTCGTTCAGCCGGCCGGGTGAGATATGGATCAGGACCGTCTCTCCCAAAGAACGCCTTCTTTGAAAGTCACTTCCATTCTGCTCTTCCTCTTTCCTCGCTGCATAAACAATACGATTCCCTATTAATGACACCTACTCGATGTACCGATATGGACGCTCACTTTATCTGCAACATTTACTTACCATAGACTACAAATATAGTCCATCATTGACAACACGTATCCGTACACATATTCCTCGTAACATTCTGTAGCCATTTACGCTGTTCTTTACATCTTGCCTCAACGCCTCGCCCTGGGCAATGTGACCTGCTCACAATCAGCTCCGCAGGTGCGCCTTCATCATGATGTTACGCCGTTCAACCACTTATACTAAGGTCAATGGATCTAGGATTTGGAATGCATAGCCTGCGACGGCCCTTTGTGCTTCGAACTGCGCAGAAGATATCTATAAGTACCTGAACGATTAGATTTCCCAGTTGATGATATCAGATGATATCTAGGCTTTCCATTCACGTCGAAAATCCTCAATTTAACCCCCAATCAAGTCCGCGGCTGTGTTCTTCGACTTGTGTGCACAGCCTTACGTTCCTGCGGCCTGGCAACGAGTGTCGAATCTCGATATACATCTAGGGAAATTGATGCATAGCCTCAATGTTCTGAATTGCGCAGAAGATATATCTCGGTACTTGTCCTTATCAGCCGTGCTAGTGCAACAGTTGAGCGATTGGGCCTTCCATCTGCCCGTACAGGTTTTCCATTCGGGGTTCAGAATCCTCAATCCAACCCCTCAACTGGGTCTCCGGCTGTGTTCTTCGACATGTCACGGCATACATGCACAGCTTGAGTCCTACTGGTGGTAATCATCATATAATAATGCGCATCTACCCAACACCATCACCAGAATCCACACTCCTCATACCCTTTGCAAGTGACTTCCGCGAGGACACCTGCCTCAGGGGTACTGATGCGATGTCGACTGCGAAGAAGAAAAACGGTTGTTTGCATTCAGTTCATCCCAGCCTCGTTCCTTCAAACCCCGCGCAGTCTCTTCGACGACCCTTGGAACCGATTTTGCACTTACCTGGCTCAAGGCGCTGCAACAGTCCTCTGATGTATTTCCCCCTCTGAAGAGTACCGTTGGAGGTGTATTGGCTATCTGTGAAATCGTCGACGTGCGTTTTCTCTACGTCCGCGGCCCGACACTATGCTGAGGAGGGTTCGGTATACTAGAGGCTCAAATCAAACCAGGAGGAGGCGAGAGCGCTGGCTCAACGTTCCCTAGAGATCTTGGAGGTCCTCGCTGTAGCTATACCGGACCCCGCGAATATCTCGAAGGACATGTTGGACAGGATTCTTCGCTTTGAAGTGTACATAATCCATTTGTGTGATCTACCTGTCTTGGAGCTCACCACGCACCACAGGTTACTCACGGAAATCCACGACACCATGAAAATTCTGTCAACACAGAAAGGTATCGCGCGTCTCTTGCGCCTCAAGCGGAACGAAAGTCAGCTGGCTCTATTTCAAAGGATGTTGGACGAAGCTTCTCAGTCTTTCATGGTAAAGATTTGCCTCGCCGCGGCGCTTGTTCACTTGGTCTCAACATTGCGTTGTCCTTCTTACAGCTCGGGTCCTTAGTGCGAAGCGAGATTTATTTGACAAATATGCACAAGGAGCTCGTGGTCACTGTTTCCAATGTGCACACCGAAAAGCAGGAACTTGCTAGGATGCTGAAGGACTCGACGGATACCAACGTATGTCGCAGACGTCGCTCTCTCAGCCCTCAAAGCAGGAATAACGTGTCTTTTTGAGAACAGAACGCACTTCATCGTCAACTACGTCTTCATCAAATCATTGTTTTTTTATCCCGACCCCAAAGTATTCCGCAAGGGGGAATTGATGGAAGCCATATATCATGCTATGATATCAGTGCACCCCTAGATTGTGGGCTTCCATACATCACGAAGATATCTACAAGCATAGGTATGTGATGTATCATAGTGCCAGTTAGTGGTGCTTGGGTGGCTCCGAGAGGGACAGCGGAGTGGGGTCGATATGGATGTTCCAACAGACTTTCTTTCATGGACTATATTTCCAAAGTACACCGCCTGATATCTCGCGACACTTCGGGAGTGGGGTTGATTTAGACGCTCTGATGTATTGTCTTGGATGCTTAGCCAGAGAATGCAACTGAGCAGTTCGTTCCATGGTTTTGTAAAATGAACAGAGAGAAATACACTTCCTATACATGTTTGAAAAGGTACAGTACTGGAAGGGAGAATGTTTCCACGAGCCTCATTAGCGATTTCAGACAACATGTAATCCAGCAGATGAAGTGCTTAAGAGCACTTGAAAGAATGCTGGAAAGTAGTATTGTGAGGCAAAGAAGGCGACGACAACAGAGAGCTAGTATGGACTTCTCGATAGAAAAGTATTCGGGGTATGAGTTATCAAATTTGCAACTCACGCTTTGCACAACGATCATACATACTCGTCGAACATCCCACATGGTTTACTCCAGTCGGCGCACGCAACCCTTCACACTCGTCAGGGTTGGACATCTCTTTGCCAGTGTGAAGAGCACATTATCTGTTGCATCTTCGAAGTTAAAGAGATTGAAGGCAAGAAAACGAAGAGCTCTGAATTTTCCCAGTGCGGAAGATACGGAATCCTATCCAAAGGTTACTCACTGCCTGAAAATCGAAAATTGATGGACGTACCAATGTCTCATCGACATCGATGAAACATCCAAGTGAATGTAAGCCTGGAGCGTATTTCGATAACTCTGTTATGCGATCGGCCGTCACGACATATCCTAACCACAACATCTTCCCTTCATCGCGGACTAGGTCTAACTCTGTTAGGACCAAGCAGGCTTTTAAAGCACTGTATATCCTTTCAAACGCGTGCTCTTCTTCATCGCCGTCAAGCTCACGCTGCATGAGGATCTTCATCTTGCGCAGAGAAGATGCAGGGTACTGAAGCCCAGAGATGTAGAAGCACCAAGAGATTGTGCCCTCGAATTCGCGGAGACTTGGGAATATGTCCTTAGGTAGACGAAGGTCGTCCAGACCCCGTTCGGAGTCGTTAATTGGGATAGGCATTGCAAGAGTTACAATGTTACGGTGATTGAGCACGATAAAAGAATGAAAGGGGCTGGGTATAGCTGAGATATCGCTGAGCCGATGGAGGTCTATGCCGGCAGCGCCACGCAATTTTAAACATCGAAGGTGAGGGTACTGAGTCTCGGCAATGCTTTCAAAAAACGCGTCCGCGTTCCAGGTCCGTCGTGGAAAGTCATATGAATCGATGACGCAGAGGTCGAGTGTTGACAGATCCGGGGAGGAGCGAACCATGTTTACCATGGCAGAGGGAAGCTCATTATTGATTGTATCTAATCCTAGAGTCATTATGGAATTAACATCGGAGGACCAGTCCAGAATGCTACTCACACATATCATAAGCTGACAACCTAAGATGTCGTAGACCTGTGAAGCCGAGTACAAAATTCATATATTCATCTATCAACCAAATTATCAGCACGATACTAAAGCATGCATAGTCAGGATTGTTACCCTCTTCATCGCCACCCCAATCGAGTCTGATGGACAGAGAGTCGAATTCAATACAATGTTCTCTGATGAGCATAAACGTCGACGCGATCTGGCTATCTTCAAAGGATGAGGCAATCCAGACTAGACTCTTCAACCCTGTGAGGTAAGGAATGGCGGAGGCTAATAGATCCAGCGCGTCCGTAGTGTAGTAACCCTCGTCTGGGCCAATGCACAAGCACTTCACATACTCGGCGGCGTGTAGGTTATCGATGATCTTACGAGTACGGGACGGTCCCTCCTCCTCGGCTACTCGCGAGGCAAACTCTAGCATTTGTTCGTCGTTTTTAAGGATGACCTTCCTGTAAAGCAGAGAAAAGGCCCATATGCGGAACTGATGAGAGCAGATGGTGATGTTGGCTAGTGAAGACAGCGGAAGATGGTCGAATGCAAGAAGGTACAGCTCTGGAGGCCAGGACAGCATGTTCGAGATCGGTTCAGGATCGTTTTCGAGTCACTTGTGGGAATTTGGGCCACATCAGTCAACGTTCACTCAGCGCCGAAAGATTTCAAGCTCAGAGAAGCCTTTCAATTGGTCCTCACATCGTGTTCTCTTTACTTACTGTACACATACCAAAAAGTACGATACTCGAAGGGAGAATGTATCCACAAGCTTCATTCACGCCGATTTCAGACGACATATCATTCATCAGGTGAGGGCTCAGAAGCATCGGAAAGGTTTTCCGGAAGTAAGGGGTGTGAGGCAAAGAAGGCGACGACAACAGAGAGCCAGTCCGGAGTTCTCAATAGCTGACATGGATGATCAGATCCACAGTAGGTGCTTTGTACAACGATCATACATACTCGAACACCTCATGTAATTCATGCATATGGCTCTCGAGTGGGTTGGACATACTCGAACACCTCATGTAATTCATGCATATGGCTCTCGAGTGTGTCCTTCACACCAGTCAGGGTTGGACATTTCTTTGCCAAGGTGAAGAGCACAATATCTCCTTGAACTCTGAAGTCGGAGTGATTAAAGGCAACGGAACGCAGAGCTCCGAATTGCCCCAGTGCCGAAGATATAGAATCCTATACGAAGGGTTACTCGCTGCCGGCAATTCAAAAACTGATAGACGTACCAATGTCTCATGGAGATCGATAAAACATTGAAGTGAACGTAAGCCTGGAGCGTGTTCCGACAATACTCTTATGCGATCGGCGGTCAGCAATATGTCGTTGCATCGTATGTCTAACTCTGTGAGGACCAAGCATGATTTTAGAGCACCGTGGACCCTTTCACAAGCGAGCTCTTCACCATCTTCGTAAGCCGAACCCTGTATAAGGAACTTCATCCTGCGCAGACGAGATGCAGGGTAGTGAAGCCCAGAGATGTAAAAGCACCAAGAGATGGTGCCCTCGAACTCGCGGAGACTTGGGAACATGTCCTTTGGTAGACGAAGGTCGTCCAGGCCCCGTTCGGAGTCGTTAATTGGGATAGGCATTGCAAGAGCTACAATGTTACGGTGATTGAGCACGATAAAAGAATGAAAGGGGCTGGGGATAGCTGAGATATCGCTAAGCCGATGGAGGTCTATGCCGGTAGCGCCATGCAACTTCAAACAACGAAGATGAGGATATTGAGTCCCCTTGATGCTTTCAAAGAATGCGTCCGCATTCCAGGCCCGTGGTGGAAAGCCGTATGCATCGGTGATGCAGAGGTCCAGCGTCACAAGATCCGGGGAGAAGCGAACCATGTTTGTCATGGCAGAGGGACGCTTGTCATCTTCTGAATCTAGGTTCTGGAGTCATTACAAAACGAACATCGAAGGGCCGCCTAGAATGCTGCTTACACCAGTAGGGAGCTCGCAGCGCGAGGTGTCGTAGACCTTTGAAGACGAGCACAGAATTTGTATGTTCATCTATTGGATAGATCAACACCACAATACTAAAGCATGGATAGTCAGGATTTTTACCTTCTTCAACGCCAATCCAATTAAGGTTCATGGACAGACAGTCGAAGTCAAGGCAATATTTTCTTATGAGCATAAAAATCGAAGCGCTATGGCTACTCTCAGAGGTGGAGGCAACCCAGACTAGCTTCTTCAGTTTCGTGAGGTAAGGAATGGCAGAGGCTAATGGATGCTGCGCCTCCATACAGTCGTACGCAATGCGCAAGCACTTCACATACTTGGCGACGTGTAGGTTATCGATGATATTACGGATCTGGGACGGTCCCTCCTCCTCGCTCACTCGCGAGACAAAGCTTTCCATCTGTTCGGGGCCTCGGATGTCGACCTTCCTGTAAAGCAGTGGATAGGCCCATATGCGGAACTGATGAGAGCAGAGAGTGAGGTTGACTAGTGAGGACAACGGAAGATGGCCGAATGCGAGAAGATACAGCTCTGCAGGCCAGGATAACATGTGGTTTCGAGTTGCTCGGAGGCCTTCAGCAAGTTGGTGTACACACGCTCACTCGGACTCGTCGGAGAGCGCCGATTTTTTTCAAGCTCAGAGAAGTGATGACCGCGGCAGATTTGCTGTAGGGTCATATATACCCCAGTGACGCCTGATCTCGAACTCAACGATGGCTGAATCCCCCGACTCTCGTCCAGAGGCCTCACAGGATAGTGTTACAGACTCAGACTTGGTACCAAATCGCCTATACGCAGTCCTTACCTATCGAGGGGATCTGGCAGCATGGAACTGGGCTTTCTACGTTCCCAACCCCTCCGTCTTTCCCATCGGTGCATCTGGAATGCTATATCATGTCATTGACTCAGCCACTGAATGGAATTTCGAAATAATCACCAAGGACATCGTCTCCTCACCTCTCGCTGTCGCGATCGTTCTCCTCGGTGATGTAGGGTTCTTGGGAAGTTACGAGGATATCGTTGGGCCGGACAGTCTGTTGCCCATATTTAAGACCGTGGCCATTCCTGCAGCTGGGTCTGCCATTCATCCCGCCGAATTTAGCTCACGCACTTGGTTCTTGGACGCGATCTGTATCCTGCACGATTGTGGGGTGGTCACATGCGACGACGTTTGGCTGCTGGAGAGGGAAATGAGGAGGTTTGCATTCACAGCGATGGACAAGTACTTACAGAATAAAGGTATGCGGTCCATCTTACTTGACGGTGAGAAGGTTCACGAACGGATCGATAGGTTGGACTGCGTATAAATCGGAGCAGTGCTCCTGACGATACTTAGCATCGTCTGGTCGATGTCAATCTTCCAGGCGTACCTTCTTTGCAGTGAGGCCTTCGTCGTTCACCTGGTCCTATTTTCCTGACGGTTCACTCAGCAGTTCAAGATCTAGATATTGCGCATCAAGCAACATCCTCTATCTTCAGAGAGCCCCTCTTCTCTCCACAATAGATCGCTTTCCGGTGACAGGGGCTTCGATATTCTTATTCTAATTCTGGGTTCGGTTCCTGGGGTCTTCCAAGAAGGACGAGCATAAACCACGAGGGCAGGTTGAAGAGAGATACAAATTTCCTTTGTAGAGGTATTTATTTTGGGTCTTTATAGTACTCTGTCACGCAGACGGACAGTACGTATGGATGCTGGGTCCGAGAATGGGTTGGTCTTGGAAGAGACGTTACCAACTGGTGATACCTGTGCTACCACGTAGTCTAATGGTCTTCAAAGTTCCGCATAGCCGATATATACCTCCTTCAGGTACGAGATCACACGAACATGGTTTATGCCCTCTCAGTTGCGCGATGAAAACTAGTCCTGTGACTACGACGGGTTAGAAGGTCAGCTATAACGTTCGTAACAACTCTACGTGTTGCTGCTGGAATGATTATAGAACTTCAATCATTATTCCATGCCGACACCCTTCGGGTTGTGGCGAGGGGTCAGATGGAAAATGATTTAGGGTTTGACTCTCGGTCACACCACTCACTCATAGACGATGTCCGACAAACCTTGACATCTTGTCCGTGCATAGCGAGGGAGAGATGTATAAGGCCTTGAATTCCTTCCGCAAGGTTTTCAACCACACTGGACAAAGGAAAGGTTCGTTGTATGATCGTCGTGAATTGCTTGGAGGTAGGCCGGCATATCGACGTGAGCGGTTACTGGGATAGGAAACAAGTATGAGCCTACAAGAGAACATGACACTCGATACTGAGCCTGACCCGCGGAAGGTTGGCCATATCACGACGAATATCGATATCACTGGTCGAAGAGAAGTTCGAATAATATTCCAGATTATAACGTATAGTAGAAACTTGGAAGGGCGCAAATAGGCTGATCCACAGGAGAACAATTTGCAGCGAGCGAATAGCTGGCTTCGAGGGATCTCAGGTTAGTGGAGATTGGCGATCGCCAGTTGTAGCGACACCATTAACTTTTGGGCAAAGTCATTACTGGTAGTAGTGGGTCGCCGGAGAACGGATTTCCAGAAAGCGGGTTCTGGGTACCGACGTTGGAGGAGATCTCGAAATTTCCAAGAGGGGCGCGGGACGCTTGAGGATTTTTCGACGAGTTCCATGAATTCCTCTTGGCTATGATAACCAAGTCGGATCGGGCAAAGTTCCTCAATGCACGGTAACTGTGCTAAAGCGGTCTAGGCTGTGCGTCGATGTCGATTGCGGCCGTAAGTAACGCGTAATGTTGGTTGAGGGACGCTCCGACGATCAAACGGGCCATTTTGGACCGGAGTAACATGCCCTGAGCCCACCTCGGAACGAAACCGGTATGCGAATCGAGATATCCGCACGATCCAGTACAGCATAGCGCCATTGCGGACGCGAGAGATACGGACCCAGTTGGCTGTTGGCAATAATTCAGAATATGTTTCGTTGTATTCAGATGCTGCAGAGTTACTAGTCACCTCTTCAAAGATACTCGAGAGGAGCTCAGACGGTAGAGAAGACATGACATCCAGTCCGTCGTCGCGTGGGTTGCAGAAATCTCCTAAAGCGATGGAGGCCTGGCGGCCATAGTTAAGTCTGAGTCAAGAGTTACGGGCTGCAAGGTCCACGATAAGTTTCGAACACAGTGCCATTGAGTTATCGAATTAGCCTGATTCATCGCACCTTGCACGTTGGTTAATTTGTACGACGGATATTCCATGAGCATGCGGAAAAGACAAGTGCTGATTCATACGTGAATTCGGTGCTGCCAGTGTCCATATTGCTCTACTAACGCAACCGACAGTGAATGCTTTTTGCGATCAGAATATGGCTGTATGGATGTTGCACACTTCGGACGTAAGAAGTTCCGCACGGGAGACGAGGCTAACGAGGGGGTGATTTTCGTGAAAGCGTGCGAGGTTGAATGGGTTCAACGGAAATACAGGGAAATACAGCAATAGGGGTCTTCAGAGTTGGCGCAACAACCGTTTCGAAACGGTAATTTCAGTTTCGAAAACAAAGCTTTGAATCGAAACAGCTTTGATCGCTCGAAGGCACCCCACCTGCGATTTGTGATTTAAACTGTTTCAACATCGAGCTGAGCTTGATTTGAGCTATGGAGAGATGGCGGTGACCGAAACTTGTGATGACGCGGTGATTAACTGATAATACAGTGATAAGAACATACCAATTTATCTTGCCCTTCTCAACTATTCTCTGTGATCCCTGGCATGCCTCGCACACAGCATGTCAACAGCAGATGAACGCTCTTTTTTAGAGTAAACGTAGCGCGTTGTGCGAAGGAAAATACGAAGATCTGAAGTAACTCATCCACATCCACATCGGGCATCTCCGAGGGATAATGAAGCTCCGTTCGAAGCCGCAGCAGCGGGCAGCAGCATGCTGGAAACCGAAGTGAAGCGGTTTCGATTTTCTGACTTGCCGTTGCAACTCTTTTGAAACGTGCGAAATCTTTTTCTTTTTAAACAGCCGTTTCGAAACGGCCGTTGCGCCAACTCTGAAGACCCCTAATGCCAGAACGTGTCGCCGTTGTTTGGCATCAGCACCGGAAACAAATTCCAGGACGAGCGGCTGGACTCCCGACTCGGACACTCACACTGACTCAAATGAGCCACCACCATGACACCTGTTCCTCCTGACTCACGATAAGTACTCCAAGAGCGGGGAACCGATACCGAGATACGCTCGATCAACTCGTAGCCCCGAGGTCGATGATTTAGGACGGCGTCAAGTTGTAAGGCGCCATGACAGGTCACTGACAACTTGAACCCTGTATCGTCCCAAATCACTGGCAAGTAATACGAGAGCTTTCCTACTTCTTGTTTTCGTCAAACAGCATGCATATAATTCTGTGGGACGCCAATTAACTGCCTCCAAGTGAGCACGTTTTAACTTGGCTGATAGCTTGATAACAATCTTTACGCGCTGCGCAGTCTTGACAGCCTCGAGGTGACTTACACCGGTTTGACTTTGATGTGGTCTGACAAGCCCCATTCAAAAAACACGATACCCTGCGCATCTGGATCTCGTGCTCCACCTTCCCATTGTCATTGCGGGACGTGATTGATCTTGGCCGATTGTTTGCTGACGCAGGATTCTCGCCTCCAAAGGACAAGTTCTCAAGACGTCGGAAGACATATCTCCTCCTACTCCTCCTACTCTTGTCGAAGTTCAGTCATCGCGTCGCGAGTATCAAAATCGCCTACCTATGGCATGTTCTCCTTTAAAACTTTGGATGCCGGCATTCTACGTACTTGGCCAGTAACGAGAGATCTGGATCGGAATGGCTAGGAACTTCTTGGCACAACTCCACCGTCAATTCTACTTAATTCACGACCCTCGCCATCGCAGGCAGAGACCGGACCAGGGTCGCCGTTATTCAGAAAAGGCTATATATCATCTGCGTTGGGACACAGCCTGAGGACGGATAACTGCCCCCATCGTCCTCCTCCTCCCACCCATGACGACGTATATTGATGACCAGGACCTCTCGAAAGTGAATTACACCGGAACCTGGATCAGAGGTGGTTCCACGCAGGAGTACAATGAGACTGTTGCAAGTTCGACGAACGCCGGCGATTCCTTCACTGTTACATTCAGAGGCTAGTTGATTACATATGGTCTATGGCCTTGTTTAGGTCTGACTCAACATCATGAACTTTAGGAACCACGATCGCGGTGTTCGGAACCTTCGATATCACTTCGAAAGGCGTTGTAACGACGTACTCAATTGATGGAGCTGCCCCCGCTCAAGTCACATCGCAAGCAGGCTCCGTAGACACCCACAGGCAACAGTTCTGGAGGTCGGATTCACTTGCGATAGGAGAGCAGTACGTATCGCTACTTTCGATGTTGTTAACCTAGCTGTTTAATCATCCTTTCAACCCTCCCAGCAAACTGCTAGTCAACATGTCCAAAGTGAACTTTGATCCACAGCCAGGCGAAGGCACTGTCTGGTTCGATTATTTCCTAGTATTGGATCCGACTGTTACATCTTCAGGCACCCCTACCCCCTCCCCGTCGCAAGCTGCAAGTCAGACGAGTATCCCAGTCGGAGCAATCGTCGGTGCTGTCATCGGCGGTCTCTTCTTCCTTCTGGCCGTTGGATTTATTTTCGTGCTGTACCGGCGCCGCACGCAAATCCAGATAATCGAGGAAAAGTTCGACCATGAGGCATTTTTGTCCGGTGCGTTCGCGGCAATTTTAGTGATTTTGTCGTACCTTGTGACTCATATTTCATAACTAAACAGGTCCAGGCCGTCACAAACGCACGACGATCCAACCATTCGTACTGACCATGGAAGATGTCTCGGCCGGGGGTTCAGCATCTGCTAGTACCGAGTTTAATCCTGCGCTGTTGGTGTCGGGGCCGCCTCCCACGGGCGCTCGCAAATCGGTAGTCACTGTCCGCCCAGGTACAGGTCATTCTACACATGGCAGCATCAGTAATCGCGCGGATAATGTTAACTACGACGTGCCGATTACTGATGAGCCGGTTTCTAGCCAGCCGAGTAGATCGGCGGGAGCTACTACCCATGACGCTACGCCGCAACACTCGGATTCCGAGGTACCCGCTAAACAACGTACTCGGCAACTACATGTTGATGTTGAAGTGGCTCCACTTCCGTCGCCGACATCTTCGAGCCGTAACCCAGAAAGTTCACCCCCTTTGCAGCACGTCGATAGTGGTGTACGGGCGCCCGGTCTTGCGATACCAGATGCCCCAAGGCGAGTCGAATTACCACCCGTCTATAGTCCGATATAGCGCTGGGAAAAGCTGCCATTGATAAGGGACAATTATATCGAACACATCCTGGATAGGATGTCACTATAACTCACCGAACCATGTAATTGTACTCAACTCTCGAACTTGTACGTCTAAACTTGTAGGAGGCTACTTCACCTTACTACTTTACATTGCAAAGCTCTAGCTCCCTGTATGTTGATATCTAAATAATGAAACTGTTACAGTCAAATTCTGTAGTCACTAACGCTTGGAACCGAGTTGATTGCTAGCTTTTCTGGTTCTCTTACTATAAGAAGTGGCATTATATCCATCTCCCCGAATTTTTGGCTTATTTCGCGCGACGAGGCATCACTATACGCTGGGTGAGTAAATTATAGTACATGTGGAGATGTTTATAGGCTCACAGTCAACGATTTCCATTTTGCATTTGGTCATATTACTGAGTAGAAAATCTCTACTTTGGCACGATGGACATGGTTTTCCCAGCCAGGATACTGCCGCAGTGGATTTAGGCTTAGTGGGCAATTTCTACAGAGACAAAACATACCTGAGCTCTTACTACGAGCACGACCCTGTCACCTGGAGACAGACTGTTCACAAAATTGCGTCCCGTCCTGGCGCCTCTCGCTCTAGCCTCAGCCTCCGTTGTCTCGTTCATAATGTCATCCTTGGTCCATACGATTTCATGCCGCCTCTTAAGAGAGGATACCTGCATGTTACACTGAAGATCCCACCTCCGTGTCTGCTCCAACGGGTTCTCGATTTCCCGCCCGAGAGTACGACCAAATGCATCGGCATTGAACTCGTCTGCAGGGCGCTGGCCTAGCTGCAAAAGGTGCGATACTACCCCTTCTTGGCTATCGCGAACAATTCCCGCCTCGAACCATGTAAATGACCCGTTGTAGGTGTCTAAAGATGTCGTTATATGTCCATGTCCAACTTCTCAATCCACAGATCGAATACCTAACTTGTTAGAGTCTCCGCCCCAGCCTTGGTCACAACTCTCGAGGATAAATTTGACGAGTTTGATATGCGTAGTCTGCTCTGATATCGCGGGGGTTACAACGTAGTATGATGCAGCGTTGTTCTGCGTCTGATAGCCAGCAGCCACGACCAAAGCTCTGTTGCTTTCGACAGAGACACAAGGCCAGTAAGCCGCGCTTTCAAGGATGAGATCTGCCAGTTCTAGTGGTAGGAATTGGCGGAGGTCTTCGCGCACGGCATAAACATCGTCGTAGGTTGGATTGAAGTGAGCGCTCGCCTCTACATCACTTTGGGCGTCGTCCTCTAGTTCCGAGGCGGACCAGGTATCTTCATCTGATAGGTCATCTGAATCTATATCAGGAGTAGGAGCAAATAGAGAGGGAAAGAACAGCATGTGGAAAAGTTAGCGAGGTATCAATGGTGCAGAGTCGAAGTTATATATAGATGATCGATGTTAGTAAGCAAGCGATCAGTCACGGTACGTTCCAATTGGGGACCGTGTCAGTATAAATAAACTCCCCCTCCTCCTCCTCCATTGCAGTTGTGGAAAGCGGCTCGTCGCAGAGTAGTGTTTGAACCCCTGTCGGGACTTAGTCGTTACGTAGCTGCCTCCTCTCAACTTGTTTCTTCCAACTGCGTACATCCCCAGTCACTGTGACGTAGGGTCATCAGACAGAGTCTCAGACACAGTGAATCCCCAATTTTGTCCTGACTTGCACAGCACGTTCTTTAAAACCATGGACTCCGCACACGACCCCAGCTGTAGTCCCCGCCTTCTGGTGGCCATCTTTGTAGCTGTGTTCGTGCCCACATACTCTCCGGCGCTTCTAAACGTCAAGGAAGCCTGCATCGTATACCAGCGTTATGTCGTAGAGGTACGTTGTCTCACTCCCACCACTCCTTTCTTTTCCTGCCCCGCGCCTTTCGCGACTCCGATTCCCTCCGTATTTCCTTCTTACCGCGCAACGTCGCGCGTCCTGCTGTTCAAGTTGAAAGACGTGCGGCGATGATGTGAAAGTATTCAGACGAACAGCCCTCGCGCTAGCATGAATACACCATTTCTGATTTAGCTGAGCTGCTTCCTTTTTCATGGTTCCTTTCCTCACCATCTTTCAATCTGTCTTGGACCAAGCTTACCGAACCGAAGTTAGCCCCTCCCTTCCTTTCCTCGCGATTTGTCCACGTCCCCCCGGCTACAACCCCTCTCATGAGGTTCTCCTCTTCGCTCTAGTATTCTGGAACAGTGCTCCCCGGTGTGGTTTATGACACAAGAACTTCAGGTGTCACTCCTGAGAAGTCTCGCGACACTGACACCCTCTCCTGTCGAAGTTCCTTCATCGTCCCTTGTTGTACCAATGACCAGTCTTATCTAACCGAATCAAAGCCGACAGAAGTGAGCCACTTCCTTCCTCTCCCCACCCTTCAGTCCACCCCGGGCCTCCAACATGATGTCTCCTTAATAGCTCTAGTTTTATTTTGAACCGCGCTCTCTCTGGGAGTCGTTCATGATATTATACCCACGTGTCGGGTTTTCTGACCTCTGTCACTATTTCCCCTTCTCTCCTATGTACATGCACTTGCAGTATTCATGCTCACGCGTCGTTTCGTTCAGGCTGGGTCCTCTGACGCAGAGGACTCACAATAGACATATCTGCGGTCTTCAAGGCCAACGCGACGGATATGCAGCTGGAGGTACGTTAAGCCCCGTCCTCCTTCCTACCTCCTCCACTTCTGTCCTTCCTTCGGCCTCCCCGCATGCGTCCTCATCCTCATGATGATCCCATAACCACTTATGCTAAGATATTCACTATCTGGACTTCGCCCAGCGTCGTTCGTGAACATGATTATCTATCCACTTTCTGTCTGAGAGACTCCACTCGCGCTCTATTCTTGCTGCGCGTGTTGCGAAGTTTAGCTGATGCGCCTGTTAAGATACCGGTGGTTCCTTTTCCCAGCACTTTCTTCTTTCCACGCCGGGCGCAGGCGTTTCTCCGCGGGATGTGTTAATGTTCTCAGTCGCTGCTTGCCATGATCACCTTGTCTTTTCGACTCCATCGCCGGACCGCACACGATCATTTTGTCCTCTGTCCACGTCGTCGGACATTGTAGCTGTACGTTCGGTATCGGGTATTGGGTGGATCTGTAAACCGGTGGTCATAGACCACATATCTGCTCCCCGTCGTCACAATCAACCGGGCGGCATCTTCCAGGACCACAGCGAGCAACCAAGATTCGAGTATCACCTGTATCAGTCAGGTCAGGCTTCGCGACGCACACATCAGGCGGCAGGTACGCTCTTGTCCTGTTCGTATTTCTCCACTTTCTCCCTCCCCTCCCCGGGCATCCCATCCATCCATCCATCCGAACCATGATGTTCCAACTGCTGATGTATTCACTTTTGAACGGCGCCACGTCGTTCATGAATATGACATCTCTTCAAAACACCTTTGAGACAAACTGACCTTTCGGCCTCCCTCTTGTGCCCTTTGGGAAGTTTAGTAGCTGATGCGCGTGTTAAAGACATCGATTCCTCTCCGCTTTTTGGCCAATGGCCAAAGTCAACCCAGCCGTGGGTGCACGCAAATGTTCTCGCCGAAATTGGGTGGTCTAGCAAACGCGTCGGGTCCGTTACATGTAAGCATCTCATTCCGCCTCGTCGTAAAATCCCGTTCCGTGTATGATGCGTGCTTATTTGTTCTATCTACTATTACGCGCGCCACACGTCGTGCCGGTGTCGCTATGAGATTTATATCTCGTTAATTCTGATCTTGCGTTGGGTTCTTTTTCAAGGGTCGGCTGGTTGATTCGTGTTTGCCGATTGTCTGACATTTTGGTCCAGACCGTCCTATGCTGCGAATCGATGGTTTTGCCTTGAACTTTGAAGTGCGACACCTATGTATCGCATGGGGGAAACGCTTCAGGGAAGTGTTCCAGACCCTTTCGTTCCCCTCGTAGCCTTATCGCTCTTGGTTCATACGATCTCGTATCCCGCACTCGACAGACACTCGCGTCGTCTTAGACGGAAGCTCCCATTGTTGGATCTGTTCCAAAGAATTATTGACTTCCAGACCACGAGTCTGACTGAATGCCCTGGCGCCAAACCTTCCGGAGAGCGCCGGCTGAGTCGCGAGGGTAGGAGTCGATGCTGTCCCTACAGCCCTACAGTCGCGAACTATGGCAGCCTTGAACCATGTATATGAAGGTCGGTATCGATCTAAGGGTCCTTTTAGACAGGGTTGTCCTCGTGCGCGTTTAGAACATATCAGATACAGGAACTATCACGATATACGGCTCAAACCTTTGTGGCAGTTACAAAGGTGAACTTGATCACTATGATATTCAGAGGTTTCTTTGACACAGAATGAGGTACAAGGTAGTACGCTGCGGCGTTGCCGCAAGACTTGTGTTCTGACTAGCGGCTATGCTAAGAGTTTGTGAATTTGAGTGTTCCAGGAAGGTATCGATGTAAGGCCAATACTGCGCGGTTCAGGATATGTCCCAGATATGACCTGTTACTTCTTGCGGTCCAACACAGAAAAGTTCGTTGCGTACGGCAAACTCGTCGTCTTCGGTTGCCAGAGTAAACATTGGAATCTAAATCGTCCTCAGCAGGGTCCTCTGTCGATCTGTATGTTGGCAAGGTGTCATAGTGTGATAATTCAGACTCGGTAACAAAAATTTCATCGTCCGAGCTATAGCTGTAGTCGTAGGAGTAAACAAGAAGCGAAGAGTTGCACATGAGAGAGTCAGGCAGTCGAAGAGAGAGAAGTGTGCTAATCATGGATGATGTATCGTGTTTACGTGCGAGGCGGTGCTGAAGCCGAATAGACAGTGACACAGACCCTGGCAGCGTCTTGATCGATCCCTGTGACGACCTCAACGGCCAACAGCTCATAACCTCCGCTCAGCCACACCATCCACATAACCATTGATACTCTATCCGCAGCATGTTCAAGTCTGCTGCGAGCAAAATCGCCCATAATTCGACACTCCCATCTTTGGGAGGAAACAATGATCTAAGGCCCTTGCAGGACCTCATCCTTGCTGAAAAGCAGGTTCTTACTTCGTGAATTCTTTTCAGAATTCTGATTCGGATCATAATGCTGAAGCACTGCGGTGTAACAGACTTCAGAGACTTAGCGTCGACTTTGCAAAAGCTGCGGAAGCGCTGAGGGTGTGGGGCTTGGGGGAAGGGGACGACTTAGGCGTATGCTCTACCATTCGGTGACCATTATCAAATATGCTGACTTCTACCATCCATCTAGGATACCCTGGGTGCCTCCGCAACTCTCCTGACACTTTGGTCATCTTCGATATCACAATATGCTACTCATGGACAGCCCATGCGAGACTACCTGAAATCGATCCGTACACGAGAAGAGAACCTCGATGATTTCAAGCGTCGGCGAAAGGCAGTCGCTGCGAAAGCCGAGACTGCAGAGAAGAAACTTAGCAAAATGGGCTCAGAACACAAGAACCTGACGATGCAGACGGATTCGTTAAACGCATTGAGGGCCGAGATCCGTAGCATGGATTCAGGGATTATGACGGAAGAGGCCGCGCTTGGGGACTTTAAACGCTCCACGGCTAGGGCTTGGATGGGGTTGAAATTCGGTGGCCTCATGGAGTGCACCGAGAAGGGAACTGTAAGTCGAACTTATCTCGCATATAACGTGTTTTTCACCCGTTCTGCAGATTGCTGGAGAGTATGGAAAGGTCATCATTGCCGTATGCTCAGTTCATTCTGTTCAATTCCCTATCCTGACGGTACGTTTCAGGAAATCCCAGAAGAGCAGACTCAACCAGGCATGGCGCGGAGTCAATATTACGGTCGCGCAAGAATCGAGCAGCTTCTCACAGAAGCTCACGGCTGCATGAACGAAGTCGTAATGTCAACCGTACCCTCGAGCTCGATGAACACGCAGAACGTTCTCCAGCAAAACCAACAGATCCTTCCTCAGCACACGCCGCAACCCAGCTTCCAAGGGAGCTTCCAGGGTATGGCACAAAACCCCTTCGGCACACCTCAACCTCCCTTCCAAGGTGTCGGTCAGCCGGGGAACGGCGGCCCCATTCCCTCGAACGAATGGTCGCCGCATAATTCAAGCGATATGACCCCCGCTGGCGGAGGTCCGCCCAATTTCCTCCCTGCCTCACAAAGCTTAGGAACGGGCCAATTCTTTGAACAACCCGGTTCGCCGACTGGATCACCTACCCACCTACGTTACCCATCTCAGATCGACCAACCTGGAGCTCTATATAACTCCCAAACTGAACCCACCAACCAGGGAACTCCGAGAAGCGTCGATGACTTCGGAGTCAATACGCAGTCGCCTGGCCTAATAGATAATCCGGGTCCTGGGAGCGGCGGGCGTTTTGCAACTTTCCCCATCAAGAACCGTCCCTCTGGTCTCGCAGGATACTCGCTCTCAGACCCCCCGTCCTTGGCCACTCGTCAGGACAGTGATTCGTTCTCCTCGTCCGTTGCGCAAGCGCTATCGTCGTCGCAGAGCCCACCTGGGACCGTCCCGCAGGCGGGCTTCTCAGGCTTCAACCGGCCAGAACTTTCGTACGAGGTTACCCATGCACCATCGTACGCACCGCCCCAGGGTCCCCCCCCTGGAGCTGCATCTCAACTTGGCCCGGGGGGTTGGGGGATGGGATTGCAGCACGAAGACAGGAATGCGGCGTCGGATGACGAGGGTGGGCTAGCATACATGACGAACTCAGAGGAGCCTCAGGATGATGCCGCTTCGAGACATGTTCGGTTCAGGGAGAACAGTGATGTTAATGAGGAGCTTGAGAGGCGTGGTCGTTACTCGAATGATCTACCACAACCACCACAGCAGCAGCAGCCTACGCCTGAACAGTCGTATCAGGGCCAACCGCAACAACAAGTACCACAGGAAGGGTACCCTCCTCAGTACCAAGCCCTGCCGCCTTCTATGGAACCAGGTACGTCAAAGGATTTGCGACATATGTCCTTAGCTGATAACGACGCTCTATCGTTTGGCATCTTCTAGACCTTCCCCCTCAAGCCAGGCAAGCCGGCGGAGGATCGGGCGACAATTCCCCAACTATGGAAACACGTTTCCAGGGTCAACGCCGCGTCCCCCCGCCATCTTTTGATCCTGTCGAGGAAGAACGCGCTCTCAATGCAGCTGCTGCACGCGAAGTCAGCCGAGAATTGGACGCTCTCACCTTCAACCCCCCTAGATCCCCTAACCGCGATAATCAACCAGAATCTGGCCGAGAACGTGGATCGTCTCTCTCCCAGTCTGGTCCTGGCTACGGTGGTCCTCCGGTGACACAAATCGATGGCTCCCCATTAGCTCCCCCGTCTGCGCCCTTCTCCAAACGTATTCCTTCCCCTCATCCCGGCGCTGACTCTCCTACTCTACCCTATGGGCAATACAATACCCCTACCACAACGTTCAGTCAAACAAATGCACCAGCTCAGTATTCGCAAGGACCTGCTCAATACCAACAACCGCCTCAACCACCAGCACATGATGCCCCCAACGACACAAGGAATCCAGGTACACCCAGGATAGGCGCCTCAGCAGCACCTGCGATAAACTCCCAAGATAATCACCCACGTCTTCCACCATTATCGACTCAGATTCCCTCATCGCCGTACCAGACCCCACCCTATCAAACTCCCCCCGAATACCCTCGCAGCATTGGGATCTCAAACTCCCCGATAACCAAATCCACCACCTCGCTCAACACGCAAGTTCCAGCCGGTGCACGAACTATCTCCGCCGCAGCCTTCAAGCGCCCGCCACAGCGCATGCCCAGCGGGGATCTTCCCCCGTCGCTGGCAGACAGCACAAATCCCCTATCATTCAAGAAGCGCCTCCCAACCTCGCCATATCCCCAACAGCGTGAGGCCTCCCCCATCCGGCGCGGTAGGTCAGGCTCTCCTGCGCAGCCGCCAGCGCCAGCGCCGTCTCAGGGACTGCCCCCATTGCCGACGACGGAGGATGACGACTACGATTATCTCGGTGCGTATGTCAATGCGGGCTCGCCTGATGATGCGGGGAATCTGGGACAGCTGAAGGTGGCGAACGAGACGCCTGGCGGGGGCGGGGCAAGGGGCCCGGGAGGGTACGGAGAGGGCAGGTTTGCGACGAATCTGGAAGGTGGTCTCCGATAGACTCTATTTATGGAGCCAGCGGGTTTAAAGTTATGATTCCGCCCAAATCGCGTTTCGCTTCTCTCACCTACATACCTCGCATCCCCCTTTGGTCGATGGTTCTTATTTACTCGCGCTTCGTTCTTGAGCAGATGATGGATATACAAACGAAGGATGCTTCGAATTCTCGTCATGTTTACCCCCGATTGTCAGTACCTGATTTTCCAGGTTCATGGACGTTTCGAAGAGTTTTTCGTCGGTTGACAGGATCTGAGGATGGAGGCGACAATCTGTCGGAAAGAATTTCTGCTAAGCTGTATTGCGTTCCGTTGCCCCACCACGTACCCGATGCTTCCTTCACCAATGGCGTTCAAGCCCCAACGATTATCCCGGGCTCCAAGGTCCCAATGGCGACTCCAGGCCCCCGTCCCATGCTGAGTGGGAAAAAGCTCCTCAAATGCTACTTCGTCTGTCCTGACAAACCCCAATAAGGACCTCTCAACGTCTGGATCCATTGAAATACGATTTTGGACCGAGATTCTCGACGTTATGACCTCATTCCCACATCGCAATCATTTCTCTGCCAATTTGCCAACCAAATATAAGTATGGGACAGACATCAAAAGACAACAGCGTGTTAGGGCATATACGTATGTCCTTACTGCAACTTATACAGTACATAAGGAGGAAATACAAATGCCAAACGGCTGCGGAGGCGTTGCCCAACAAATACATCGGTCTGATTGGATCTGACAATTTTAGCAACACTTTTCGGCCGTTCATGCCCTATTCCCGAATTTTGATCTTTGGGTTCGGATTGGAGCTTGCAGAAGGAGAGAAAAAAAAGAGAGGAGAAACGGTACATCACTCCTCCGATCTTGCCGCCGCGGCGGGTATGTGTCTTGACGTCGTGGCCGTTTGCGTACTTGTGGCGCTAATCTTGGCCATACAGTACAGCCAAGGTACAGCTGGTCCTGACCCCACGCTTACACCATTACCCCACCGGCTAGACTTTGAAATTGAAATCGGGAAATGCCTGGCTTCTTAAGATCTGACATAGTGTGACATCATGCTGTGAGGAGACGAATGGGTAGGGATACGAACTTTGGAAACGGAGAAACTGAGGCGATGTACTATTTGTACTGCCTCCGAGTCCCTGCGGCACTAGTTGTGAAAAATTCGACTTGTTGTGGAGGCAATTGAGAACAAAGTTATTTTGCTTTATCTTGCTATCTTGCCGACTATTTGATTTGATTTGCCAATTGATGAAATTTCACATGGCGCGTTGACAACGTGGTTGGCCCGATCCCGCCGATCACATCGTGTGCCATGTGCTTCCACTACAGGATCTACCTCACCTCGGCCAACCAAGGTTTCCTGTCGAGTACATACATACAGTGATGATAATTCGTCTCGGCAGCCCTGAATTGCGGACGATATGGCTCGGAGGGAGTCGGGTCGCTCAGCAGCAGGTGGTTACTATCCTATCCTATCTTTCCAATCATATCAAGTCTCAAGTGTTAGAACACACTCAGCAGCGCGTCCCTATCGTCATAGGCTGGCCAGGTCCCAGGGTCCGTGTACTATTCGCTCACCGGCTGCCATGATGGCGTCGGTTCTGTGCTGATGTACGGGTCGTATGTATGCCACATGATTGCTTGCGGTCACATCGCAGGCGGCGACATACGTGCAGGCATGCCAATAACTACGAAAATTTTGACAGGTGATTCTCATGTCCGACTCTAGTGGAGTTAGGTGCTTGACTTGCTTTCTGCAGAACCTGACAGATATAATGGGGTTGCAGCCACGTATTCTCCAACTTGACTAGATTCAGTGATTCTGGTCCAAGGACTTCCGACACAGTGTCTACGTCCTCTTTCAATTTGGAAGCCCTAGATTGTGACACGACATGGAAGCGAGTGATGACTCTGAACATTCATTCATTTGTGAATAATGTTGTCACGTTGTGATCGTTGTTGAACCTTGATCAGATCCTATTAAGTATCGCGTTCGTTAGTGCAGCGTCAAGGCGCGTATGTATCAAACCTGGTGACTGGTCGCGATCGAATATAGCACACCTATGAGATGGCACATTCGAAGTATTAGAGCAGGCGCTGGGGGCGCGAGCCGATTGGGAATGGGTGTATAGCCGCAACGAGGGTATATTGTGGAAATACCGCGCTGATAACTGCGCAATCCGGTGTGGAGGCCGCCGAGTTCCCATCGCTTCCAAATGACACCTGATGGTGATGATACCTGGTGTTGGACGCCCAGCTGAGTTCTACCCCGAATCCTTGGTAGTGGAGAATCCGAACCAGTGTCCCGCAGCCACTATATCGTCGTGCTGGGACGCACTGTACCTGTAAACCGCGGTGAAAATGTGAATAGACCTGCCATCGGTAATGGCTTCATGTACGCAGGGTACGTGAGAGTAAGTGCTTGTTTCGAACCTGAAGGGTCGAAGTATTAAGCTTGCGCCATGATGCCAGAGCATATGGTTATTTTTGGCCAAGGGCTGCCAAGTGACGGGGTGTTTATCATCGCCGATGATCACAAATGTATACAAATAACCGGATTTGACAAAAATTCCACAGCTCCCCACAGCTTGTCTCTTCTTGTCTCTCCTAGGCAGGCCCCAGTGTTGACGGGCCGGATCATGGCCGAGGAAGACGCTAATGACCTCAGTCTCCCAAGAGTTTCCAAAATTACGTCGAGCTGGTGGGTACAGTTAATTATCTTTACCACTCGGAAGTCGTTATCGTCTGGGGTGGGGAGATTGGAATTCGGATGAAAATTCGGCCTATCGCTTCATTTCTGCAGCGATAAGATAGTTGCGTTGCGGCGGGACAGAAAGTTTTTGTTTCAGCTTCCGTCTAGTCGATCAGTGAGCGCGACCCGACCTCAGTTTCTCAAAAATATTGCTGATAGCTGTCGTGGCTGGGCCCATGTGCTCACAAGGTACCGATGTTATCAGAGGCTAAGAATCGGTCTGGGGAGCCATTTATCTTGATGGCATTCTCCAAGCGGTATCTTCTTGAGGCGGTACAAATGGAATTATGCAGGGTCGTCACGATCGGAGGTCGTGAGGCGCAGAGCCGCTCCATCATTTTCAATTTCCGCCCCAATTGGGAGCGCAAGACATGGTCTGAATCTGTGATCGGTATGCTTTTCTCAAGATACCCTTCCGGCCCTAGCCTGTATCTAGGGGTCAGCCGCTGGCTGATGAGCATCTGAACATAAATACCAGCATCCTTATTCGGCACTTCCCACATTTCCCTTCCTCTCACTGTCAGCCCTTGTCAGTTCCATCCCCCCGTACCTCTTTTGCGTACCCGGCCATGGAGAACAAGAAGGCGGAAGAGAAATTCGATGTCGCGAGCACAAGCTCGGACGCTTCCCCCAAGGTGGAGTTTTATGACCCATCGAAGGAGAGTATCTGGACTCGTCTTGGTTTGTCGTTTGAGAGCTTCAAGCGTGCTCCGGGAACAACGGGGTGCGTCACATTCGTCTCTACCCTCATGAATTATAGCTCACACTTCACCCATCCACAGTGGCATTCTCATCGAGGGACAGTCTATCGAAGATGCGGAGAGGATGAGAGCGGATAATCCAATGCTTCAGCAGAAGATGAAGCCTCGTCATCTGCAAATGATTGCTGTCGGTATGTCACGAATAGGTATCCTTTGCATGATCTCTGTTATTCATCACACGCACACAGGCGGCAGTATCGGTACAGGTCTCTTTGTAGGCTCAGGCTCGGCTTTGCATGCTGGTGGTCCTGCTGGTGTCTTGATTGCATGGATCCTTATGGGCATCATGTTGATTAATGTCACTCAAGTAAAAGCGTCATCTTGGATTGAATGAAGTTTTGACTAACAATTTTGACCTAGGCTCTCGGTGAAATGTGTGTTTTATATCCGGTATCAGGTGGATTCTATACTCTCGCTGGACGTTTCTTGGACCCTTCCTTCGCCTTCGCCATGGGATGGAATTACTTCCTGCAATGGGCGGTTGTACTACCCCTCGAAATTACAGTCGCCGGAACAACCGTACAATACTGGCATAAAGCTGCGGAAGTGCCACTCGCTGCCTGGATCACCGTGTTTTGGGTTGTAATTGGTAACTCCGTTTGTCAACGTTAAATCGGCCTCCAGTTTTAACATCTTCCAGTCATCGTCAGCATTTTCGGGACGCTCGGTTTCGCAGAGGAAGAGTTTTGGTCATCATGCCTGAAACTACTCGTCGTTGTTATGTTTATCTTCATCGGAGTGTAAGTCCCCCACCGCAATCCGCAGCCTCGTTCGTCTTTTGACGGTCACATCATTCAGTATCTGTATCGCGGGTGGTGGTCCCAAGGGCGGCGAGTACGATCACTATATTGGCGGTTCAAATTGGACGAACCCAGGTGCATTCGCAAACGGCTTCAAGGGTGTCTGTGCGGTATTCGTGACTGGTACGTGTTCTGTCTCTTCGTACAGGAATATTCTCATTGATCATTCTGCTTATGTATAGCGGCGTTCTCGTTCGGTGCGAAAGATGCGTTCTGGGACTATAACATCTAACTAACACTCGATTCGACCAGCCGGTACCGAATTGATCGGTCTTGCTGCCAGTGAGACCCCCAATCCTCGTCAGACTATGCCAGGTGCCGTTAAAGGTACATTCTGGCGCATTGTAAGTTTTTCGTGGTAAGAGGCCGGTAGCATTTCTGATTGGTCTGCACAGACCGTCATCTATATAACATCTCTTACGATCATCGGCCTTTTGGTTCCCTACAACGAACCCAGATTGCTTGGTGGAGGAGGCGCAGGTGTGTTGCACGATCCTTCGTATCCGAATATATCTCACCCTGTATCCAGCTGCTTCTCCTTTCGTCATTTCTCTCGACAATGCCCACATTCCGGGACTCAACCGTAAGTGTCACTTGATGCTTATTGTCATATTCGTAGCTAAGGTGGTCCTGTAGACTTTGTCAACGTCACTATTTGCATTTCCGTCCTCTCCATCGGCTTGTCTTGCGTGTACGCGGGATCCCGGACGCTCACTGCACTCGCCGAGACAGGATATGCGCCCAAAATCTTCGCATATGGTACTATACTTCCTTCATCTGTGGAACAAGTCCCTAATTCTTTTCCCGCACAGTCGACAAATCTTCCCGCCCCCTGTGGTCGGTGCTGGCCGTATTAGTTTGGGCTCCCCTTGCCTACATCAACGTAGTGTCAGCTGGAGATACCGTCTGTGAGTGTCTTCGAAGGTATTGAACCAGGAATCTGCTGAGGTTGAATCACTTAGTCCTTTGGTTGGTTGCTATCTCTGGTCTCTCCACAATCTTCACGTGGATGTCTATTTGCCTTTGCCAGTACGTCAATCTGCCTGCGACGCGATAGCCTGTTGCTCATCTTGTCGCAGCATCCGATTCCGCGCAGCTTGGGTCAAGCAAGGCCACTCCGTAGAAGAGCTTCCTTTCCGAGCTATGGGTGGTGTCTATGGTTCTTGGTTCGGTGTCATCCTTCTCACCCTGGTGCTCATTGGCCAATTCTACATTGTAAGTTGTGTCATTGAGTCGTAGTCCGTTTGACGTCTGATCATCCGCAGGCTGTGTGGCCCATCGGTGGCATTAGCAGTAACCCTAAGGAGGTTGCCGAGGCCTTCTTCTGTGCGTTCCCGAAAATCGTATTCTCATGACTTGCCTCTAACCATGTTTTTGCTTGCAGCTTCCTACCTCGCGTTCCCTGTCATGATCGGCTTCTGGGTCGTTGGTTACGCTTGGAAACGAACACTACCTAAGAGGGCACATGAGATCGATCTTGACACTGGTCGCAAGAGTTGGCTCACCGTCGAGGAGATGCGCGAGGTAAGTTCTAACAAGCATCTACTATAGGCGTATTCTTTGTTTTCTAATTTCATCTCATCTGTCTAGTGGCGCGCTGAGCGCAGACGCGCACCTTTCCACATCCGGATGTACCGCATCCTCTTCTCGAACTAAATTCATCATCATCGCTCTCTCCATCTATCGCTGGGGGGGTTGTGATTGTACGTTTCGCTGCTATACCATATACTTTGTTGCAGTCCATGCACATGTGCTTTTAGCTTGTTCAATACTGCGATACCATAATCTTTTTACGCATACCAACATACCATTTGCTCACTCCACTTCAAAAGGGGCCTCCGGCCTCTTAGTCTTGAGTTGCGGCCTCGGCGGGTACGAGTAAGCAAGTGTGCCTCCCTGACGACTCGGATCTGTGCCTAAGTTCTCACAATGTTATTTCCACGTCGCATACCATGCGACATGCACGGATACACCTGTGCTTCTTTTTCAGTATCTCCACGCGGTTGTGTGCAGGCAAACGAAGTCCGGCCCTCATCGCCGTGCCCATGCCGTGAAATCAGAACCCACCATCATCACAGTCGTCCAGCCGTTGCAACTTTCTTATGGACGGCGCCCCTCTTTCTGCTCAGGGTCTGGATGCTATCAGCTGGTACACAAATCAGGTTTAGTGGCCATAAGATCAGGCTTCGCCTACCTGTTTGGGGCGGGGCACGCTGGCCGTGAAATTGCTGGACTGCATGTTTCTTCAATTTTATCAACTATCTTTCTTGGACGAGAACGATTGACCTTCAATTCTTCCTGACGTTCTTCGCAATTTATCGTGCTTAGTAGGGGGACATCGGGGGCTCAGTGCGCACGGGAGGGGAGCATGTTTAGATTGATATTCTGATATGCTCGACTTGGGTAATAAACATTTGGTGTTCGGATGTAGAGTTGCACGTAGCCAGGGAGTCTTGTCGATCTCGATGCTCTCTTGTGTGATCAGGGACACTAGGACATATGAACCAGTGCTGTGCGCCGGTTCTACATCATAGACACGGAGGATCCCTTTGGTAGAGAAAGAGGGCGATTAACGTCTAACCCCATCACCAGCGGCAGGACTATCCCATATATTATCACAACGGTCGCCAGGCCCGAGGGGTTCCATTGATTCAAGGAGCGGATCTGGATTGGGATTGGTGGATTTCGAGCGATGAGTGTGCAAGTTATCAAGTTTCGACAGCAAGTATAAGCCAAAGCACCGTCAGACGCGATATACGGCGCCGGCGCGCGGGAAGAAACCGATGGGAGCCAGGGACTGTTTCGTTTCGAGATTTATCGTGTTGGAAGGATCATATACAATATTCACTAAAAAAACTGGGAAAGAGATGAAAGAAGGGTTGTAGAACGACCCGCCATCTTCTGGGAGAACACATTTCAGCAATCAACGATAGAGAGAAAGAAAGCACCTAGATATGACCTCTTATAGCCTCTAGAGCCCGGATAGATTGGCCATGGTGAGTCAAAAGTGGTCCTGACAATGAGAAATGACCAAAGCCTCTCTGACGAGTTCTATAGATCTTAAGAAAACGTGCCTTCTTATCAGATGGGGAGCGCTACTTGTATGCTCATGATACACGTCGACGGCTGTCGATGTGTGTGGAATTCAAAGCAAGGCAAGCCGCAAAACGAAGCGAACTGCTAGGAGCCTAGGACATACAAACGAGCGTGAGGTTCCAGCGCGTCCTTCAGGTCTTCTCGCAATTGGTGCTGAGGCTCCTTTTGAGGCTTAAGTGACATGGACGGAATATGGCACGAGGAACAATATCGGTGTTTTGACTTGGGAAGTGGAGCTCAAAGGGTTACAAGCCTTTACAAGCACGACTCGGACCAAGTTCGAAACGGTTTCAATTGTTTGGCTGAGCTTAGTTGACACGGGACCTTTGATTCCTTTCTTCTCCGCGGCCATGATCAGATTGTCATTGATCACCCGCAGTTTCAACCCGCTGTACGCCCGGCGCTCGTCATACATGTAAATGTCAATCGCGAACTCTTGCCTTTTATTTGAAGAGGACGGTACATACATGCTGCCACTGTGCCTCCTGTGTGAGAGCTTGATTCTCACTGGCAACTGCCATCAGGCCGGACAGCTTCTTGTGGCGTTGACATTCGCCTTTTCTTGCACATTTCCTCGTACCTGTATATCGACCCACAAACATGGCCGTCGGGTCAATCTCCAGCACGGCTTCATGGACAGAAAAGTTTTGACATGAATAAGGTCGTCCACCGAGGTACTTAATTACACAACAGACCTTCGACGATCGATGATCCATGTTGCAGGATTCAAATTTCTTGAAATTGTTCCGATTCGATTCGGCCAAGGTGGAAGGGCTTGATTATATGCTTTAAGGTATATTATCCATCACTAGAAACCATTGAAGTAACTAAAGTCCTTATGTCTACTGTCTAGGAACGTCGAGGCACCAAGAATCGAGAAAATTGCATACCAAACATCCAAGTCGACCCAACGGGTGTCATCCTTTACGCTGATCCTTCTTTCCTGGAGTTTTCGACTTCCTCTGTAATTGCTTCCCACCTGGAACGTCGTATGCCGGCTTCTATCATATACCCACCTTTGAATTTGTTCAGGATGACAGAATGATCAGGTATAAGGGGCGCGTTCCAGTGCCAGAAAGCAGTCATCTCCGAGCCAAAGTCAATTTCGTCAAGATGGCCGATGACTTGGTTAGAGAAAATCCATGAATCCGCGCCGCGCCGACGAGTAGGGATTCCGTTTCCGCCAATCGTAGCCACCCAATGGTTGTACGCCTGGATGAACGGAACGTTGCGTACTGCATCGATGCTTTGGCGATTCATGAGCGCAAGCTGAGCGATGGACTTGGTCGCGATCTCTTTCTTCGAGAGAGCTGGGCATGAGCACGGCATGATGCTATTATCTATAACTCATGTTCTCAGACTCTTTGAGCCATTAGACGATCTCGAGAGATACTCACGGGTATAGTTTTCGAAGGCCGGGTTCTTTGGGAGCAGCGGACTCCTGATGGAAATTGTCGTCGTCACACATACTGAATTAGCATCGGATTCTTTGAGGTAAGCAGTCTGGCAGTAGCAAGTTACGTGTCAGGATGTCGTCTGATGGGCTGACAGGTTGAGGTTGCCACATACCTTCAAGAACCACGCTACTAGGACATCTCCAGTGGAAACCCAGCCGCTTCCAGACTTCTTGATCTCATCCTTGACCTTCCGCACCATGTCCTCCACCACCTGCTCACCGAGGTACACCGCCTTCACCTCTGCCTTCTTCCAGAAATACTCATATGCAATACCAACTCCAAAAGTCACGACATTTTTCAGAGTGGTACCGACAAACTCGCGTCGGATATTTGCGAGAGCAGCAGGCTCCTGGTCATAGAGGGGCGCGGCCCCAGCGAGCTCCTTAAGGGTCTCCCGCATGATGTTGGATTCGGACGACACTGGTGGCGTCCAGGGCTTGCTGTTAAGCTCGGCATCTAACCCTCGGATGATTTGACCTATCCCAAAGGCGTCGAACACCCCATGAGGCACCGAGATTCCAATGCAGGCGCAGTTGGTGAGCTCCGTGATATGGATGGAAACAATCGGGGCGTTTGAGCTGGAGAAGGATCTGAGGGAGCTGGGGGTAGAAGAATGGCGGAAGAAACTGAGGGAAGGGCGGACAAGGACCTCGGTGGAGTTCTTGTCGAGAGGTATGATCGGCGCGTCTAACGGGACTGCAAGCTTGCTTGTGGTGAATTTGAGACGATCATTTACGTCGCCTGTCAGAGGAACCCGAATGCACCAAGTCGCAATGGTGGCATCCCATTCCAGGCGTCCAGCAAGCAGACGCCATTTGTCGACCAGTCGCTTCGCAGAAGCTTCTACGGCGGCGCCTTCCACACTCTTGAGCACATAGCCCAGCGTGATACTGCTAGTTTCTACACCATTCTGATCGAGGGCGCTGAGGGGTACGAGCATAGTGTTCGGAGCGGTGTCCGCCATGGATGCCTGCGGGGAGTTCAAGTTATTCCGACGACCTGGTCGTGAACGTTACAGACCCCAATATCTCCCTAATTGTCGCTACTTGAAATCGCGGGCGCCGTTGCGTCCCTGCCTGCCCCTGCCTCATATTTGATGGTGCGGGTGCAAAGCCCGCATGGACATGCGATCGAATGACGAATTTGGCACAGACACACCCTCGAATGTCCCTTGACACTGGGGGCAAATGAGCATAATATCCCGGGAAAAATGCTAAACAAATGTAAGAAATATTCTTTATTTGAAAAGCATTTTTCTCCGTGAAAAATACAGAAAATATTTAAACTTTGTTCACCATAATTCCCAAGAGAAAACCCAAAACAAATTTATAATATGCTTATCATTTTTCTTGTATATGGTTTATCATTTCTCTCAGTTATATTCTAAATTTAATCAAGTGAAGAATTTAGATAATATTTTAAATTAAATAAACATTTTTTGACAAGAAAAATCCTGAACAGATGCTACAAAGTTTCAAAATTTGTTCTGCATTTCTTCAACATCATAACCTTCGCTAAATGCTAGATAAACTTGAAATCATGACCAAGATTTGTTTTCTATTTGTCTTGAATCATGTTCACAATTTGTTCTCCATTTTTCTTGATCAAAAACATATGAAAAATGGTGAACACATTTGAAATATTGTTCTTCATTCATTCTCAATATTTCTCAGTCCGAAATACAAGAAAAATGATGAACACATTTAAAATATTGTTTATCATTTGTTTAGACAATGAAAAAGATTTTATTGCAGAGAAAATTCTGAACAATGTTTTAAATTTTGTGCTGGGAAAAATGATGAAAAAACCTTGAACATTATTTAAAATGTTGCTTGCAGAATTGAGCATCTTTCATGTAGAAATGGTGGCATCAGGTACAGCCATCATGAGGTTTGCTCAGAGTGCAGTCTTGACCAGCCTGGTATGGATTTTGGTGCTGGTTTTGAGGTGAGTAATCGTGGGGGTGTTGACAGTATGCGAGACAGTTTGACCGTGGTGCTCGAAGTTGTGGTTGTGAACAGTAATCAGGCATCCTTGAGTAAACATGATGTTTTGCAGTGACAGCTTTCTGAAGATGTGTTTTCTAGAAACGCGCAGTGGTTGACCGGCCTCAGTTTCTAAAAACCTGTGTTGGTTTGATGACGAGTTTTTTAAAGATGTATTAGGGTATTTCACAGTAGTGGATTTGAGGCGGATTTGAGCTGGATTTCATTTCGGATTTGAGATGCTTAGCCTCGAAAACCGGGACTTCCGGGTCACCAATTTCGTGGCTGATTTCAGCTGGATTTGCCCGCCACAGGTCGGCGGGAATTGGAGTTGTTGTAAATAACTTCCTTGTTGTTGACCGTGTCCAAGCTGAGGCCTCTCGTTGCGTCGCACGGTCATGTCAGTGCTTATCATGCAGTGTGGTTTCTAAAAACTTGCAGTAGTTGTTGTAAATAACTTCCTTGTTGTTGACCGTGTCCAAGCTGAGGCCTCTGGTTGCGTGGCACGGTCATGTCAGTGCTTATGCAATTTGAGGTCCGCTGAGTGTGCCACACCGCCGAAACGCAGATTTCAGCTGTTATGATCAAAGTTGAGTTGGTTTTCGTGCTCGTTTCGAGTGAACTCCAACTGTGATGCCAGGCGGTGACATCGGGCGTCCACGGACTTCTCGTTGGTTGAAGCCGGGTCCGGAAGGCAGAGCTGCTGGGTGGGTCACCTGTTGAGGTTCCCTGCCCACACGTGCTCCGGGCGCGATGGCGGTCGCGCCTAGCTGTAACCTTGCTAAGGGGCAATGTTGTCCTTTGCAGGACTTTTGTGACCCTAGAGGAGGGGTGCTGTCACCCTACACAGGGGCGGCGGTGTACGCGATGTACCGTAGGTGAGCAAGGGCTTGGAGATCCTTAGGGAGGGTCGACGAGGGGGTAAAAGTGTGCTTGTTGTATTCTAAGGGAGATTTCGGAATACAAAGTATGATGACTAATTGTATACTACTGTTGTCCATGGCCTTTGGGCATGTCCAGTGGCCCAGTCCAATACACCACCGTCACACCAACTCGAAATCAAGCCCAAATCCGCCCCAAATCTGCTACTGTGAAATACCCTAATAAAAAAACCAGGCCTAGTCTTCGAATGACTGGTTTTGAAAGACGTGTTTTCTAAAAACCCACTGATTTTCTAAAAACATGCATTTGATTTTCGAAGAACCCACCCAAAACCCACCTGAGTTTTTCAAAAAACCCGCGTTCTTTTTTGAATGACCAGTTTTTTAAAGGTGTGTTTTTTAAAGACCAGCATTGGTCTTCTAAAAACCAGCTTTAGTTTTCTAAAAACATGCATTGGTTTTCTAAGAACCTGCCTTAGCTTTATAAAAAAAAAGAGGCGTTTTCCAAAAACGCACATTGGTTTTCTAAAAACCAGCCTTAGTTTTGTAAAAACCCACATTTGTTTTTGAATGACCAGTTCTTTAAAGCCGTGTTTTCTAGAAAAGGTGCAGTGGTTTTTTCAAAACCTGCCTCAGTTTTGTAAAAACCCATGTTTGTTTTTGAATGACGGTGTTGGTTTCTGAAAAGGTGCAGTGTTTTCTAAAAACATGCAGTGTGTTCTAAAAACTCACAGTATTCAAAGCCCACAGTAGTTTTCTAAATAAAAACCTGTGTTGGTTTTCTCAAAATGCTCAGTGGTTTTCTAAAAACATGCTCTATTTTCTAAAAACGCGCTCTAAACGACTGTTTTCTAAAAATGCATAGTGGTTCTCTCAAAACGTGCAGTGGTTTTCTAAAAACCCACAGTGGTTTTCTAAGACTCCATGTTGGTTTTCTAAAAACGTGCAGTGGTTTGTAAAAACGTGCTCCGTTTTCTAAAAACGCATAGTGGTTTTCTCAAAACTTGCAGTGCTTTCTAAAAATGCACAGTGGTTTTCTAAAAACGCACAGTGGTTTCTAAAATCGTGCTCTGTTTTCTAACATGCAGTGGTTTTTTAAAAGCCCACAGTGGTTTTCAAGAACTCCGTGTTGGTTTTCTAAAAACGTGCAGTGTTTTCTAAAAACCCGCAGTGGTTTTCTAAAAACGCACAGTGGTTTCTAAAATCGTGCTCTGTTTTCTAACACGCAGTGGTTTTTTAAAAGCCCACAGTGGTTTTCAAGAACTCCGTGTTGGTTTTCTAAAAACGTGCAGTGTTTTCTAAAAACCCGCAGTGGTTTTCTAAAAACGCACAGTGGTTTCTAAAATCGTGCTCTGTTTTCTAACACGCAGTGGTTTTTTAAAAGCCCACAGTGGTTTTCAAGAACTCCGTGTTGGTTTTCTAAAAACGTGCAGTGTTTTCTAAAAACTTGCAGTGTTTTCTAAAAACGCACAGGGGTTTTCTAAAAGCGCGCAGTGGTTTTCTCAAAACATGCAGTGGTTTTCTAAAAACGCACAGTGGTTTCTAAAATCGTGCTCTGTTTTCTAACACGCAGTGGTTTTTTAAAAGCCCACAGTCGTTTTCAAGAACTCCGTGTTGGTTTTCTAAAAACGTGCAGTGTTTTCTAAAAACTTGCAGTGTTTTCTAAAAACGCACAGGGGTTTTCTAAAAGCACGCAGTGGTTTTCTCAAAACATGCAGTGGTTTTCTGAAAACATGCAGTGCTTTCTAAAACTCCGTGTTGGTTTTCTAAAAACGTGTTGGTTTTCTAAAAACTTGCAGTGTTTTCTAAAAACCCGCAGTGGTTTTGTAAAAACGCACGATGGTTTCTAAAATCGTGCTCTGTTTTCTAACACACAGTGGTTTTTTAAAAGCCCACAGTGGTTTTCAAGAACTCCGTGTTGGTTTTCTAAAAACGTGCAGTGTTTTCTAAAAACCCGCAGTGGTTTTCTAAAAACGCACAGTGGTTTCTAAAATCGTGCTCTGTTTTCTAACACGCAGTGGTTTTTTAAAAGCCCACAGTCGTTTTCAAGAACTCCGTGTTGGTTTTCTAAAAACGTGCAGTGTTTTCTAAAAACTTGCAGTGTTTTCTAAAAACGCACAGGGGTTTTCTAAAAGCGCGCAGTGGTTTTCTCAAAACATGCAGTGGTTTTCTGAAAACATGCAGTGCTTTCTAAAACTCCGTGTTGGTTTTCTAAACACGTGCAGTGTTTTCTAAAAACTTGCAGTGTTTTCTAAAAACGCACAGGGGTTTTCTAAAAGCGCGCAGTGGTTTTCTCAAAACATGCAGTGGTTTTCTGAAAACATGCAGTGCTTTCTAAAACTCCGTGTTGGTTTTCTAAACACGTGCAGTGTTTTCTAAAAACCCGCAGTGGTTTTCTCAAAGCGCGCAGTGGTTTTCTAAAAACCCCCCCTGGTTTTCTCAAAGCGCGCAGTGGTTTCCTAAAACTCTGTATTGGTTTTGTGAAAACATGCAGTGGTTTTCTAAAAACCCACAGTGGTTTTCTCAAAACGCGCAGTGGTTTCTAAAAACCTGCAGTGTTTTCTAAAAACCGACAGTGGTTTTCTCAAAGCATGCAGTGGTTTCTATAAACGCGCTCTGTTTTCTAAAAACCCACAGTGGCTTTCTCAAAACACGCAGTGGTTTCTAAAAACCTGCAGTGGCTTTCTCAAAGCACGCAGTGGCTTTCTCAAAGCACGCAGTGAAAACGTGCAGTGGTTTCTAAAAACGCGCTCTGTTTTCTAAAACTCTGTGTTGGTTTTGTGAAAACATGCAGTGTGGTTTCTAAAAACTTGCAGTGGTTTCTGAAAATGCGCTCTGTTTTCTAACACGCAGTGGTTTTCTAAAAGCCCACAGTGGTTTTCTAAAACTCCGTGTTGGTTTTGTGAAAACATGCAGTGGTTTCTAAAAACGCGCTCTGTTTTCTAATAACCCACAGTGGCTTTCTCAAAGCGCGCAGTGGTGTCTAAAAACCTGCAGTGGTTTCTAAAAATGCACAGTGGTTCTCAAAACGCACAGTGGTTTCTAAAAACCTGCAGTGTTTTCTAAAAACGCGCTCTGTTTTCTAAAAATGCGCAGTGGTTTCTAAAAACCTGTGTTTGGGCACTGATTTTCTCAAACATATATTAACACGTAAATAGTACAAATGGCAGCATGGGGGCACGGCCATGTGGTCACTGGTGTCGGGCATTGTAGGCCATTTGTCATGGCTGTCCTCCATGCGTTGTTGCTGTCCTTCATGGCCTTACACTGTCCTATTGCAACAAAGGTTAGTCTTGATTTCATTTTACCTTTATTAATCATTTACACTCCCCTATTGCAACAAAGATTCATTTGTCTTGTCTGGCTTCCCTGATCACCTGCAGAAGGTATTCAGACACCACAACCCTCGCTCCAGCCCCGTACGCGCCCCGCAGCCCCGTGTTGACTGCCAACAACCCATGTTGGTTTTCAAACGCCGAGTTTTTTAAAGATGAGTTTTCCAGCATTGGTTTTTCAAAAACCGGCCTTAGTTTTCTAATGACTGGTTTCTGAAAGACATGTTTTCTAAAGCGCACTTGTTTTCTAAAAACCCGCCTTATGAAAAATGCACAGTGGCTTTTTCAAAATGCACAGTGGTTTTCTCAAAACACGCAGTGGTTTTCTAGAAACCCACAGGGGCTGCCAAGTGACTGTGAAGGCCGTCAAGGCAGCTGTGCAAGCCGTCGGAATGGGGCGGCTGTGGGCCAGATCATTCAAAGTCCGCACTCGACGGATCTCACAAAATCTAAACTTGAATTAACAAGATATTCTAAACCTCAACTACAATCATTCAAAAATCTAATATCTAAGCACACAAAAATTATCGAAACAGGCCACCATGGCTCGCTCACACGGTCATGTTTACCCAAGGACGCCAGACACAGCCCACAACCACACTCTGAGCAAGACTCATGATGGCTGTACTGGATATTTCTGCATGGAAAATGCTCAATTCTGCAAGCAACATTTTAAATAATGTTCACGATTTTTTCATCATTTTTCCCAGCACAAAATTTAAGACATTGTTCAGAATTTTCTCTGCAATAAAATCTTTTTCATTGTCTAAACAAATGATAAACAATATTTTAAATGTGTTCATCATTTTTCTTGTATTCCGGACTGAGAAATATTGAGAATGAATGAAGAACAATATTTCAAATGTGTTCACCATTTTTCCTATGTTTTTGATCAAGAAAAATGGAGAACAAACTGTGAACATGATTCAAGACAAATAGAAAATAAATCTTGGTCATGATTTCAAGTTTATCTAGCATTTAGCGAAGGTTATGATGTTGAAGAAATGCAGAACAAATTTTGAAACTTTGTAGCATCTGTTCAGGATTTTTCTTGTCAAAAAATGTGTATTTAATTTAAAATATTAACTAAATTCTTTACTTGATTAAATTTAGAATATATCTGAGAAAAATGATAAACCATATACAAGAAAAATGATAAGCATATTATGAATTTGTTTTGGGTTTTCTCTTGGGAATTATGGTGAACAAAGTTTAAATATTTTCTGTATTTTTCATGGAGAAAAATGCTTTTCAAATAAAGAATATTTCTTACATTTGTTTAGCATTTTTCCCGGGATATATGCTGATTTGCCCCCAGTGTGACAAGGAACTCAGTAGCTACCAATCTGAAAGGGTTTACGATAGGTTGCGGTCAGCGAATTAGCGAGTGACGAGAAGATACTCAACGATGTTGCGACAAGGGCCTGGCTCAGAAGTATTTTAACCGATCGACAATATATGAGCGTGTCGTTTGGACGATTACCTTCGCATCCCTTCGTCCATCCCCCCAGCCCACCTCCCGCCCGCAATGGCCAGCTTGCCATCCTTAGATCTGACACTCGGCGCCATCGTGAGCCCTTTCTGACACGATCTTTTTTTGTGGTATGATAATAGCCACAATGTTCTACTCAGGTTGTCAGCACGTTCTTCTCAGTGAGTTATCCCAATCCTGGGCGCGTCCGATGGCATTATGACTCTGTTCTATGTAGTTTTTGACGATGGGTGTTATTCTTACTACATGTAAGCACGATTCACGGGAGCACAATAATTAGTTAAACAGAGGTTTCTTTCGCAACAGCTTGGCAATACTACACGAACTTCCCCAAGGATCGCATTATATTCAAGCTCCTAGTCGGCATTGTCTTCACTTTATCCCTGGTGGACACTGTTGCAGATGGGTACTGGTGTTACTTATGGACGGTGACAAACTACGCTCAGCCCCAAATTATGGCCATCCTACCAATGTAAGCATTCGAGCATAACTCATTGGCACGATGCTGAGACCTCTCTACGCCAGTTCACTCATCGTCGAAATTTTCTGCGTGTTTGTCCGTTTATCGCCTCACCATCTCGTTTGTCTGATATTGCTCTCGGGACCTTTACAGCGGCACTACGAGCCTTGTAGTCCAGACCTTTTTCGCCTGGCGGGTATGGAAAATTAGCCAAGAGCGGAACTGGATGCTCTCAGGCTTTATTGTCGCGATGTCCGTTCTTCAGTGGGGTGCGAATGTTTTTCTTGCATCAAAACCGCGTTTCCAACATGTCCCTGATACCACATCATGACTGCTTCTGCAGGCATTGTCCTGTGGGTGGTGGTTTATTGGTCCCAGCACCGTTCCTTGGCGGCCGTTGGTGGTGTGCTGTGCGTAACTGGCTATTCGTTCCTCTTTCCTGTTTGCTGATATGGCCCGACTTCCAGCCCTATAGGTCCGTACTTCTGCTCCTTCTTCTATCGAAGCCGCCGGCTAAATAAATATGGCTTCAGGATACATCTGGCTTGTTTCGTCAGTGTAAGTGCCTGACCTTGCCGGTTCCGATCGCTTGCACTAATATCCGGATTTATCCGCATTCAGTGTCGCGGACTTGACTATCACCATTGCTATGGTCTATTACCTTGGGATCAGATTGAGAGGCCAAACAGCGCGCTCGAAGACGTGATATGGATATTTTATGAGTGTCGACATTGACCCTGACTTTTTTTCTCTTCCGCCGGTATCAGGTCATTCAACCAAATCATATCCAGGACCGTGCAAGCGAATGTTCTGTCCCTTCTCAGCCAGGTTGTGACATTCGCTCTTTTCAAGGCGGATATTGGGCTGTACTTCTGTTTGTAGTCCTGCCGTCGCCTCGTGTGTTGAATGCCCTATTGACTTCACTTCGTCCAGTCCTGAATGATTTCACTGTCGTGAAGGTACGTTATATGGAGTGTAGCCCTGCTGTTGATTCTCACATCGCCAAAGATATATGCATTCTCCCTCATTGTTTCATGTATGTCAAACCATGTTCAGTCCCCGAACCTACCTTGATAATCATTTCAGTGAACACAAGGAAGAGCCCCACCGCTATCTTCAATACTACAGAGTCATCACAAACATCACGGCCAGGAGGGATCTCATTATCGAATTTGTCGTCTAATGCTCGTGGAGGAACTCGCCCTCCGCCCACTGTGTCAATTTCAGTTCGGTAGGGAACATTCCACTCTATGATTGTAAAGAATTACAAATAACGGGATTCGGTACTTGCAGGCAAAATGTCGATGTTGACGGTGACTCTTGGGAAGCCAATCAATCATATGCGACGCATAAAGTAGACCCTGAAGTGGTAAGCTCTTCTTCCTGATGTCTCACTCAAGCTAGATCTTTACTGGTTGTTTCCTTATAGGGTCTGTCTGCCAAAAATGCCAAAAGCAATGGAGGGTATTGATGACCATTCATGAAATAACATATTTGACTCTGGAAGAGGATGTTCGTGCCATAGAATGGTCTCGTTTGCCGCATCAGTTTTGCTGGATTTAAAACATTGTTGCGACCGAGACCTATTATCCCTTCCCTGTTCATGCACTACTTCTAAACATTGGATACTTTTGGGGCTTTGGGTCGGAGAAACGTATACCATCGCGTTACACCGTTATCTCGTCTAATCGTCGTTTAATACTAGTTACTACAGTACTTTTTTTGTTTCACAACATTCACTGCTCACCACGTTCTTTGGATCCATCAAGTGCATTGGCTACTCTGAGTTCGATGAGAATTGTTGCGCCGCACGGGGCTCAGTACGCGGCGACAGATGGATGGACAAACGCACGTCGCAGTCACGACTCACGACTCATCAACAAAACGCGTCTGTGCTAAATATCACGTGGAGAGTCGCGATACACGTGACAAAGTTTGTTTTGGCTTGTCAACAAACCAAGTTGGAATCGATTTCGGAATCAACGCGTCTCTGCTCCCCTTTTCCCGCTCCCACCTACTCCCCTTACCTCTCCTCGTCATCTCACCGTAATTATGCCCAGAAAAGCAGCCTCAGCAGCGACCGCAGGTGCAACTGATGGCGCCGAGCCCCGTCGCTCCTCCCGGATCAAGGATTTGCCTAAGCCTGAGCCCGTAGTCAAGAAGCCAGCCAAGCCCAGAGCGAAAAAAGCGGACAAGGAAAAGGAAGACGAAGGCGAGGCTAAGGAGGATAAGCCCAAGTCTAGCAGGGGCAAGAAACGCAAGGAGGCTGACGAGGTCAACGGGGATGCTGCAGCGGAGGGAGAGGAAGGTGAAAACCCACCTCCTGCGAAGAAGGTTTGTTTCCGATCCTTACTCTCAAGTCGCGGTATTTGATCCACGTATACAGACCAAACCCGCTTCGAAGGCTGCTGAGAAACCTGCATCCAAGGCTCTTGAGAAGCCTCCGTCGAAGGCTGTCGCGAAACCTGCATCCAGAGCGTCGGTCAAACCTGCATCCAAGGCATCTGTGAAGCCCGCCTCCATCGCTGCCGGGAAACCTGCATCTAAGACATCTGTCAAGCCCGCTTCACGAGCAGGGTCCAAGAAACCTGCCTCCAAGGTTCGTGTTCTCTCTTGGTCGCCGGCGTCGATTTCGGGATTATGTCCCTATTTTCTCTACATCGCTTGTATAAAACCTTTTGCTGATATTTTCACATCCTTGTGTTTTACAGGCAGCTCCAGTTGAGGGACAGGAGCCTGCAGCCGCCCCCGCCGTCGGCGAAACTATCACCGAAGAAACAGAGGCCGAAACTGCGGCTGAAGAAGTTACTGTACGTTTGTCACACTCACCTCACGGAGACATTCTTTCTGATGGGCCTTACTGCAGGCTTAAATTGTCCATTCGCTCCGTCTCGTCCATCCATGTTATCTTGTATCCCACCATTCATCACGCCGTAATGTACCCCCTCGCCTAGGACGGACGACTGGATGGGCATTGTACATCATATCTCTTGCAACCCCTCAACCTATCCTCGGCAGCCCCCACACGAAGGAACGAACGATTCCAGCCTCTGTTTATTCGTCTCGATGTCTTCCAAAAACCCGTCGTGCTTTCGTTGTCTGCTTTCCTTTTTATATTTCCTCATCTTCTATATCACTTAGCGTATCCTCCTGTCTCTCGTCGACATGTGTCTGTGTGTGTAATGTGTGTGTATGTCTGTAACGCATTAGGTGTACAGCGTACGGCATCTCTCTCGCCCTATCATATCCGTCCTCACATGTACCACTTTCTTGTTTGTGACGCCTTCCTCTCCACTTCCATATAACACCCTTTTAAAGGTTCTGTCTTGCGTGTTCTAGTAGCTGCCTTTCTTATATATTGTAGCTGGCATTGCCAGTTTGGCACGACGTGAACTTCGGCACGATACTATGGGTATATGGAGAGAACTCCTACTTACGAATGTTCTACTAGGCTAGTATTGCGGTGGCAAGTGCAGCCCAAGGGTTATATACATGTGCTAACATTAGTCACGCCTATGCATTATCGTCTCTAACCAACCATAGTAAGTAGTAGCTATGGAATGTCGGACGGCAAGCTCGAATCTCAATTACGACTTGGATCTCCACATTTCCCACCGCCGCCACAGCTGGTGAGAAATCGACTCTTCCCAAATCATAGAATCTGAAATCAGGATTGAGATCTGAAAGCCCTGTGCTTTGAGTGACTCAAATGGCTCCGAAGCCTCCACTTCGTCCTCTACGATTTCCGAATCGATGATGACAGAAAGGCACCTGAGCGAGGACACTCTTTGGATAGTAGTCGTCGAGGCCGCACTTTCGTCAGCGACTCGGACTGATCGCCGCCTTGAGCGGACAGTTTTGACTAACTGATCGCTCGTATCAGCCCATTCGAGAATCCTGTTCGCCTTTACACTGAGGCTGAGGTACTCAAGCCGAGGAACAACAAGTGCATGATCAGCCTTATGGGGGTCGTGGTACAGTGCTTCCAATAGCTCGTCCAGGTTGATATCGGAATCGATATCCAGAGAGGTGAGTTGGGTGGTGGTGCGAAGGATTTGCACAAGCTCATCTGCATCGAGCTCGGCGTTTTGGAGGGTGAGTTCCGTCAATTGTGTGTGCGAGCAGAGCAGCAGTATCGGATCCACAGCATCCTGGAACTGCGTATACTCGTCGTCGCACCCCAGATATAGCGTTTTGAGAGCTGGGAAGGAAAGTCCTCCAAGTATCCCTTCAAGAGGGGTGGCCTCGACAAGAAGGAGGGTGAGGTCCCGAAGGTGTGGAAACGATGCGGGCCGGGGCATGATATCCCACATCCCGTGCAGAGGGATCGGGGAGAGCTCAACCGCGAGTTCTTGGAGCTGTGGACACTGCCTACCGATTTCGTGCCACGCATCAATAGAAAGGGACCTTGAGATGATGAGATGCGTCAACTGTGCCCAAGGGAAGCTCAGAGTAGCTGTGTTCAGTCTCATGTTCGGCATGTCTAAAGCAAGTCGTCGAAGTCGAGGGGCGGATTCGAAGGATGGATATCGTGGGCGGGCCTCTGCCATGGAAGCAGTGTAGAAATAATCATCAGCCGATATTCGGACGCTCTCCAAGAACGGCATATGACCCTCGTGTAGGTGGGCATAATTGATAAGTTGAAAATCATCGAACAGACTGAGATCCAAGAGACGTGTTTGAGGGTGTAGAGGTAGCACGAGGCTTCTTGGGGTGTGAGAAACCGCCTCAGTGCGAATGGTGAGGGAAAAAGAGATTGCATGTTGCTGAATGGCCTTGAACCACAGCGTTCGGGCTTCAGTGATCGTTTGCACTGTTTTTGCACTGTGATCTTCCGATAAGATGCCCTCAGTGTCCTCACAGATATCCAGTGTATCCCACAGCCGAGGCGTCGCAGATGCTATCTCCCTCCACTGCGAACAGACGTGACAGAGAAGGAGGGGCGCAGCTCTGCAATTAGGAGCTGAGTCGTACTCGAGGCAATGCATGAAGATTTCTTGCAAGATTTCTGGCGCGATCTCGCTAATCAGAGAACGTCCTGCGGTTCGTGAAAGCTCCGAATTTGAGCCTGATTCGCGCTTTTCCTCGGTGGAGATCGTGACATTTGATGGCGATCCTCCAGGGCCTGAGCCTGATGCGTTTGCAACTGCATCGAAGCGGAGCAAAAAGATTCCGTCAGCGGTCATAAGTGTGCATACTTGCATGAAGAGGACTCACGATGGAGAGTCATCATGCGATGTTCAAGTTGCTCCAACCCTGTGAGCCAGTTATATAGTTTTCTGTTCAAAAGTCTTATGTAAGAAGAAATCGATCAATGTAAGAGTTGGGCATCGATAGAAACGAAAACGAAATATCATGGTAGGTTCGGGTTGGCGGTCATTGAATCAGGAGCATGTGTTCAGAACCTTTTGCGGCCCGGGATAACCACACTCGTTCCAAATCGATTCAGAAGCTGGCACGTTATACATAGGTGAAGGCAAAAATGAAGTAAAACTTACCAGCGTGGGGAGACGAGGTACTCTATGCACTATACATTGGAGGCAATGGTCGTCGTCCGTGAACCTTGGTGAGCACACATGCCACAATGTGGTTCAGTCGGTCGCTTCCGATGTACTTTCCCACACCTGGACACGAGGGAAACCACTTGTATCGAGATTCGATAGGTTGGTTTCCGTCAACTATGTCAGTTTTGCAGATCAGACTTCAAAGCTTCACATGTGCCGGGTAAGCCTTGTTCAATAAATAGAATTCAGAATACACATCCACAGCTATGTCATAGTCCATGATAGCGCCCATCAGTCATGGCAGACATCGACATCGACGCTGGATGGCAGACCTACAACCATCACGATGAACGACTCTGTAGCTCCGTATAAACCAGCTGTATCACGTCCTGGCTTGGTCTCAGGCCACAATCATGGACATTGGACAGTACGTACTACTTCTATTTATGACGGTGTACCACCGCAACGTCTGACTCTGGAGCTCGCCGCCAGCCCTTCTGCCTTCTGTAACGAAACAGAAAGGATAGCAGGATATGCACAGATCTGCCGCGAAATCGAAAAGCTCGAAGCACAGATTCGAAACTGGTACAAACGACATAATACTCTTAGCCTCTCTTCTCGTCTACCCGCAGAGATTCTCTCCTACATCTTCCAATGCGTTGCGCAAGCCGAGCGTGGGGAAGAACGCATGAGGAGGCTAAAGTGGGTCCGTGTTACGCATGTGTGCACCCACTGGCGCCATATCGCACTAGAATCGCCGAGGCTTTGGACCGACGTCCCATTCGTAAACACGAAATGGGCGCCGGAGATGCTCAGGCGCGCTAAGAGAGCGCTTTTGACGGTCCAAGCGGAGGGCTTGAAAAATTCGGGCACATCAAGGATGTGATTGTGTATCTTCCTCGAGCCCAACAGCTCTCGCTATTTGACGGTACGCCAAGCAACGACAGAACTGCTTTCCACGTTGCTCTTTCAAAATTGCGGAGTGCCCCGTTTTTGGAGATCTGCAAAGTTCATGGTGATTTGCACTCGGAGAACTCAGCAAACACCCTCCCCGTCGAATTCCTTAACGACCCACCGAAACTGCGCTCCCTTTCTCTAAAATTCTACGGTCTATCGTGGCTTCTTCCCTCCTAAACTCCTCTCTCACCACTTTGGAACTCTCGGAGACGCCCCGGGAGGCTCAGCCGTCCATGGCCCAGCTCATCTATGCTCTTGAGAGAACAAGGAATCTCGAAGTCCTAGTTCTATCGTCCGTGTTTCGCAATGACGCGGATGATGCCTTGCCACCTAGTCGTAGCGCGCACCTCCCTCACTTGCGCTCCCTCCAGGTCGATGCCAGTTCCACCAGGTGCCGAGAACTCCTTCGGAATATCGTATACCCTATGGACACCGCAATAAAACTCTGTCCTTTCCCATGGCCTGGCTTTTCTGACGGCTTCTCCGATCTCCGTGACCTGGGTCAGCTCCTCGCCGGCCGCATGCACCCCATCTCTTTCCTCGAAGTGAAAAGCCGCATGCTGAGCTTCTTCGAAATCCGGACCTGGAATGACACGCCGAGCGGGGGAGTGCAGTCCTGTATGCGCCCTCCAGGAGAAGTACCTCGTATCGATATCCATCTGAAGACAAGCGGCCACCGTCTGCTTGTGATCAACGATCGGGTCCTTGCAATGGCAGCATTTTGGAATGCATTGCCTCTGCAGATCCTGAAGGCGCTGTACGTCAGCAGACTGGACATGACCGCGAGTCACTGGGTGGATAACTTTGGAAGCTTAGAGCGACTCGAAAGTCTGAACGTTGTTCGGTATGGATCTGGGCTCGTCGAAGCTCTGTCCGTGGACGCGAAGTTCAACGCACTTCAGAGTCTGGTGGCACGGAAGTGGCAATTTGAAGGGCGGAACATTGGTGCTGTCGATGCTAATCGGCTGGTAGCGTGTTTGCACGGTCGGAAGGAGCGGGGGGTGGGCCTTCAGGGGTTTTATCTTTACGGTAGCTCCCAAGTTTCAAATGAGAGGTGGAGGCGATGAATGAAGCCGTGCGGAGGATGGAGTGGAACGGATTTGAAGGGTTTTCCGATTCAGAGGCGGAGGAGACAGAGGGATGTGGATCGGAAGATACGAGTTCGGAAGACAGTGATGATGATGACGAGTACGAGGAGAACGACTAGCATGCGCGAGAAACATGCGAGATGACGAGTGGAGTTATAGGCGGAGAGTTACTGAAGGACGGGTCTGTTCTCGTCCTGTTACCATGAAATTTCATTGTGCTTACATTCGCGTTACTGACCCACAGGGTCATGGAGCTCCCTACATGCCATTATGCGAGTAACCATTCGGATCCTCAGAGTTCATCCAATGGACCTTCTTGCCAGTGCGAGGGCGCTGCACACATAGGATCTACCGATATATTCAGATTGCGCGTCATCTCGCGAGAAACGTGCGGTTCAGGCGGCGGACTTGAAATAATGCTAAGGGAGGGAGCTACGTCGTGTTTCCAAGACATAAATTGATGCTTCTATCGCCATGATATCACACTGGATCGGTCGTTCAGACAATAATAAAACATCATAAGGAGGTGATTTCACATCGAGAATATTTCTTGCCTCATACGGTCTAGGAGAGCGGCTACCTTGAGAGGTGCAAATAAAGTGAATGAAAAAAGTGGAATCCGCATGGGCATGACGGAGGAAAGAACTCCTGGAACTTCACAAGTCCAAGGAGTTGTGTGCCACGGCATCGAAACCGACTTGAATAACAGGGCCGCCGCCATTTAACCTTCTCCACTCTCCCAATGTTTTGGGCACGAGTTTAGACCCTAGCCCCGCCTCGCTCGCTGTGGGTGCACTCATTCCCTTCAAAACCCTTTCCGCAAGACTCATTATCGGCTTTTCCAATCGCCTCAGCCTCTCTGTCTGCAGCCGATACCGATCAACAACGGAACCACCTTTGCCTTCCGCCATCTCCAGATCCTGGCTATCCTCCAACCGTACCCTGTCCGCCTTGAGTGCTGGGATGGAGATTGGTGGAATAATCGCTTTCTGCTCGAACATCAGCTTAATTCGAGCATCATTGGCAAGTGAATTCCTAAATGCCGCCAGAGACGTCTGATTGATTGGTTGACTCATCCTCTGTCGAAAACTCGACGGAGACAGAATGCTATCGCTGTCACTAGACTGATTGTGAGGAGGGTCCCGGGGACCACCGCCTGGTCGATGGAACTGCGCAACCACTAGAGCCATTCTGGGCCGTGCGACAGGATTCTCCTTCCAACACTCTTGCATGAGCAACCAGATGTCGTTCGTCAGCCCCCATTCGCTCCACGACGCGCTAAAGTTTTTTGGCCGCAAAGGACGATAGCCACGAGTGACATGGAGCATCACGGCCGTATCACGCATTCGAGGGAAAGGAATGTCGCCCGTAAAAATCTTGGAAGAAATTTCTAGTACGAAAAGGGGGCGTGGAAGAGAAGGACGGTACCTCGTAGCAAACGCATGACCATGCGTAGATGTCACTAGCCTTGGTGTTCTTCGGCTGCTCGTCAGTATCTGGATCGAACAGCTCGGGTGCCTGCCATCGCACAGAACCTCCTTTAGAGGCTGCAGACGAGTGGGTTGTCCATGCGGGTATTTCCGAGTCAGAGACGGAAGAGATACCAAAGTCTGCTAAACGGGCTCTTCCCCCATCGTCAATCAAAATATTTTGCTATTGAAGAAGTCTTCAGGGATAAACAATTGGCAAGGAACATAATGATAACATACACTCTTCAAATCTCCGTGGATGATGTCGTTGTTGTGTAGATACAACAGGCCCTCAGCCACGTCAACTGCCTGGATAAGAGTGGCAGTTCGGAACTCTGGAAGTCGATATGTATGGTTCCACATACGAATTGAATACGGGAGCCATAGGGTCGGCTCTTCAGATACTTTTCCATATCCCCTGCTTCCATCCAAGGGGAGACCAGGCAAAATCGCCGCCGGAAACGGTGTATTCCATATATCGGAAGGACATTAGGGTGCGATAACTGTCCCCACAGTATAGCTTCCTTCGAAAATCTCTAGGAGAAAACGAGCAACATCATACATAATACTCGAGACTCGTGACGATACCAATACTAACCTTGAAGAAATCTTGGTCCTTCGTGTCTTGGTACATTCGTACGGCTTTCAGACACACTTTCTGCCCGTTGAAGTAAGCCTCGTATATATCAGCAAAGCCACCAGACGTGACCGGATCCTCGCCCTCGGGCACAACATCCTTGAGCTCGTAACACAGAGGATAGAGCCCAGATTTCGCGGATAACCTCTGTGTTGCAACGATGAGTCTGCGTCGGAACAGGTTGTCTAGATCTCCCGTGTCTAGAACCTGGATTTGGACGTGAGTAAGTATCGACAAGTAAGATAACACAGACTCGGAGCGGGCACCTGTTGGAACATGTCCAGGACCTTCTGTGCAGTCGAATCTGTGCAGCCCAGTAGTTCTTTATACAACTCCACCCCGTGGAGAATGATTTCGAGTCTGGAAATGATGTCCGTAACTGCAGACCTAGAATCAGAATCCAGCTTTGGAGGACTGAAGAAATAGCTATCATCTCTTGGAAATCTAGGCAGAGCTCCGTACCCACCTCATATGTATCAAGCGTAAGTGTCTCCTCCTAGGTGTTCTTCAGGTTGCTACCCCCTCAGTGGTTCAAATGATACGGCGAAAAAATGGCTTGGGGAGCGGGCGTAATCGAGGTCGACGCTTGAATAAGGCTACAGGACTCTGCCCAAGGGCTAAAGATGACTTGCACAGCATTGAGCGCCATACCCCCCTATACCCCCATTCTTGTGGCAGAAGCTTTCCCAGGACCTTGCTCTCAGGGAAGACCGCATGAGGGTCACGGTGTCGTGCACCAATCTGTTGGTTGAAGAAGAAAGGTATGATGTCAAGACTGAATGGAAGGATACCAGACGAATTTAAATGGCTCACTTGGATTGAAGTAGCACAGGATGAACCTACGATCTTGAGCTGAGCGTCCCCGGCGCGGCTATGGCGGCCAATAGTTGACTCAAAGTTGACCAACCACCGGTCAGGGAATTGCCGCCAATGTTGTATGGTACACCGGACTTCGCAATTAGATCAAAACAATGAGGTCGCATCATAACAGATAGTCCTCGCTTGCGACATCTCAAAATGACCACTATTCTACTACAGAGCTTGTGCAGTTGTAGCAACAACCCGATGGTTTCCCGTCGATGAAAAAGCCTTCAAGTCCTTTGGAACTCAGAACTAGTACTCAGAACTCAACGTTCAACGTTCAACTTGAACATCCATCAACAGTTCCGTTTTTCTCCTTCCCTCTCCCTCACCCCCGTCGTCGCCCTTTTACTCTCCCATGCCTGGTCTACCCTCGAACTCCCATTTCTGTCTTCACTACGACCTGTGTATCCGGTGTTGGATGTCGTATGATGTTTTTCTATCATTGTAACAACCGCGAAGTCTGGAGACCGCGCGCTGGCTCTTGGATTCACTGAAGGCACAACCTACGGGCGTGGCGCGACCTAGGACCCCATGGATGGACTGCCGATGTGAATCCTTTACGTACATCAAGACATGGAACATGGACAGGGCAACGGCATTTGAGGATACCAGGACCAAGGACTTGGGCACCGCAAGACCAGGAGGACTGAGCTACCACCGAATGGTTTTGCGAGCGTACATGAACCAGGAGTCCGGGACATTTTCCAATCGAGGTCGGACCTATTCGCTGGGGACGAGAATGGGATCAACGAAGTCTGGGATACACTTATTTGGCTTCCGTATTCCTTGTTGGCCGCGAAACGCACCGACCGTCATGCCCGCCGGTGGAGTTTCTTCCGACTTGCGGTGGCCGAGCTGCCTGATATATCTATCCCTCCTCTTGCATCTTTCCCCGATGTGAATACTCGAGGTCTCGCCGACATAGCCGAGGACTGGCGCCACAACTATTGGGCGGCGACTCGCGACCGTCAACCATATATTGGGAATGGTACCTCAAGCAAGATGGACATGACAAGCACCATTCAACAAGTCTGGCGGTTGTGTCGTGCCTGGTACCGTTACGCCATATATACTGTAGCTACTTGTTAATGAAAGATAAGATCGACTTGAAACGCTTGGACAAAGCATAGAACGGGATTTTGGAGGTTATTGTCTGTGATCAGCCTCGGCCCACTTCATGACTGAAGTAATAGATCGCGGACTTATGAAACAAGTCAATGCGTGGCGGTTTACTTCCGAACGTCCCTAATATTAGTAGAAGTAGCTGGGTTCGACTGCCACCTTGGGCACCTATATCGAGGCTTGTCGTCCCGACTAACTTCTTTTGCTCTGTAGACGCTGACAGATTCTTCTCCACCCTTCTCCCAGTCGCCACTGCTCACCCGAATCGAAGTCCTGCCCGAGTTCACCATGCCCAAGCACTCAACAGCTAAACGGCATCAAGACGCACGATATATTACACACATCAAGTAAGTAAGTAAGTATGCACGCCAGCATGTCGAATACAACGCCTAGAGGTACATACATACAAGCCTGAACGTGAGCAGGGATGGGAGAACAAATGAGGCCGACTTGGGCGTTTTGAATGTAGTAAAGGCGCACTGGGCGGGGGATCGCAGAGTCCTGGGACGTGCGACGAGAAGATTAAGTATATACGTGTGATGCGTGACGAGTCGTGTACGGGCCATGGTGTGAGATGAGGATAATGCGACGAGACGGGATTCGATGCGTGGAGAGTCGAGGACCGATGCGTTGATACATGAACACGACAAGATGATGAAGCTCAACAAACCCCCCCCAAAAAAAAGAAAAAAAAGAAACACCAAAAAAACCTCACACCCTCCCATAACTCCTCGCCAGCCCCCTCCCCATCCCATACCCCGCTCCCCCAACATCCCCTTCCATAACACCCGCATACCCCCACCCCCACATCGCAGCCTCCAACACCTCCTCCTCCCCCACATACTCAAAGTCAAACCCATCCTCGTCGCCGAACCACTCGGAGCTCTTCTCAAGTGGGCTTTCGGGTATCACGTCCAGCCGCGAGTGCGAGCCTGAGGAGTGCGAGCGCGAGCGGGGGTGGGAATGGGAAGGGACGATGGGCGGGTTGGTTGGCCCCTTCTTCGGATTGGGCGTAGGTTTGGGCTTGGAGTGCTTGTCCTTCGGCAGTGGCGCAGGCGCAAGGTAAAACGGCACAGGCTTCCTCAACACGCTCCCCCTCCTCCTCACCTTCGACCCAGGAGGCGGCGGCGGCGCAGGCCGACTCGCCACCAGCCCTGGACTGGGAAGGGGCACCACCACGCGCGGGGCGCGGTGCGGGGAGGACCCGCCTTCCACCATGGAATCGCGGGTGTATGCGATCCCGCTCTTCTTCCTCCTCCTTGTCGATAGCTTGGATGTGCTACGCATGTGGGAGTGGGGCACCCGGGGCAGGTCCTTCTCCTCCTCCAACGACTCGGAGACGGGGGACGGACCGGGCGTGTGCAGACTCTCCTCGCTCGTGCTCCTAGAGCCTGAGGAAAGGGACAAGGACGGCTCCGACCCCTCCTCCTCCTCCTCCGAACCAGAGTCAGAGGAAGGCGAAGGCGGGAAGACGAGGCGCAGGGGCACGCCCTCCCCCAGTGTACGGCGGAGCCTCTCCATCTTGGCGCGGCGCATGGAGGGGGCGGCGGGGTGGGGGATCGTGAAGGTGGGGGAGGGATGGGGGCTCTCTGGATCTTCCGTGTCTGTGTCTGTGTTTGTGCATAAGGAGGCTGGAGGGGAAGGGGAGGAGGAAGGGGAGGAAGAAGGGGAGCCGTCGAGCGGGGGCGTGCGGCGGTGCATGAGTCTCGGTCTAGATCTCGGTCTCGGTGTCACCGGAGACGCAGGGATACTCTCCAAGTCAGGAGGCGCCGCGAGTGCGAGGCGGAGCATAGGTGGTTTACGCGCGGGCCAGGTGTCGTGCGCCGGGAGCGATTTGCGCGAGCTGGTGCTGGAGGTGGATGTGGATGTGAATGACGAGGTGGTTGAGGATGCGGAGTCGGTGCTTGCACGGGATGAGAGGGATGAGGAGCGGAAGTGGGAGTCCATAGAGGCGCGGGAGGAGGAGCGAAGGGACATGTCGTCGAACGCAAAGGGGCCTGTACAAGTAGACAAGCCACGTTAGTTGTAGCTCGGAGTTGGACGAGACCGGGGAAGGGAAGAAGCAGGTGAAAGGGGTGCAGAGAAGACACGAAGAAGAGGAGAAGGATGAACCCACCTAGTGGTCCCGCGTCCTCCTCGACACCATGACAGTCGACAAAGTGGGGCGTAATCCCCAGAATCCGCCCGAGTTTCTTGCTCGAACGCACGAGCCGCATGCGCTGCGCTGCACTCAGTGCATTCGTCGTGGGCGGCGGGGCGGGGAACAGCACGATCTTCCTCTCTTCCGTAGTGGTGGACATAGCGGCGTAGGGGGGGGTACAGAGAAAGTACAAGACAAGATACAAGAGACACGCAACGACGGAACGCCTACCAGTGGGTCCAAGTCAAAGTGGGTAAGTATACAAGTCCTGCTGGCCAGTTTACATACGCCGCAGAACAAAAAGGCCCCATAGGCTTAGGTGGGTCCCGGCCGGGTCAGCTGTTCGGCTCCAGCCTCCAGGCTTCTCGTCTTCCCTCCGCGTCCTGCCACGAGGCTATTGTTCTCGCCTCTGCGGTGATACATTCCCCGTTGGCGAATCGGGCGAGGATGTCGGGGGAGACAATAAAACCAGGGCACATTCGAGCTCGGGTATGCATGTCACATGGTTCCGGGATTGTGTTTTATTGTCTCTCGGGCTGCGAGTGAAGGATATCGATAGCAAACATTACAGATTAGGATTACAGGACAGTCTAGAATACATCTACACTAACAACACAACGAGCGAAAGGCCTAGCCCAGCTCTGGGTATCCCACATCTAATCTAATCAACCAACCCAAACATCCTCCCAATCACATCCTGCACCCCCTCCATCCTCCCAATATCATGCCCCCCCCTCCTCGTCTTCAACAGCGCAATCCTCCTCCCCTCCCCATCCCTAAACTCATCCAGCACCCCAAAATGCTCCACCTCCGTCCGTGTGACCAGCGCCGCCCTCTGCACCGCCCGCGCCGCCTGATGCGTCGTCAGGGTGTGCCAGGGGGAGGAGGAATTAGGGAGAGGGAGGAGGGAGGGGGAGGGGGAGGGGGGGAGGTAGGGGTCGAGGAGGGCGTTGAATATGACGGAGGAGTGGGTGTGGGAGATGTCCCAGTCGTCTTCGGCGTGTGCGACGAGGACGGAGCATTTTATGTCCTGTGTATGCATATACCCAAGTCAGATCCCTATCCCAACGAAAAGTGAAGAAAGAGACGTACGGGCACCAACGTCAGCGTATCGAAATTATGCGCAATCGACCACGTCAACACGCCTACCCCTCCATCAGCACCATATCCAACCCACAAGAAAGACACCAAAACAACTCACGCGGGACAAACGGCAACGCCGCCAACGGCTTCAACAACGGCACCACCCCAAACAGATAATACTGCCCCATCAAATACCCAATCGACGAAAACCCACTCAACAACACCATCCCCCCCACCCCCACCCCCTCCCTCCCCAACCTCGCCCCCAACAACCCCGCCACCGCCGTCCCCAGACTATGCCCCACCACCACCACCCTCCCCTCCTCCGCGCCCATCCCCACAAGGTACTCCCACGCGGCAAGGGCATCTAGGGCGACGCCGGAGACGGAGGGGTGGCCGGAGGAGTCGCCGAATCCGCGGTAGTCGAGCGCGAGGATGTTGGTGTGGAGGCGGGAGGTGAGGGCGGTGTAGAGGGCGGTGCGGAGGGGGAGGGCGCGGGTGCCGGTGTTGCCGTGCAGGAAGAGGAGGGTGGGGGAGTGGGCTAGGGCAAGACGGATGCGGGCGGCGTTTTGGGATTCGCGCTCGTGGGGGGAGGGGGGTGAGGAGGGGGGGAAGGGGAGGGTGCGGTAGAAGGGCTCGGAGAAGATGAACCATGCGCCCAGGGTGGTGTTGTCTGCGGCTTTCAGGTGCAGGTTCACCGTCTTTCCGGCTGTACGAGGTATCGGATTTTCTTTCCTGTACAAGAAGAGGGATGCTGCGACTCACGCGCAAGCCCGTAATTCTCAGGATGATCAAACCCATTATACCCAAACCAATCAATCCTATGCGCATACACCACACTACCCACACCCAAATCAGTCTCCCCACCAAAAAAAAAACAAAGGAAAGTGATAAGACGTACTGCGTCTGCACCCACGGCGTCAGGACCATCAGCACGATCGCGCCATACGCCAGCGCGAGCCCCAAGAGGAGGAGGTGCGCCTTGAGCAGGAGCTTCGTCGCGGGGTGCTTGGTCTTGCCCTTGCTCATCGGTTCCCCAGGCCCTATAACATCTTTGGAGGTGCCGCCTTCTGGGGTCGTGTGCCCAGTTATCGATGTCCCTGACATCATACGGTCGGGGTGGCACTAAGTGGAAGTTGGAAGAGAACGAGAAAGAGCAAGATCAGAACCGCGGGTGGTTATGGGAGGAAGGGTAACTCGGTGTCCGTCACGAAGAGATGGGCATCAGTGGTCCTGTACAGTTTCCTGTGGCGTGCTTGTTTCAACGAGCAATCAACGAGGATGCAGCGTTACCCCGGACGGACGGGGGGCGTTGGTAAACGGCGACAAACAACCGGCAGATGGATGGACGTCATTCCTTTTCGAGAAATTTCGTGCCATCTCGAGAACGTTAGGACTGGTATGGATAGCTTGGACGGGGAGAGGGGATGCATCGTTATCGATTTGGTGTTGCAGGATCCGTACGGATGTGTATATCTCGGGCGCCCCGGGGTCGGATCTTCACTCTGACACTGGACAGGCTACAGCCGTGTAAATCCCTTGATGTTGATATCGAGATGGTCCAACCAGCGCCGGCCGCAGTCTGTCCAATCCATTATACATTCAACGAGGGATCTAAGAGACTACACGAGATATATACACCCGATGGTTTGAAAATCCTGATTCGACCAGACAAAAAAAAGAGATCGATGTCTTCGAGAGGTTTCTGACCAGGCATCGAACCCGAGTACAGACCGGGCGCCGCATGTGTCAATCGAGGTCAACTGTTGGATTGTTACACCATGCTTGCTGGCTTTGGTGAGGCAGAGACGACGCCTTATATCACTTACTTATATGCGGGGTATGATCGATCTGTCCTGTCCCGGAAGAACGTGTGATCATTGGGGGTGGGGAACAGCGGCGTTGACTGAATATGGTTTGCATGGGCTTGGAAAGGTCGAGATGCTTCGTAACGCAGTACAAAATGTATATTAGCGAGAGTGACTACAATTCGTGATAACCAGAACATAAATTATACATCTCGATGCAGTGAAAATACCCCTTGATAGCGCAACCGCTATGGACGTCAACAAGCAACGAAGTAGAAGATACAGCACAAGGTACATTTACTCCGGCACAGTTCCAGGAACTGCTACTACTAGACACGAAGCAAACCAATCCACGACCGTCCATTTCCTGCATTCTATCACTTCATCAAATGACAAGCGACCAAATAACAGGAAAAAGAGAGAAGGGAGATCCCCCGACGACACAAGCCAATACTGCAGCAGCAAGGTCATCGCGCCTCCGTGTTGCAAGCAGAGCACAGAGGACAAGGGCGGCAAAAATTAGATAACCAAGAATGGAGGCGGTGCCTCCATAATAGTGGTTAAACTATTAAGAACAGATACTACACTTGATCTAAGCCAAAAGGCCAGAGTGGTAAGGATTCACGATGAGCGGGGTAGCCCTTTATACCTTTTTTCAGGTGCGCACGGACCATCATCTGATGGAGCGCGATCGAAAAAAAAACTTGAGATGGCAAAGATCATGATTGGTTGATACTATCCCTCTTTTTTTTATTCTTCGACGACTGAACTTGCTGTGTTAACGCGCGCCCCAATGCCATAGTGCCAAGGAGTGGGGCGTTCAAAGCCTTGTGACTAGTTTTTAGCAGGCCGGGTTCTCGAGCTTCTGTCGGCCGGTACACCTGATTTTTCGTCACAATCTGATTGTCGCTGACAGGTATACATAGGTGTTCTTCGCGGATTTAAGCAGCCTTGCATCATTTTGGTATGCCGTAGTGGTGCCCCCAATCCAAGTGCTAGGATGCGGATGGCCGCCCAGGTGTAGCTTCACCTTCGACGATGACCGAGTTCGGCACCGGGCGACGCTACCCTTCTCTGCGGCGACGAATATACGTGGGCGCGCCCTTGGTTCTTCTGGTGTCCAACACAACTCCGCACGCTTCCCAGGATCGTCGCTCTCGCGCGTCGGCCGACTGATTAGGACGCCCCCATCACCATCATCGTGAGACTGTCGTTCATGTCCATTTCAGATATCGGGATAAGACGGGAGCGCAGAGGGGGGTACACACTAGCGTACAGCTATGATTTACCTGGGATGTTTTGGCCCCACGTACCTACATGCCTAGTAGGGTAGGGTTAGAGGTAGGACCAGTGACCACGGGGTCGGAGCGCCGCATTCGGCCGGTCACGGGGGGAGGTAGCATTCACCAATGCAGATGTCTTGATTGACAACGTCCCTATTCACTGTGTTCTTTTCTCGGGAATTCACGCCATATCATTCATACCCCCAGCGAATTTTCGGAACTTGGCCCGATCCTCTTCAAGTTCAAGTTCAAGTTGCAACAGTAACCGACCGCTTGCTTCAGTTGACACCGAGTTGACACGGCTATTTCTCACCTCACTTATAATCGCCTCGATCCTTGTCTACTGCGCTCACCCTCACCAGCCTCCTACCACTCCCAACAATTCAGACTCCACCTAGTCTACTCTACTCCCTCCTAGCTATGTCGTCTCCTGCTAATACCATCGCAAAGTCGGAAGCGAAGAAGCGCCCTTATCCATGGTGGCTAGGAGGTGTGTGGAATCGTCTCCTGCGTGGGGGGTTGAGGATCTGACAAGGGTGTTCAGGCCTGGCGGCGACCATTGCGGCTTCGATCACTCAGTACGCTGCATGTCCCCTCGTGCGATGAGGATCCGATTAACAGCGCTACCCCGCAGCCCTCTAGATCTCACGAAAGTTCGACTACAAGCCTCCGGCGATAAACGCATGATAGAGAGTATAAAGAAGACATATAGAACTGCCGGTACGTCTGCGTCGCACTCTGCGAACCCCGCAACCACACTCTGATTACGGCGTGTAGGAGTGCGCGGTCTGTTCGATGGAATCTCTGGAACGTGGATGCGTCAAATGTCGTACTCGATGTGCCGGTTCTACGCGTATGACGAGAGCAAGAAGCTGCTGGGAGCCGGGAAGGATGCGCCCGCGTGGAAGCTCGCCTTGGCCGGTAGCATGGGTGTGTACCCCACCACCGCCTCCTATTGTGTACACCCCCTGATCGCCCCCATCCTCGACTCTAGCGGGAGGTGTTGCAGGATTCGTCGGGAATCCCGGAGGTACCGCACCCCTTTGATTTGACACACTACTACTCCACATCTCCTCACCCTCACCCCCCTTTGCAGAGATCGTCATGGTCCGGCTGCAAGGCGACTTTGCGAAACCACCCGAGAAGCGGTTCAATTACAAGCACTGCTTCGATGCCTTGTTCAGGGTAAGCGCCTCGCCTTTCCCCGCGTTTTGACATCAGGGGGTGCATGTGATGTGATCGGTGCCTTCTTGTTGGGTCGTGTGCCCTACGTCATGCTCCCATAGATGCGCGCAGGACGACGTTCTGTTCTGCGGATACTGATGATTTCTGATTGTAGATGGTCCGTGAGGAAGGAATCACGTCCCTTGGTCGGGGCGTCGGCCCGAATGTGTTCCGAGCCATCCTCATGAACGCGAGTCAACTCGCATCGTACGTACACCAATCGACCCGTTATATGCGCCCTTTTCATCGTTTTTGTGCAGTTACGACTTCTTCAAGTCAGAACTCCTGAAGACGAAATACTTTGACGACAACATCTACTGCCATTTCACCGCCAGTTTCGCCGCCGTACGTCCCTTCTCACTTAACCTCGTCGCCAACTCATAATCTTTGTTATCGTCGTATAGGGCACAGTCGCAACGACCGTCTGCTCGCCTGCCGATGTCCTCAAGGTCCGTCCCACTCTCCATCCTCCGTCCTCCCCATCAACTAATACTGACACGTTCGGCAGAGTCGCATAATGAACGCCTCCGGCCCCGGGTCAAACGTACGTCCCCCTTCCCCCTCCCCCTCGCTTCCCCCCACCTCCTAATGTTGGGATCCGATGTAGTCGACGATGGGCGTGATCAAGACCTCGCTGAGAAACGAAGGCGCCATGTTCATGTTCAAGGGCTGGCTCCCCGCCTGGTCGCGTCTGCAGCCCACCACCATTCTGATCTTCTTGACGCTCGAGCAGCTGAAGAATCTTGTGGACTTTTCGAGGGCGAAGGGGCTTACGCTGGTCTGAATCTAAGGCGTCTGGATCCAATGCATATGCGAAGCGGACGTTGAGTTGTGCTTCGGACTCCGGCGGTAGTGGAGTTCGAGGGGGCTCCCAGGCGTGCTGGGGGGTCCCGGTTTACCCATACGATGTGGTTGTATATTCTGCTTTATCTACTTATTGATTGTTGTATCATAGTTCACCCGTTGGAGGGGGCGGGCGTGTACTTTTTTTGGTGTGCGAGTACTAGTATGGGGTGGGGTGGGGTGGGGAGTGCTTACGAATAGTCTTGATGAATGTGTATGTAGGATATGTTGTGTATATACTTTGGGTGTGGTGTACTGGCGTCGTACTGGGGTGTGTGTTTAAATTTATCATTGATCATGAATCGTTGATTTGGGCAGGTTAAACTGCGATGGCGATATCGATTTGTCAAGTATACTAGATCTGCTTGTGGTTTGAAGAAGGATTCGGGTCCGCGAGGAATGGTCCAGCTGCCTGTTCCCAAGTCAAACTTAACGGCGAAGGCCGCTATCATGACATTCCTTTCGAGCCTCCCTAAGTTCGATGCACACTGCAGCACCCGCTTCTCTGTGCTCATCATGGGAAAGCAAGCCTTTGACGCGTTCCGACACTCGGATCCGATACCAGGACTGGCAGTGGCAGGAGTGAGTCGCGACTGGTCACATGCAAGCGCGTTCGGCCTCACGCGGGCACTGGGCAGGAACCGTGACGGACGCGAAGCGCTTCGGATTTGGATAGACTGATGATGGGCCCTATGTTTTCTCTAGCTTCAGCCTTCGAGTCATCGAGGAGTCGAACGGTAGGCGCATCGAAGTTACTTACCTCCATCATCCATGCAGGAGTGAGGAGTCGCGACTGGGCACATGCACGCGCGTTCGGCCTCACGCGGGCACTGGGCAGGAACCGTGACTGGCGCGACTCGGAAGCGCTGATGTGAATAGACTGATGGGCGCTATGTTTTCTTCAACTTCAGGCTTCAGCCTTCGAGTCATCGAGGAGTTGAACGGTAGATCACGCCGCGCATCGACTCGGAGGTTACTTACTTCCATTATCCATGATGAATCGGGAATTCTAATTTGTGGACCTTCTCACACAGTAAATGACTTGATGTTTTTCAGCTCCAGTTGAAGAGCTCGGAGCCTCATAGCAGCGCTCGCAGGAGCCGACATAGTCGCACCGTCCAGCACGGAGCCTTTCTCCAGCGTTCTCCTAGCGCCTTCTTTGATTGTTAGGCGCGCGACTCAGTATTCTTCAACGGCATATCCCCGCCGCCCGCGTGTGCTCTTGATATCTCTCACGAACAGGCGAGTCAAATCTACGCATACCCAGCTCATAGCGTGGTAATCCACAAGAGTCAGGTCGGCTACCCCCTCCGGGGACCATCCTGGAGGTATAAAGGTGAGTTCGTCGTGCTATGATTTTTTCATTGTCCAAAGCAATTTGAACAATTACCTCTCTTCGTCATTCTCTCAAGCCTCTCCCTCAGTTAAGAATGTTTGCTCGCGTCTACCTCACCGCTCTCGTCGCCACTGGTGCTTATATGGGTAAATGCAACTCACTATGTCCGGCGAGCACATTGCTGACTTCACCGACAATTAGCTGCTGCAACCCCGCTCGTGTCCAGGGCCTGCAGTCGCACCTACGAAGTGGTGCCCGGCGACACCTGCGACGCCATTTCCTTCGCGCAGAACGCTTCGACGTGAGTCTTCCATACGCAAATTATCAGAATTGAAAAACCAGAGCTCACCATGCTTTAACACGCTGAAGGTACCAGCTTTTGATCAGCAACCCCACCGTCGATGACGCCTGTGACAACCTATTCGTCGGCCAGGTAACGAGCAGCAGCTTGCCTTGCCAGTTTATCAAGTAACGTGAATTGTCCTGCCTACAGATCCTTTGTCTCGGGGCTGTAGGACGAGACTGCACCACTGTTCGCCGTGTTGAAGACGGGGATAGCTGCGCCGTCATCCTGGAGGACGCTGCTATAACCTTGGATATCCTAAGGGCGAACAACGCTAACGTTGACGCGGAGTGCGCTAACATCTATCCAGGAGAGGTGCGCATGAATGCGTTTGATGCTCGATTGTGTTTGCTCATACTTTCTGTCCAGGTTTTATGCGTCGCGACCGCTCCCGTTTATGTTCGCTGAAACGCCGTGGTTCGGTTTGGACAGGGAATGTTAGGATATGTTCGGATACCATTTTTGGGCGCATTGTGTGTATTAAGGGATTGAGTAGTTTTGAATTTGCATGTACTTTCGAATTGTGAACGAGTTTTTATTTGGAAAATATCAAGAGAAAAGTGAGTATGTCACTGATTGTGCAATTCTCGAGCGTATAGCTGTGGTTGCTCTGAGCTCCAACGCAGAATCAGGAGTCTCTCTGATGCAGTGGATGATCTTGAACTGGAGATGTAGCCCGCAGAATCTTCACGAACGTCACTTGTTTTGACGGGCAAACGCGCATGTGGCAGGAGATGCATAGGCTGAGTCATGGATTGAAAGTATTTACAACCTGGTCTACATTCTCCAGCGATTAATTCTACAACACTGATAAGCAACCTAGGAAGAACCATCCCAGTCTACCATCGCCGCCAAAGGGTAAAAACCTGCCACAGTTCCTGCCGTCGTTAGGCATCCGCGAAGATGAAGCTCTTGCAAAACTGCGCCACGCGTTTGACGCTCCTCAAGAAAAAGCTTTAGCTGCATTGTTGCGGCGTCGTCGTCAAGAAGTTCCCATCCCTCAGCTACCAAGCAGCGAAGCTTGGGGAGCAGAGCTGGTCGATAGTTTAAGGACAGTGCCGCAATCAATTCATTGCGATCCCCGATATTTCGATCGACTCGCAGGTGTTCCAACCGTCCCAGCCTTCCAAATATATCCATCCATTCGCACATCTGGAGTTGAATATGGTGGATGTGAAGGGACGCTATATTCTCCAAGGGCAGTGTCAACCAAAGACTGCTTAAAGCTGTGAGAGGCCCCTCTGCTCCTAAAGGTCGGTTCGGAATGTCCATCGTCAGATAAAGGTCAGATGTGGACCCTGGTGGACGGAAATAGGTGCCCAGCTGATCCCAGGTCCTTAAGTAAACACTGTCGGATTCGTTGGTTACCTCTAGGCAGATAATCGGCGCAATGCGCCTACAGAGGATCTTCCCGAAAGAGGAAATCGGAGAATCGACTCCGAAGGTGTAAGGGCTTACTCTAACGGAGGTCTTGATGGGGAAGATGATGTTTCTTAGAAGGGCGGAGCAGTTGTTCAAGGTCGTGTGAATGCGTAGTTCGCGCAGATACGGGAGAATAGCCGGAGATTCTGCGTTTTCGAATAGGTCCAGAGAGTTTTCGAAATCTATAGTGAGGCGTTCCAGAACGCGGAACTTGTTGAGGATGTCGTTAAACTCGCGTAATGATGGAAAGGAGTCAGACGTGGATAATATGGAAAGGCTAGTAAGTGAAGGAAATTCCGGACAATTACTGGGCAACATGCAGCGCTGTAGTGTGAGGGTCTTCAGTTGAGGTCCCTTTGACAAAAATGCGCCAGGAAGCGTTCCGGTAGCCGCAACCTTGAAGCTGATGGTACACGTCTTGAGACAGGGGGATGCATGGATTTCCCTGAGAACCGTAGTCAGGCTCCCTTTCCAAACCCATGCGTAGCCCTGGAAGTATAATCCGACCTCCTCAACCCGTGACATGTGCTTCAGCAACAGCCTGACTTTCCCAAAGTCTGAAGGGTCCTCTAATTTGAACCACATGGTTAACGGTGCCGCACCTGAACGATGTAGCAGTTCCCTAGCGGATGGATGTGTTAAGAGAACGCTGCTCCATAGGCTGGGACAGGCGAGAGCAGCACAACGCCAGTGTCGGCATACATGGGAGATGCGGATCCATTTGAAATCGTCGAATACGCCGTCTATCAACTCCTTTCGTTCAGCCTCAGAGAAGAATTCGAAGATGGTGGAAAGGATTTCGGGAGGCAGTCGAGAGGACAGGCTCAGACTGTTATGGCGTTCATTCCACACTCGTATCGCTGCTTCCAAATTTTTGACTTCGCGCCGGATTCTTGCATAGCCTGTGTCCCTAGCCTGCTTTCCGCCGAATGAAGAGACACCAATGTCTGTTTCAGGATAAGTCAAAGGCTCTCGTCGTACTGGTGGCATGCATAATAGATGTCAGAATTTACCAGAAGAATCTAGCAGATGTGCTGTACCACGAGCAGCTTCGAGTTCGCTGACATTCATGTTACCAACCATCAGAGTTGACTATAGGTTGCGTATACGAGGTTTCGAAGGGCGTGGTTATGACAGAAAGCACGAGGTCATCGTAAGCCTGGGACTGGCCTTTATTGATACCGCTGGCCGTGATACTGACTCGGATTATGATGGTTTATAACAAGCTTCATCTAATTTTAAGGCCTCATCCCAGTAAACGCGGGACTTATGAAACACAGCCGTCTGCATACGTAAATGTATGTTGATATCTTTGCGTCGCCATGTGCGTGAGTTCGGGGAAGGAATGATCACAGTAGAGAATATTAAAACAGCATCAACGGAGGCACATTGCGAAATTCTATGATGAAGTCGTCAGTGATGGACGATTCAGTTGTAGATCATACACGAGCGCATTACCTGGCGTTGAAAGCGATCTACATTATGTTCGATGTACATGAAGAGTCGCTATCCCATTGACAGGGATCGCCGCGCTCATCACCTTGACTGCAGCTTCAACATTCACACCGGCTTCCGCTGTTACGAGCACACCATGGTGCAATACGTCTCCTTTCTTTCCGCGCTCACAATCCTGCTCGAGTGTCTCAACCAGACCGATGAAACCCGTAGGGTACAACCAGAAGATGACTCCCTTGCGCAGCACGCCATCCTTTGCTTTTCCCTGCGAGGTGATGTAACGTCGGATGGAGTCGCCGTTATCGATGTCGGAGATTTCATCGAGACAGTCAGCGGCGAGAATGGATTCGATCAGCGTATTGACCGCCGGATTATTCGCAACAGAGGACGGCGGGAGGGAGTTGGTAGCTGGAAGCCCGTCCAGGGTGGGCGATGATAGCGCTGACATTGATACGTGTCTCCTCCGATATTGCAAGGCGAAGGTTCGAAGGCGTTCAAAGTAGAGTCCCTCAAGGACAGGACCGTAACGTTGAATTCCAGGGTATTTGCAGGATCAGACATTAGGATAAGCAGTCAACTAGTCACCAGTTGCGGTCCCGAGAGATGTGACTACAGCCTGAGAGCAGAACATCGAGACCATGATGGTGGGGGCACGAGAAAACCACTAAACACAGTCAAATACGATCAACTATCACGGGTAATGGGATGCTAGCTCGCTGCTCATGCTCATTCCAATCCGACGCGACATGAGTTTTTCCTGGTATCAACTGCTCCCACTCTCCCGCCCGCGGCCCTCTCTTCCAAAGTTCCATGCAGCTGGCGAGTTCGGGTGACCATCTTGAATGGAAGACCTGTTCTGAATTTGGCACCTCGCGATGGCGATCGTCACAACAACTCTGAACTGTCAGACTACCAGTTATCATCTTCATCACAGGCATCCAGCGGTCTTTGACAGATACCCATACATCCTTGCTTTTATTTCCTTTAGCCACGGGACCTCGAAAATCCGAATATCGAAAGCTCAAGCTGGAGTTCATCAGTTCGAAGCGTTGGAGAGCCATGTGTCCCATGCCCTTGGCACGTCTTGGCACCTTCCTCGACGACCGTGGCGGTCGTCGGCAAGTGAACCACGTCAGATACGGAGCAACCCCTCATGCGATATCATAAAATGATATACATATACGAGAACCTCGCCTCACTTCCAGGTTTCTCTCCGCCTCGTCTTCTTCCTCCAAGGCTGGTTCTGGTTCATCTTCCTCTTCCCCTTTCTACTTGTCTTCTTTTCCCAGCTAGCTGGTTTCCCGGTCGCAAGCACATCTTCAGTTTCAAGTTCAAGTTCAATTTCGCTTGCCCATCGTCAATCTTTATATCCTATTTCGACCTCAAAGCCTAGACGGCCATGTTCTCCCGCTTCATCCACCTTTCTCTCCTTGTCTCCGTCCTCTCCAGCGTCTGCTTGACCTCAGCGGCGCCTCTTGAGGCTCGGCAACGCACGCGCAAGACCGCAAATACTGGGGCTAAAGCTGCAACGGCTAAGGCCACGGACGGAAGCACCATCATTGACAAGCAGGTCGTAATCAAGTGATTCTTGGATGAGCCTCTTGCCTTGCGTCCGGAACTGACTAGGTTTGTGATCAGTGGCTTGACGATGCGCTTCAAGGTGTCGGCACCAGCTGCGGAGTTGGTCGGCGCGAACGGCGCTGCTGCTGCTGCGACGGGCAATTTGGGAATCAATGTGCGCTAGGGAAATGTATGACGCCACTTACGCATCTGACCACGTTTCGTTGTTCCGTAGGTCCTGTTCCACGGCGACGGCGGGCAATCGTTCTTCGACTTCCCAGTGCGTCATCGCTTCACTCGTGTCCCGAGAGTCGAATTGCATATTGACTTCTGGATTCACAGAATCAAGGCGTCAACAACGGTCTCATGGGCGTTGCCTTGCTCTCTCCCGACCCGCAACTGCGCTGGGGGGGCTCCGACCCCAAAGATGCCACTGGTTTGGTCCGGTACGCATATCCGTCTCTAACGTCACATCTCATCCCGCTGACGCAGGGTACTTACTCCAGCCCAGATGGCGCAGCGCACAGCGCGGCAGTGAACGAACTTCTCACCACCGTAAGCTGATACCCATCATCGACAGTCACCTTGGGTATTGACAGAGCCATCTTCGGGATCCAGGAATTGCCGAAAGTCGTCAACTTCGATGCGACGAAGATTTTCATGGAGGGTGTCAGTGGCGGCTCGCTTTTGCTGAGTGGTAGGCGTCGGATCTTCTTTTAGCAGAAGTGAATGATGAATTTACATACGTGGGATAGGCTTCATGCTGCCAGCGTTCGGTGCATCGCTGGGTGTCCCCGGCGCTGTTTTGGGCTGTGGTGGACTTGCACCGTACGTCTTACCTCCAATTTAATTTCTTCCGACGGAGGTTGCTGATAAATAACCCATTTCTGTCGACAGAGAAGTCCCCGTCCAAGGCGATCTATCCAACCTCCGGCTGCACTGGCAGAGCACTGTCGATGAACTGCCAGATCTTCAGACATCGATGTTCGTCAAGCATTCCTTATGTTAATCATGCACGTGCCCAGGAAGTCTGACCCGCGTTCCGGCATCCTATGCAGACCTCAGGCCATCGCCGCGTACGAAAAGCTAGTCGCAGACGCGGGGCTGACCGATGCGCAGATCAGCCAGCTACAGACGGCTGATGCATCGCCCAATGGCGGCCATTGGTGTGTTACCCCCTTCATTCTCCCCTCGGCCCATGCTGATTTATGATTATACAGCGAGTTCGACCAGAAGGACTTTGTTTCCGGTGTCCAGCTCTTGAGCGACAACTACGGTGACATCATCAATGGGAAGGCGGCGCTCAATGGGGTCGCTGTCACTAATGTGAGTTACTTGTTTTTGATCTCATGTTTGCGTGTGCTGGTGATGCTGAATTGGGATGGACAGGGCGTTGTTGGTAACGAGCAACTCTTTGGTGCTGGTGCCACTAAAGCTAAGGCCGGCGCAACCGGTGGAAAGACTGCTGCGAAGACTGCTGCGACGAAGAAAAAGGCTGCTGCTGCTGCTGCCTTACTTCGCGGAGGTCGGAGGTGATCTCGCTCGTTTGGGTTTTTCGTGGTGCGTCTCTCGGGGTCCGGCTTCCGGGGCTGTGGTGTATCTGGAGTACGAACGCGCGCAGTATTGTCGTGACTCCGGTCGTGTAAATGGATCTGGCGTATTGGGACGATGTATGATATTGATCTGATTTCTTGAATCTTTGATCGTTTCGCCAGCAATGAGTGACAGATGAGGCCGTTTTGGACCATGGTGTGTATGTAGGTTCAAGTGAATTGTTTGCCTTTGAGGGTCTTTATTTTTTTTGTTGAGTTTAGTGAATGTTTGTTTTCCTTCCTACTTTTCAATTTCAGGTAAACGGAGGTTTCCGCTGACAAGAACGTGGCGAGAGCGTGGCCTCCGCTTGGCTCCAGGGCTTGGCCTCCGCTCTGATCTGCTCTGAATCCTGATCTGCTTTGATCTGCTCTCGAGCTCTTCGACACTTGCCAAGTGCCTTGGTCCGACATGTAAGGTGTTCTTAGCAAACTTCCAGCCACCCACACCTCAATCGGTGAACACCATTGAAATGTCCCAGAATGCAGCGGTCTCAGAAGTACTGTCCCTGTGATTCTGTGAAGCCCTCTCTTGGTCAAGCCGTCCAGGTTCCAAGATCACGCCAAGCCGACAGGTCCGCGATCCTGATTCGTGACAATCCCAATTTGTCATGTTTGCCTTTATAAATTGACATTACGTATACGGCTCTAGAGGTCGAAATTTTAGCAAGAAAACAGCTGGTCGTGGAGAGGTGAACATGTATGCGGCATGGCATGCAGGAGACCATCGTTGTATTTGAGTGCTGTCGGTGAAATAAATAATACGGAATCAGTGGATATGTCAGAGCCATCAGAAGTGGGCTGAAGTGTCCGGGGTCCCACGCTTGTGTCTGTGCAAAGTAATGCTTGTGAAGTTGTAAACGCTACCAGCGTCCACCACCAAGCCGCAGCTGCCAGCGGTCTCTGCCCCGTGCTCATCGAGCCTCCTTTCCTTCTTTTACGACTCCCCCCCCTCTGCCGTGCTGGTTCTCGGTATCAAAAGGCTCCACTGGCAGCTCTGACGGGTTCTGGCCCGATCACGACGTCCCCAGCACCTATCTTTCAGTAACATACATAGCCCATGTCCTTCCTGCGGCGAAACCACGTACCGCCCGAAGACCTCACTGACGAGGAGAACGATGAAACGATCGACCCCGAGCTGCGCCTGCGCACGGTACGCACGGCGGCGTCGGCCATCGCAGAATCCATAAAGTCGGAACAGCGCGCAGAGAGGAGGAAGAGTGTGCGGACAGGCTCCAGGTTCTTTCGCAGGAATACACACCCGAAGAGGCCGGAATCTGTGACGACAACGGATGCTGTTCCGACGAAGGAGGTGCCTGGCGTGCGGCGGAACGTGTATGTCAACTATCCGCTGTCGGCAATGGAGGTCGATCAGGATGGCGAGCCGCAAGTGCGTTATGTGAGGAATAAAGTACGGACAACTAGTGAGTTGTAATCATTTTTATAGTAGTAGCGGTCGTGCTAATCGGTTTCTTCAAAGAATATACAATCATCACATTCCTTCCAAAGAACATGTACGAACAATTCCGACGGTACGTGATTATCCAACATTTTCGTCAACTACATATCGTGAAGGGCTCATTTGTGTCCACAGTGTCGCCAATCTTTTCTTCCTGACCTTGGTCGTCTTACAAGGTGAGTTTATCGCTCAGCAAGAAATAACTTTCCCATAACGCTATTTCAGTCTTTCCCGTTTTTGGCGCTGCTTCTGGATCAATAGCCGTTCTTCCGCTAGCCTTCATCTTAACGGTCACTGCCATCAAAGACGGCGTAGAAGATTACCGACGTGGCACCCTCGACGAAGAAGTCAATACCTCCGCTGTTACCAAATTTGCAGGAGGCTGGCGAAATGTGAATCAACCGACCGATCCCAGGTCCTGGTTCGAAAGACTGTTTGGTCTCAATGCGCCTGGGAAGGTCACGAAAGGTGTGCGGAAGCTCAGAGATCGGGAGGCTGGGGTAGCGGGAGAAGGGATCCAGGTGATGCTCAACAAAGTAGGGGAATCGCAAACGAGCTTCCACACGGCACCGGATGAGATCAGCCTCGACTTTCCGCGTCGTGGGGCTGGTGGGAGGATGCTAGAGGACATTCAGAGCATCGACTCCCATAGTTACCCTCCGCAATCATTAGCCGAGGCGTCGAAAACTTCACTTTCGGAATCTTCAACGACGTTGGTCAAGAACTCGTCGGACCAGTTTGGCTCCCTATCACAATACCAGCAGTCCATACACTCCCAGTCGACGATCGGTGTGATTGATTGGCGGAAGCGCATAGGCGGCTCTGCCGGATGGGAGAGGACACTGTGGAAGAAGCTCGAGGTTGGCGATATTGTTCTTCTGCGGGACAATGAACAGGTGCCGGCGGATATCGTCGTTCTTTCGACGTCGGATGCGGATAATATGTGCTATCTCGAGACGAAGAATCTGGATGGCGAGACGAATCTCAAGCCGAGGAAAGCGGTCAAGGCTACCTCAGCCATCTCATCCGAGGAAGACATCGAACGGTCATCCTTCTACCTCGACTCGGAACCGCCCCACCAGAATCTCTATCTCTATCACGGAGTGCTACGGTACAAGGATCCGGCCTCGGGAGAGGTGAAGCAGGAGCCAGTGACCATCAACGAGCTGCTCCTGCGTGGATGCGCTATCAGAAATACTAACTGGATCATCGGACTGGTGGTCTTCACTGGCGCGGACACCAAGATCATGCTGAACGGCGGTGACACACCTTCCAAGCGGAGTAAAATCGAGAAGGAGACCAACTTTAACGTCCTGGTCAACTTTGGCGTGCTCACGCTGATGTGTTTGATCGCGGCGATATTCAGTGGGCTGGAGGACGCGAGGACGGGCACGAGCGCGACGATTTTTGAGGCGGGATCTGACCCGACGTCGTCTTACATCGTGAACGCGATCATCACCTTCGTGTAAGTGCTTTCAAGCACATTTTGAGTGTAGCTAAATATCGGGTCAACAGGTCGTGCCTTATAGCCTTCCAAAACATCGTCCCCATCTCCCTCTACATCTCCATCGAAATCGTCAAGACCATCCAAGCCTACTTCATCTCCCAGGACATCGAGATGTACTACCAGCCCTACGATACGCCTTGCGTCCCCAAGACTTGGAACATCTCCGACGACCTGGGCCAAATCGAATACGTCTTCTCTGATAAGACTGGTACCCTCACGCAAAACATCATGGAGTTCCAGAAATGCTCTGTCAATGGCATCTCCTACGGCGAGGGCGTCACAGAGGCACAGCGCGGTGCTGCAACACGGGAGGGCAAAGCCGATACACTCGACCCGCAGGAGCTTAACGAGAAGCTGGCGACACTCAAACACCAGATGCTCAGCACCATGGAACGCGCATTCAAAAACCGCTACCTGCAGTCAGACAAGATGACGCTTGTGTCGCCGCAGCTCGCGGAGGACCTCACGAACCGCAGCGGCCCGCAGCGCGCGCACCTCATCGCCTTCTTCCGCGCGCTTGCCCTGTGCCACAGTGTCCTTGCCGACCGACCTGACCCACAGGGCGAGCCACATCATCTGGACTACAAGGCGGAGTCGCCGGACGAGGCGGCGCTGGTGGCTGCGGCGCGGGATGCAGGGTTCCCGTTCATTGGGAAGACGAAGGACGGGGTCGAGATTGAGGTGATGGGGCAGCGGGAGCGGTGGTCCCTGCTGAAGGTGCTCGAATTCAACAGCACGAGGAAGCGCATGAGCGTGGTGATGCGGGGGCCTGATGGGCGGCTGGTGTTGTACTGCAAGGGCGCGGATAGTGTCATTTATGCGAGGCTGGCGAAGGACCATGATCCGGTGCTGAAGGAGCAGACGAGCAGGGATATGGAGATGTTTGCGAATAATGGGCTGAGGACGCTGTGTATTGCGTATCGGTTCTTGGAGGAGGATGAGTATTTGACGTGGTCGAGGAAGTATGATGATGCGACGAATGCGATTGAGGGGCGGGATGAGGAGATGGATAAGGCGAATGAGTTGATTGAGCATTCGTTGGTGATTCTGGGGGCGACGGCGTTGGAGGATAAATTGCAGGAGGGTGTACCGGAGGCCATTGAGATGCTGCACCGTGCTGGTATCAAGCTTTGGATCCTCACAGGTGGGTTCCCATCTCCCCACTTTTTGGATTCGCACGCTGATACATTCTCAGGTGACAAACTGCAGACCGCCATCGAAATCGGATTCAGTTGCAATCTCCTCAAAAGTAACATGGATCTTATGATTCTCTCTGCCGATTCAATGGAGCAGACACGGGCACAAATCGAAGGCGGTCTGAATAAGATCGCTTCGATCCTAGGTCCGCCTTCCTGGGACCAGCGGAAACGTGGTTTCGTCCCTGGTGCTCAGGCGTCCTTCGCTGTGGTCATCGATGGCGATACACTTCGACATGCTCTATCCCCTGAACTAAAGGAACTGTTCCTCAACCTTGGTACTCAGTGCGAAACTGTCGTCTGCTGCCGTGTGTCACCTGCGCAGAAGGCTTTGACTGTGAAACTCGTATGTCGTACGCTCCTCCCACACCACTGATGTTGATCGATCTTTGCACAGGTCAAGGAGGGCCGAAACGCTATGACGCTGTCGATCGGGGATGGCGCCAACGATGTGGCTATGATCCAAGAGGCCAACATTGGCTGCGGATTGTTCGGGCTTGAGGGCTCCCAAGCTGCGATGTCTGCGGATTACGCCTTTGGCCAGTTCCGATTCATAACCAAACTTCTCCTTGTACACGGACGCTGGTCGTACCAGCGGGTCGCGGATATGCATAGTAATTTCTTCTACAAGGTTAATCTGTTCTCCAGCTCTCCATCCTTCTCGCACTCACGATCTGAGACTCACAGAACGTCATATGGACCTTTGCCATGTTCTGGTATCTACCCTTCAACAGGTTCGTACCCCCTTCTGTGCTTGATGTGACAAACGATGACACGTCTTCTTTAGCTTTGATGCAACCTACTTGTATCAATACACATTCATCCTACTGTATAACCTTGTATTTACCTCTCTGCCCGTCATTGTTCTCGGAGGTGGGTCCCGAAGCCATCCGACCCGTCGATCCAACCTGACTGACGTGTGTATGTTCCCAGCCTTCGACCAAGACATCAATGCCAAGGCAGCTCTCGCCTTCCCCCAACTCTACATCCGTGGCATCCGCGGCCTCGAATACACTCGTGCCAAATTCTGGCTGTACATGTCAGATGGTTTATACCAGTCAGCGGTCATATTCTTTTTCCCTTATCTCGTGTGGACCCTGGGCTTGCCCGTGTCGTGGAATGGAAGAGGCATTGATTCTCTTTCGGATTTTGGAACTACGGTCGCTGTCTCGGCGATTTTCGCAGCTAATTCCTATGTGGGGCTTAACACGAACTAGTACGTGAAGTGCTCTCTTTTTGAAAGCGAAGCTGACGCCTGTGTTTTCGTTGTAGTTGGACAGTGATAACGTGGATCGTGGTCTTTGGGTCGACGATTGTTATGATGCTGTGGATTGTTGTCTATTCGTTCTTCCTGACAAGCGATTTCGTCGACGAGGTCATGATTCTGTTCGGCGGCGTCATTTTTTGGGCCACCGTCTTACTTTCTGCGGCCGTTGCGCTTGGTATGTAGCGTCAAGCTCTGACAAAGTCTCTTGTTAACAAAAGTGCAGCTCCAAGGTTCATCGTCAAGTTCTTTACTACGGTATATACACCTCTGGACAAGGATATCGTGAGAGAGATGTGGGTGAATGGCGATCTCAAAGACCAGCTTGGCATCAACCACCGCAAGGCGAAGAAAACACCGAAAGGCCACCATCGTACCCTCGAAGCTGCGCCTATGTTCCAAGGACAGCACAACCGGTCTCTTTCCGAGTTTTCGAACGTCCACGACCAATATGAACCCACCATGACCTCCAGCCCCGGTATGAATGACACAACGCGCCAGACATACCTGGATACTACTCCACCCATGAGCCAGGCGACAGATCTTCCAATACCAGGCGCCCAATATGTTCATGTGAAAAGTCGCATGGATCAGGAAACACACCTGTCTCCACAACCCGCGGGGAGCCGTTTCGACATCAACCCGTCGCCTCAGCCCTCCTACTATTCCGTCTCTGAACTTCCTCCGCAATCACCGCTACCCTCCCCCAAATATAAATACCCCTCTGGCGAAATAACAAGCATACCCCCAAGTCGGCGGACGAGTGTCGCCACTACCCGAGCGTCAGGGCGGGGACAACCTCATGTACCAATGCCTCGATCACCTTCGTCACCCCCTCCTCCCTCACGATCACCACATAACCTACAAGTCCCCGGATCCGCGCCACCACCTGGGGCTTTCGAGATGCAAATGCGCGTCCGAAGTCCGCCGAACGACCATGAATCACAACTCAGCTACGGTCATGGTCATGGCTACGAGCGGTCAGGGAGTTCGACAACGTCCTACAACACAGCTGTGGACGAGTTCTGGACCGCCGACAACGATTCTGGGAGCACTTACGATTATGGGCGAGCCGGGCAGCGGTCGCCGGGGCTTCCCCATGATGCACGTCACCATCAACCTCCAGTGGGCGTGCCTTCTGAGGATGATGATCGCCTGACGATAGGAGGCGATGACAGGCGACATCAGCACACGCCTGCACCGTCTTGGGAGGGGCCAATTGTCATGTAGCCTCGGCCGAGGCTTAGGCTTGCTGTCGCCAGTGTTTCCCTCGTGTTTTCGTATCGCTTCCGTCTCTCTCCGTCTCATTATTTTATTAGTGCATCTGTGTCTGGACCATTTACATTCTTCTCACTTATTTGTTTTTAGGCCTGCGCATTGTGACCTCTGGCTTAGCTATATCAGAATACCATGCATGATGTCTCGGAAATGAGTTGACAAGGTTCAATGAACTCTTCTCCGTCCCCGCATGTTCGTCCAAGACGATCCCAAGCAGAGATGTCCGGCTATGCGTGGCCGACTCCCGGAGTATAACTTGACCAGAAATTGCACTAGATTGGCCAAAAGAAGAAATTGGGACGAAAAGCTCAACACAATATGTCTATTCTTTGCTCTTCTCTGCCTGCCATGCTCGTTAGCAGCATCACCACGGATCTGATGTGAACAGCCATCCAATGCGCGCCGGTTCTTGGAGTTGTGAAGGATCGTGGGGAGCGCTTGTATGAAAAGGTATCCATTTTAGAACGAGCCAAATATCGGGTAAATTCGGTTGGATAAGCTTGAGTCAGAAATAACAGGACAAGAGATTTCCTTATGCGCGGTTCTATACTTATAACAGCCTCTCTGCTTGTCATTCCACTGTCATCATGCCTCCAATCACCACTGCAGAAACGCAGGACCAGGCTTCCTCGTCGTCCTCGTCGATGCTCAAGGAGAGGAGGTTCAAGCTGAGCAGGTAGGTTGCCACAGCTGTACAGGGTCTTGACGTCGCAGTAACCCCACATTTAACAGGGCGTGTGATCGCTGTCGGTGAGCGACGCATCTGAGCATGGCTTAACTGCCGTTGAAGAAGAGTGCTCATGTACTACTCCTTGCAGGCGGAGACGGATCAAATGCGACGAAGGCCACCCATGCCAGGCCTGTCTCACCGCGAACTCGAACTGCACGTTTGAAGAGCCGGGTAAAAGGACGCATCCACATAAATCAAAGTGAGTACGCTTTAGACTCGGGCAAATACTTCCTTGAGTCGGGATACCGATATCTGACACTTGCACTTGACGTCATTTAGGCGGACCGCGACCCTGGAAGATCGTATGCACCATCTCGAGACCCTGATTCAAGCCATTCCGCCTGCGGTGTTTGCGGCGGGTGGTATATCTTCCCCAAGTTCCGGTGGACCGTCATCTACAGAATCAGCCACTAGCCCTATAGCGCCCTTCGTATACCCCTCACAATTCCCATCAGGCGTCCCTCCGCCGTCGTTACACGTCTTCCCGCTAACGAATCCATCCACGCACTTCACTCGCGATTCTTGTCCTTCTCAAGAAGAAACGCAAAATGGAATGGGGTCTCTCCTTGACCCTCATAATACTATCACCCCGGACCAGCTTGCGGAGGAGACATCACACATGTCATTGACCGCATCTTACCTATACTTTGACGACGAGGGCTACACCCGATGGCAGGGCGAAACATCAGGCCTCCCCGTTCTCGATCTGCTTGTGGAACGCCATGCACCAGCTAGCAACCGCGAAAAGCCCATCCCGCAGTTCGACAACTCGCATGCGAGCGAGATTCCCCATGCATCGAACACAGAATGGTTCCCGAATCGCACGCCACGGCGGACCGATGTTAACCCTCAAACGCTATGGCGGTTGATGACGTCTTACATCGTCCCGGAACTCATGGACAGGTAGCTTGCTTCATTCTTGGTTCCTTAGCTGAATCGCGAAGCTAACTTTGTAAAAGTCTTGTCCAGTGCTATCTTTCAACGTCGTATTATATCCTTCCCTTCCTTCATGTCCCTACGTTTCTTTCGGTAAGTTCCTACCTGCTTATTCTTCGCCGATCTGTTGACCGATTTTGATAAACTTCAGGATTACGGAAACCCTGAAAAATGGGGTGAACCAGGATTCGCAGCCTTTATCGTCTCAATATGTTGTCTCGCCTCGCGGCATATTGACGACCCTCGTGTCCGTGCAAACCCAGCCGACGGCATCACTGCAGGAACCCACTGGTTCGAGCTGCTCGGGCGTCTCCGAACTCTCCCTATCGCTGACCGACCTACTTTATACAATATCCAAGCCAATCTGATTGCAGCCGTCTACGCTGTCGGTCTTGGGAAAATCTCTAAGGCGGCAGCGCTCCTCGCAGAGGCCGTCACCATGTGCATTGACGCCGGACTCCATCGGTGTGCTGATTCATACGACCTCTTCGATCCCATCGAGGATGAAGTAAGGAAACGCACGTTTTGGTGCGTTTACATTTGGGACAAGCAGCTCGGCGCACATTTCGGCCGGCCCCCCTTGATACGGCTGAGGGACTGCGACGTGTCGGAGCCAGCTCCAGTGGACGACGAGTTCATTACTCGCGACGGCGTGGGAGCCCCCCCTCCAGGGACTGAATGCAGGCTCACTGCGTTTATCTGCTCCTTGCGGATTATGGTCGTCCTGGAATCGGTGCTTGATGTGCCACCAGCGCGGACTTCGAGCGACTCTTCGTCGTTCCTGCTGCGTGCGACGCATGTCCTATCGGGGTCAAGGAGGTTTAGAGAAATGCGTGAAGAGGAAGCGTTGCTGGATGAGATCCACCGGACTATCCCTCCATATTGGGCACATTCTGCGGAGACGCTGACGAGCGAGGATACAATCAGGCTCACGCAGGCCGAGCGGCTGCATTGTGCGGAGCACTTTGTACGGCTGCTGATATACAGGCACAGGTTCTCAGAGCTTATGGCTGAGAGAACGAGCGGGGGATCAGATGAACCGCCTGGAGAGCAGGAGAAGACGGCCTTGGTAGCTGCGCAAAACTCGGCGCTTCAAATCATCACAACTCATCTCCACATCGCGAAGAAGGGGCTCATGACATATTGTACGTTTTCGCGTTCTGAACGCAGGGGCGGGACTGATTATCTGCCCTTGACATGTAGATGGCGTACACGTGATCCATCAATTAACACAAGCCGGAAGAACACTCGTTGCTATCCTGTTGAGTTGCAAGACCGAAGAACTACAGCACCTGATCCCTCCAGGACTCGATGCTCTTCGTTCCTGTGTGGGTTTACTGCGTAGGTTCAGTGGTCGTTATGTCTGTGGCCTCCGGTCAGGGGACCTCATGGAAGAATTCTGTCGATGTAAATATCCTCCTTCTACCGATCCATGCAACTGACCTTAACGCCACTTGCGTTTTCTCCCAGTAACCCAAATTCCACTGGAAACGACGCGGCGAGAGACGGCAGCAAGTAGTAGTCGACCGCCATGGATACGGCCCGTTCGGAAGAAGGCCCCTTCTGCACCACGCTCGACTAACAGCACCGATTCGCCCCCGCAGCACAGCAGCCCCGAAAGCTTTTCGCCATCCGAATTCTTTGCAGAAACGCCCAAAAGCAGCCATCTCTTTTCATCAGTTCCTTCTTCGATGACTCCGAGCACATCACCCTCCGGGGGGCAAATCACCAATTCCCCACCACAGCCATTTTCTCCTGCCAATCAGCCCCAGGCGCCGTTTATGGACACGTCCGGGATGGGTATGGACATGATAAGGGAAGATCCTCAAATGTACATGTCACCGGCGGACATGATGGCGCTTTTTGATGATGGGGTTGATGTACAGCAGCTGTTCTCGAACGGGTTCGGCATGCCCCAGGCTCAGCAGCAACGATCCGCTCACCTGCAGGGCAGCCCAATGGCTTCGGGTGGCGATGTCGACGAATTCGATACTCGTGGGTTTCTGAAGCGTAATGGACTGGTAACCTCCCCATAGCGACCGTATGTGTTTCTTGCCTCGCTCTCATATGATCCATACACAATTATCGCTTATATATCTTGTATCTATCGGGCTTTCTCATAATTACCTCGAGGTCTCAATTGTATGCTGTAGTATCCGGTCTCCCTTGGTAATCATTGTATCAACCGTTGGCGCAGGGCAACCATGAGACGCAGTCGTGATGCTGGGTAGACCGGCCCAATTGTTCAGTGAGCAGGTGGTCCCATCGTCGCGTAGCGCGTTGGACCAGTCGCGCGGGTGGCGGGACCTCGTGATGGAAGCTTACCTAAGGTAATGGATCTGAGATCGATCGTGATTCCAAATTCAACCTTTCGTTTGTTCATTCGCTTGAATTCGGTCGTTCCTTTCAAGTTGCTGAAATGAAGTCCCCCTCTTTCATTCCCTCTTTAGTCGCATTCTCTCCTGGTTGCGCCCGTCGGAAAAGGTGCGTAGAAGCCGCCAGCACGGCCTGATTCCACGGTCTGATTTTTTCGCAGGCTGGGAAGATTGTTTTCGCAAACAGCGAGCTTCTGGGCCGAGTCATTTTATGTCTGGTGGATGCTGACAATAACACCGAATCCTCCTAAACAATAGAGACAATGCTTGCTCCCGATATGATCTGTGATGGGGAGTCCCAGACAATCAATCCCTAGCTATGACTCTTTTGTTCCTGCACTCCAGGTGATCTCATGGGACAAAGCAAAAGCAGACGTAGCTCCTTAAAAACACGCTGACCGTCGGCTTCTCATCCCTCCCTTTCGCACTCCCGCATCCCGCTGACGGTCCACCATGGCCTACCTCCCCTTCAATATTCGCTGTACCTCTTCGATCCAAAGGCTGCCTGTCGAGATTTTGTCATATATTTTTACCCTGGGGACTCACGGCTTGGACGAAGACGAGGACACCTCTTGTCCCTCTTTCGACGCCGAAACGATCAAGACACCCCTCATCCTCTCACGAGTCAATCATCATTGGCGGAACATCGCACGCAATACACCGTCTTTGTGGACCAGTATTTGCGTTACCGCCGAATTGATCAACGCCAGCGACGGGCACGAACCTCAGCGAAAACAATCTCATCTGGATGCCAGCCATCTAACAACCTACCTCTCCCTCTCCCGAAATTACTCGCTTGATATTCTCATAGACGCTCGAGACCAGGATTGGGATTTCTCGGAGCCCGAGTGCGTTCAATATTTTTTTCCCAACACTTCCCAAAGGCTAATTCTTTATTAGGATTCCCTCCGATTACGAATGCGATACCTATACTCCTCCGTTCTCTTCCTCTCACATGAAGACAGCGATCTCCCTCCTCCTTCCCCACCTCTCGCGATGGCGGTCCCTCAGCATCCTCACTGACTCCTGGGCTCCTTTATATGTCGCCCTACAACTAATGCAACCTGTCATCGCCACCGTCGGCGCACCCCGTCTTGAGTCCCTGACCCTGATGCGTTGTAACGATTTCGTGAGCTATTCGCACACATTTCAGCCGCACGAGATGAAGGATCCAGCTTTCCTCCACCTGAGCGAAGACTCGACGCATCCTCAGAACATCCTCCCTCGCCTTCGACACCTCACGCTCCGCGGGGTCCACGTCGATTGGGCTTCCCTCTCCACCATCCTTTCCCACTCTCGTACGGGTCTCAACACCCTCGAACTCTCTTCACATTGCGTGGACGTTCGTCCGACCCTTCCTGAATTCCACCAGCTCCTCTCGACGTGCCCACGTCTGACGAAACTCGTCATTAATGGATCAGGCCCTGGGATTCCAGATGACGTTGATCAAGGGAACTCCATCATCAAAGAAAGCCTTCAGCCAGCCTCACTCCCTTACCTCCGCAACCTTACCCTCGGATACCGATCTGTATTCGAAGGTCAAACCGTCCTCGAGCTACTCGACGCTCCAAATGCCAAAGTACTAACATTGGAGGACGCGACCCACCCTGGTGGACTCGAGGACGTCAACGCCGGGAGTTTGCTTACATACATTGGCACTGGCGAATTCCCCACCCGGGACAACCATGATGTCCTCTTCATGTACACCACCTCCGACGGGCACTATCAACTCCCTATCGAGAAGGACCAAGCGACAGCGCCGAGTCTACCACAAGTTGGTAGCACGCAAGCAATCGTAGAGGAGCCAACTACGGCCATGTTCCCATTGCTGGAACACGTCACACTTCGAGGGGTCAAGTCATGCCCACGTCCACTTCACACCTTCTTTGGTGCTCTGCCGAACCTCCGCAATCTAGAGCTCAGTGCGATGTCGATGCAAGCCGTTCGAGCTTTGCTTCCTCCACGTGCTCCGGCCGATCCCTCCGTGTATGCGACGACCCCATGCCCTTGCCCCGGGCTACAATCGTTGTGTATTCGTTGGTCCGAGCATAGAGAGACCCGGGACCTCGTCTTCCTCGTGGGTGCTCTGGCCACCGAGCGGCTGAACAAAGGTGGATGTGGCCTGAAGGAAGTCGAGATCCATGTGGACAATACGAGGCGATGTGTCACCGAGGATATGGTTCGGGTCTCCAATGTAGGGACCATGGTGAAGGTTATCAGGGAGGTGTTGCAGGCCGACGAGGACGATAACATGGAGTGGGATTCAGACAGTGATTTTGACTCATACGAGCCTAGTGGTGTCCTCAACGACCCGCCCATCGATACTCGTTACGCTCGGACAGCACTTGCTCACTGAGTTTTTGCATTATTATTATTACTTTTGTTCTTCGCCGTGGGGCTGCCGAACTCTTGACTTGTACTTGTAGCTAGAGAAGGAAAACAATTTGCCTATGTAGATTGTATTTTAGAGAAATCAAAATGTACGCTTTTTCTTGATGTGAAGTGGTGGTCTCCAGCTGCAAGTACCGTCTCAGCAACGCCAAGTTCGACCCATGTACTGATTGCACTAGATGCTAGCATGGAGACGAGTATTGCATTGTAACATACAACCACAGTTCACAATGTATAGATCTGAGTCCCATCTCATGACAGCGCACTCGTGTATCGAACTGACAGGATAGCATTTGCTGCCACCACGCCTTTTCCTCGCGCCCTGTGCAAACCGCCGAAGAATAGACTCCCGACCGTCGCCACAAGCAGGCCATACCACTAGTAGCCTTCTTCCTTTCCTACCTGAAACCCACAGACAGCGCTGCCTGCAAAACTCGATCCCGCTCCCAGCGATGAAGAAGTAACCTGATGTTTTGCGACCCCTGAAGTCGCGCCAGTTTACATGGCCAGGTCCATTAATATGTCTCTGACTCCGTGGAGCAACGATCTTCATGTTCGACGTACGATGGTGCCTTTAATTCGAAGAACTGGAGGGCGTTTTCGGGCCGCAGGACGGTGGTACTTGCCTGCCGCACTGACAATAGCTGCAAAGACGCGGGAGGTGATGTAGAGGGAACGCGATTGGGAAGATTTCGAGTTCGCTATATTGTGTAATTAAAGGATATGCTCATAGTAGGTATACTTGAGTCAATCATGATACATGCGTTCGGCGGAGAAACAATATGGTCCGTCCCCTCCGCAAATCTGAACCACGCCGGTGCCTAACCGAGCCATGTTTGGAATTGAAAGTCGGACTCCTTGACACCTGAAGATTACAGTACACGAGCTTTCCATCATCTTCAGAAAGCGTCATCGTGGTCAGAGCACATACCTTCAGCCAAAAGGAGCTCTCGAGCCAAATCATCCACCTCATTTGGGGTGAATTGCGGTATTTCCGAGTCAGGCATGCCTACACGACCTCTGAAGCGTGCGCGATGGGTGATGATCATACAAAAGATGTTCTTCATATCCTCTCCAACCATGGAGAGTGCGGCACGATGACGCTTGATTCGGTCATTGACGCGCAGCACAGGGCTGAGATTGGCACGGGCTGGATCCAGCTCTTGTACTCCTTGGATGCGGGCGGCCCATTCCTCGGCGGTCTTGTGGCTAATAACATAACCACCAATGCGCCAGTCGCGAAGTGCACCCCAAGGGATTCTGCGAGATGGCTCCCCGCATGGTGCCAAAGTTGAGTAAGAAGGCGTAGTCATATGTGATCGCGGTGAGGTGTGTCGAAAGAGCGAGTTGTGAGGAGGAACTTCTGAGAAATTTGGCGAGGATGTTGTCGCGTTAAATGGCGAAAGTGGCGAACCAAGAATTCCGAAAAGGAAACTTGCTGTCAAGTTGTTGTTGACAGTCAATATTCGCTGTACCTCTACGATCCAAAGGCTGCCCGTCGAGCTTTTGTCATATATTTTTACCCTGGGAACTCACGGCTTGGACGAAGACGAGGACGCCTCTTGTCCCTCTTTCGACGCCGAAACGATCAAGACGGCCCTCATTCTCTCACAAGTCAATCATCATTGGCGGAACATCGCACGCAATACACCGTCTTTGTGGACCAGTATTCTTGCTAGTATAGATATCCCTCTAGTATGGACACATCTCGGGCGAATTCAACGGCTTCGCACACAATCCACCCATGTCTTGAGATCCCTGAAATCTTCAACCTCATATGCGAGGCTATCGTCCAGGCGGCGTGCGCTACCCAAACCCCCCAGTGCTCTGATGACTCATACCACGCTCCGCCTGTTACCGATGCCACATGTCGCAGGGACTTTGCATCGCTCGCCCGAACCTGCCGCGCCTTACACGAACCTGCCACTGACTATCTTTGGTCAGAGCTTGACACCTTTGCGCCTTTGGTTAAATGTATGCCGAGAGATTTGTGGAAGGAGGAAAGAAGCACAACAGGCCCATTTTTGGTCCGTCCTCATCAACTTCGGATCTTGTTCATGTTTTCTGACGAACGCCTGCTATTCGAATCAGGTTTTTCCTAGGGCCATCGTTCCTTCTGATTTCCGCCGTTTCATGGAAAAATCCCGGCGAGTTAAGAAACTTTTCTTACACGAGGGTCCGATGTACTACGTAGGAACGCAGCATAACATAACGTCCACCCCGGACGATATCTACGAAGCTCTGAGCGCAGCAACTGGTTCTTTCGCCTTATTACCCAATTTGACTTCCCTTGCACTGTCGCAGCCGACCTCTCCAGCCATTTATGATTTCCTTGGGCCCAGCATCATCGACTTCCGTCTATTCATTCATCTCCGAGGCGCGCATGTCAGCGATCTCCATTATTCCTTCATAGCATCCCTTCCTAGGCGTTACCCAAGACTTCGCTTACTCTCAATTCTGGATGCCCCAACCCCACTGATCTCGGACGCTCTTTGTGGCTTAGCAGAACTCCATATGCTCCACATTCCGCGTCTCTCTCTGAAAGCTCACGCTATCATGCATATCATGCATCTTGCACATTTGTATAGCCTCTCGTTCAAATCCTCCGACCGCATTACCTTACCAGGTTCCGTGCCAATGTACCCAGCATTTCCAGCGCTTCAGGAATTAAGGTATGAAAGCGAGGATCCGGCAGATGCCATCCAGTTACTTCGTTCTGCATCTTTCTGCCCTCTGGTAAATATCCAGATCACCAGTTATGGCGGAATCCGGGAATCGTGGCATCTCCTTTTCCAAACTTTTAGCTCCCACATATCACATTTGTCGTTGACGGACATCCACCTGGCGAGTGATCATCATGACGATGTGCTATCAACGTCGGAATTTATCCACGTCGCGGACATCCGACCACTTTTTGTTTTCTCAAACCTTTCCAAGCTGTATCTCGACTTTTTCAGCCTCTATATTGACGACGATGACTTAGATCAACTAGCCAGAGCCTTTCCCCGGATGAAGGTATTGCACCTGATCAGCGCAATGACCGCCGGCGATGGTCTCGTCACCCATTCTGGGCTTGCTGCCATAGCACGACGTTGTCCGGAGATTACTCGGCTTTCTATCAGAGCTGATTTATCCAAACGCATTGACGATGAGCTTGCGGCGCCAGTGGTTCCTAATAGCAGCCTCGCTTATCTATACCTACAGTACCCACCTTCTGCTAGTGTCCACGCGACGATAGCAGCCATCTCGGAACTCTTCCCCCGCCTCAACGAGATGAGGCATGTGCCTGGCTTCTTGACCCCTAAATATCGTCCGTTGCGTTGAAGAAGTCATGGCGCAGGATTGCTACAGTCATCGCGCATCAAGAGGTCCAAGCATCAGGGATGGCTGAAGCATATTTAATCCAGGGTCTCATGCGGGGACGATGGTGAAGACCACCAGATGGTGATCTTGATGGCGCTGTATAGACAATGATTCCGACAGCGGTTTCCACCCCATAGTACTTAAGCGGAAGGCTGGCGATTACCGTGACGCGACTCGGTCTTCGACATTATTATGATCGAGTGGAACAGTGTCGTGTTATGCTTGCGCGTTTCGCCACCCAGTCTACATGTACTATGGATTCGTATTTTGTCACAGCTGCGCCTTTCAGAGAGAATTTTAACATGGTGTCGTCCCCTTGCAGAGGACTTACTGAAATTGGGATGGGAGAGATGCTGATGTAGAAGTGTTTGGGTCTCGTTCGCAACTCATCGGTGCGTCAAGACTTCTTATGATTGGTGAAGCCAGTCGTAAGGTAAGTGACACTATTACCCATTACCCTGGCATGCCGTGCTGTCGTATGCCCAGGTCGGGATGCCATTGCTGCTGCCCGCGGGCAAGCAAACGCGCTGGTAGTGGTTATATACGTGCGATTGAATTCTGTTTAGCAAAGACAGGTGCGCTCTCTTTTCCTTCCTTTTTAAGCGGCTGGTCGTATGTCGTACGATTGGGACATCGGGCACCCGGCCATGTACGACTGCTAGCGTTCGGACAGTAGCAAATCCATGAAGAGATGACGCGATCCAAAAATTCATAACACGTAGCACCTCTCGAAGACCTGGTCGTAACAGTACTGCACATTCTATCGCCAAATTGTACAAGGGTCCTAAAAAACATTGAGTCCCAGATAGCTGCAAAAGCCGAACACCACTGCGCCCGAGAGCGCAACGGCCACAGATCGGCGGAGGAACGTCTTCGCGGTAATCTGTCTGTCGCCCTTTGCACCTGCCTTGTCGAGAGCAGCAATGTCTTCAGAGGTCAACTCTATATACAGTGCATATTAGTAGATATGTTCCAAGGCGCCGCGAAAGTCCTTACTGAGATCACCGGCCTGAAGGTAACCCTCCAGCCTGTATTTCTTAGAACTCGTTCTGTGATGACTTGAGAAAGATCATGATGTTAAAAATTTGAATTGTACTTACGTGACCACAACTGCGCCTTTAGATTTGACCCATGCAAGAAGCACCTGATCAGTCGTCGCGCCAAGTCGCTTTGCAATGTTGTTGAGGGGTTCCTCGAGGGGACCATCAGGCAGTGTAGTAATTGGGCTGGGGGTCAAGTATGTCCAGCGAGATACTTCATTCGGACTGCGAAGAGAAACCTTACATGAGAGCACTGTATGCTTCAGCCACGATACCGTGCTGAGCTCCATATTCGATGATAGGCTTCTGCCTCGCGTATACGTACGGGTGAAGGAGAATCTAACGAAAGTCCATATGAGTTAGCCCACATGTTACGGTTGCTCGGACGCACTTGATTAGCAGCCGGTTTGACTTTGGCAGAAGCCAATAAAATTTCGAGTTCGGCAACCCCGAAATTGCTCACACCAATACTCCTACAACGCGAGATTAGCCTCCGACTGTCCTAAAACGTACGGTACGAGGCTTGACTTGCTTCACTAAACCCTTTTCCTTGAGGTCTTCCATTTGCTTCCAAGCAGTGGGTATGTCGGGAACGGCAAGGCGAGGATGATGAATGAGGTACAGGTCAACGTACGACAGTCCCAGCTACACGCAGCAGAGAAGACTTTAATGTAGCATATATGCGCCTGGATCAACGACACTCACGTCTTTCAAACTGTTGTTGATCGAAGTTGGGATATCGAGGCCGTCCAGGCCAGAGTACTTGGTAGTGACGAAAATATCTTCGCGAGAAAGCCCACTTTCCCGAATAGCGACCCCGGCCTCGGCCTCGTTCCTATATGCTTGAGCCGTGTCTGTTGCGCGTTTGTCATCGCGAATGAGCTAGGATAGTATTAGCACAAAGGATGGCTACGTACCGACATGGCTGAAACCGACTGAAAGCGCCTGATCAACTTGGTCAGTTGGTCCTTGCCCATTTCCTAACTTCCACGTCCCAAATCTACAATTCGTCGGCTTGGAAACATAACCGGTCATGCAAGACGGCCATAAACGCACGCAAGGCTCGGAATAGAATGACCTAAGCGAGAAGAGAGTTCAGTTACGATCTGACTTGAAGCGAGCTCAGCCTTTACCGTCGTTGAGCTTGATTGTGTCCCAGGGCATGGTAGTGGAGATAGTGCTTGTGGGGTGTAAGAGGGGGTTAGTTCTTAGTCACGTCAACCGTGTGGCACGTCGCATGGAGCCAGAGAATATATACCCATTCCTGAGCAGTGTTGACAGGCTGAGGAACCGAGGTATGAAAGAAGTTGGGCTCATCGCCACGTGGTCTGTGGCTAATTATAAGTACACAACTACAACTGCGATGCTGCCAGCTTAAGCGTCATCTTCACGGTTACAGAGGAGTTCGTACTAAGTAGTACTACGCATAAATCAGGTACCAAATTGCAAGTCGCTGGAGGGCGTGAAGGAGGTTCCGCTTTTCAGTCGGTGAATCTGAAAAGGATCCCTCAGCGTGATGCGATCGAGATGGTTGACCACCTCCTCCAATAAAGTAAGTCAAATAGAGTGGCCTCGCAAGAGTATGTCGTCAAAGAATGTGCAGACGGATGGTGGAGCTTGTCATGTCACCACCAATACTGGTATATAAATCAGAAAGCCCGCAGGTCGTATCATCCAAGTAATCGGATCTCGATGGTGGTAGAATGGTATGTATCCAACAGCTTTCCATCCTGCTAGTCGACAGGCGGAGACACAAGATGAGTCGAAGATCAAGAATATATGGAACGAGATCATACATACCGCAGAACATTTTGGCCATGGCGAGAATCAGTCTTTGGTCGCGCTATCCACACGTTCACTTTTATCCACTTCATAAAGAATCTCCGTCCTGATGATATACTTTGCTCCAACGGTGACTCCACTCCCCTACAGGTATCATCAGAGACAAGGTTCTCATCGTAGCAAAGAACGAGCTGGTCATACCTCGTGCAGTAAACTCCCTTTAGCTGCACCATGAGGAAACACGCAAACGGTTCCTATCCGGGGTTTAACTGGGCGGGCTTCAAGAACACCCTGAGTAGAGGACGGCAAAAAAAAGGTCGTGCAGCCTCCTTCAAAGTCGTCGTTCAAGTAGATGAGCAACGTCAGCCGTGAGTAGACAGCAGGATCCGAGTCGTACGTATACGAAGGGGGAGTAGTGGATTCGTTTAGTGCAGAGGCCGGCCAAGCGCCGTCGATCTGATGTCCTAAGGTGAGTGAGATAAACGCGAGTAAGGTCCGGAAGACATACATGCGGTCGGTATAATGCTCCTGGTTGGTATCGATATAGCCTAAACCGAGCGTTGATGCCTTTAACGGCTCCTCCATGGACAGTCTGGGGTAAATGTTCGACGATGCGACTATATAAGACCGATATAAAGTCCTTGTCTGCCAACCAGATCAAGTTGTGGGCAAGAACTGACGAGAGCTGGGTGGCAGACCCTGCGACTGGTTCATCCGGGAGGAGCCCCACCTTCTCGGCGGCCTTGACCAATGACTCGCACTCTGCGGATTCGAAAACGTCGTTGATGATAAACGCACCCGGGACCCCAGGGAGATCGTGTCGCTGGGGCTGTCGAGTGCGCTCGGAGGTGGAAGCTAATGGGAAAGTGTTGGGAGGAGAGTAGTAAATAACAGCAGGGTGCTTATTCGGAGGGCGTCGAAAGAGACCAGGTGTAACCTGGAGTGGTTTCATCGTTCGGGTGGCTATTTCTACAACGGCATCAGGGGCGATCGAATGCTTCTGATGCTTCACAGGTGCAGGCTCTACAGTGAACGGCTCGTACCACCGTAAACGCGTGCCTGGCTGTAGCGTGCCTCCAGATTCTTGATTTGAAGCAATAAGTTCGGGTTGAGTCGTCCTGAGGATAGCATCCAGGACCTGCCAGACCCGGTTCTCCTCCTGCTGGGTCATGGATGGCGTCAACACAGCATCACACTCCCTTACCCACCGCTGTAAGGCTCCTAGCTTCGGAACTTGTTCTCGGATGACCATCTCGGATAAAAGAACAAGTGCATCGATATGTCGCTGATCTACGAGTGCCGATGATATTCGTGAAGTTAAGGAACTTCCTACGGGCTTGATTTGAAATGTGGGGTACGAATGATATGTAGGTGCGTACCCGTGTTAGTCGCCTCATGAGCAACTCTCCAATAGTCGTGAACGGCAGTCTTGAATGGCTTCAATGCTTTCAGCCCGATTAACATTGGGTTCCTCGCCAAAGTCATCAGTGTTTCTGTGGTCGTCTCCAGTTCATCGTAATAGATGAGATTCCCAATCAGGGGAGAGTCTTCGACAACGAGTGCTTCCTGCGTGTCCTGCTTCAATTTTTTCGAAGCCCCGAGCAAGTTTTCAACGACTTGCTTTCGTTTTTTGGAACTTTTTGCCATCGGTCAGACGGCTAGGCCCCAGTGGTGGTAGTGGTGGTGGTGCACTGGTGGAAAACTCGATCACCGCTTATGATTGGTAATCACATTGTGATTGACGATCAGTATTTGGATCGTATCCTTTTGCCAAATTGCTCCTTCTTCTCCCCAATTTTGGCCCCTGGAAACTTTGTCAAGAAGGCCGGCCTTAAAGGGCTTTTGCAGTTCTGCTCCATTTCCTGGACGTCGTAACCAACTAGATTGTGTTTGCACTAATTCCCGACCTGGACATGATGTCGAACCTGATATTACCCGCAGTCTAGGACCAGTCTCAAAATATAACTCTGGAACTTCATCGTCGGAGACTTCGGAGTCACTAACGCGCCAGTTGCCTGAAACAAGAGCCTTACCGATACGGTCCAATCATGGGCTCCCCTCCGATATATACAACGCTAAACGTGCCTACTGTCACATCATACCCGTCTGTGAAATGTCTACAGTGGTCCGCTGATGGTCAAGTATGCTTCGCAACAAAAAACGCTGCGTACATTATGGTGAGTGTAGAGCTACTTTGCACGCAATTTCACGTAAATATAATCATAGACCCCAGACCATGGGGTGCATTTTGATGTGTCTTCGGTGATCAAGTCTGTCAACGAGAAGGAAACTCGTGACGGTATTCCTCCGATTGCATGGTTCCGGACGATCATTCCTTTCGATAAGTCGGACGTGCACAGATGGCCGGAATACTCACAGGGTATGATACTTCTTCTTCGTTCAGCTAGTCGTTGGACTTCTAACCTATTCGCAGCATGGGGTGCTGCTTCACTTGGATCAATTGACGTCGCTCTTTGGGATGTCACATTCTCTCCTAGTGGCTTGTCGATTGACTCTGGGTAAGGCTATTCCTGTCTACGCTGTAGACTTTCACTCACGTAAATCTGCATATACAGCTGCGTCCTCGCAGCCCTGACTTCAAACATGGATCTGACTCTTTGGACAGCGGCCAAAAATTGTTTGAAGGGAGAATGGATTAAAGTAGACCGATCCACTCGTTTGATTGTTTATGAAACTCATCTCTTCGAAAAGGTATACGAGGTTACACCGTTTTTACTCGAGACCTTCTCCGGGGACAGCAGTCCAGCTGGCCAGACAGTCCAGGCTCTCAAATCTCAGATTACCAGCGAGTACAGCTACTAAAGACATTATCAACGATATTGACTTGGTCCCTACAGGCATAATCTGGTCACCACAGGCTGACTTTGGCGTGATACCGACTCCTGCTGTCAACGGGTCCTTGCTTGTGGCGGGTAACAGAGCGGGCTCTCTTTTATTTCTGAGGTTCAAACTAATCATCTTTCGCGTACGAACCACAGCTGAACGTAGTCAGATATCGTGCAGATAAATCGATCGAGCTTGTCGAAAACCTCCAAGTTGTCGATAAGTGGATCACGAATGTCTCCTTTTCGTCGTGGACAACTATAAAACAAGGGACCTGTGAGCAATTACCCCCATTCTTCCCTGCGGCTTCTGATATTCCTCGTGTAGGCGAAGCATATGTAGGCTATGCAGCTTCAGATGGCACGGTCGGTCTAGTAAAAGTCACGCAGTCTCTCGAAGAGTCTACGAGTCAAAATATGACGCAGACGAAACTGTGTCTCACTGTCGAGCCAGTTGCCAGGCTCTATGAACCCGACAACGCCGGTGTTACTGCATTGTCCTGGATAGAAATACCATACAAAGGAGTGAGCTTAGTCCCTCGTTGTTTTCCATCATCCCCTCAATGCGTCGCAGCGAATCCTTGTACATTGCAAACCCGGGATGCTATATCTATGGTCCCCGCCTTCTCCCAATATTGGCTGGTCAGGTTATCGCGCTTTTCGCCTACGAACACAAAAACTATCAGCGGGTTCCTCTTCTCTACATCCCGCTTCTGGGATTGAGTATATCCGAAGGCTAGACGTCCTACTCTTAACGTTGTTTGATGGATCTCTCCATGCGTTCCATAGTTTGTCTGGCGAACCATCTATGACTCCTAAGACGACCGAAGATCCAGTTACATCACAGAGCCTATCGAAGGCCGTACGCTCGGTATTTGTGCGATCAGAGCAGACTGTCGATTTCAGCGTCATGAATCGCATAACGGGACTAGCATCCTATGACGGGTCCGCCACATTCATCTGGATCCAAGAGTACGTCGTGATATATAAAGTACAACTTTATCCATCTTCACAAAGGATGCACTCTCGCAGAGCATCTCGCCCTTCAGATTTCAGCTACAAACACGAGGCAAAGCATAACAGCACTCTCTTGGTTTCCCGGTTATGGGATGATGATAATGACGACGCTTTCATGCATGAGCTTGAAGAGGTCGTTAATGGAGCTAAAACAGGTATGTTTTGCATAGCTATCTCTTCCGCTGTTGATGTACCTCCTGAATCAGCTGCTGGAGTCGCGCCACTCTACCTGCTGCGCCCCTTCTTTTTCCGCCTTCGGGACAGAGCCAAGCTCAGCGCACTACACGCTCGAATACTGGAAATCCTGAAAACTCCGGCTGATGACCACTCCGTCCATGTGTTGGTCCCGTCATGGTCGGGCGCGACGCCAGAGCTCAGGTCAGTATTTCGAACTAGTCTGGCTCAGCACTTGTTTGGTTGGGATGTCCTTCTCTCACTGCGTATGCGCCTTTCTATGGCGGACTTTGCATGGGTATGTAACCATCAGCATGCAGAAGCGAAGGTGTAAGTGACTTAACGTGAATCCATTGCTTGACAAGAAACACTCCGACAGCCAAGAGAAACAAGACGAATGTGGCCTTGTTGCCCAGAGTCTTCTCACAACGATCTCCCATCGTATTCTTCGCACCATCATTCGACATCTTACGGCTGCTGTCAACCACCTTACTCGTTCGTTTCTCCACTGACAGTTCCGAAAAATCACTAAATCGACCCTTCAGCCAATGATATACCATTTGTCCTTCGCATGGTAGTCCAATCATTGCTGCCAGGGTCTCCTCAAGATCTCTCTGCCGAAGGACACAATCTTCAGGCGACTTCGCAGGCTGTAGTATTCCCAGATCCCCAGTTGGCGCCTGTCACAAACAGCTTTGATGAAGTCTGTCCCGCTTGTCTTGTCGAAGTACCGTTGGAAGACATCACCACCGCTACTTGCTCCAATGGTCACTCGTGGGGTACGTAAACCCCGTAATGGGCGTCTCGTGTTGCATGTCGCTTATGACTAGCTGATTAGCTCGCTGCTCAATCACCACATTTATCCTTTCCACCCCTTTGGTCCGGACATGCGTTGGCTGCAGCCGCAAGGCTTTTCTTCCTCTGTCAACGCCCAACTCACCCACTCAGAACTGGTTACCGGCCGCAGCACGTGGTTGGGTCGTTGAGGAGCTTCTCGAAGCCGTTCATCGGTGTTTATTCTGTAACAATAGTTTCGTCAGTGTGCTCTAGGATTCGTCATCCCTTCGTCATAGGTTCACGGAAGGTAAGCATATGTGATACGTGTCTCCTGATCAGATATTTCTGACCAATCGACTCAGATGAGCCTCATAGCATTAGATCGGAATGGATGGTGGAATGTATCAGGTAAACGGACAGGTCACGAAAACTGTAGCAAGTAGTATTCATTGCCTGAAGCTATATCGGATGTCTCGATTTCACGTTTTGCGGTTAGGAAAGGATTGGCGCTGGCGACACATATACAAAAGCAACGCCCTCAAACATGAAATCTTCTTGGCATCACCATGAACCACCTGTCTTCCTCAAGGTATATACATCTCTAACCGAGTGCTAAAGAAAGTTCTTGTTCTGTATGGTGTGGGCCTTGCTGGAATCGACACCGAGAGCTACAATACAGGTTGTTAGACTGGATAGTGGCCGAGACATGGCTTGAGGCGTACTGATCTAGCCTAGCAGGCCCCGGGAGAGGGAGGTTTCCAAGCTGTTGAAGGCTGGAAAGGGGTCAACAGAATGTAATGGTGTAAGCAGTGAAATGGAGTACGCACTTGATAAACGCATTATTGCCCCCCGAGTCCGCCTGGGTGAGGATACTGTCCTGGCTGTTCAGGGTCCTATCCTGCTTATTTGTGTTGTAAGGAGCGGTGGCGAAGACCTTGTCGTTCCAGGTTTCTGCAAAGAAGAATTGGCCGATGCGGACGAGGCTTCCGGCGTGCGAGACAAGGGTTCTGGAAAGACGATGGTTTGATGCGTCAATGAAGATCAAATGACCGTGAAGCCCATAGATCTGCGTACCCGTTGGCGTTCTGCGACCAGGTCTTGTGGAGCATGGTGTGGATATGGCACGGCCTTGATAATATCCTGGATAACTCGTCGTGAGTTCGACGATGCCATTGGCGTTTGTATAGTATCCGCCGCGCAAGAAGGTCTCTTTGTGGATGTTAGTAGTTCCGCCGCCACTGTATCCGCCGTAGACGCCAGTGGAGTTGGCTTTTAGGAGAGGAGATAGTAAGGCAACTCAGAGCGGGATCGCCGGGGTTACTCACCAGCCCAAAGCTCCACGAAGACGTTGGGGAGAGGCTTACAGGTGGTAGTGTCGATGACTCCAACGTCCAAGACCAGCTTGACACCGCTACAGCATGATAAGGGATTTGTATCATATAAAGCTCATCTTAAGCAAGCTTACCCTTGCGGCTCGGACAGGTCGGTGCGGACATACTCATTGTCGATATAGTAAGGGCCTTCAGTGACTTCAGGGGCCGTGATACACGTTGACTGGTGGGTGAAAATCAACAATAGGCGTAAGTTGAAGGGAGGGCACCCCACATTCTGTATCGAGGTGTAGTGAGGCGGCGCTGCCGAAGAGGTAGTTGTCTGCCTCTTCATGAGGGTGTCCCTCTTCATCATGCGCTGCGCCTCAAAGGCAGAAATCGCTGAGGCACACTTACGGGCTTGCAGGTGTCTGGCGATGCCTTCCATCTAGGTAAGAACCCCCAGCCTTGTCAGCATACGTAGTGTGTGATTGTTGATTCGGCATGATCGGACAGACCTCCCTGCGGGCGAGTTCCGTCTCGCTAACATGCTCATGCTCTTCGCCAGGGTGGGCTACAGGACCTTCTCAGTAAAGTTCACTCGGACGAGACGTTTTTCTAAACCACGCACCAGAAATGAGCGTCGCTGGAAGCGCAACGAAAGCGACACAGCTGGTGAGACGCATTCGAGCTATGTCACAAAAGTTGAACAATGTTTTGGAGTTGACTGGATGCAGCCATAGCTTCCGATTTTGTAGTGTTCGCGGAAAAATGACCCTCAAAAAAGCAGCCACGAGGATTAAGTGACGGAAGACATCTATCCTGGTACGTGTTTGGCGAGAAAGTACGAGCGCTAGCATACTACATGCGACGCGTCGGGCACGATAACACAGGGACGCGCGACACAAAATGGAGACAGAGGTAACATTGCGGCTGACGTCTACGTGATCGCAAAGCGATGTCTCGCGCCCGAGATATCGGCTTGCGGGAGCCACAGATGTGGTACTTCGTCCGGTGGCGTGCTCTTGGTATTCCTTGGCGGCGCGAAGCCTCAAGCTCAGCAGCTGAAGATTGAAGAACGACAAGGATCAGGAAAACAAGAGAGCGATTGAAAGTGAATATATCGTGGATATACTCAGCCTACCGATGTTGATGCCCGGGACCTTGGGCGAGTTTGCCAACCCATAACCGATATATCCGGCGATCGATTCCAATCTATTCCAATGAGTAGTCTGGACTCTGGTTCTCAGTATAAACTTGGCGTACCACGTGAACACTGAGATGAGGCCCGCATGATATGTTGTATCGGGCCGCCGCCGGGATCGTTGTTGGCCGTTACCGTCAACCCAATGGCGAGTTCGTGTCCATGTTCTGCCTAGTAAGAAAGGTGACGAAGCGCTAGCGATAACTGGAAGGCCGCTGCATGAGGTTACGTATTCGTACTTAGCTATCCCTGACCACCGGAAAGATGTCTCCCGTATACCATTACTATCGATATTGGTTTCATATTGAATTACAAGACACAAAATAGGATCATCTTCTCCATACGCGATGCTAATGAGCACTGGGCGCATCTTCAGAAACTTGAAACGCACCATTCACAGCTGCGGTGCATCGCCGAGCACTTAATTGCCCGGCACAATTCTCTTGGCCAGTTGTTCGGAATGTCAATGATATCATAAAGTGACTTGATGCGGTCGACATCCTGACTGAGCTGCATCATGCAGTGCATGTCTTTGGCGGTGGTAGTAGTACTAGTAGATTTGTTCCTGCAGGCTGCAACGAAACAAAACAACTCCGAGCCCATCCTCGTGTTGCGAATGCCTGAAAAGCGACGAAAATCCCGAGGAACCTCTTGCCGCTAAGTAGGCCTCAAGGCAGCATACCCCCTGATGTGAGGCGAAGCAACTTGAAGAAGAGTGGGTGCTTTAGCCAAGGCACACGAAATCCGACTCCGAGTCTTTGGCTTCCCCGTTACACAAGAAGACCTACTAGCCTGGGCGAGCGCACGACATCAAGCCAGGGAAAGGGAAGTGGGACCAGGAGACCTGGATAGAAAAAGTGAGCACTAGTCTAGTAGTACTCGAGTACATGCAATAAGTAGTGCAATGCACATTTGCAGGATACGACGGCTCGGAGCTAGAGAGAGAACTGAAAACTTGAATGTCGATGTTGGTTGTAACAACTGCCCTATAGATTCAAATGAATGCAGTGAAGGACGCCGTCGCGGTGCGAGCGCTTGAAGGTTCTGGCGAGTTGTAGTAGGCCATGGGATGTTGTAGGATGTTTGGCCCGGAGGATGGTTTTCTCTCAACAAACCGCACCGCCAAAGACATGCAGACTATGTATCCGGCATGTCAACCGCATTTACGACTGAATCACTATGGTCGAGACTGATAATGAGGGGAGTGTCTTTATTGTAAAAATGGCACTTTGACTACACGTGTATTTACATAAGGCAACAAATTCAATCTTAAGATGAGAGTGGTCGCCAATGAGAACTTGGGGGGTACTGGGCTTTGGCATTGACGATTTCGTTAGATAGGTACAGGCTACACGAGATGAAATGACTCTACCTTTGAAGAATGACATTCAATGATGCAAGGACCTGCGCTTACAGAGTATCTAGTCTTCGGGTTCAGACATGACATCCAGCTCGTCGTCCTGAACACGAGAGAATCAGAACTGGTCAGTGGTGCGCTTTCTGATAATCAGACAAATCACGATCTTACCTCGCTGGTTTCCTAAAGATGATGGATTCGATAAGCGAGTATACTCTGAAATGTTTGCGGCCGATCCTTACCGGTGACAGTGTCTCGTCATATGGGTCGCCTACTTCGCCTCGTTGCTCCCCAAGCCAGTGATGGATGAGATAAAATCGTTGGTTAGAGACCTCGGTTCCAAAGAGGATGTTGAGGGACCATTGGTTGGTTTCGGGCATGGCGTCTTCGACGTCGGCTTTGAGGGTCTCCATCTCATGAGGCCCGAGGTCGGTATAACGGATGAATGGTAAGACTTGGGGTTTAGACTTGGTTTTAGACCCCTTCTTGCCCTGACGTTGGTTATATGGCAATTGCTCCTGCAAAGAGTCTTCAAGTTGAAACTGATCTGGAAAACCATCCTTTCTGACATGCTTGAATGTCCACCATTCCCCAGCAGCAGCTATTAAGATAATCTCCTTTAGTTCCTTGAAGGCCTCAAAAGCGAGGATGGCCTGGTCGTCGGCAGCCACTTGGGCAGCAGATATTGAAAGCCGCAGGTTGTCAAGGAACAATGCGACGGTTTGAGCAGAGCGGGTGGCGGTTCGTTTCAGCTCTACGATCACCAAGGGTTTTAAGGAGTGGATCTTCACATCCCTCCACTTCTCCAACGGGGGGAACTTGGGTGACATCGTCGTGGAGTTCACACTCCAGTTCGTAGCATCGGCACCCATTATAGCGAAATCAGGGATGGTTTCATCCCCGTTTGCACCAGCATCTGTGCGGAAGGAGGAATCGGGATATTGCGAGGGAGGATTATGGATACTGAGCTGGGGTATATGAAATACATTGGGCTCGAGGTCGGCGATCAGGTAGGACAAAACTTTGTCCCAGAAGGCGTAGGTATGGTGTTCCAAGCGGCGGCGATTCCAACGTCTGCTGTAGGCGTAAACCAGCGTGACAATCAAGGTTGCTGGGCCATGGCGGTTGGTGGCTAGACCAGGGAGTACGAAGTCGGAATGTGAATCAGACATTGGAGCTATGTATGCGATTCAGAGAAGCTGAGGCTCGAGTCCACTGTTCGTGAATATGAGAAGAGGATTTATACATATGGCCCAGCTCAATCTAAATTCCGACATCATGCAGTTCTTAGAATAACGACAGACAATGGAACGATTGGCACGCCGGCCGGATTTAACTTGAACTTGTTGGGAGAACAAAAACTGCTTGTCGTCTCGATGACAACGATAGACAAGCTGGTTGTTGTAAGTCGAAATATTCGAACAAAAGGATCCTTGTCTCCAATAGCTTCGCGAGAAGAAGGCTTGATGCCAACAAGGCCACCTCTGGAGAGGTTGTAAGAAAGAGAACAATGGGTACGACTAGTGCATAACGTAATAGTCACATGCATCCGCACACTGGTCACGCGATCAGCTGATGTTCTTAAAGTTATATAGGGCAACCAATGCCATTGTTGAAACCAACATCAACATTCTCCTCCAGTTCTCTCTCCAGCTCCAAGGCCGTCGGATCCTGCAAATGTGCATTCTACCGCGTATAATGTGTAAATTGGTGCTCACTTTCTCTATCCAGGCCTCCTGATTCCACTTCGAAGCAACTTGAAGAACAGTGCGAAGACGAGTGGAAACCGCCACCAGCGCCCCCTTTAGTCAAGGCATACGAAGTCCGGCTTCGAGTCTTCGGCTTCCCCATCACACACGAGGACCTGCAAGCCTGGGCGGAAGCGCACGACATCGAGCCAGGGAGAGGCCTTTCCGCTAGGCGCTTCGCTGCCCTGAGGGCTATTGGCGTCAAGTTATCCCGCCATTGCTGTCGCATTTCCGGTATTCGCAATTCGAGGACGGGCTCGGTATCGTTCTGTGCCGTTGTGGGAACAAACCGCACCGCCGAAGACATGCAGCTCACTCAGGATGTCGACCGCATCAAGTCGCTTTATGACATCATCGACATGCCGAACAACTGGCCAGGATGGTTTATTCCCTACAAGCTGTGAATGGTGCGTTTTCAAGTTTCTCAAGATGCATCCAGTGCTCATTGGCATCGCGTATTAAGAAGATGGTTTTATCTTGTCACTTATAATTCAATACGAAACCAATATTCTATTTCCTTCCTGTCCATCGCGTCTACGTTGCTGTTGTTATGCGTTGGCCGATTCTCGAGTACACTTAGGACTTGACCACTGGTTATCGAGTAGTCGCGAGAAGAGCCTTGGGACGCGGGTCGAGTGTAGGGCTGTTGGCGAGATGGGACCATAGCCTGCATAATGCAAAGTCTGATACTTGGGTAGATGTGAACGACACAGAATTAATGGGCAGACCATCAAAGCGCATAGATAGTGGGATGTTCCAATCTGATTTCAGCTAGCTAGCGGCATAAGGAATTACTGACGGGCGAGTGTTAATTTGCACAACCTCGTCGAGACTGAGTAGATCTCCAAATATGCGTCACTACCTCGTTTCCACTACCGGCTAAAATCTCTCACTCGCCACATTCATCAAGGAAAATGGAATGCATAACCTGGTGCCGTAGCTAGTGCCTCTCGAAGTTGGAGTCGCTGCTCATCTGGTTGCTTCTGTCATAGCCACCCACATAACGGATATTTGAAAACAGCTCAGAGAGATTAGGTGCATCCCGTTGAGCGTCCTGGATATGAGGATAAGGGAATGTTACGCAAACAGGACCGGCGCTGGGTACAGCTATCGGCTTTGACATGAAAGTAACAAGGTTAGCTCTGAGATGACTGGGCTGTGGTACTTGCGAATGCAAAAATGCCGGAAAGCGCACTTCGTCAGACACGTCGAGCGTTTCCAAGTGAGGAAAGGCTTTGGCAATCATCATCTCGCATCCGGTATTGTTATGGTCAAAAGTAATCGATGTGCCGAGGGTGAGTGACGAGTCGTTGGGAATTGGTTGGGAATGAGAAAAGCGTCCTGATCGCGTCGAAATCGAGTACCCCAAGAGTCTTTTAGCACGTTGACCACCAAAAATCGCTTGATCATAGTACTCGAAGATCAAAGGGACGAGTGGGGGTATATGACCTCTCAACGCGAGGCAGAGGCGGTTCTTGGGCGGTTCCACTTGCGAGGTCTCGTGAATCCATTGAATATCCCAAATCCCATAGTAGAAAGTGATGCCCCTAAGTCAATTGGATCGCGTTCCAACGCGACCGCGAGTACCTACAGGCTTCGGAAAGTAGGCAAGTCCAATGCAACTCGTGGCATGGGGCATGGCATGAAAGCGGGAGCAAGATAAACGGCAAATGTGTGGAAGACTCATAAAGTGGCAAATTGCCTCCGACGTCAGCGGGAACTGGATGTCGATTGTCATTGCTCTCCGGGTTGTAGCAATCCGTGATGGCTCGAAAATCGACTTCAGGTCAAGATTGGGTCAAGAGACAAACCCACAAACATCGAACAACATCCGATGGCTTTTCCTTGACCACGACTTGCCAACAACGTCGACGTTCAAGCCATACAGCGAACTTGCACTATATGAACAATATACAGGGCAATTGTTACAAGCAACATCAACATTTTCTTCCAGTTCTCCCTCTAGCTCGGAGGCTTCTAGTATCCTGCAAATGTGCTTCCTACCGCCTATAACGTGTAAATTGGTGCTCACTTTCTCTATCCAGGCCTCCTGATTCCACTTCGAAGCAACTTGAAGAACAGTGCGAAGACGAGTGGAAACTGCCACCAGCGCCCCCTTTAGTCAAGGCATACGAAGTCCGGCTCCGAGTCTTCGGCTTCCCCATCACACGAGAGGACCTGCAAGCCTGGGCGGAAGCGCACGACATCGAGCCAGGGAGAGGCCTTTCCGCTAGGCGCTTCGCTGCTTTGAAGGCTATCGGCGCCAAGTTATCCCGCCATTGCTGTCGCATTTCCGGTATTCGCAATTCGAGGACGGGCTCGGTATCGTTCTGTGTCGTTGTGGGAACAAACCGCACCGCCGAAGACATGCAGCTCACTCAGGATGTCGACCGCATCAAGTCGCTTTATGACATCATCGACATGCCGAACAACTGGCCAGGATGGTTTATTCCCTACAGGCTGTGAATGGTGCGTTTTCAAGTTTCTCAAGATGCATCCAGTGCTCATTGGCATCGCGTATTGAGAAGATGATTCTTTTTAAATCTTGTAATTCAATATGAAAGTACGCCGTGTCCTATCTCCTTCCTGTCACATCGCGTCTACATCGCTGTTATTATGAATATGATTATCTGGAATGACATGGTCCCTAGTGGTTCGTTACGTCGTCGACGCACATCGCAGGCATTCGCAATACAGGTACGGAAGGTTAGCTCAATGGCAGCGCCATGTTTCGCAAATCCAGGCTACATGGACGACAATCGGCAACATCTCCATTATCTCAATCACCGCTTTCCCTTGAGGGATGTTCCATAGCCACCCGGATGCATTCGACAGTATCTATGAGCGACGAGGACGACAATGGTGACGAGAATGAGGATTTAGGAACAGGTTGACAAGGTTCGCTCTAGTCCGCATTTTGGACATTTGCAACCTTTGCAACCGACCTGCACACGCTCTCCCAACACCAAGATATAACTTGTATATCTATGCATCACTAGTCGCGACGCGAGCGTACACCAAGTATCCATACACAGAGCAAACAGAGCGATTACAAAGTCCAGATAGACTGCAGATGGTGATGACAATATTTATTCCAAGTGTCTCGCTAATAAGTCTACTATTGGTGGACTTCGAAGAATAATGCATCGACGGTCAGAGGCCGTAAGCCGGGGAAGGAGGAGAGAACGAGCTTCCTCACGCTCCCGACGGCGTATCAGCGGCGAGTAGATGTCTGTCCAGAAGATCCTTAGCTCCTGCTCGGATACGTAAGACCTCCGCTGGGCGATGCAGCGCTGGAGCCCATGAATTGGGTCCTCGGTGATCCTCGTCTATTGGACCTCTTCGCGAGTGCAGGCTGACTCGGAGGTGCAGCAGGTCGTTTCAGTATCACACATGCCGTAGACATCCTATCACTTCGACTCCCACCACCTGAGATCGAATTCAAAACGGATGGTGACTAGCCTCTCGGAGACGTTTCGCAGATGGGTGGACTAAAATACGTATATCAGAGCGCGGTGAACATGCAGACATACGTCAGTAAGACTAGGTACTTACATCGCACAAGTCGCCGTCACGTCGCGTCGCGTCAATCCCGTGGTTGCCATAGGGCCGGCATATTTCTTATGTCATCGCCGATCAAATTCATATCTAGGACATCTCCGATCCCGCTTCCGATAGAATACCTCGCCTGTCGCTCATCGCCTTCTCCTCTTCAATTGTTAACCACACTATAATTCCAGATCATACAGCATGTCCTGGCAAAGTAGTTCCTCATCAACTATCTTGTATGGAGAAAACTCATGTTTTTCTCAGCATACGTTGATACCAACCTTGTCGGAAGTGGCAAAGTAGCCAGAGCCGCGATCGTAGGTCTGCAGGGTGGAATCTGGGCTTCTACACCAGGATACACAGTGCGTTACAACTAGTCATGGTAATAAGTGAAAGTCTAGAACCTTTGGCTTTGATTCAGTTATCAACCGCTGAACAGAATGCTCTCATCGCCGGTTTCAAGGACACGGCGAAGGTGCAGGCATCGGGTGTGCGTCTGAATGATCAGAAGTTTTTCACCCTACAGGCTTCAGAACGTAGCATCTATGGAAAGAAGCAGGTGCGAAGCAGTCGTCCTAGCTGTCTACCTGAATCCTACTCACCCTATCAATAGGCTGATGGTGTGGTGATCGTGAAGACTGTCCAGGCGATACTTGTCGCGGAATACGTTGCACCAATCCAAGCACCAGAAGCCACGCCTGTCGTTGAAAATCTGGCCGATTATCTGATCAGTGTTGGGTACTAGGTGTTTGGCATGATCTATGGGTGCCACCAACCTAGCCATACGACTGACTTCATGTATCTCATAAACACTTGTTTTCTCAACCAGTACATCTATCGCTGTCAATTTCTACATCATTTCAACTCGTAGCCGTTTCATCTACCAAGACAAGTCAGAGTGAACTTCGCACTCCTTGGCTCAGCTGCGCGACTGAGATGATCTCATTCAGTAACGGCCACGTGACCATTCGCGGAGGCAAAAACGGTCTTGAAGTTGTCTCATCTTTGTTTTTCCTTTCATGAAAAACCTGTACAACTTGTAATGGCAAGCCTCCTCGATCTCACAGTCACCCTTCGATACAGTGGTCATAAAGCTCAGAATTTTGAACCGGACAGCTTCGAGGCTATCAAAGTACTCAGGGAGGACCTAGTGACGCTCAAACTCCCCCACCCGAAGGTGGAGAACATAAAGATCACCAGACTGCCGAATGGACAGGCAGAATGTGAATTTGACTGGCCAAATGCACAGTATCAAGGTGTGAGTATAGTGCTTGGAGTATCGCAATCGTTCACCTTGATACATCTCCGCGTTTAGGTTCTTTACAAGCATCTCGCAGGCCGTATCAATGGCCCTGATAATGATGGAACTCGGAGACAGTTGCTGAAAGAACTATCTATGTATGTTAAACTCCATACCAGGTTGGGAAGATACTAATTGTGAATAAATAGTGATAGGCTGTCACTACACGAGGACTATCAGTACGTCATCAAGCGCCCACATAGACATGATTCCCGATTGCTGAATGTCTTCTGCTACAAGCGTCCCTCTCGCCGCATCCGAGAGCAAGCAACCAATATACCGCAACAAGCAGTGGCGCCGATCCGATGGAGAGTCGATGCTGCACACGCAACCAGCCCTGCGAAACGAGGCCCAAATGTTGCTGGACAACATGGCGTCGGCGCTTAAGATACCCAAAAACGAACCAATCGAACCCGTCATCCCTGATGCATGTTTCTTTCTACTGCTGGCACGTGGCGCTCATATCAAACTTAAAGTTCTTTCACAGTCCCCTGGCCGAGATTCAGTGGCCTCGTCTGTACCATCACCACCTGCCCTTGGACCTTCCTTGGTCTGTCGGCTTATTCCGTACAGTAGATCTAATCTGACATGATATCTCTGATAAGGTACATTCTGACGACGGGGAGTACGGCTCCCCTATGTCAATATCATCTTCCGTGCGAGCATTCACCACTGTATGTGTACTACCCTGCGGTAGACAGAACAGTTCACTCACTTCACGTCGACAGACACCCCGGCCCATCAAAGTCCTACCCATCTCACCCACAGTGCGTGTAGCAGCTGCTTCTATACTTTCTCCGCCTGATCCATGACATCCGCATGCTAGATACCCCCGCTGCGCCTTTCCCCTCCAGAATCAACCTTCGTTAGTCCCATTCCTACCACGATCGCCTCCTGCCTGACCATCTTGCCTCCTCAGGCACCGCCCGGCCTGACCATCTCAACTCAACCACAATCTCAGCCAATGCAGGCCCAAATCCAGCTGCCCTCCCCCACGCACTCATCTCGCAAGCGCAGTCGCAGCCCCGACCGATGGAGCCGGCGAACATACGTACAACCCACACCGGCCACCAATAACACCATGGATGCACAGGCAGACGTCACCCGGCTGACGCGTGAGCTATGGGACGTGCGGCGGCAGATTACGGCGGGAGTCGTGCGAGAGGCATCGATCATGTCTGAGCTGAGTGCGCTTGATTCTCGGAATGGCGCGAGCATGAGGACGCCAAGGGAGACATGGGAGGATTCTGGTATGTCGGACCGTCCTGCTTCGACGATTAACCCTAGACTGATGTGGTACACGGGTGTAGAACTGCGGGTGCGGCTTCGAGAAGTGGAAGCTGAGTTGGTGGAGGAGAGGAAATTGAGGTCACAGGCAGAGGCCGCGCTGGAGGACGTGAAGAGGGAGTGCAGGGAGCCCTTCGTCGTCCCTGCACTCTTTGAGGCTTTCTTCATGATTTCGAAGGCCACAACGCAGGCTATGGACTCGGTGAGCTCTGAGGCTGCTTCGAGACCAGCGCCATAGTCAGAGCTGGAGTAGGAGTGAGAGAAGCTGTAGCTTGTACGTATATTATTGCTATTTTGTGCTTGTATTCATGTGCCGTAAATTATACATTACTTGAGCTGTACTATTCATCAATACAGTCCGCCTTCTAATGTGAATGTTAATCCAGAATCTATGATGGGCGTGCCAGCATTGTCCCAGCCAGTGATCAATAAATGAGAGATATCATCGCACTTTCGCAGCCACCCTCGCCAGACGCTCCTCTACACCTTTAATATCACCCATCATCACTGCCAGCCTGCCTTCCATCTCCTCAAACGTCCTCAGCTTCGGCGTTGGCCGATCCTGCACCGGCTGCTCTTTCCGCTCCTCCTCTTGTTCCTGCTCCCGCTCCCGCTCCTGTACCTCATCCATGGCGCTCCTAAACGAAGCCGACAAATCCATCGACCGACTAAAGCTCAACGACCGACCGCTCATACTCCTCGGAATGCCCAGCAACATCGTGCTCGTACTCGACATCGTGCCCATCCCCATCCCCATCCGAGTAGAGTTCACAGTCGGCGTCCCACTCCTTCTCGACAGCGTCGACATCGCCGAGCCCGGACGCGGCGTCGGGCTGGGGCTAGGTGGGCCCTCGGAATCCGTGTCCTCGGAGCCTGACCATACGGCTTGGTGGTGGTGATGGTTCACCAGGATGGGTTTCGGGGGCTTCGCCAGGCGGGAGTGTAGCGACGATGCGATGCCAGGGCCACCGCCTGCGCTCGTGCTGGTGTTGATGAGGTCTGGGACGGGGATGGGCGCACCGGGGTGGAAGCGCAGCTCCTTCCTGGTGAGGCTCCCGTTGCTGCCGGAGCGGGTGAGAAGGCGGGGCTTGCGGCCGCTTTCGAGCACCTTTTTGCGTGCGCTCATGCCCACGCAGTCAACCAGCTGCTTCATCGCTTCGCGATCAGACACACTGCGGCGTTCGCCCGTCCGGCGGATGGTGCTGGTACGCTGGAGAGTGGCGTGTGGGTTCGGGGTGAGGGCGCTCGGCCGCATCGGGGTGCTGAATCTGTCGAGGCCGGCGAAGGGGGTGGGCCTGGCGGACCAGCGGGGGGTGATGAATGCGGGGTTGGGGGTGAGATAGGTGGAGGGGATGCGTATGGGGCGGGGAGTGTTCATGTAGGAGAGGGTGGCATCTTCAGGTCCGGGGTCTTCGTCTGGCTCTTGGGCGGGGAAGGCGTCTGCTGCGGGCCCCCAGCTGAATCCGATGAAGGATGCAGTGGCATCTTCTTCTGGTGGTCGTACGGGGTGAGGCGAGGTTCTTGAGCGAAGGATGGATAAGCCAGGGGATGATGATCCGTTGGAGGATTGGAACAAGGCGGAGAAGGCGAACCCCTGAGAATGACTGTCTTCGGGCTGTGATTGAAGTCCAGCAGGAGCGGGCGACGGCGCGAGCTGCGCGGGTTCCGTGTATGTGAATTGCGGAAGATGAAGACCAGGCGGTGCTTCCTCTGAATCACCAAGATTATCAGGTGATTGAGTATAGAGATGAGATGAAGGCCTGGACTTACGGGTAGGGAGAGTGTCCCAGTCCACATTCCGGAAGATCGGATGGTTAGTGATTTCCTGAATGTCGCGCCGGCCAAGGCGTCGTTCAGCACGAGTCAATAATCTAGCATCCATCAGCTAGATTGAGACCAAAGAGATGAAGTTCATACAAACGCAGAAACTCCTGGTACCGAGACGATACCGGTGTTTTGCGATCGAAGTAGAGGCACTTCTGCAGCAATATTCAGACACTGATTACAGAAGAAATAGAAGGAGAGCTGGACCTCGTGATCAATGATCTTCAGATACGTCTGTCGGATATCCTTGGCGAAAAACGGGGCAGTACCGTATGCCATTTCGTACAGCATCGCGCCGAGGCTCCACCAGTCCGTTTCCCGGCCATACCCCTGCGCATCGTCCGTCGTGTGGACGATCTGTGAATCATCCTCCATTTCAAGTGCTACTAGAGCCTCCTCGTGCGCCTTGAGGATTTCGGGTGATATATAGTCGCAAGTCCCGCAGGGAACGAGGCAATACCGCTTCGGCAGCAGTTGGATCCCGTCTGAGTCCGGGGGCAGCAGGGGCGCGGCGGAGCCAAAGTCAATCAAAAGGACGTGAGCATTCGGTGTCAACACAAAGTTGTGTGGTTTGATATCCCTGTCAACCTTCGTCTAAGCCACCTTGAAAGACGCCAAAATGTCGCATGACATACCGATGAACAAATCCTTGGGAATGACACCAGTGAATGGCGCTGACAAGCTGCGGGGCCCACCACATGAGGTCTGCCTCTAAAACTTTGCCATCGTGAGGGCTGGACTCTAGGACGTCCCAGAGGTTCCCTCCCTCTGCATAATCCATGACGAGGTTGAGATGGGTAGGCGTCTGGAAGGCGCAAAGAAGATGCGGGGCCCATTTCGAGTCAGACTTGTGTGCTTGAAGCAAGATGTCACGTTCTAATTGAGGTGCACATTGCTGGAGTAAGTCCACCCATTAGTTTAGCGTCTCTGACTTAAGGCAGACGGGCGCACATCACGATTTCTGAGCGCAAATTTCTTCTCTATCGATTTGCGTATATATACACGTCCATCGAGACGGCATGCCACAACGTAGATCTACGAAAATCAGGCCTCGTGTGCCGATGGTACAGACCAGTAGAATCAGACGCACCACACCAAACTGTCCATACTCAAGTGTTCCAGCCACTGATAAATCTCTATCTTGGAATCGTATCGCGTCGATTTCGGTCGTCTTCGCTGAAGAGCGCGTCGCGAACGTTAGCCGCGTGTTAGGCAATGAGCAACACGTTACTGACCTGTTTTTCCGATGACACTTTGACCATGCAGAATCCGATCGAGAGCCAATCCTTCTGCATCCTCGTCGTCCTGGCTCTTCAGTAGCAGTGCCAATCGTGCTTTGCGTTGGACCCATGAGAGAGACATGCATTAGGTCTTGGTAGTGTCCGTTCCGTTGTGAAAGTCGTTGGCGCTGATTAGAAGAAATCCAATAACGTAGAATATGACAAGGCACAGCAAGTAAGGAAGCAAAAGCGTCGTTGATATCACAACCTGAAGGAGCGTGGTCAGAGCGTGGTTGTCGAAGAGGAGGATGGCAAGTTCATAATAATTATGTAATATGATATGTGATATCGCGTTTATCCTGCAACCTAACTATCGACTCAACCACGCAGTGGCAGCACCAAGTCGACCGAGTCTTATCTTCCCTTCAATAATCTCCAATTTACTCGCATTCGCTCTTTCTTCACCTTTGGAAAACAAGAACATGAGTGCGATGGATCATTGAGGTCTCCCTGGTACCGCTGCAGCCTGCTAGTCGAGTACTACTGTATGAGCCTCTGAATCATCTACAAAGCTTCAAACCCTGACAGGTTTCATTCGGGTCTAACTTTTCTGCATGAATCTGGCGACGATGGCGAAAAGTATCGGACCGAGCTGCCAGTCATCGATCATCGATCATCATTGGTCCGAGTTGGTCTTGTAACGCAACCAGTAGGCAGTTGTACAACAGTAAGTGCGGCTAGACGCTTGATTCCAGAATCTCGGAATTCGTCTGAAGGTGCCTACTTACAGAGAGATCTTTTATAGACGTGAGCTACAATGCTTTGGAAGGTCTCGTCCAATTGACGCTTTTGTGACACTCCATCATGAAATTCTAAACATCCCGGTGTCCGCGCCCACCTCGTCGGTGACATTGACTCCGGCTTCAGCTGTCAATGGCCTTCAACGCACGACTTTGATGGAATGCGAGTCCTCTCTTAATCTCTTGATCTATAACCTGTTTTCCCCGTCTCCTTCAACGCAGAGCTCTCGCAATGGTCCACCCATGCCTGCTGATGCCTGAAATTCTGAACCATATCTGCAAAACTCTTCACGCATGCCGTGACCGGCCCTACAAACCCAATTCTCCCAACTGCAAGGACTTGGCCGCGATGGCATCAACTTGCCGTGCCTTTGTCGACCCCGCCAACGATTATATCTGGTCAGAGATGGACACCATGGCACCCATTGTAAAGTGCATGCCGGCGGATCTGTGGACGGAAGTAGGCGACGACATTGGGACCCCTTGGTTGGTGCGTATTCATTCCGAATTTTGTTTCCGCTTCTCATCACGTCCCTGAAATTCTTCGTAGGAGTTCTCCAGAGCAATTATTCCGTCAGATATCAAAGCTTTTACGGAGAAGTCCCATCGCCTCAGGCACCTATCAATTTCGACAGAAGCTACACATCCGGTGGCCCCGTGGACGTGGGTCAAAGTCACCCAGACGCCGCCCGAGATATTCAGTGCTTTGCACACTGCTGCGAAAACTACCCTATTATTCCCGAATGTTGTCTCGCTGGCCTTCTCTCATCCATCGCCGCTGGTTTTTGTGATTGTGTATGAGCATACTGGACCCTACCTCACAGAACTATCGCTCAACGAACGTTGCGACCTCGATTCGAAAAATCACTACCCCCTCATAAGGTCCCTTCCTCGTCGTTATCCCGCACTTCGATCGTTGGAAATCAGCAATGTACCATCAGATTTAGTGTCAACCATGGTTCGTGACCTGCCGCACCTGCAGCGTCTTAAATCCCATGGTGTGATAACTTCCGAGGCAATTCATCACCTCATGAGCCTCCCGGACCTACACACCTTATCGTCTGGATCTTCCACCGTGCTTCCCCTACGAGCATCCACGTTACCTTCTTTCCAGACACTATCGTCTCTCACCTTCCGGTGCCATTCGGCTGAAGACGCCGTCAAACTGCTGAGCAGTATTACTTCCCCAAAACTTCGGTGGATCGGACTCCAGTTCATGGATAGATTGTTAACCCCCGAGGAGTGGGACAATGTCTGCTCTACGTTGGCCACTTGTCCAGCTCGCACATCTGTTGAAACCATATGGCTGGATAACAGCGTTCCGGATGTCGATGCGGATGAGCTGCTCCGGATTGGAAGCGTCAGTTTCAACGTCATTCAACATATCCTCGTAATTTCCGACCTCCTTGAATTTGGCTTCAAGACACCCCTCTACCTTGATTTCGACGATGCATGTCTGGAAGAACTTGCAAGAGCTTTTCCTTCGTTGTCCGAACTTGATCTCGTTTATGATGGAGCACTGTGCCATCAGCCTCGAGCCACTTTAGCTGCCGTTTCAGCGCTTGCAGAGCACTGTCCTCACCTCTGCAGCCTCCGCATAAGTATCGATGCCAGAGACAAAGGAAATATCCTCCCTTCCCCAGCTCTTCCCAACGACAGCTCTATCCTCTTGTCTTTCTCGAACTCCCCTATCTCCGATGCTCAATGGGTCGCCTCTAAGCTCGCTGATATTTTTCCGAACATCAGGAGCGTGAATGGGTCATATGATCCGTGGCCAATTGACGACCCGCTGTACCAGTACGAAGCATTACCACCATGCCTCTGGAGGGAGGTTCGGGCTTTATTCAACACCGGGCAATGACTCGCTAGCCATGTGTGTTTCAGTTCCGTGACTCGGAACCTCACACAATAACGGGCTATAGCTTACTTTCATATGCACGTTGACTGTACCTGACTACAATACTTCTATCTCTGATTTCTTGTATCTGTAAGACATACGCGATGAACAACATATATCCAGTAATGTCCACTTCCATGTCGCAGAAATGACAATAATCGCATCCTGGACTCATGTTCTGGTTTCTTGAATCATAGGCGACGCTCAGAACTCCATCGGCAGGTCGTGTAGGCGGCGGATCTGTATGTCATGTTGACTCGAATTTCATGTCAGTGTCATCAGGTAGGCATTGACGCGTCGGGCGCGTGTTGAGCGCGTGTTACCCCAAATTTAAATTGGTGTCTCCTACTTAGCGTCGGGATTGATGGAAAAGCGTCGGAATTGATGCCAACGAGTCACCGACGCAAGCCACGTGTCCAGAAGGCTGTCCTTTCATCACCGGACTCATCCCGCCACATATAAATTAACTTCTGGCCCAAATGCAGGAATCCACGCTATCCCAGAACCACCTCACATCCTCGGCCACGTTTTCAGCAAACAATGGTGACTACTCGACGACAATCTGGAAAGCTTGCGGAAGTCATGAAGCATCGAGAAGAAGACTTCATGGACAGCGATGATGAGCTCGACTACGACGATGATGTGTCTGAAGATTCTGATGACGAAGGAAGTGATTGGGAGGAAAAACCGTCTCGTCAGTAGCCTCTTCAAATCTCTCCTGGCTGTGTTAGTTTAAACCTGTCCAGGCGACTCGAGCGGAAGGGCTCCAGCGAAGCGCACGAAGTTTTCGGATAGCCCCAGCCCGAATACGCCACCCAAGCAGTCCAAGATTCGGCGTAAATCTGTCAGCCTTCTGCCGACCATGCCAATGGACATACAGTTTGAGGTACGCAGCTTCGAGGCTGTATTCTAAATCTCCATGTCCTTATTTATGTGCGACAGATCCTCCGCTTTCTGTCACCCAAAGACCTCATCTCGCTGACACGCGCAAGCAAATCCCTCCGTGCTATGCTTATGACGCGTAACGCCGTCACTGTTTGGAAATCTGCTCGAGAAAACCTCGGGTGCCCAGCATGCCCGGCTGATTTCTCGGAACCCAGGTGGGCGGTGCTAATTTTTGAGAACCATTGCGAGGTACCCATATCGAATCCTTCTTCTTTTCGCTATATAATGACTGATTAAATTGCCAATTCCATAGAATTGTGGAACGAAGTACGTTCTGAACGTTGACTTTGGAATCCGCCGTCGTGTCTGCGTGTCATGCAGAAAGAAAAAGTACGTTGCTGCTCCTACTACTCTTCCGTAGACCACGAACATAATGCTCGAGCCTCCGCAGTCTTATTGTAGCATCGAGGTTCCCCCGCGTATACCCCAATTACGACGATACCATCTTAACTTTCATCCCATATACAAATGGTAATTGCATATCTACTCTGCTATCACCTTGCGTCTCGCTGATCATGTTTGTCTCCAGTTGGTGGCTTTGCTGAAGGCCGTCAATCGAGCAGCAAGTTTTACTGGGCATCTGATATCGATGATACAGCAAAACAGCTAGCGGACTTTAAAGAAGACGTCCGCAAGCAACTGCCAGGGGCAAAGCAGAGGCTGAACGAGTTTCAAATAGAGAGGATGGAACTCGTGCAGAGCGTTCGCGAGGTGAATGATTATAGAAGTTTCCTACTGGTCATTAGGCCTCACAGAATGCGTTAGAATGTCGATAAGTTGACCGCCGCATTTCGGTCGATGGTTTCTCCTAGGGAGGACAAGAGACCACAACGATATAGCGCGTATGGTCTTGGCCTCTTGCTTCATCCATATTAACTTATGTTACCTATCAGCATCATCGCAAGGTTCGAGTCGTTGGGGTACCTAGAAGCTGACATCCGTTCGGGTATCCAATCGGATAAAGAATGTCACCTGAACTCAGAACTCACGGACAGGAGTACGTCCGAAATTCGCTATCCTTCCTCTTGCCCCTACTGAACATGACCGGAGTTTGGAAACGCATCCGACCCATCCTGGAACCCCATATTTTAGCACGACAAGCGGCCCGCATTACTGCCGCCCGTGAGGTACTTCTGAAACTCAGGAAGAGAATCGTTGGCACAGTGTATAGATCATACCTGGAGGCACTTGTCCCGTCCCAGTGGCTATATAACCCGACTACCGACGAACTTTGCAAGTTTGCCCCGTTCGCCCAAGTTGTGAACAGCCCAGATGAAGTCACTGTCAACGAATCAAGCTTCGAAGAGGCGGTGTCTATGCTTCCTGGCTTAATATCAGTGTGGTCTGAAAAGAGAAAATCGGCATTGAGGGAGAAGATGTGAGTCACTCGATATCTTGCCCCCGGAATTTCTCTAATGCTTGATTTCTATCTATATCAGTCCATCCCAGCCCACGAGTAGCAGTCGCACTATCGACCCTATAGATCTAGCGACAACTGTTTTCGAATGTGGCTCTACTTGCGACGTGAGTTATTCGCCTTGGGGATCCCATTATGGCAAGCCTCTATTTGCATATGATGGTGCCAGTTCGCACCACTGCAAGCTCAGTCCATACAACCGTTTGTCCGAGAAAGACCTTAGCCCTGTCTTCTCTACCAAAGGGTCCGCGGCTGCCACTAGCCTTATTTCGCTCGCTGGTCTCAGTGCTACCCACGCCACGCCAGCCGACATGGATCAATGCGATCTACGCTTCTTCTGTTCTGAGTGCACGGTGAAGAAACGCATGACTGGCCGTTTTGCTCGGTCCGTTTATACATGGCGCGCCGGGGTAGATATTTTTTTCCCCACTCTGATGATTTTTCTGCATATTTAACCGATTTACAGGTGGCACATGCGATGAAGCATACACACCCGACCGACCCGACGTGGCAGGTGTTGACATCTGATGAAGCCAACATTGTGAAACTCTCAGAAACGCTCGACCCCGTGCGCAACGAGAGCTGCTGGACCTGCAACCACTGTGCCACTTATGTTGACAATTGGGCACGACGAGACGTCGTTATTGAACATTTGTGGTATATGTATGTATCACTTCAATTCTTGTTGGACGCGTTGATGGACGCGATGCCAGGCACGATAAAGTTGATTGCACAGAGCCTCAGGACCTTTTTTACTTTCCGGACAGTCGGCGATCTACAATAAGAATTCCTGTTCTTGAAGTGACCAGTCTTCCGATTGCAGAAGGAGACAAGACTCCGACTCCGACTGTATGAGGGCTGTGTGAGATAAGTGAGTAGCTCGCCGCGCATCTGATTGTCGAACTTCGGTATCCTGACTCAAAGACATAAAGTCAACAATTCCACTAGGACACAGACGGGACTTTGAACCACTAGCGATATCAATTATGTGCTGTCTTTGATTCTTGATACCCAAGTTCTGTTATGCGGTACCAACGGAGTCGCCCCATCTCATTTTGGTCCAAGTTGATGCTCGTATGATGACGCATTTTCAGTCGCATCGTCTCAAATAACTTCGTAGTATGGACCATCACGTAGAATGAAGTAGCATTAAGCCTACGTGATGTATTCAGTTACCACTGCCAAATCGCAATACTTCGCATGAACAACTCGAACTGGAGGCCTAAGAATAATCGGCCCCATATGTGAAGCCGTCCATTGCGGTTCACAATCAACTCGGTGCTAGACATCCTGAATATGATCTGCGTGATACTACCGTTTGACTAAGGCGGTGATCTGGTACCGGCAACGAAGGCGTGTCGCGCCTTCTTAAGACCGGCCTATCCTTACCTGTGGTCCAAGGACTCGGCCTCGGAGATCGCAAAGTGCAAGGCGTGTTGTGGAGGGACTATGGCCATCCCACCGGCAGAACATCCAAGAGCACTGGAATATCAACGACAGAAACAGCACTAGTCTTTATAGACGCTTTACATTGTCTTGCTATGTGTGTGTTTACAGCATCCCGCTCAAGACTCAGGGAAACTGACTTTGGAAACGGTGTTCCAAAAAGTCTTGCCTTGGATGTTCGCGATCTCCAGCTCAAGTTCGCTAGGCTTGCGGCTGCCGTCGCCACTGGCAAAGCAACCCGCACCCCATCCAGACCCTGTACGAGGTGTCATATATATGAGATCAAGTCGGTGGATTTAGTACGTACCACCGTGAACTTGCTCCAAGTTGGAAATCTGGTCGAAGCTATGCGCATAACCAAGAGGAACGTAGATCATGCCGTGGTGAGCGAGGGTTGACATGGTAGTGAGAGCCGTAGTCTCCTGGCCCCCGCCTGGGCCAGCGGTGGAGACGAAGATCGAGGCGTACTTTCCATAGAGGGTGCCGTTAACCCAAAATTTGCCGGTGGAATCCCAGAATGTCTTTCAAGACTGTTTCAGACATGTCTCCCACATACTCGGTATATGAAGTGCACAACGTACCTTCCACTGCGCGGGCATCATGCCGTAGCGGGTCGGGATACCGAAGAGGTAAGCGTCGTATTTTGGAAACACGTCGAGGGTGGCGATAGGATAATCGGCTTTTGGGGGAGCCTTCATCTTGGTCAGAATCTCCTGGGAAAGAGTCTCAGCGACCCTTTCGCGTGGATGAGCAATGATGCGGCCTGGAAGGGAGAACTCGGAGAACGTACTGGAAGATGGTCGCAGTTCCACCAGCTTCCTCAACACCAGCCTTGACAGCCTCAGCCACTGCAGTAAAGAATTATGAGTGAGTTTAAGGGCGCGGAAAAGGAGGACATACTCCGGGCTATGTGGCCGTACAGGGAATAAATGACGATAGCGACTCTGGGAGGGGCCATTGCAGTGCTAGAGGGTGTAAGTACAGGGAGGGGGTATGTTAGAATATGGGAGATATAGGATAGGGTGAGAGCGGAGAGCTTGAGTCGGATGCATTTCTGAAAGGGGCCTCATGTCTAGCCTTTGTCGTAGCTTTGTCTTGGTCCAGTCAGAATGTGGCGCTGCTATAACCTAGGATCCTCCTGTAAAGAGGCGAGTGTAAAACCACCTAAGAATGCGAGCGGTGCCGGGGAAGCTGATCGGCGGTCAAGAAGTGCGTTGAAGAATAGTCAATATTGAGCCGTGTAATTGAAAGGTTGTGGTACAGTTTCTAGGTGTCGAAATACAGAAGCGTCTGTTGTATCTAAAGGTCGGCGGAGTCGTTCCAAAAAAGAGGCTATGAGGTTAGGGTATGTGTGCTGTGGAATGAAATATACAGGCGGCGTGATGAAAATATAAATACAATAATCTGGAAGTGCGATCGCTTGGCAGGAAAGTCTAAAGCGCAATCGAGATGCCAACGAGCGCAGGCCAAAGAACAGCGAGCAGGCGGAAGCGTATCGTCTCCAAGTTGACTTTCGCGCTCGCATTTCTCTTTCCAGAACTGGCACCTGGGCTCCCTGAGTTTTTGGAAGGACCGTCGGGGTGGGCACCCATCGGGTTTGTATGCATGGTAGGAACTGCTGCAGGATCGAAGGAGTGCATCGAGGTGGACGATGGTGAGGTGGTGTTCAATATGGCGGGACGCGTGGGGAAAAGATAACTCTCGGTGATGATCGTAAAGTTGGCGGTGTAGATGGTCAAAAGCGGGTCGGTCGTGATGAAACGCAGCGTGCTAGATCGGGGGTTGCGTAAGTTTTTCAATCGCTAAATATGTCGAAGTGCAAGAGCTCACTAGTGCGAGTCGTTTTCTAAACCAGGAGGAATGAAGACAGAGTGAGAACAGGCGGTCGGAGCTACATATTTCGCGAGCGTGGCGATATATTTCTAATTGACGCGGAAAAGGGTCAATAACGTCCATAACGTACATAAAGCAATCCCGAGAGATGAGCGCTAAGCAAAAGAGCAGCCATGGAGCGCCAACCATCCATACAGCGATCTACATAGATCGCCTAGCCGAGCGTGGACTCACAGAGTTGCCGTGAAGGTCGATCCTCATGTGCCCTGTATGGCCGAGATGCGGTGTACGCCAGTCTTCACGCCAAGTGACTAAAGCAAGCTGCCCAGAAGAGAATTTCGTCTTGGCGATAGGCTGGGTCGGCCAGACCGAACCAAGCGCGGCGTTCATTCGCAGGTTCCCCATTACGAGCGCGGTAAGGACCAACTTGAAGATTCGCAGGAACATGGAGGAGACTTCTTGAACAAGCTGTAGAAGTAAGGGGCTGTTGTCTTTTGGCGCTTAGCGTTGAAGTTGTACAATAGACGGCTGCAGCCAGCCAAGTAGAGTGTCCGTTGCCAGTCGAGCGTTGATGTTGAAGGAGTGGCCGGGCCGATACCCCGCTATCGCTTTTGGATGTTTGCCCCTGTTGACGTTAATGGGCGGATTCGTCGTTGCAAACTTGCAGTTCGTGCTCTTCCACGATCCTCTATAGCTCAGTCCGCCACAGTCTTCCTGATCCCGCCTCTTTGCAGCTTGAAATTAGATAACTCAAGGTAATACCTCGTCTGTAATGCTCGTAGAGTCTCGCCAATGACAAGTTCGCTGCTTTCATATGGTTGTTGCCATGGCGCCTCATCGTATCCATTTGTTTTCGTTTCCTCTCGCTATAGGACGGTGCTAAGGGAGTCAAATAGATTCAAAATTAGGTAATATATGCATCGGATTACGTCTTTTCTCTATACATCTACCAGCAAGGTGGTAGGGACCCAAGAATAATATCGCTTCCATCCTGACGAATCAGCGCTTGACCACAACCCAGTCCGCACCCGCTTGAGGGTTATTGATTTTATGCCTATGATCCCGGAGTCAGATGCCAAGGTCGCCCGTACTGTAAAAGCCGCGATGACGTACTTATCGCGCAGATGTGCTAGCACCCCATTCGGTTGGAACTCGCGACGATTGTGAGGCGGCATGCAGCGCATACAGCGTACCACTTCTGACACCGTTGGAACTTTCGGCGGAGGCAGGGGAGCCGGAACTTCAATGTGAGGGATGGGAATTTTAGAATGCCGCTTGTCTGGGAAGTAAAAGAGGTCCCGCGGCTCTATGCAGTCCACTTTATCATGGCTAAAATAACACCTGTCAAAACACTTCACCTAGGATTGAGGCAAAACATACCTTTGTTTGAGATGTTCTAAGATGACATTTCGGCTTTGCAAGTCGCTGAAATGAAGAGGGCAATGATTGCAAGTCCAACACTTCTCGTCCTGCACGGGATCAGGTGTTTCTGATAGCTTGACGATGACAGCTTGTTCAGCTGTTAGTACCTGCCATGTTGGTTTGTCCGCCTGGGAGTAAGCCATCATTGTATGGTCAACCTATAGACCACATAAGCACATGAACACACAAACACAGAGAAATGAGAGGAGATATCTACCGCGGCGCGCCATGTATAAACAGACCGAGTGTACTTGTCTTTCTGGCTCATGGATCTCTTCGGTGGACAGCTAGAACAGAAGAAGCGTAGGTCGCGTTGGTCCATATCTGCTGGTGTGGCACGCGTAGCATCGAGCCCAGCGAGCGATATAAGACTCTTAACGACCATTGACCCCTCCGTAGAGAAAGTGAGCTTTTTCGATGGAGGATTGTAAGAAGCGTAGCCATAGGATTTGCAGTGATGCCTACTGGCATCACCCCATCCATGTAGAGCGCGGCGGCCATCACCCCATCTAGATCGAGAGCCGACGTGACTGGATCCCCAAGCCGAAACATTCGCCACGCATCTTGAACCAGATTCGCATTCGAAAACTGTGGTCGCCAGGTCCATAATGTCAATGATGGTCTGGGTTGTACTGGATCCCGACGGACTAATGCAGATCGAAGTCAAGCTTTAGGTTCTGATAGCTGTAAGTACTGAAAGACGTACATCTGCGCCTTCAAAGTCGCCTTCCTTTCCTCAGACCAAGTCGATATCAATCCTGGAAGCATAGAGATGGCCTCTTGAAAACTTGCTTCGCTGACAGTGACGTTATCTGGACTGTTGATGACCTGATCAAAAGGGGAAAATCCACAGATCGTGTCCGCCGTCGGGTGGTATAGCCATTGGTACGGGACCAGTGTCTTGAGATAAGTCTTGTACGCTGTGTCCGCTATTTCTGTCCGTTGCCCGAGAAGCACCTCACGCGCGAGGGCAATGCGCGACTTTTGGCATTCGAGTACACGGGGTTCCAGAATGGGTTGGATGCGTTTCCAGACTTCAAATACCATAAGTATGGAGGAAGGAGAAGGTGTGGGTCCTACACGTACTTCTGTCAGTGAGCAGTGCGTTCAAATGACATTCCCTTTGTGGGAAGATGCCGGTACGGATATCGTCTTCGAGATATCCTAACGCCTGGAATTTCGCGATGATTCTAATGTAGCCACGTTATTCAACACAGATACGGATAGAAAAAGTAACACCGTACGCGTTATATCGTAACTCTTTCTTGTCTTCTGCGCCATCCGACGGGACCCAGCTGTAGAGCATCTCAACATTCTGGGGCAATTCGTTGGTTCTCGTATGGAATGAGAAGATTGATAGTCATTCACCTCGACAACCTCATCTACCAAGTTCATTCTCTCCAACTGAAACTCATTGAGCTTTTGCTTCGCTCCCTGAAGTTTATTGCGAACGTTTTCTTTGAGCTTTGCCAATTTGGTGGCGGTCTCATGGACGTCAGACTTCCAGTAAAACTTGCTACCCGAGCCACGGCCATGAGCCCATCCTCCCACTGGTCGACATACATGATCAGGTAGATGCGATGAATCAATAAGGGGTGTGATGTTACCGTTCGTATATGGGATGAAAGTGAGTACACTATCGTCGTAGCTGGGGAATACGGTGGAAAACCTCGAAGCCACAACGAGACTAGACATGTTCCATCGTTATTATCATGATTGGCTAGAAAGATGCAAAGCGACGCACTTATTCTTTTTACACGGTATACAGACGCGACGGCGAATACCGAAGTCCGCTTTGAACACGTTCTTCGTCCCACAACTCTATGAGGGAGGTATTACCGTCAACTACGGCGTATTAAGCAGTGGCAAGAGGTATACCTCGCAGTTAGATCCAAACATCAGTACTGCCCATTTTGGTTCCGAAAAATCAGAGGGGCACTCTGGGCATCCAATATTATCACGAGCAGACTTCCAAACAGTGGTGGCGTTGCGCGTCATTAAAGTAGCGCGAAGGGTCTTATTCGTTCGAGTAAGCGCAATTAGGTCTTTGGGAGACGTCCGACCAAGGATCTGAGCAATGTAAACAGGGGTAATGAAGCCGTGATAGTAGCTGCACACCTCAAACAATATGTCCAGTGGCATTGTCGGGAGAAGACTGAGGGATTTATGGCCTCGTCTAATTTTGGGCTGTTCAAGTTGTTTTCTGGGACTGGGGCTACCTGCGAGTTTTGCACGTTTCCCTGGCGCCTTTCCGTTCAAGTCACCTGGGTAGATTTAGATTGTGTTTCACAGAGAAATGAGAAGGTAGACCACTACTGACGAGATGTTTTATTATCCCAATCACTACCCTCGCCTTCCGACACGTCTTCGTCTTCGTCGTATTCTAGTTCATCCTCCGAGTCGCTGTCCATCACATCAGAGTCCTCTCCCTGGGGCGCAGAGCTCTCTACAGGTTGCGCCAGCTTTCCAGACTGTCGTCGAGTCGCAACCATTGTTGGCTGCTGGAGAATGCGGGTGACGGTGTGCGATGTTTGGAAATGAAGTTACCCAGGGGCGTTCCAACCTGAAGCCATTTAAATGAGTTGTCACTTTCACGGTGTGACTTGGGTGACCGTGACAAAAAGTCCCTGATCAGATTCACTGCCACACGGCCAACTCAAACAATTTATTTTGATTTACTGCTCCCGGAGTACAGTCACTACGCCATGTTTTCAATGAACCGGCTACCCCGTACACACCCAAGTACCGCTATGCTTGTCAAAGGGCTCCTTCTGCCATTCTCACCGAAGTTCAGCCAAGCCGGCATGTTTTTAATTTGATCTCGTTGGTTCTGAGTGGGCCTGTCAATCCAAGTCTACTTGCGTTTCTGTATGGACCGTAGTAGGCCTGAAGGCCTAGGGTCGGTTGCTACCTATATTTGAAACAACTTCACACAGAACCAGCTTTACGATTGGCCGTAATACAACAAGCCTGTTCGTGCACCGGCGAGCGTTCAAGCTCTCCTGCCCCTCTTCATTCTCCCGCAACCCAGGACGTTACAGTACATTCCATGTGCCCCGATATCCAAGAGGTACATTGATCCTAGCAAAGCCGTCCATACAAAATACAGTCGAAAGGAAAATAATAAATCATGCACGCAGATGGCCTCCAGTATATAAGTGAGCTTGGAGCTCCTGTGGACAGAAACAGAACTGTTAGAGACTAGCGCATAGGCAAGAAGACAGAAAAACAAACCTCGATATTCAAGAATAGCCCGTCGCAGGCCTCGTTGCTTCCTTCAGGCCTCCACTGACATCTATACACCATGTCAGCCCCCTTCGCCGCCATATCCTCCTCGTTCCTGCTCAGCGTCTCTAGCCTGGCCTTGACTTCGCTTAGCTCCAGGTTCAGTCTACTGATCTCCCTCTTCCACCGGCCCGCATCTAGCTCCAAGTTCTTCGCTTGCATCTCACGATCTTGCAAATCGTCTTGCAAGCTATGTAGAGCCGCCTTCATGAGTTGGTTCTCTTCCTCCAACGCCTCACACTGCGCCCGCAGCTCCGGCTCCTCCGCCGCCCTCCTCCGGATGTCATCGTTGGTCCGTACATCCTTCTCCATCATGAACGTTGCTATCTGCCGCCAGGCCTTGATGTCCTCCTCTAGAGTCTTCACCCGCGCCGTAAACGTCGCTTTGATCATCTCCACTCCAGTCGTCGCCTGGTCCTTCGCAATCTGCGCCTGCTTCTCCAGCTCATTGTTCTCTTCACGCACCGACGTGACGAATCCAGACGCCTTGGCGTACTGCTCACGGAAGAAGTCCGTTTCCTTCACTGCATTCTGCTTGGCCTGCGTAAGGTCTGCCACCCGCTTCTCGCTCTCCGCGAGCGAGGCCAGCGCCGCATCCCTGCTTGTCCGCGCTTCCTCCAGCTCGTGCTGGAGCTCTGGTTCTGATGATGATGCCGTAGCGGTAGCTGCGGCAAGTGCATTCCGCAGTGCTTCGATCTCCTGGGTCAACTTGGTGTTCTCCTTAGACTTCTCGTTGAGCAGGGCCAGGGTTAAAGCAATATCAGGAGCATCGGTATGCACCACAGCCTGAGTGGCAGGGAGAACATGTGCGTGCCCAGGAGGATGTTGCTGATCAGAATGGCCAGCGATCGAAGTTGACTTCGATTTCGCGCGGGGACGGTCCTCCCGGTCCTCGACCACCTGAGCTGGAGTTAGATGTGGCTCAGCCGGTGGTGGTGGTTGAGATTGTGGTTGAGATGACGATTGTGACTGCGGTTGCAATTCTAGCTCCGGCTCTGGCTCTGGCTCTGGTTCTGGCGCCTACAAAGTTACAGAATCCTTTAGTATTCGTCTCCAGTAGCTTCAATTTAAACTGACCTGCACATGAGCCTCAGCTCCCCACTCCGTGTTCGCTTCCGCTTCCTCCATGGGCCTCATCTCAATGTCCATCATCAGATCCTGCGTCGACTCTTCCTCCTCCTGTCGCAGCATCAACACGTCCAATTCTATCTCCTTCTCATCCCGCTGCTCCAGCTCTTTCTCCTTCTCCTTCTCCTTCCTCTTCTCCTTCCATACCTTCGGTGCCTCCAACCCCTGCCGCAGCCTCCGCTTCTCCCAATCTCGCTCCTTGTCTTGCATATGCCTTCCTCGCTTGCCCAACAACTCCGTAAGCGTCCGTTTCCTCCCTTCACCCACATCACCCGCGAACTCATGCTTCCGCTTCAACCCCTCTGCACGCTTAAGCTCCGCAAGCTGCTCCCCACGCACCCGTACCAAGTCCTCCAGCTCCTCCCCGCGCTCCTCATCGCGATCGGTGACTGACTGATCTGTGTCTGTGTCTTTGTCTGTATCCAAATCTTCATCCAAATCTGGCCTTCTTCTCTTCGCCATCGACCTCGTTTGCTTATTCCTCCTCACTGTTTTCCACGTCCTCCCCGCCCCGTCCACCTTCACGCTCACTGCTACGTTCCCCCTCCCCTTCCCATCCACCTTCACGGGTGAGCTAAACTGCTCGATCTGTTCGGCCGAGCTCACAAGTTCCTCCACCTCTGCCTCATCCGAGTCCATCGCTGCCCCTCTTTCTACGCCGCCAGCACTGGAACCGCTAGGGAGGTGCGGCGCAAACGTAGAGGGCGACAGCTGAGGAAGCGGCCGCATCGCTCCCGAGCCCGTCCTGCTCCTCCTCCTGCCTCCCACGACCCCGTTCTCCTCGACATTCCGAACCCCGGCTTCGATCTCCTTCTCCTCATCATCTTCAATGTCCGCATTTTGCTCCTCCTCCTCGTCTACTTCCATGTGCACATCAAGCCCAGGACCGGGAAACGCGAGATCCGCTCCGGGAATATCATCACCGAAGATCGAGACATGCGAGTGTGACCCGGGCGTGCGTGGTTTCATCTTCGAAATCAAGGAAGACCGCATAGGCGTTTGCCCGGAGGCGGATGGTTGGGGGACTACGAGGGTAGGCACGCGGGATAGTTTTCGATGGATAGAAGAGGCCGGCGTTTCAAGAGGTATCTCCTGCTTCCGTCGCTCAGGCTCAGGCACGGGACCGGGTGTATGGGGTGGTGCTATTACAGGTATATGCGTTGTTATTGGTCGCGGTCGTGGTATGGGCGGTGGAAGGTCTGGGGACGATGTCGACCGATCGGCTGTCCTCTGGTGGTCCACATGGACGGGTGGAGGAGAGGGGGATGCTGGAAGGAACTGGGGCCGTGCTTGTGGTTGTGATTGCGACTGAGACTGAGACTCTAGTAGGGATTGCGATTGGGTGTTGTGCGACGACTCTGTCTCGGTCTCTGGGACGATGCCTTGGCGGTATAAGTCCGGGCTGACGCTGTTCGCGCCATTGGGCGGGCGCGTAACGACTGTCGTCCGCTTCACCTTCGTCGTAACGGTCACGGCAGGCGCGGAGTTTCCAGCCTGCGCATTTTCTGTCTGCTTAGGCAGAACTGGTGCAGCGCTGATCGCGATCATATCATCGTCAAATGCTTGAAGTTGCGCAATGCCATTTTGAGAGATAACAGGGGAATGGGATGGCGGAGTAGGCGACCGTGTAGGTGGCCGAATCCTGTTCAGTTTTCCAATTTCAACGTCGTCTGACGATGAAGAGCGATTGACCGACGATAACGCCTGTCGCCTTTTCCTAGGCGTCGAGACTTTCCCAGATTTGTATTTCACGTATCCTGGTTCCGGTTCTGGACTTGATGGCAGAGGTATTCTCTGCTTGACAGCCGGGTAGTTGGCTTTTGGCTTCTGTTTGGATTTCGGAGGGGCGGGCTTCGCAGGCGGCAGGGAGACAGGTACAACCTCGCCCTGCTGATCCTCATCCTGGTCAGAGGCCTTGCCTTTGCCTTTGTCGGGCCGTGAGTGATCTCGCGACATGAGCTTGGTATTTCGCGATACCTGGTCCTCGTCCTCGTCCTCGTCCGCTTGCCACACAACCTTCGTCTTCCGCTTGCCCGGCGGCGGAAGCCTGGAGCTACTCGGTTCTACACTCGATTCGGCATTGAATTCTTCGGTCAAGTCGACTTTCCGCTGCTCAATGGGTCCTGGAGGCTGAGACGGCATCAACTCGTCAGGCAGCGCTAAGGCGGGCGGCGGTTCGTCGCTGTCGGAAGCAGCCGCGACCGTGGTGTGAGAGCGTTTCCTGATCGCGTCAAGTTTTCGTTTCTTGCTCGGCCGGAGAGGTAATAATGTTGCCGTGTCCTCAGCAAGCTCGACATGAGGCGGTAGGTCATCACCGTCATGATCGCCCACGGCAACACTGTGAGTGCGTTTCCTACTTTTGTTGAGTCGGGCAGTGGTGGCACTTCCACTTTCTCTTTGGGCACTGCGTTTCGTGGTGGTAGATGAAGAGACTGTGGATCCCCGTGAGACCGCAGACCGCGAAATGGCTGATGCACGCGACTTGGTGGAAGACCGTTTATTCCCTGCATCAACATGAGGATATTCCAATATATAGGATGTACGCGACGTACCCTTCTTCTCGTCCTCTTTCTTCTTCTTTAGAGCCTGCTTCCGCTTCCACTCCAAAACCAGATCGTCGGTGCAGTCGCGCTTCTCTACCCAGCTCTGCGCCCATGGCTTGCTGGTCTTGGGATCAACGCCGGCCCAACGGACCTTGTAGGCTTTGGGCTTCTCTGCAGTAATTTCTATGACCTCCCACAGCACCTCCTCGTCGTCCTCTCGCGGCACAAATTGCGATTGCGTTTCGCGTTCGTATGTGGCCGGTGAATTCGCTTCATCGTCCGACATCGTGAAAACCACTAGAAATTGATGGTCACGAACAACTCATACAGAATAAGCAAATTATAGCTACCTTTCGTCAGCTTCGAGCGACGGAGGGCTCTCACAGCGAGAGAGAGTGGATCAAGCTTCGGAGGAGTACTTACTACAAGTTCAACGAACAAGTGAACAAGTCTCACTGAAATGGTTACGTAACCACCACATGGCATTTTGAATGATACCCGACCCATCCTCAATCGCACTACGAGTTCTACATTGACAACATCTCCTCAGTGGTTTTCGTATCAGCATATCCGGGCTTTCCTCCTTGGAGGGGTCTATCCAAAAAAAGGCGCGCCAGTAAGAGCAGGCGTGAGCGCAGTTTATTTATTCATTGTAATGATTCGACTGTGTCAGGTAAGGAAAGGTAAGGAAGCAAGGAAGCTGGTCGCGCGAATCCGAAAATGGCGAAAGTACTGCAGGCGGGAGTTGAAGAGAGGCTCAAAATATTATCTTCGGCGCTCTAGTCAGTGTTTGAAGTATCGTGACGTCTCTCGAGTCTTCGCATGGCGTGCCTCCCATGCTTATACGCCGTCTGAGGAAGACACACTAACATATGCATCTATGTTGGGAAGGATGGCGCTAGGGTGGTGCGTCAGAGAGAATTGAGCATGAAGGGGGTAGTAAAATTGTGTCTACATTCTCGAGTCGCGCCGACCACTCTCAGAGACTGAGAGAAAATTGTCTGCTTGAGATTCAGAGGAGACTTCGCAAAAACACTCTGACAATCATGTTCGTGGTCATAAGAAGTAGTGTGACGATGGTCGGGATGGAAGGCAGAGCAATACGAAAAAATCGCGGCACTAACTGAAGTCCCCATGAGTCAGAACGACATAGTAGGACATAGGTTCAAGGCTGATTCAGGTCGGCTGTTACTGCACACAACCACCATGGGCACAAGACGATTGGAGGGCCTGGAGCATATGTTGATTTGCGCATATGGTAGCATGTAGTGTATGCGGAAGCGGTGGGTGGTGCAAAGCAATAAAAAGAAACAAAAAAAATGGCGAGCTCCAAACTCTACCTCCACACCATACAGCACCACCACCACCCTCCCTTCTAGCTGCTGCTGCGATGTCCGACCGTCATCGATGTGTGTGGACGTGCGTCGTGAGGCTTGTGGCGGGTATTTTATTTCTCGGGGTTGGGGTTCCTGAAAAATGAGATAGAGCGCGTGAGCACTGGGGTTTAAAATTTGGATAGAAAAGAAGAGATGGAAAGAATCAGATAGGAGCGAAAGACTTTAGATGCAGGTTTATCAACACGTTTTGATTCAGTGTGAACTATGCTGTATTCGGATTGTATCATCATTGTGGGGCCGGCAGAAAGGCATGGCAAAGATCGCCATCGCAGCGGTCGTCGGATTGGACATCGACAGTTTCGAAGGAAGGGAGAAGATGAAAAATAACACTTACATCCGCCGTTTGCCTCCAGGGAGTGTTGTTACATTAACGAAGCTGTAGATAGCCCAATCAGCATTCCAATCACGTCTGCAGATGGAAAGGGCTACTCACCGACGGTTGTACAGGATCCTCTTCTTGGCACGGCCCTTAGGAGTCTTTTTCTTCTCTTGTTTCTCGACCTTTGGTGTCTGCGATTTGACTTTACCAGCACGGGCGAGGGAGCCGTGAACTATGGTTTTGGAAAGGGGCCAGCATCAGAGATATGAGGAGAACGACGAGTGGGTGGTCGTACCTTTTCCCATGTTGTCTTGAGGTTGCGGTGGTCGTCTATGGTGCCGATGGATTTGCTTGTCAATAACTGTACAGTCCTTCAAATTAAGGTTTCGGTGTTTGAACTTCGAGAATCTCCATCTCACGTGACTCCGAAATCTAACGGTCCGGGTCCCGGGACTCCGGGTGTACCGTCGACGTTGATGCATCCAACAACACCCAAGTAAACTCTAGACACACCGCGGTTTTTTATCTGCCGATTCTTATCGACTGTGCCAAAGAGTTATTGGCAACTAGTCACATATATGAAAAAGCCCAGGTGAATCCGATTCGAATTCTACGCCGCTACTCTGGAACATGATAATCAATCTCCCGTTTTACTGAAGCTGGCTCTGGGCTCACAATCTCTCGAGGACCTTAAGAAAGAGGCAAATCACTACGCAAACGCATTGAAAGATGTCCCAGGCAATGTTGTTCCTCGTTTCTACGGATCATATGAGGGGAGATGCGTCTCACACAGTAGGAGGAGGTAGGATGCCTTGTTCTTGAGTATTGTGGCAGGCCCGTTGTCGGGAATTTCAAGGACTTGCCACTGCAAGAACAGTAAAGTGATTCGAACCCTACAATAAAGGCGCAAAACTGATGCCTTGCCTGGCTGTCATCTTGGACGTTTTGGCGGAACTGCATGCTCACGACATGCATCACTGCCACCTACACGGGCGTAACGTAGTCACACAGAATGGAGAGTATCGCCTCATCGACTTCACTCCACCTGGAGAAGAAGCATAAATGCCGCTTCGACAATAACTGGAGGGCTGGTGCATGTATCGGGGATGTGGAGACAATTGGATGCGGCGTGTTGAAAACCGCAGCGTTCGACATGAACATATGGGACAATCGTGCGTACCTTATTCGGCATATTTCTTGTATTTCAGCATTCCGCTTATAATCTGCTTCATACCCTTGGCTCCCTGAGCCTCCAGTCACAATCGGTGGGGAGGATTTCCACGGCGAATATTATCCACCGCAGGTAATTATCGACAAACTGGTGGTGGAGGAGTACATGGGTGAGTGGTTCAATAAGGACAAGCTCTGGCGGACGTTCGGCGTTTCATGGATGCACACCCTGATCTGTCTGATAGCCAGATAGTCGAGTTCGGAAGAGATAAGCAGGGCGAAATTGGGATGGTGAAGAGTTGTGAGGAGTACGTGGTGAAGCAACAGGCAGCTGCAGATTTATCGATGGCTGGTCAGTATCGAGGATAGTCACTACAAAAGCACCTTACCATGAACTCCACGCGACATGTAGTACGCTTTGTATTGCGCGTCACAAGAGCAAAGATAATCTCTTTGGCTGACAACCAACAGGTGCAAGACACTAATCTCCCGTGATGCCGCTGAGCGACGATGGCCGAAGTATCCTGATCCCGTCCAGAAGGATTTTTCTACTTCAATGGATCTCCGCGTCCGCACCATTTCAAAAACAAAGCTAAGCTTTCAAAGAACATACCTCTTTCTCCTGCTCTTTTGAAGGGTCTTCATTGTCGTCCCATATGTCACAAGAACTATGGAAAAACCGGTGTGTTGCAGAAGCCGCGTTGGCGAGGAGCGCTGCGCCGGGTCCAACATTTTTACCACGGACCATCCGCGAACGAATCAAATATGTTGCGGAAGCCGCATTGGCGAGGAGCGCTGCGCCAACTTCGTCCAAATGTTGATGAAGCCGCACTGGCGAGGGCTGCGTCGTTTCCACAGTCACAAATATGCCACAGGCACTAGGGAGACGCGGGAACACAAGAAGCGACACTGGCACAAACCGCCAACAAACGAAACCAACAGGATACAAGAAGCTGCCGACAGTGCAGTGATGGACATGATGAGGATGGCCGACATGGGTTCTACATTGGGGCGTATCCGATGACGGTCTCCAGGAAAGGCAGAGGTGTTGAAGGGGAATCTTGACGAACAGTCGCGTCGCATCACCCTAGCCAGGAAATCACAGTCGGTAGATGGGCCACACCACCGGACAAGGGACGAGAGCTATGGGCGGAACATAAAGGACAAACAGAGGACGAAGTTATGAAGGCAGCTGTTGATCCGCTGTCGTGTCGTAGAGCCACAGCCGGACATACAAACCGGAATCCGCGGCACACCACCGAATGAGAGACAAGACACCAGGAGAGGAACACGATCCTGGACGAAGGAAGAAACGCTGGGGGGGGCGACATGGCCGAACGAAGGACGTAACACCCAACGCAGGACAACAAACGTAGGAATCGCGATACATGTACGCAGCCAACAATAGCTGGAAAATACAAAAGAACATGGCATGGTGTCCGTGGCGGGCTCAGAGTTGAATAGAGAAGACACGAAGCGTGATAATCAAGGTCTTGTGGAAGCCGCATTGGCGAGGAGCGCTGCGCCAGATCCAGGGCCCGTCGTTCAGAGTCCCTCGCAGAGATCGCCCAAGCCCAGTAAAGTCGATGAAGTCCAAGATCGCCGAAGTCGCGTTGGCGAGGATGGCTCGTGTCTCGATCCTATGGAGACTTGAACAACATCATGGGCAACCAACATGAAGACGGGGGCGACACATGACGCAAGGCCAACAAAACAAACGACCTGGGCGTGGCTAGGAGCACATCACTCCCGCCACTCGGCGAACAAGGGAAGACGCGACATAGGAGATACGACACTGCGTACTAGACAATGAGTAAGTGCGAAGGGGCCGATGCCGAGCACAGAGAACAGTGAGAGGTCCAGCAATGTGAAGAAACGGGCACAACACGGCTAAACCGACAGCGGGGGGAAGACAACAGATCAAGTACATGGCAGGGCAAACAACATGGGAATCAAAGCGCACGAGGAAGCAAACGAACATAAATGGCGACATGGATAGGTGGCGGGGAACCTACGGCGATAAAGGAGACTCAGCTGAACCGTGGCCTTCGAACTCAATAGCCCTTAGCAAGCTCATACTCATGGACATCCGAGTCCTCAAAGGCGGACAGGGCGGGTAGCGAGACGGTCTCAGTATCGGTAATGGCGGGGAAGTGGAGAGAAATCTAACAGGGCGATGTGGCGGCAATGTCGAGGACGTCGAAGCGTCGCAGAGAAATCGCCCAGACGGAAAGAATGATACACGGCGGAGTGGCTGACGACGCACCAAGACATCGCCAAAGGCGGCGACGAGATTGGATGCTGGCTAATGTTTGATACCAGTGAGCCGTTGTAGGAAGTCGCGGAGAGAATTATGGATGAGGTGATGAATATAGAGAGGGGATGGCCGAAGAAACGAGGGAAAGCGGAGAGCGGAAAGGGGGTGTCGTGGTGGTAGTGAAGAGAGAACGATAGGAGCGGCTGGCAAGGTTATATACAAGTACCATTGTTTGCTCCGCTTTGACGCTGGTCAGAATTCCAATGCGCTTCTCGATATATGATTTTGCACTTCGGGGTTACACGTATGTGTATCCAGCCTAGAATATGTAAGGAGTTGTTCTCTTAAAAGCTTGTATGTGTTTCTTACTCTGACGAAACGCGAGGATGCATTCGAAGAATCTGAGGAGAACCCGAGATCGCGTCGGAACGTGGCGAAGGTGTCGCAATCATGTGACCGCGCGTTTATAACAAACTCCGACGACTCTTGGTTTGCGCGGCCTCCGCTTGACCATGGTGGTCGACTTGCAAGCACTCACGATCACACCAATAGCTCATGCAGGGGAAGAGCTCGAGAAAGAATACAAGAGGTGAACCCTCACATGTGCACAGGCTAGAGTGCTAGCACGGGCTCCGATTGACATCCGATAGCCTCACTGCAGACCCCTTCTTCTAAGGTGAGCGGGTCCTCCAGAGTGATCTATCCAGATGACCATGTTCGGCGCAAGACTGTCGATATTGGAAGATATCGGGGAATAAGGAAACACCCAGAGCCTACAAGATTGAACCAGAATGAGCAATCCGATTCTCGACTGGTCATCACTCGAGGACTAGAACAGATCTGGGGCTATCTGCAGAACATCAAACATGCCTTCACACCCCGGGGCGAGTATTATCAGGAATTATGGGCATCTACGGCCGCGGCCCGACTTCCTTGTTCACTTCATAGAATACTTTCTAGTTTCGCACGTTCGCTCACAAAACGTTGCAGTTGTCTGTGCACGGTCAACTACACCGTCAATTGCTCACATGCGCCATCCGTAAATCCGAACGTGTCATAAGTAACTGTGAATATGGCTAGGCCCTGGGAGATCACAAGGAGCCTTCAGGCTTCAAATGCATCCACGCGCCAAGCGACCACAAAAACTGATATATCTACTTTCCCCCCTGAAGACGGACTCCGAATATCTCGCCCTCCGCCTCACACGTGCGATATCATATCTATCGGCTTTTCAATCATCAATGGATGCCCTTTTATGTTCCCCAAATGATATTGCAGACTTTGTAGGAAGACTACCTCCCCACCCACCCCCACGCCAGTGGCCTCGGACTCGGCCAGGATCATGTTCGCCGCCCTCGACACGGTGCTGTACGCCGTCCCCCCCGCATTTTCTCTCTCTTTCCTAGGTCTAGTGCTCTCTTTTCATCTCCTGGCGCCGTTCTTCCCGAGCACGAAACAGACCTCATGGATCCTTACGACGCTCGCGAGTGCGGGGATGAGCCTCGCGAGCCTCCCGTTCTTGTGGGATTATTTGTCGAATGAGGGGAGGGTGACGCACGTACGCACCCTCCCGGCTTTCGCGATTGTGGCAAATCGCTTCTTTCAGGCGTACCTTGCGGCGTATGTGGTTATTGCGTGAGGCGGCGTCCTTGCTGATGTTCTGCAGTGATTTGACGATCGGGACGTTATATTATCGATCGCGCATCTCGTTCCTCGAAGGGTGGATTCACCACTCGCTCTACATTCTCATCGTCGAGCTCGCCATCCGGCGGTCATGGACGCACATATTCTGTTTATGCGGATCTATGGAGGTATGCCTCATTTTCATCACGAATCCAGGCTGGGTGACACTTACATGGTCTGGTCGACTAGATCCCTACATTCGTACTCGGGATCACGATTCTCTATCCACGCCTTAGAAGCAACATTCTTTTCGCCGTCTCTTTTTTCATGACGAGGATCACTCTCCATGTTATCCTCGCTGTATCGTATCTCCCGCTGAACAACCGCATGCATACCACCGGCGGTTCGTTCGTCCCCGCCACGCTTCTTGCTGGCATCTTCCCGCTCCACGTTATGTGGTTCCGGGGATGCCTTAGGGGCTTTGTCAAACGAGCTAGCATGGGCCAGAAACACCCTGGTCAAACACCGCCCGTCGTCGAATTCAGCATCGTACCCGGTGCATCGACAACTTTGCCCATCACACCTCGGCCCAGTATTTCTTCCGAATTGTCGTGCCCTCCACCCGGTCGTTTCAGACCCTATAGACTCCGGCTATCCTACCGTCGCCAGCCATTCTCAAAGGCGTTTCGGTCCCTCCGGCTCGATCTCACAGAATCACCATCGTCGAAACATGTATTATTATCCGGCACTATTACGGCCTATTCCCCGCTTCGTGAAACGGTGTACGACTATGTTGGGCTGGGGCGGAAAATGGGTCATCAGCCTATGACGGATAGTTTGGCCCCGGCTGGCCAGACATAGTAGAGTATAGGGGTAGCTGCCGTGCAGTAAGGTAACTGCTGACGATAGACGATTCGACGTATGGTAGATCTGGGGATAGGACGTTGGTAGCAGATTTAGCGGAATAGTAGACGCACCTTATGTATGTAATGAAATGTCAGTGTACAGATGCGTCCATGTCAGCGAGGTATGTAGATTGAAGGAATTGGCCACAGATGTACACTCAGCTCGCCACCTGAATAAGCACCCCACTGGTTCGAATCATAGAGTCACAACTGCCAAATTTTGCTTCTCGAAGCTGCCTCGTGGTTTAGTGTTATGGGGTCTGTGGGTTACAATAGAATTATAATGTCGAAACCCTGATGATGGTATCTACCTCCGTGAATCGACGAGAACTGGCTAATATCCCAATTTCAGTTGATTTTCTTCGAAGTTTGTAAACACTGGGAATAGCACCTGTGCTTATTTAAAATAGCCCTTGAATCCAGACGTCTTGATGCCTATAGGCGAGTTTTGGACCAAACCAAACGTGCTGAGAGACTGCCACTTACCAAGCTCCTTCTCCAGCCACTCCTCCGTCCGCTTCTCGTGCTCAGTCTCTATGGGCTTCACGTCTTCCATCAAGACTTCCTCGTAATTGTCGGGGCCATCGTTCCTCCAGCGACCAGAAAGGCACTGGGTGACGACTGAAAAGTCGCTCACAAAGGGGTCTGATCGCCGTGGAGCGAAAAGGCAATCCAAAGCCATTCCATTATCAAGAAGGATGTCGCGGAGACGTAGTGGAATGTTCAGGTCGTCCCGGTGGTGATCAGCGAGTTCAATTCCGTACTTCTGCTTGAACCACCGGCGCCCTTCTTCATTGGAAACGATAAGACCGGCGTTGATCTTGCCTCTGAGGCGAGGTGTACCTTTAGAGACGTTTGGAGGGGGGCGATACCACGGAGAGTCGGGGTTGTTGATGTGCGCGGCCATGGCGGTTCAGAACAAAACAACTGGTGGAGGAGGAGGAGGAGTATATTATACTGATGGCTTCCAGTATACCAGGAGGTGTAATTTGGAAGTTGTGGGTACAGCTAGTGGTTGGGAATCGTAGTATGGGACTGACTATGAATGCATGTTGTATCAAGAATACTTCCGCGCCACAGATGAGAGACACTACGGAAAGGCCGCAGGCAAACATCCGAACACAAAGGCAACGAAGTTGCAACCAAGTCCACGTTTTCACCGTTTCCAGCTCTCTCTGTCTCCCCTCATTCTCCCCTCTTTCCTTTCTTTCTCTCAGCGATATAACCGTAGATTCATTATACGCGTGCAGTTCCTGTTCACCTATCTGCGGACTCCAAGGAACACGTGGATCAGCGGGAAAGGCTACTCTGGATGATAACGACCGACAACGGCCGTAAAAGTAGGGACAATTCATAAACCACTACCATAGCCACTGAAAGACATGTCTAACCTCGCAACAGACAGTATCTAACGCGTAGTTTCGTTCAAAGGAGACCTGTGGAAGCCATGCCGCCAAAGGCGTCTTCTAACGCGCCGTCAGAAACCTCTACGCGCTTTTCGCGGACCACGTCGCGTTCAAACTCGCTTTCTACGGCCAGTTCGACAGTTGGCTCTAGATCGCGAGCACCATCGAATGCGACGCCCTCACGGTCGCCCAATGCGACTCCAATGCCTCTGCCTTCCAGTGCAGCTAAGCGGCTATCGTCATCGATTCCATCTCTAGCCTCTCGTCGCATTTCCGCGCCTCCCCAGACATTTCCCCGGGCAGACAACTCCTCGCCTAACGCCCGGTCGAACGGGCCCAGCACCCCTTCACCACCCGGCCGCACTGCTGGCGCAAAGCCACGTAGCTCAGTCACAGCCTCCGTGGCAGGTTCCGCCCGCACAGCGCGATCCACGTCCATGTACCTATCCTCCAACACCACGGGTGCGATTGCAAGGCCAGACGTCCCACCTGTGCGCGCTCGTATCACCTCGATGACCCCACCCCGACGGAGCAACACCACCCCAGCCAAGTCTCCCGCCCTCCTCTCTACGGGGTCCCCTACGATCAACCTGACCTCGCCGAGTCCCAAAGGAAAAGTCAAGCTCCAGCATTCCACCACGCCCCAGAGCACTCCGCCACGCATGCACCTAGGCGCCAGTCCGAGCAGTGGGCTCAACAGCACGCCTTCGAAGATGTCCAACAAACGGCCCTCACCCCAATCTTCGCCCTCGAAGCAGTCGTTGCCCGACGTGCCGTGGTCGCAGCAGGGCGTGCTGCATGAGAACCCGAGTCTCCTGGCCGAGAGCACCGCCATGAGCATGATGAATGGATCGAGTGCTATTCAGGCGTTCTCGTCGTGGGGCGGGGAGACGGACGACATGACGATGGAGCTGCTCACTGACGTCGATGACGGAGACGTTGATGAGGATGTACGTGGTCCGTTGCCCTGCAGTCCTTTATGCATCGCTGACATGTGGTGTAGATGGCAACAGCCCTCGCGCGGGTGCAAGCGCTGCACGCCCGGAAAATGCTACACTACAAACGGCTGCTCGAGCGAGCGCAAGCATCCGCAGCAGCCCAGCTGCACGCCCTCCAGGCGGAGGTGCGCGTCCTCCGGGAGAACGCCTCTTCCTCCCCCTCCTACTTCCCCCATGCTCGTCATGCATTGGGTGCCGGGGACGACGAGCGGTGCGTGTGTGGTGGAAAGCGGAGGAAGGGGTATTGGGCGGGGTACAGGGACGACGATGATTATTCGGACGATGGGGATGAGGAGGGGTATGGGAAGCAGTTGGTTAAGGCGTTGAAGGGGAAGGGCAATGACTTTAGTGAACGGGATGTAAGGAAGGCTTTGAGGGGCTTGGGGCGCGAAGGCCGTATGCGTCTGTAAGCCTCTTGGTTGTGTTCGTGATATTGAGTTCTGACATGACTTTTAGAATCGCCATCATCCTGGATTGTATGCTGTTCTCTGGTTTTCTGTTGCTGAACTGACGATGGTGTTTCTTGGATAGCGTGCCTCCCGGGGGACATCCGGCTGCAGGTCCTGCTCCTCGAGAAATACGCTCGATCCACTTTCGACATCGTCGGCCGCCTCGCGCCCGACCTTGCGTTCCGTGTTCTAAAGGAATTATCAGTCAAAGAGCTCGTCGGCGTCCGCGGAGTATGTTATGCGTTCTTTTAACAGCGCTTGACAATGCGGCTCATATTTCATGGTGCACAGGTGTCACAGCATTGGCGTGCAATGGTGCAACACCCCGCTCTCTGGCGGTATCACTGCCTCCGCCTCACCGCGACGGACCCCACACCCGTCAAGCCCCCTCTCAAGCCCGAAGGCTGGTACGTCCCGCCCCCACTCTATCAAGCCTAGTTACTTGTTGCTGAATCTGGACATAGGGAGCCTTTGTACCGCTCGCTCCACCACCGCGAGTCGAACTTCCGCAACGCCCTCCCCCAGAAACTCCGCTTCCTGCACGGGCACACCAACTTTTGCACGACGCTGTTGTTGAGGGGTAAGCGTCTTATTAGCGGGAGCTATGATGAGACGATTAGGTTCTGGGATATCGAGACGGGGGAGATGAAGAAGTGTTTGCAGGTTAAGAAGCCTGTGAGCTGTGTTGATTTTTTGGCGGAGGAAGGTGTGTTACTTGTTGTTTTCTATTTCTGAGATGGTACTAACCGCTGATGTTACGTAGAAGTGTTCGTGGTAGGCTTCCATGACGTTGGGTGCGTGGATCAAGTTACGATGTAAAGTCTTGAGACTGATGTATACCGCAGACGCGTCCACCTATTCTCCTCGCTGACTTTCACGCCCCTCCAACAACTCGCCGGGCACCTCAACGGCATCCGCGCCGTTGCGCTCTCATCCAAGAACCTCGTGTCCGCAGGCGCCGACAAGGCCCTCGTGTGCTGGGACTGGCGCGCCGGGACGAAGATCGTGCGGTTCGGACAGCAGACAACAATCAACATTGGCGTGCAGCTCATCGCCGGTGGGAACAGTGATGAGGGCGAGAGGGTGGTGGGGGTGACGATTGATGGGATTGTGAGGGTGTTTTCGATCAGTGAGTGCTGCTGCTCTTTTTTGCGATTGAGTGTATAAGGGGCTGATGGGATTGGGGGTATAGAGAGGAGGGAGATGATTTCGCAGTTTAAGCTGAATGAGCTGGGTGCGGGGGATGCGGCGTTGAGTTCGAGGCTGTATAATGTGGGGTCGGCGCCGAATAATATGCTTCAGTGAGTGGTTTTTCGGGTTTTTCTTTGTTCGTTTTCTGATGACGATGTTAGATGGTTCGCGGCGAAGGGTACTCAGATGACAGTAAGCAGCTCCTCTCCAAATTGCGACTTGTATCGACTGACCTTGACCATCTACAGTGTGCCACCAAGTCTGTGATTCTGCATCTCCAATGGCAAGAAGGCGATGACGAGAAACCTGCCGCTGCCCCCATCGTCTCACCAGCGCTGACAACGCACTCCCCCGTCTCCATCTCCGCACAGCCCCGCTCGCGCACCATCTCCTCCCTCGCGCGCTCCACCTCCTCCGCCTCCGCCATCTCCACCCCCGCGCGGAGGCCTTCCCTCATCGCCCCTACACCCGGCTCCAAGGGCCGCCTCAGCGTCAGCGGTACCCCGCGCACACCGACCACACCGATCAGCCCCTCCCCCCGTGTCGGGACGCCTCTGGCGCCGCTGTTCCCTGTAAGGTTTGGCAGGGCTGCGATCCTGACGGCGCCGCCGCGTATTGTGGCGTTGGTGGAGACGCCGGATGTGGCGGTTGGGGCGGTGGATCCGAGGAAGAGGAGGGTGGTCACTGCGACGAGGTTTAGCTCTAGGGCTGGTGCGGATCGTCGGGTCAGTCTTTTTTTTTGGCTACTTGCTCTTCCGTCTTGATGTTGGGTCCCTGATGCGGGTGTTGTTTGTTGGGTGTTAGATCTTCATGACGACTCATCAGGATAAGGACACGCCTCGTGTACCTGGCATGGAGGGAGAGGACGACGACGAAGACGCCAATGTCCTACGTGACCCGTCGCCACCTCCGGTCGACATCGACACGGATGTAACACCCCTGTCGGGCGCTTGGGCTGCACTTGCTGCTGTGGACTCGGGGGTGGGGGTTAAAGGCCTGCTGGGGCAGGTGCCTCCGAAGTTTGCGGGGCTGGCGACACCGGAGAAGAACCCGATGTCGATGCAGCTGAGCCATGAGGAGGTGGTGGTTGGGTGTGCGGATGGGACTATCTAGTGCGTTTCTTGTTCTGATTTTTTGGTTGGGGGTCGGAGCTGATTGTTGTGACGTTATGGACAGTGTGATGAACTTTGTGGGAGATGAGTATAGGAAGGAAAGGGAGGTGGTGCCGGTTGGAAATGAGGTACTGGTTGAGGAGGATGAGGAAGAATCGACGGACGAGGAGGTCTAGAGCTCGTCGTACAGTTTGGGCTGTTTCGTGGATAATTCGGATGAACGGGGAGGTCGTACACTTTCGGCTGCTACTTGGATAATTCGGATGGAACCTCAGTTTGTACAACAGATACAATATATTACTTTTGCTAATGGATCTCTTCATATGCGTCAAGCACACGCGATGAGAAACCGACTTGTGACAAGTAGAGCCAAAATTGACTAGAAGCCAAAAAATCCCGGCGGAAAGTAATAATCCGACTCTTCTTGCTCCGAATCTGTAAAATCCCCGTCCTCTTCCGATTCAGACTCTGTGAAATTTTCCGCCCCATCCCATTCAACCTCCGGAACGATCTCCCTCAACATTTCCACATCTTCCTCGGTGACATGACGACAGCCATCCAGGAATAAGTCTGAAAGTGCTGTTCCTCGCTCCCGCCTCGCCTTCAGACAGTCAGCTAGGCTCCTACTGACGGTCTTCGCAGCACTTCCAGGGATAACGGGGGTTAGGTCGTCGAGCATCCAGCCACTGATGGTAAGGCTCTTAAGCGCTTTGAATTGGACATCACCAGCCTGATCACATGGCTCAAGAGCGGCAGATGTGCCGATGGAAAGGGCGCGGAGAAACTGAGAATCGTCTGGTCCCACCTCAAGATACGTGAGCTGACTGAGACTACCGAAGTGGTCCACCCAGGCTGTCTTGGAAAGAAACAGGTCGTCGATCTTCAGGGATTCAACGTACTGCAAGGAAAGGGGTGGGAGGGCATGCGTTGCGATCTCTGTTACGAAAGGGACCCTTTGATGGGGCATGAAGGTCAAGTCGAGTTGGGGTGTTTCAAAGTGTGGGATCGATGGGGCACTCCCAGATGACGTCCAGGCCCGGATTTTTTGCCAGTCAAATGATAGATAACGAATTGGTCCCTCTATTCTCCTCCCGAGTGTATCGGCCAACTGCCGGACCAAGGAGAAGCTGGTTGCAGGGACATGCTGAGACCCGTCGCTGAGCCTACACGTGACGGTGACGCGAGCCCCGCTGGGGTAGGTGATATGCTCCATCAAAGAAACGCAGCTGACTAGGAGAGACGTCACACTGAGGTGGACGAGTCGCGGAAGGTTGGCGGTTTTCGCGGGAGAGATGAGCTCCCCACTGGCCGAGGCAAAGTCGGAATCCAATTCGAGCTTTTCAAGGCGGGACATGTGTGAAAGGGCGGAGATAACCTGATCCACAGGCGGCCTGCTTGCTTTGGGAATGTTGGTGACCTTGAGTGATACCAAGTTCGCGAAGATGGGGGCTCCCCAGTTCAACCCACAGCCCGCGATGCCTAGGCGAACCAGTCGCGGTGAATCCCCCGAAAACAGACCCTGTGGCAGCCTGTTCTCGTCGCTGATGGAGGTGAAATGGATGTCGAAGGTTTCCAGGAGCAGTGCGGAAGAATCAAGGGACCTTGCAAGCTCCCTGAAAGCGCGTATATCGCCATTAGATTGATTCAGCGAAAGGTGTCTGATTCGCGATAGCTGTGACAAGGCGGTTTTGAACGTTGCTTCACGAACCGCTGCACTACTACGTAGTGTGCGGTATTCCCCAAACATCGCCTTGATGGTCAAAGGGGCCATTTTGGAACGCGCCAACATCTCCTCCGCCCACCTAGGACAACTGAATGGTATATCGCTCCAAAGACTCGGGCACTCCAATGCGACGCGACGCCAATGGGAACATACATGAGACACACGGAACCAACGTAGCCTGTACTCCAACTCGGACGGTTCGATGGTACACCTGAAGACAGTCGCGAGGATTTCTGGAGGAAGGCGAAAGATGACGCTCAGCTCGTTATGGCGGCGCTTCCAAGATGTGGTGACTGCCTCGGAAGCTGCAATGCCCTCTTGAATTCGAGCATAAGCTGCCTCACGGACAGTGATACTGCTAAACGCGGACGCGTTCCCTACATCGCGCGTCTGGCTTCGTGTAACTCAGTATTGCGAAAGGCCTTAGCTAAATATCTTACCTCCATCGCCCTCTTGGACTTGATTTGAATAGTCGAGAGTCGAGAGTGGACTGGCCAGCGCTCAGCGCCGCTAGAACACTTGAAAAAGCAATGAAAAGAGTTCAGATCAAGCAAAAACAAACACAGGTGATTCAAATTTCAGATGTGTCATTGTGGGTCGGAGCTGATACTAGGAGACTATGCTATGTACAGATGCGTATAGGAAGGAAAGGGAGGTGGTGCCGATGAAGAATGAAGCACTGGTAGTGGTAGAGGAGGATGAGGAGGAATCAACGGATGAAGACCGGGCTTAGGACCCTCATATAATTTGGGCTGCTTTCTGAATAATTCGTATGGAACCTCAGATTGTAGTACATTAGATGTATATAGACCAATTTAGCATACCACCATCATCAAAATCGAAAAACTCGAATTCTCGGCCTCGCCCCACTGATTTCACTATGTTACCCACTTGGCCGAGTCCCATAGTAGACCGGTCACCATTGCATGGAATGCGCGGCAAAATGAACCACGTCAAGGTGTCTGGTGTGAAGATCTGCAAACACCGAGGACATCGTGATTGATTTCACCTGCGCCCTCGGTGCAGTGCTACCTCTTCCTCGCCGCGCTACCTGCAGCTGCACATACCCGTTGCAATTCAAACTGCCCATAACACCCAATGTCTGGCCCTGCCCATGTCACCTAAATGACATCCAGGGGACCAGGATACCCCATACCAAACCCCTGCCCATGTCACCTAAATGACATCCAGGGAACCATGATACCCATGCTTTCGAGCTACCCATGATACCCCAATCAATGTCTACCCCTGCCAATATGCACATACCCATGCTTTCGAGCTACCCAGGTTACCCCAACGTCTACCTCGGCTGATATCACCTGAATGTGCCACCCACCAAAATGTCTTACCTTAACCACATGAGACCTTACTTTCTATAACGTTCCAGCGCATGTTTGTTCCGCGCCTACGTCACTACTGTCACTACTGCCGCAACCATTCCTGTCTACCCTAACTCGTGTGGATGCCCACGCCGATGGATCCCGTAGAGGGCCTATGCCCACCATTTAGTTTGACTGTAACACTATCGAATCTCATATAGTCTAACTAACACCATGGACCTCCGACTTCAATCAGAAACACACATTCCAAACACATTGCACTTCAACATCACTTCAAAGGCATCTGCTGCGCGTAGTATCTCAGGACTCAGGACTCGGAGCTACATTTGCCATTGACCCTTTCCTGGTTGCTTTGCCACTCACGGATGGAAGAATTCTTCATATGGCACGTGTGGACTCTCACCTTTCCCGAGTGCGATATATGATCAGCGTCGACAGCATTAGACTGCGCGACCTCGAGAACGTTCACTATGCTCCGTCTCGTAGCTCGTACAGTCCACTCTTATTCACTGAGACAGGTACAATGCCCACCAACTACCGAAGAGTTATGCTCTCTATAGTATGCTACTACCTTGCATACGTTTTTCACCTTCCTCTTAACCATCTCACATCATGCGCACTCCATGACTCCCTTGCATTCGCATCCTGCTAAAACAACTTGGTTTACCGGCCTTGTCAACTTAGCCATATTTTGCCTCGTGCGCTTCACTGTTCCTTCAATGACCTCGTCCCTCGCGCCTGGACCCCAATCTCACTTCTAACATTTCGCTTTGACAAATGAACCTACTTCCATTTCACTCGTGAAACATTGTTGTATTCCCATGCATGCTCTACAGGAAGATGCACACTCCCCGTTGATGCAGTCCTGGAACACGGGGAGTTACGTCCGGTATACAGGGAACTGGTGCTGGGCTCCCACAGGGTTTTACCCGTGCTATCCTGCCGCGGGGGTCGGGGACTGTTTTCAATGGAGGTATAATAAACTTCTCCTCCTCCTCCTGTGCAACGAAGGCCACCATGCGCCGCCTTCAACCCTACTTTCAAATTCCCAATCTGCCTCAGCGCGTCGCCACGACATGTTTCCTTCTCTCTCATCATTGCCTCGCCATTGAACAACTTCAGCGCGGCATTCCAGGTCGCAACTACATATGGCGATCACGTTGTTTATGCCGCTTTCAAGCCGCTTTTGCCAAAATTCAGGTTATGCAAAGGGCGACACCCGTGCTCTTTTCGGGTGTCAAGGGCATGCTACCCTGCGGCCCCTTCGACATCGCTTTCTTTCTATATTCTTCAGTGCGCGTCCTGATCTTTGCAACCCGTATCAGTTATCCATCGCAACTAATCTTATCCACCTCATGATAAATGATCTTGAGCAGCGTCCCTCTGTTCATCCCAACTGTCCGTCATCTGCACTTGTAATGCCACTGCTTCTTCCTATTTCAACTTACTCCTGCTTTCTCAAACCCTTAATTTCTATACTATCACGATTCATTTTACATCGGCACCTGTCTCAGCCATTCCCGTATAGTTTAACTAACCCGTGAGATTCCGTATATCACAGCGGCTATGGTAGACTTGCGTCCGTAGCGTACATTGATGCCATGTACGTAGTACGGAAACCCCACATGTTCCTTGTCGGGACCACCCGTGGGTAATATCACTATCACTATCACTATATTTCTTTTGCAAATGGTTTTTTTCCTGAAGTCAAGAAAAACGGGGGGGAGTAATAGTCCATATACTAATAGTACTAGTAATAGTCTTCCTCGTCTGAATAATGAAAATCGTCATCCCCTTCCCATTCAGTCTCCGTAAAATTCTCCTCTCCGTCCCATTCAACGTCTTTAACGATCTTTTTCAACACCTCCACATCTTCCTCGGTGACATGACGACAACAATCCAGGACTAACTTTGAAAGTGCTGTTCCTCGCTCCCGCCTGGCCTTCAGACAGTCAGAGAAGGACTCAATCATGTCACGGATTTTCCCAGCACCGCCAGACCTAAACCTTTCGTCGAGGGTCCACTCCTTGATGGTAAGTCTCTCGACCGCTTTGAATTGGATATCAGCAGCCTGATCGCATGGCTCAAGAGCAGATGTGCCGGTGGAAAGGGCGAGAAGAAACCCAGAGCAGTCGGATCCCACTTCGAGATACTTGAGCTGACTGAGGCTACCGAAATGGTTTACCCAAGTTGCCTTGGAAAGATCTATGCCCTGGATCCTTACATATTCAACGGACTGCAAAGGAAGGGGTGGGAGGACATTTGTTACAATGTCCGTTGCGAAATTGGGCATTTGGTGGGGGGTGAAGGTGATATCGAGTTGGGGCATTCCTTGCGAATATGTGAGCAACGGGGGGATCAAAGATGACGTCCAAGCTAGGATTCTTTCCCAATCGACTGCTACAGATCGAATTGGTCCTTCTATTCTCCTCCCGAGTGTATCAACCAAGCGCCGGACCAAGAAAGGGCCGGTTGCAGGAATCTGGTGAAACCCGCTGAGGTCACATTTGATAGTGACGCGAGCATCGCTGGGGTAGGTGATATGGTCCATCAAGGAAACACAGTTGACGAGGCGGGAGGACACATTGAGATGGACGAGTTGCGGAAGGTTGACCGTTGTCGCAAGAGTGGTGAGCTCCCCACTGGCCGAGGCAAAGTCGGAATCCAATTCGAGCTTTTCAAGGCGGGACATGTGTGAAAGGGCGGAGATAAACAGGTGTACAGGTGGCCTGCTTGCATTAGGGATTTTGGCGACCTGGAGTGACACCAAGTTCGCGAAGATTGGGGCTCCCCAGTTCAACCCACAATTCGTGATGCCTATGCGAACCAGTCGCGGCGAAACTCCAGAAAACAGATCCTGTGGCAACGTGTTCTCGTCGCTGGTGGAGGTGAAATGAATTTCGAAGGTTTCCAAGAGCGGTGCGGGAGAATCAAGGGACCTTGCAAGCTCCCTGAAAGCGCGTGTTTCGCCATGAGATTGATTCAGCGAAAGGTGTCTGATTCGCGATAGCTGTGACAAGGCGGTCTTGAAAGTTGCTTCACGAAACGCTGCACTACTACGTAGTCTGGGGTATTCCCCACCAAACATCGCCTTGATGGTCAAAGGGGCCATCTTGGAACGCGCCAACATCTCCTCCGCCCACCTAGGACAACTGAATGGTATATCGCTCCAAAGACTCGGGCACTCCAACGCGACGCGACGCCAATGGGAACATACATGAGACACACGGAACCAACGTAGCCTCCTGAAATCAAACTCGGATGCCACGGTAAGAAACCTGAAGATAGTCGCGAGGATTTCTGGAGGAAGGCGAAAGATGAGGCTCAGCTCGTTATGGCGGCGCTTCCAAGATGTGGTGACTGCCTCGGAAGCTGCAATGCCCTCTCGAATTCGTGCATAAGCTGCCTCACGGACAGTGATACTGCTAAACGCGGACGCGTCCCCTACGTCGCGCGTCTGGCTTCGTATAATTGAGTATTGCGACAGGCTTTAATTAAATACCTTACCTCCATCGTCCTCTTGGATTGGAATTCAAGAGTGGAAAGTCGAGTCCAGCGCTAGAACTATTCAAGAAGAATTCGTGAAGCAAACTTGAAAGCAAGTCTTTCGAAGAATTTAGCCCAGGCCCCCGTGAGAAATCTTTCCTAAACGGTCAAAGCAGCCGAAAAATGATCGTGATGAGCGTGTCCCCAGACACAGCAGCGGCCTGCCACCCCCCATAGCCCGCCGTGTCCCGTGTCAACTAAGCAAGCAGAGGGTGAGTGAGATCAGTGTCATGCTTGGCTCTAGTAGGCTCCAGTTCCATCAATTTGCTTCTGGAGCTTCGAATCTGTTCAAATGTTGACCTCTAACGTTTCAACAGGCTTCAGCTTTAACTTCGACGTTCAGCTCCTGCTTGAACTTGAACTGACTTTTAATAGTAGAGCCAAAGATGAACTAGTCCATTAACAAGTTGCCAGCAAGTCAAAAATCTCAAGTGGTAGAAACATTACTCCGAGTCTTCTAGATCTGACTGTGTAAAATCCCCCGACCCATCCCATACAGACTCTGCTTCAACAGAGTCCTCGGAATCTGATGAAACAGAGTCCTCAGAATCTGATGAAACGGAGTCCTCAGAATCTGATGAAATAGAGTCCTCGGAATCTAATTCAACTTGAACCTCCATAACGATTTCCTTCAACGCCACCAGATCTTCCTCGGCGACATGACAACATTGTGCTAGAACTAACTCTCCGGGAGCTGTTCCTTGCTCCCGCCTCGCCTCCAGACAGTCAAATAAGCTCTGAATAAGGGTCTTCCCAGCACCGCCAGGGTTAATCGTTTCGTCCAACGTCCAGAATCTGATGGTAAGCTTCTTGAGCGCTTTGAATTGGACTTCACTAGCCTGATCGCATGGCTCATGAGGGTCCGACGTGCCGCTGGAAAAGGCACCGAGAAACCCGGACTGGTAGTGTCCCACCTCGACTTCCTTGAGCTGAGTGAGACCACCGAAAAGGTTCACCCACGCTGTCTTGGAAAGATCTAGGTCGACGACCGTGAGAGATTCAACGAACTCCAAGGGAAGGAGTTGGAAGACTTCTGTTGCAATTTCCGGCCGGCCGAAATTGGGCATTTCATGAAGAGTGAAGCAGAAATCGAATTGGGGTATTTCCGAATCCAAGCGCGGGTTGATCCCAGATGATGTCCAAGCCCGGATTCTATCGGAATCGAATGACACACAACGGACTGGTCCTCCTATTCTTCTCCCGAGTGTATCAGCCAACCGCCGTACCAAGGAAAAGCTGGTTGCAGACCCGTCGCTGAGGTGACACTCGACGGTGACGTGAGCACTGCTAGGGTAGGTGATATGGTCCATCAAGGAAACGCAGTTGACCAGGCGGGATCTCACACTGAGCTGGACGAGTCGCGGAAGGTTGGCGGTTGCCGCGGGAGAGATGAGCTCCCCACTGGCCGAGGCAAAGTCGGAATCAAAGTCGAGCTTTTCAAGGCGGGACATGGTCGATAGGGCGGAAAAAAATTGATTGACAAGCGGTCTACTTGTGTTTGGCAAGTAGTTGGCGACCTTGAGTGATACTAAGTTTGCGAAGATTGGGGCTCCCCAGTTCAACCCGCAATCCCTGATTCCCAGACGGGCTAACCGTGGCGAAACCCCGGAAAACAGCTCCTCCGGCAACGTGTACTCGGCGCTGGCCTTGCCTCTGGCAGAAGTGATACAAATTTCAAGGGTTTCCAAGAGGGGTGCGGGAGAATCAAGGAATTTGGCAAAGTCGCTGAAAGGGCGTGGTGCGCCATGAGATTCGTATAGCGAAAGCTTCCTGATTCGCGATAGCTGTGATAAGGCGGCTCTAACTGCTGCAGTACTACGACGGGTATAGTACCCACACATCACTGTGATAGTCAAAGGGGACATCTTGGAACGCGCCATCATCTCCTTTGCCCACCTGGGACAATTGAGTGGTATATCGCTCCAAAGACTCGGGGTCTCCAATGCGACGCGACGCCAATGAGAACATACATGAGACACGCAGAACCAAGGTACCCTCGAACGATCCAATTCGGACCACCCAATGGTACACATGAAGATAGTCGCGAGGAGTTCTGGAGGAAGGCGAGAGATGAGGCTCAGCTCGTTATAGCGTCGCTTCCAGGATATGGTGGCTGCCTTGGAAGCTCTGGTGGCTGCCTCGGAAGCTGCAATCCCCTGTCGAATTCGTCCATAGGCTGCCTCACGGACAGTGACACTGCTGAACGCGGACGCCTGGCTCCGTGTCATTGAGTACTGCGATAGGCTTTACGCTAAATATCTCACCTCCATCGTTTTTCAAACTTTTCGCTTGAAATTGAACGGTTGAGAGTTGATGGTCAGCGTTATAGGTCAAAAAGTGCGCATGATGCAGAAGCAAACAGAGGGTCATTCCGAGATGTACGGGTCATGCCACGCTTGGCTCCAGTTCCATCAATTCGCTTCTGGAAGTTGAATCTGGGAGTGCAAACGTTCAACCTCTTGCTTAGACTTGTGACCGTGTCGCGATTCAAGTACTCCAAAGTGTGGCCTCGCAAGCCAAAGGCTCCCTTGAGAAGATTATTGTGAAATCTGAAATCTCTCAAAGCCTACAATGCAGATGTACGTGCCACTGGTCCTTTGATTGACTCCTCCTTTCCAGGAGCGTTGTCATCAAGCTCTGAGCTGCATTCCTGTAGGTAATTGCGAAATACAGCGCCGGTGTGTCAATGTCAGCATCCAGTGACCTGAGCATTGAAGAGATTCTATAGAGTATCACACTCGAATTTTGCAAAGCCCGAGGCGCCTGGCCGTCACACTTGAAAATGACAGGTACAATTCCTTGAGCCTCATCTTCCCGGCCGCCCCTCAAATTCATCTCAGCCTCTTACATACACGATAAACGGTCCCTACGCCCCCGTCAGCTTGTAAATCAACCAATTTGGCGTATCTCAGGTTGACTCCCATTCAACGATATATGCATTATTTTATCCCGCCTGTCCCAATTTCTGGACGCGCATCCTGGGTGGTCATCTTACCTGGGCACGTTGCATGCTGGAACGTCCCAAAATGGCCTCTCGGACGGTCGGATTTCGCGTTTGCCACTAGGCGGAAAAACGCGTTATGATGATCATTTGACTTGCATTTGACGATGGCAGCTCTTCGACGGGGACCACGCATCAGATGTCCGTCTCTTCTCTACTATCATTACCAAGTTGCTATCTACCTCTGCTACTTACGGAATAGCCAAGGCCAATAGGACTCGGCCGAATTACGGCCCATCTGAAAGGCAATTGCTGCCCTGGGCGCCCTTTGCTCAAAAGTTCGGTAGGGGATTGTCATTGCAGGGAGTCAGCTCAGCCGAAATATCGGGGCTGCATCGCGTCGTCAAGAAGGGCGAATGGGCTGGATAGCCAGATCTCACAGACCCCTGACTCGCATGCCAATGAACGCTTCTAGCGACTTCATGCGGTGGGACCTGTTGAACTATGCATGTCAATAGGCATATAACTTGACACCAAGTATCAATCTTCTGGACAACGAATGCAAGAGTTGTTGGAAAGATCGTCCGCATTCGAATGATATTCAAAGAATACTGAAGGCCAAGAATATCCTAGCAATATTGCTCAATTGTTTTGGCGGCAATTATGGCTTCTGGTTTCCAGTAATTGCATGGCGACTGTCTTGTATTCTAATTTCTTTGACGAATCGTCGCGCTCGTGACGTCACTTCTGCATTCAAATTGAGGCTATGCACATTTGTTCATAGTACGCCCGACCCGACATACTCGAGTAGCCTGAAGTGAATGAGCGTATCAGCCCTCCTTAGTCGTAAATATCCATCTACTGCAATACTAAAAAGAGAACTGAAAACATGGCGAACGTGCAAAAACTAAGACTGATCTGACTCTTTCTTGTGCGTTAACAAGCTATTTCGGGCGCTTAGCAAAAGAGACCACAAGAGATTGGATTGGGTACTACCTTCTCAATGATGCTCACGCGCACGTTGCAGTGGCAATGAGAATCAGTCAGACGCCATAGAATACCACTTTGGGGCTGAGTGTATACCTAGGGCGCGGCGGTACTGATCGATGATGTCCATGTTTCGCGCGTTCTCCAGATCTCTTGGGGACAAGTTGCTGCCAACTATGAAGCAGGGAGTAGTACCACCCCACGCAGCAGCGCGTTCGTCGTATACTCTGACCAGCCGTCGATGGCCGTTCGGGAGCCTTTTGCCGATCTCTCTAAGGGCAAGCTGCCGCTTGCGGTGATCCTCCATATCAGCGCCAAGGTTTCTATCGTCCGCCCATTTCAGGTAATCTTCCTCGATGAAGCTCCAGCCAAGCGCTTGAGCGTAGACTATTTCCTTGTTCTGAGAGTTGGTATAGCGGGCAGAACGACGTGTACAGAGGCCAGGAGCCTTAGGAAGTTTGATCGGCGGAAGTTCGGTGTTATTTAGGGGGTCCTTCCTATCTTGAGAGTTAGAAAGCGGTCGAAGCCATAACAAAATCCGCGTACACAAATCCGCATACATTGGTTCGGAGAATTTGGCAGGTGCTTAGACGTTGCAGCTGAAGTGCTGAGGGGCTGGTGGAGTTAGACGGCAAATAACGTTCTTGATTCAACTTCCTCCTCCACTTGGGTTGATATACCAACTTTGGAACAACACGACCAAACAACTGGTTACAGCCTCGCCGGCCAGTAGTTATCCTCAAATTCGCCAGCCATCCAACCGCGATTGTTTCATCCTTTGTTCTGACTCCTATATGCACGTTTTTATTGTCTTCATTGGCGAGATCCTTTGTCCTTATCATGTGGTTTTCTGTATGCACCTCAACACGGGCGCTGGCCATGGCGACCACTGGCATGGCACTGGTTGAAGAAGAGTCCTCATCCCGATAAAGAAAACAATGGGGGCGTATAGCGGCCAATCTCCTCCGACTGGCCTCTGCTCTCGGTGAGTTCCAGAGTTGTCACGGATTGATCATGATTGCCCACAGTTTAATATCGACAATCTCTGAACCAGTGCAATACCGGTACACGGCTGAGGACTCCCCAATGGCCAAGATGCAAGAGCACCTGGAGGCGATGACATCTTCCCAGCTTTTGTCTCCGAAATAGCCTCCACGCCTTATTCGTGTGTCCACGCTTCCGCCGAATCTTCCTTTGAGATCACCTCTCCCGACAATAAACCGCAAACGGACCATCGGGCTTGCCGAGCTTCCAACAATGGCATGAGAACAATAACATACTAACCTTCTAGACATCCCTTTGTTTTACATTTGGGTAATCTGGTTCCTTATGTCATTGATTCTCGTATAAATTTACACGCTTATCGCAATCATCTCACAAACGCGAATAACGCAACATGCCCCACCACGGTGACTTCCAATTACCTGGTCTTGCCAACAACCCTCACGCTTTACCTGCTCTGATTGTCACCATGACCTTTGGTTATAGCCGGCGCGGGAACCGTCGTCGACTCGAAGATCATTTTCACGGCTTCTGGAACCAAGTCTTGACCCACCTGGTTTTCGCTGAACAGTATCTCTTCCTCGCCCCCCAAATGTCCGTTTATTTTGAAGAAACCCCCCCGAGTAATCCGAATCTCTCCATCGAGACGCAACCGGGAAGGGCGGAGGAGCTCCGTCCAGACTTCACTATCATGGGCACACGCCTCCGCAATGCTACGAAGCAGGATTCTACTTCGTATCGCCCCGAATTCCCTGACGATTTTAGACTCTGGAATAACATGGTCTTTGAATCAGGGACACCTCGCGCATTTGTAGAGCTTAAGCGTCCGCCCTCCCGTAAAATCAACGACGCTGCAGCTTTTGCCAAAGCCCTAGGTGACACGTTGGAGTTCGCCCGCGTAAACGCCTACGATCAGGCAGGCATCGCTTTTCAACGCAAGGACTTCGCTGCCGCAGACAGTATCATTCTTATTCTTGCAGCTGGCGAATGGTGGCAATTTCGCATCATTACCCGGGAGGAATGGGAGGCCGCGGAGGCCTTCAACCTGGAAAATGATCGCTTTCAACTCAACGAGACGGCGGAGGAGAAAGTTTTTTATAATAGACCTTCTGAAAAGGAGGAGAGGGTTCCTACGCCACCCCCGACCACCCACAGGACGAAACCTCCTCCACCACGGGAAGCTCAGCAGTTCCAGTACAATATCCGGGGCAAGGAGCCATTCCACGACGACATAGACCGCTGGCTTGGCCCCCCCGAAGGAGAGTTCACTGGCTATCTCTTGTTTGGCTCTCCCGAGTCCAACCAGTGTTTCTACTATATTCATAAACACTTGCGAAGAGTCGAACCTCCTCCCGTCCACCTTTTTGTGAGCCACTTCCAGATTCGCTATGCTATCTAATTCTGAAGTACTACAGAAACCCTCTGAAGACACGGATGATGAGCTAGACCTCATCTCGAAGCCGAATCCTAAAGCCAGTACTAAAGGTGATGCTGACGTGACGAGGGATGGTGATGATTGGTGATGGAGGTGACTCAGGAGATCGTGTTCGAGTACTGGACGGACGGGCCGGGGACCCTGAGTGGATATCGGTGCCAGGTTGGTACATACGCTTGGAGTACAAGGAAAAGGTGATGAAGGGAAAGGAACCTTTATGGGACATATGCTAGACGAGTTCATTTGTGGTTCACATTTTCACCAAGAGAAATCGTACAATCGCGTGTAGATGGTGTGACCGGTTCTTGAGTGACACTCTTGATCATGAACGTTGGTACTTAGGATCAACTAGCTAATTAGCGAGCGAGAAATATCGCCAATGTAACATCCAATATAACATTGAACCGGCTACTACAGTAATTCGCGGGCCATACAATCTTAGTGGTTCACCCTTTGTTCCGATTCCTATATGCATTTTTATTGTCTTCATCCACGAGGGTCCAGAGTGTAATAGCTAGTAGCGTGGAGTCAGGAGACTATTGACTCTCCTTGGTGGTAAATGCAACTAGTCCGATACCGAAATAAACAAAAATGGCACCCGAACTTGCGAAAGCTACATAAGACTGATCCACCTCTCTCGTGAGTGGTAACCATACTATTTTGGACCGTTAGCAGACGAGACCAGAAAAAATAGTCGGACGTACTAAGGTGCTAGTATCTGCCAAGTGAGACTCGCGGTGGCAATAAGAATCAATCATATGCTAGATAATACCACTTTGGTGCTGCATCTATCCCGAGAACGCGGCGGTACTGATCGATGATGTCCATGTTTTGCGCATTCTCCAAGTCTTCTTCTGTCAAGTTGCTGCCCACTATGAAGCAGGGAGTCGTACCACCCCACGAAGCAGCGCGTTTGTCACGTACTGAGACAAGCCGCCGATGGCCGTCTGGGAGCCTGTTGGCGATCTCCTGGAGGGCAATCTGCCGCTTACGGTGATTCTCCAGACCAGCGGCAAGGTTTCTATCGTCCGCCCATTGCAGGTACTCTTCCTCGATGAAGCTCCAGCCAAGCGCTTGAGCATAGACTATTTCCTTGCTCTTAGACTTGGTACGAGTGTAGCGGGAAGGACGAGGTGAACAGAGCCCTGGAGCCTCAGGAAGTTCGATTGGTGGAAGTTTGAATGTTAGACTGAGGGGTGACGCCAGGAGCGCGCCGTTCTGAGGTGAATCTGGCGGCGAAGAAAGGTAAGGATGTTGATGCTGTGGCTGTGGCTGCATTTGGGGAAGCATTGGGTACCACAAGCCCTCATACCGAGGCATGCAGTGCTCGTCAGGCATCCCTGGATCCTGCGCCAAAGCAGCATCCTGGTGGTCAGTAAGTTGGTGGTCGCCCCTATTCGAGAATTAGAAATTTGGTTATGACCATGACGAACATCTGCGTACATTGAATAGAGGAATTCACAGAGTGCTTAAACCTTGAAAATCTGTTTGAGTCAGACAGTAAGCAACTTCCATTGTCCAACTTGAAGAGACGAACTTAGAGACAACACGACTAAACAACTGATCACGACTTCAAAATGTGTGATGCTATATATAGTACTAGCTATAGCACACTAGCATGGGATGAAGAAACAAACAAATGGCCATCAAGGAGGGCCTAGGACACGTTGTGGGAAATCGTATATGTATACATTGCAGGAGAAGTGTCCCACCGAGTAGCCTAAGGGAGTGAGCAAATGATCTCGTTGTGCTGTCAGAGAGCGTCCCAACAGCGTGCCGTATGTATCGTGACAATGAACAGGGCCTCCAACTCGCAGTGACCCCAGCCGTATATGATGTGACATCCAGGATTGCGGAAGAGGGCATTACGCTGGATCCCACATAAGGTCGTTCAGCGGGATCTCCAGCTGCTTAGCCAACGCCAGCGCTACATGATACGAGATCCCGCACTTGAAAGCCGGGGGCCCGTCAATTCTATCGCCAGGCGATGTTCGATGAAGGAGCCGCATCGATGTTAGCTCCATGATCTAGGAAGCCTTCAATAGGAAGTCCGAGTCAAGCAAAATTGGTGACACGTACAGCTGAGTAGATTCCGACTCTGCTAGTCTCCATATCGGTATATTCACCAGGGATGCTATACTCGGGTGCAGGCAATCGTGCCTCCGCATCGTTTTCCTCCAATAGTGCGCCGAGAATTGCCAGCAGCCGGTCGAGCGGGAACGCGAGAGGGCCAACCAGACGTTGCGGTACCTGTAAAAATCTTGTCAGTCAAAATAGATAAACAATATATTACTGCGCGACCCACCTTCGTCGGCCCACTTCTCGTCGTCTTCCTCGCTCGCCGCTTCCGCTTCTTCTCATCCAGACCCCGCCCGAACATCCTCACATCCGATTTAGCAGGATTTGTCGAGGCCAAGAACGCCGCGACCAGTATGAATCTCGACATCCGGGGGAGCGCCTGGGTCCCGTCCACGAGCTTCGTCGCACGCTGATCAGTGCCCCTGACGATGTGCCCTGGGTGTTTCGCAAGGAGGTTGGGGTCTGGCTTGTTCTTGGCCGCCCAGTCGGACGCATTGGTGAGTCGGGGGTAGAGTTCCTCCATGGCAATGCTTAGTGACGCGTTGAAAAGCCGGCTGAGGCGCATTCGGACGTCCTCTGAGGGTGGCGAGAGCTGAGGATGTGGATCATCTGCTTCATCGAGGTCCATCGCGTCAAGCCCGGAGTCCAGGGCGCGTTGATGGTCGACGAGGACCGGTTGTACGAAGCCCGGCCATCGAGCTGCTGCGATGTACTCGATTTCTTGAGTGTCGTGGGTGAAGGGGAAGCACACGTCGCAAAGCACGGTTATGAAATGAGAATAGAGTCCCTTCAACGAGGGATGGTAGGGCCCAGGAGTGGGGTCGTCGGAGACCGGGAATTTGGAGATGACGCGTTGAACAATGACTAGGGTGTCGCGTCAGATGAGCCCGGTGTCTTTCACAGCGAATGAGGCTTACTTTCTTTGGTTGGTGGGGGTATATCGATAAAATACGGATCGGGGGAAGCTCCTAGGGGCGGCCGTATATCCTCCCACCGAACTTCCGAGATAAGAATGACGGTCAAGTCAAGTTGAGTCTGAGAAGGATGTGAGGACGTGCACAATCACGCATGCCAGAGCTTTCGCACCAATTCTGCCAACCGCGTCAGTGGCACGAGAATATCGGGGAGAGACTCCTTCAACCGTTCCGCGCGTTCAATTACGATAACCAGCCTCACATCTTCCCTCTCCGATTCCGTCTTCTGTTTGCCTTTCCCCTTCCCCTTCCCTTTGTCGCGCAGATAAAGGCTGACCGCGCGCAGCCCATGGATGAAACCATCGAAGTTCTCATTGAACCTCTCGGCGTCGTCTTCCAAGCTCCAGTTCGCGCATCCGTCGTCCCAACTGGCGTTCCACTTTGTCAGAGCATTCAAGATCGAGTCGTATAAGAGCCGAGCGGTGAAGCAAGCCACCGCGTTCACTTTCGCGTAATGAACGCGCTTCGATGGACCTGGGTCTGCACTATGCTGAATATCTTCAAGAAGGAAGGCTACGACCGAGGCCGTCACCCGTGGAGATGTCGGGTCGTTAATGTATATGAACGGAGGTGGGAAGGTGTCCACAAGAGTAGAAACTTCGTCCGAAAACTGTTCGTAGCCGATTTTCCAATTGTCAGACGCGCCGTCCATTAAAGGTGCGAGGAATGAAAGGAACACAAACTCAACACAAACTGGGAGGATAGTGTTTTACTGAAGAGGCCATTGTGATCTTGCTTATTTGGTTTTGAAGTTGGTATCCTTTTTTCCAAACAAGACCTTTCATTCAGCGCTCAGCGCTCAGCACTCAAGTAGTACTTGCTCTTGACTTGCTCACTGATCATCGATCATTGCCCGTACTTTTGCATTCCGTAAACTTCTCCATTCCCTTCGAACTTAGACATGATGGACGGTATGAGATCTTCCTACCTTTTCGTGTGATTTTTAATAGATGTCTCTATAAGATTTGGCCTCCCGCTTCATCGGCCCCAATGGTGATGAAGCCTCCGCATTCAGTACTGCTGAAGTGAGGGCAAATGCTGGTGCATATATTCTATCCGAAATTGCTTCTTATGAAGCGGTGCTGTGCCTTTGGAAACGGCGCCTCAACGCCCTGGCTCTCGTTTCACGTCTTCCACCAGAAATCCTAGGGACGATCTTCAAATACGTGGCATCGGGAGCCACAAAGCCCTCGAAACTTGAATGGATTTCCGTGTCTCACGTGTGCTGGTCTTGGCGTTCCGCTGCCCTAGACTGCCCCGATCTCTGGTGTAACATAAACATACCATTCACACATCCCTCTTGGGCAGCCGAAATGTTACAACGCTCAAAAGTGGTGCCCTTGACAGTTGCAGTCGTGTTCCACCTTCATTGGAATGGTGAAAGAACATCGCAACTCACGGCTCAAGCTGTCAACGCAGTGTTGAGCCAAGTTTTGACCCAGATGTTCCGCGTCAAGGAACTTACACTTTCTCAATCTCGTTATTGGAGCCATTCAACGTTCATGGAGCTGATCGAACTCCTCGACGCTCCCGCTCCCCTTTTGGAAAAACTCGATGTCTCGTTCGGCGAATATGACGACGGGAATCGACTGCCCGATGGCCTGTTAGCAAGCTCATATCAATTAGTCCACCTCCAACTGTCCAAATGTGGGATAACATGGCAAGGACTGGTTCTCAGCAACCTCAAAACACTTAAGATCTTTTATACTCCGAACGCCATGCATCCAACGATGAACCAGCTCGTTGCCGCGTTGTCTGAAATGCCCTCTCTCGAAATTCTCGTATTCTGTTCAAGCTTCGCTCCCCCCGATGTCGCGCACACGGCGTCCCAGACCACCGCCACACTCCCATGCCTCCGCTTTCTCCAAGTTGAAAGCGAGCTCAGGGAATGTACGGTCCTCCTTGACTCCCTCACCTACCCCAAAGATATGCGTGTCAAGGTCCAATGCAGGGTTCTCGATAGCGATGCACAATCTGCGAGCCTTCGTTCTCTCATCAGCAGGCTAGCTGAAATTCTCATCGACGGGATCGACGGTGGGATCCGTGCTCTAGCGGTGGACCGCTGTCGTATCAGATGTTGGATGTCGTCTCAAGGCGTGCTGGATATTCCAAAGATCCTCCCTACAATTAGCGTAGAGCTGGACCAATTTTCGACGCTAGCAGATGAATTCCTGGACCTGCTTCCAGTTGACCGACTGTGGATATTAACGGTTTACTACACCGAACTTCGCGAAGCAACGTGGTTGAAGTTTGCTACACTCGGGCAGCTGAAGACCCTCCGTATCGGACCGGGAAACGAGCGTGCAGTCCTCAAAACACTTTCTCATGGGATTCCACGCTTCACGGAAGGGAAATCTGGACTCGAGCAGCCTGTCGTCACAAATAATCCCGTGTTCAGTGCCCTACGCGACCTTACGATCATGTCCTGGACTCCTGACAGTAACAACACACGGCTCTTCTTACAACTGGCGATGTGTCTGAAGCTGAGGCACGATGCAGGGCTACGGCTCCATTATTTGAAACTGCAGGATTGTCCACACGTCATCCCAAAATATATGGATGACTTTGAACGCAATGTTGACCTTGTTGAACGGGATTGGTACGGATACTCCGGAGAGTCGGATTATTGATCGATTCAGGTGAATATTTGGTCACATACTCTGACCTCAAAGTCTATTAGGAAGGATATCCATGATACTCCACGCTAAAGTATCCTAGAAGAATAAGACTACGTATTAGTAGCACTAGCGTATGCTCCACTGCATTTTTACTCCGTAAACCTCTCCATCGTCCTCGGGTCGACGATCTCCTTCAAGTGAGGCATATCTTCCACCGTGGGTTGATGTAGTAATAGTCGAAGTGCAGGTATGGGGAATAACCACATCTACGCACCTGGTAATCAGTGAGTGAAAGTTTGGCCCAAGGACGAACGAGCACGGATGAGGCAAGAATGAGGACGAACGACTTCGGAAAACTGAAACGATGATGGCAACCATGTGGCTTTTGACAGAATTCAGGGTCGCATCATCGCGGCTGCCGATAAAACACTCTCACCTCCCTCGTTGCTCTCCGAAATCGAAGCATAGGGATGGTAGTTCCACGGAAAATGTACCTTTGAAGTGTGGCATGGACCCTGGGGTAACGATACTTCGCATGGTCTGAATTATCGTTGATAGTACCACCCAAATGTCCAGCAGATCGAACGACGAGCCCTGGGGCCTGCAACTGGCCTGCACCATGTTTCGTTACTAAAGGGGATCCATCACGATCTAATCTGGTGTTTGAACGCGTCCCTGAATATTCGCCTTATATCAGTCGGAGTGAGAAGTTTGAGCACGTCAACAGGCCAGGTCCTGCTCGCCCACCTCCTCTCCTCCTCCTCACTGAACAGGCCGGACCTGTTCCTTCCCATTCATTCCCCCAATTGAATAGGCAGGTCTTGTTCATCCGCTCCTCCTTTCACGATGTCTGCTGTTCAGAACATCTCCTCGATTACACCGGCTGGTCCACCTAAATCTCCATCCTCATTGGTCCGCTATGCATTGTTGGCAATGGTAGTGCTGTCCCTATCCTTTTCCGCTGTATTCGGCACCATTGGCATCATCGTGCTAAAAAAGATAGGTGAGTTGATGGGTGTCTTCCTCTAGGTCATAGTTTATCTGACTGCGAATTCAGGGAGCCAAATGACGGAACTTCAGCAAATAGCCATATGGTTCCACATCTTTGTCTACATGCTCTTCGCAATATTTTGCTTCCTTGGGTGAGTCTTTCCCCGAATTCAGCCCCGACTCTTGTACTGAGACCTTACTTCCCGCGTCCCTAGAGTCTATGCCTGTATTGTCAAGCGGCGGGGTGTGACCTCCTTATTCACGTCGCTTGTGATCGGCCAAATCCTATTCAGCGTTGGCTCAGGCGCTCTTTGCCTTTACCTGCTTTTCAACAATACGCGGGCTCAACCGTGGGACGCCGAGAAGTGCCTGGCCGTCGCCTTCGATAAATTTACGCAACAGCTCTGTCACAAGACCAAGTTGTTGAAGGGATTCGCGATAGCGATGTTTGTCGTGATGTGGCTTGTCGAGATCGGTGCGTATATGACCAAGTACTTCTGATTCCCCCGCCTGACTAGTGTTTTTATCCAGTGACTATTTTCATGGGAAACGCGTTCTTGTCTCAGTTACACGACGAAGCAGTGCGATCGGGCAAAGTGGTTCCAAAGTATGACCTGGATGGGGAAGATTGCTGAAACACGCGAAGGGCCATGGGGCGATCAGGGAATTGTATACATTGCTTGGACAAGGGTATATCTTGGTTGGTGATCGTCGAGGAAACTTTAGATGCATGTTGTTGACCACATGCTATGTAAGTGCACGATGTACGGAGGAAGGAATATACGGTTTGTAAAGAGTGTCGGTAACGTAAAATAATACACGATAATTCAAGTTCGCTTTCAAGTCTAGCCCCTCCGAAAATCTCTATGCTTCAAACCAGGTCGACGTGCCGTCCGAGAGGATCACCACTTGCGGGGGGGACGTGGGCCTCATCGCAAGACGCTGTTCCATCATGGTCACAGTATGCGTGCTTATATCGTCATCCGATGATTCCTGCAGATCACTTGTGCGCCTCTTCGGGCTCCTCTGAATGATAGTTTCAAGCTGATAAAGGATCTCCGACATCCCCTCGTTCTCTTTACCCTTCTCGTTCATATCCTGGACGACCTTGATGAGCTTTCGCCAGACCAGCTCGTGGGGTCGCAATTTGCAGAGTTGGATGAAGGCGGGTACCCAGCGACCGCTGACTTCAAATAGCCACCATCGACGGGAAACGATGACCGCGCACACCGTTTCGAAGAGATCAGACTCAAAGATGGAATCGAATTGGTGCCTGGCTGGAGTACCTGGAGTTCCTGGGGTGGTCGGACCCTTGTCTTCGAGGTACAACGCCGTGCTGCTGTTGACAAATGCACACAACGTCCGCCAGCTGTCAACCTGGAGCCTCCGATTGTCTATGTCTCCTGACTTGGCAGCACGCAGGACAGCGTTTATCCCGCTGCTTTCGGTGAATGCCTGGAGAACGGCCATGTGGCACTCGGACAGCAACGGTCGAAGTAATCGGACAGACCAGCTGATGACGTCTTGGTGGGTAGATACCAGTAAAGTCTTTACCAAAGTAGTCACGAACCCTGGATGGTGCGCAGCGGTGACTCGAAGCTGGTAGAGAAGGTGAAGTACGTCGGCGAGAGCGGGGTCCGGGATCACACCAACTGCGACACGTCCTGCCATGAACAGATCGAATAGGCTGGAACGCGCGATGTCTTTCAGCTCCGAAGTGAACCTGTGTGATTGCAAGACAATAGGGGAGGCGAGCCTCGATAGTTCTTGTGCTGTAACATCGAGAAGTTCGCCCTTCACATCAAAGCGCTCTGGGGTGTCGGCAATGGTGGAAAGCGCCTTCAGCATAACTTTGCAGTGGGACTCCCGTCGCTGTTCCTCGCTTTGATACTCGAAGAGGTTGACGGGGCCGCAAGCGAAAATGTACAGGGCTAGACCCGCTGCGCTGCGTACCGTTGATGTCGGTAAGTCTTCGATATGTTTAAGAAGGCGCAACAGGACGGGAACGGCCCTGATAGTTGTCTTTTCGATGACGAGGATCGGCATCTCCCACTGACAGAGGCCCTCGATCATGCTATCGAGGATCCAGGACAGCGTGGAAGGAGACAGCTTGACTTCCCCCGCAAGGTATCGGGAGAGGTAAGCAAGTAACTCCCATTGCGCGACATGGGAGTCGATGGAGGAGAGCGCTACCGCACATGAAGCAATCGCTGCACCGTCCGGGTGGTCTTTGAGTTTCTGCAACTTCCACAGTGGATCTAGAAGTTCCATAGGCCATTGCTGCGATGTACCTCGGGTCAAGTTCATCCAAGCCTTGCAGTACAGCCACGCGCCCTCAGCGTCTATGAGGTGCCATTTGAGATCTATGGTCGTGTCCTTGTCGAAACAGGATTGGAATGCTTTCTCGACAATATGTACTGCCCCGGCATTTCGAAGGAAGTGGATCGCTGAGAAATCGCGTGGCAGGCCGGCTATTGCTTGAAGAGCTGCTGAAGCCACATATTTGTCCGTCGACGTGGTGAATAGCCAGACTAACGCACACGCGTCGAGCTTGTCGTCGTGGGTTACGACTGCGTCGCTGACCAACGGAAATTTCTCAGTACTAGCGTTGTGACAACGATGAAATGTACACACCTTTTCCTCCGACCCAACTCCGCGTTTGCCATTTCCTCGGACTCGTCGTCAGGACCTGAAGGCTTCGAGATTGGTGTCCGATAGGACAGGATCCATCTTCGGAGATGGTCAGAAATAGGATGCTGGTAAGGACAGTTTGGGTAGAATATTGGAAGCCATATCGATGCGAAGTAAAAAATGTACGCGAAAGCAACAATGAATAAGGTGGCGAAAGTTGTCGCTTGGTCCACGGACCACAGAAGGACGACGATGCCGGCAAAAAAAAGCAGGAGGGCAGCGTGGAGGAGAAGCGGCAAGGCATTGATCAACGCCAGAACGTGCCACGCTACTAGCTCCATGTATCTCAGCTGGCGCAGTCTGGCTCGCTGGCGGGGAGAGCCGGAAATATTGGCCACGTATGCTTGTAACCATTGTTTGGCTAGCATGGATATCAAGGCGGTCGAAAGACTACACGCCAGTGCTGCGAACCATAGGCCATTTACCCAAGTCACCTGGATAGACGAAGGCGAATGAGCTCGGGGTGAAATATCCTGATTCGAGTTCGTTTGGAGGGAAATGAGCTTTTCCAGGAGGGCATTCGTGGTTTCTCCAGCATCAGGAATCAGGAGCTGGAAGGACTGTATAATGAAAGTGGTCAAAACCGCTGAAAAAAGACCAGTCTATTAAACCGTTATATCAGAAACGGCATCGTGGATAGAACGCAGGCGTGGCTTACGAAGACGAGGAGTACATCAACACCCTTGTTCCAACCTTCAGTTAGAGATGAGTCGAAGTTGGTAGCCTCGTCATTGTATACTCTCCAAACACGAGCCGACTCTGACATTTCCTCGCCTAGTTCATCTCTTGGGTAGGGGGATTCTACAGATCTAAAATCTGCACCAGGCGCTTATTTAGATGTGACTAAGTAGCGCGTTAATCGGAAGCAATTCACCATGCTCTCTCGTCTTTAAGAAACTCTTGCGGTTTGGACTCGAGGGAGACTCATCGAAGTTTTCCAAGAGGTAGCTGTGATAAAGCTATGAGTATTAATGGCGTGTGAAATATGCCAATGTCACTCACTCTTCTGGATCTATGGCTTGGATTCTGTTTGGTCTAATCCTGGAACGATATCCCGTGTGAGTGTTGTCATCCAAGGCGTCGAGATATGGGTTCTGCTGAGGAAGAGGGGTGGCCGCTCGCGTTGGCGGAGGGCTTTGAAACCAGCTGGCTGGCTTTGGCTCCATGACAGCCGAGTACGCAGAAGACAAGGAGGAAGTTAGGGTCGCTCACGCCTCCATACATATATCAGGGCATGATCAGGCGTCAAGAACCACGTTGCACAGCCTATGAACTGAATGCTCAAAAGGCATAGAATTGCGTCCATCAGCTTGATCACGATGAATAGGTGTGCTCCCTGCTATCCATTGGTTATCTACAATAGAGGATATATCAGACATGTCAGTCTTTGATCGTCACGATGGACTAACAGAGTTTGCAAACTCTGTCAGCGTAGACCTCGACAATTCGATGAAGTCAAAACCACAGCCACCACCTGATTTGAGCCCTTTTATCACGTCCCTGTTAGCTTTCTTTGAGCTAAACCTCTAGAATGACGAGAGGGCGAGGTGGCCAAGGGCAATCAAGAGGGAAACTGGACGGCGGCCGTGTGGGGACGAGGCCGACAATTGCGATTCGGATCCATGCGGCTTCGGGGACACGATCGGGGTGATCGCGTGGCAGCAGGTGGGCTGTACGATGCGCACTGGATAGGACCAGACCATCTTTTGCCTCCGATGCTACCGTCTGATCAGTACTATCTGCCAATTACATCTGGTAGTTACACTGGAGCGGCGGAGCCACTGCATTCATACCTGACAGGCGCAGCAACAGATGTGTGGGACTTTACAGTGTAAGCTTGCGGTATCATCGGTCGTGCTGTTGTACAGTACCGTGGCATCATCATTCGCTAGCAAGCCCACGGTGGAACGAGGAGACCCCAGCGGGACTGCTTCGAAGATACATTCATTTCGAGTTCCAAGTTGGCCTCACAGACATCGGGAAGAAAAGACGAGAGCGCAAGACATCAGACCATGAAAATGAGCGCTACAAATACAAAAAATAGATATCAATTGTCCACAGCTTTCCATTTCCTGCACTCTATAGCGTTGTCGAATGACAAGCAAGAAAATAACAGGAAAAAGAGAGAAGGGATCCCCCGACGACGCAAGCCAGTAGTGCAGCGGCAAGGTCATCGCGTCCCCGTGTTGCAAGCAGAGCACAGGGAACAAGGGCGGCAAAAATTAGATAACCAAGAATGGAGGCGGTGCCTCCATAATAGTGGTTAAACTATTAAGAACAGATACTACACTTGATCTAAGCCAAAAGGCCAGAGTGGTAAAGAATCATTGTGAGCGGCGCGGGCTTTTATAGTCGTCGGGTCCGCGCACGGACCATCAACATTTTTACAGTACACGTGAGAGCAGTACTACTCGAGGAGGCTGAACAGGGTTGAACTTGGTGTCGGCGTATGTTTTCTCCCAAATGTCTACCCAGAGAAATGATTTAATCATTAGAAATACATACGATGCTCCTATTGGAATGTGCCTCAATTCTAGAACTAATCAGGTAGGTTCCAAGTATATGCCTTCCCCGTCTCTTCGCCATGAACCAAAGTTTCTCTGCGGAGGCATATTCTCAGTCAGATGGTCAACGAAAAGAAAACAGGAACTGACCCCAAAAACTTCAAGGATGTCACGCTCGGTGGTCGAGTTACACCACGACCAACCATCCGCGCCTTCATCGCTCTGATTGTCACAAACTCCCACTGAGCCTTCTCGTCTTCTGGGGTCCCATCGGCTGTCCAGGTTCGGAGCGTTATGGAGCCATCGGGCCCACCAGTGGCGAGGACTCCAAGGTGAGAATATTCACGTTCATGGAATGCCATAGCAGTGATGGTTGGTACGAGGGTAGAGAATGAGGGCGTTGTCGTCAAATCAAGAGTAGCCATCGGGCGCGCGTTGATGGTATGCAAACATAACTTCGAACGCGAGCATGTCGCAATGTAGCCCTAAAAAGCATGTCAGGAGGAGCTATGGAAAAGCTGGCGAGATACGTACTGTGCTTTCGTTGATGGCAACTAGATTCACCGCAGTCGATTCTCCACCATCGCCATGCCATATCGACCTGACATAAACGCCCCTGTTGAGATCCCACAACGCTGCACTTCCATCCTTCGATCCACTGAGCACCAGAGACCAGGTCCGGGAAGCCGTTACGCAAGTCACTTCATCGGTGTGTATTCGCATGATGTGCGACAAGACGATGCCAGAAGCCGTGCTGGAAATGCTGCCACGAGATATCTTCCAGAGACGGACCGTATAGTCGCTCGACCCCGTAACTAGGCTGCTAGAGTCCGCAAATGCTGCGCAATTACAGAACGCATTCTCCACCACTTGGACCACCTGTAAAGCTCATCAACGAAGATGCCACAGACGTAGATTCTGGCAGAAATACTTTGGAATCGACAACTAAACGCAGCTCGGTTCCTCCTGGTCGCCATTCAACCTGTTCGTGGGGATGCCAAGGTGCACATAACACCCCTTCGGGACAGGGGATGATTTTCTCTCCGATTACGTCGAGAACTAGCTCGCGAACGGGCGTGTTTTCTCCCAGGTCTAGAGGAGAGGTTCAAAATAGAAACGAGAACCGAGGAGCGCCTGTCAACTGACCTTTAAAACACCGACTTCCCTGGACAAGTAGGTGTGGATCCTCCTCTATGCCATGCAGGACGCCGACCGGAAGGGTGGATAGACCATGATTGAAACGTTCGGGATGAGGTAGCGTGAAGAGCTTCCGAGGGGTTTGACCGACTAATATGACGTGGGGGTGAATTCGGAGATAGGATGGGAACATAAAGTTTTCTCACAGTTATGTATTATGCCAACCGTGGCCTCACGTTCCAACTCGTCAGTTATGGTGCCCAGGTCTGATTGAACGTTACGAGGGATTTCGAGTGATAGACCATATTGACAACGCACCGATGGAACCTTCGTAGGAAAGTGGATGGAAGACATTTAGCGACTCCGGGTCACGTTGTTTGCAGCCCCAGATGAGATCGATCCAGGCAGGAAGATTTTCGCTCACAAAAGAGCTCTCCAGAGCCTGTTGCCACATAGTTAGCTGATGTTTCGGAAAGCTACTCAAGAATGCTCACCCTGCGATTCAGCACAATGAATAGAAGAGGGTCCTGCCGCGCCCAGGGAGGTAGCTTGACATCGTGTATTCTTTCGCCTGTGTTTTGCTGCACCCCGAAGTCCAGGTTTGCAGAATTTTCGAGAAATCTGTGGCACGCGAGTAAGCCTTGAAAACAACACAGGATAGCGCATTGTGACATACTCAGGGCAGGTAAAGAACTCGGGGATCAGCTCGCGCACGTCTCCACGGACATCTAGGGCGGCAGAATCGTACGCTCTGGGAAGGTCACTGAGAGGATGTTATGTTAGGTCTCAAAAAACGCCGTAACTGGTGAACAATCCGCACCTGAATAGTCGATCTGGTAGATCCCATTCACCTCCTTGGAGGGTTTTGAACATGTTTGTAAATGGGGCCAGACGTATCAAGAAGTGACAAACGATCATTGAGGAGCTGAAGTGAGTTCCATAGTGGAACGGTTCTTCTTCGACACTTTGTAAATTGACGTATCGGGTCTCAGCAGCCTCACGACGAGCTGCTGTAAGGGCTCCCATTGGTTTCGTCAAACTGAAGAAGAAGCCATCGCTTAATAAAGATACCCGGTGGCAGAACCAAAGCTAACTTACTCTCGGTACGAATCCGGGGAAAGGAGATCCAGTATTTGAGAAGTGTAATCCTTTAGCACCCAGGCTACACAAAGCGGGATCAGCCACATGACAGGATCGTAGCATCAGGGACCCTCACGGAAGACGGGATACTGGGTCGCGTCACTGGGGGTACGCCCAGATATTTGATTGAGGATACTGATGTAAGTGAACTTTTCAACAGAACTTAATCAATTCAATCACCGTCTTCAAAAGTAGCGGTCACCCACGTTGCTTATCTCCCGTGCCTGCCATTTTCTTTGTGCTGTGTACAACTCATCTGCTTTAAAACCTGAGAGAGCTCTGGATCCCATGCGACCAAGCAAGGGTGTTTTTCGGAGCCCAGGAGTCAATGAACTATCGGCTGCTTGTTTACCAATGATCGAAGCAAGACGTTGATCCACTTCCGATCGTCTCTTCTTGTCCAAGAACACGATCAACAATGAGCGGCTGTCCTTGAAGTAGATTTCGAGGCTGAATAGCACCTCAGTCTAGTGAACGTATCGAAAGGCAGACCAGACCTACGCAACATCACGGAATAGACAGGTCTTTTCACTGAAGGTAGCAATTTGTTCATGAGACCTTTGCAGTTACATGTTAGCGTAGAGAATGCATGCCGGATGGAGCACTCACCATCGCTGAGCTCGTTGCGGGCCATCGAGTTCTACGATACTTCCAGGAACAAAAAAGAGTCGCTTAGGCGCATCATGTGCCTCAACCACCTCTCCCTCGTCATTCTCAACAAGCCCGTCCAGCATGTACAAATGTGTCCGACCGATGATCAGTAATCCAGCTGCGCGAAAGCCGGTATCAGGAATGAGAATCAAGAAGAGAGTTAAGGAACGGACGTGACGAGTCAACACCGGTGATGCGAGCGACGGTTCCTACAGCTTCAATGACATCGCCGGGTTCCAGGTCATGTCGAACTCTACGATGCTTATCCTCCGAGATTTCCTCTGCCAGCTGCCGATCTGGTGACAAGGATGAGAGAACGTGTCGAGGATGATGTCGATGTACTACCTACCATCCATCTCCGTTGCAGATATCTCGTAGGTCTCTGCCCACGGTGGCACTTCTACTTGATGAAGAGAGGTCGTATCGGCATCGGGAGCCTGGATGTCTCGAATGCTCTCGTCATTGGTGTCCACTCTTGAGCTGGGTGCATTATCGTTCTGTGGCTCCAACTTCTTCCTGGGTGGAAAATGAATGAAATCCTGAAGATGAATAATGTCAGCGTACCGTATCCGGTAGGGTCCCTCAGTCTCGTCCAATCGCCAAAGCCGATTGCCTTGATCTGGCCATAGTCCTCGTTCGGACGTGAGGAGATGGGTCCATTCGTACAAGGAAGATATTTGTCGCCGAGTTTCCCGTCTGAACACAATCTACATTAGTGCCACAGCAGAAATGTGAAGGGTGAGCTTTACAGATCTAAGATCGTCTTCCGCAATCGCTTGCGTTCTGATATCTGGATCGTCTTCCTCCACTCCGACATTCGCGCAACCGTCTTGATGATAGTCCTTTCCCCGACTTGCATGCTGAACCGAGCAGAGGCTATCCTCTGGCGTACGGTTCGAGTATCCGCAACGAGGCTCGGGTCTATCGCCAGCTTCTCCGCGGAAGGGTTAAGCACCACATCAGCCGTTTGGAGGGCATCCAAAATCTGGGCATGACCATCAGCTCCACATTGCATGATCGGGGGGTTGAAGGCATACCTCACGCTTTTGATTGCCTGCAATAAACGGATCCAGTGCGAGAGCCAAGCCGAGATGAGTGATTTTCTCCAAAATGCGTCTTGTCCACTCGTTCACTCCGGGAGCTGTTGTCACTTTGCCAACAAACGTTTTATAGGCGTCGACGAACAACTGGGTCGTTTGCTGTGATTTGAAAACTTGTCGGAAGGTAGGGCTAGATGCGTGAAGGTCCATGATTTCCTCAACGAGGTTCTCCATGTTCGATTCAGTTGACCAAGATGACGCTGTATCATATGAGTTAGAAATCGCGCAACAAAGTAGGAACAGTACGCACTATTGTCGTACACATGACAGTTATTTGCCACTGACATAAGACCTGTCTGCATGGCAGACAATATCGCAGGAACTATATTAGGACAGACCACGGTATTGGGCGTTTGCGCAGGTGACTTTTTGGCGATGTGATTGAACCGTCCGAGCAGTATGTCAAACGCGGTCTGGTTGACCCTGGGATCCCAACAGTACGGGAGAACGGTTTTTAGGACGCTCCAGCCGCTTATCAGCTCAAACTTTCGGCTAAACGAAGCCGATATCATGTTACTGACACCAATGAGAGTAAGGATCTGCGTGGCGACGGTAGGAGTGGGCTTGTCACTGAGCAATAATAGGCAGATGCGTGTTAAGGGAAGCGCAGCAGCAAATTTCGAATGGTACGATGGTATGGAGATGGTGGATATCAACAATTCTAAAACATTTTCGGCCTTTTCTTGAGGGTTGGTGTAGTCGATGCGCGAAATTACTGAATGCGGGGAGCTGGCTCCTTTGGGGTCTACAAAGACGTCAATTACATTCAACGAGTAGGATCAGCGGACATCTTGCCTTCATGTAGATTAGCGGCGAGGTACGCAACTATAGGTTTAATGGCATCGTCCTTGGAGAAATGGGCCTGCATCGCCGCTTTAAGGGCATCCATTACAAAGGGGACCATTTCGTGCTGAAACCAGTCGGTCTGCAGCACAAACAACAACTTTCGGACAAGCCCCATTTTTGCGAATTTCTGTCGGCTGTTGAACCTCTTATATCGACTCGTCTGCAAGAGAGTCGTGAAGTGCTCCAGATACACTTGTTGAATGTCTTTGCGCGCACGAGACCAAAGTTCAAAGTCGAGGGCTATCGCTCTGTATGCAACTGTATTCACAACTGTCGACTGCCTGCAATACATTTAGGGATATCGGACAGTAAAGTCAATGAGAGAGCACGCACTCAGGGAAACGGAAGTTTAAACCCAGGAACTCAAACAAGGTTTCAAATCCAGTGATATTGATCATTTGGGCTTTGCTCCGTAGAATGTCGGCTAGTATCTCGTAGCCACCTTTCAAACAGGCGTGTCAGATAGGTTTACGAGCGCGAAGAAACGCATTATCATACGTAAGCGTTCCATGTCCTCCGAGTTCTGCCAGCTATTCCTCAACCCGTCGGTCAAGACTCCTAATGTCCTCGAAAGTTCGTGTTGTGTCTGATATCGGGATTCAGCACGCATATTCCCAGCAGCCCTCGAAAAGCTTACATTTGCCACCTGGACCAATTGCAACGCTACCGCTGCCCCACCAATCTTCCACAGCGCCATATCCAGACATGCTGCCTTGACCACAAATACATCGCCCTCGTTCTTGAACTCGCGCGCGAATCCATTGACCGCGACGGCCATGGCAGGGCCCGACTGACGTGCATTGAGCGGGGAGACCGCGAAGCTGATCGCAGACTCTGAAATGCCCAGGCCATCCTTGACAGCCTTCATAACGGCAGATTCCGTGACTGAAGCTGGCTGCTTCGCGGCAACAGTCGAGAGGAACATGTTGAGTGACGTCGATGCTTCGTACGTCAGAAACTTGATGAGCGCTGGGTCCTGAAAATTCCCGGCATACCGAGGGCCAAGATGGTGGATGAGCCGCGGGAGGTCATCTCCTGTGGGTAGGATGAGCAACGAAACTCAAGCATGAGACTTGGGAAGGAACACAACCTAACGGGGTAGTAAGCAGATATGCGGACGCAATGCACCAGCTCATTTGTGCTTCGGTGGACGCGTCGCCGATGATGTAAGAACCCGGCTGCGAGGGTTCGAGCTTGGGGTAAGCCCAAGTGAGTGTGTCGCTTAGGACGCCATCCACAAAGAGACCTACAGTGCGCATTAGTCTTAGTGCTTCAATAGTGAGGATGACGTAGCTCACGGATCGTTGGGTTCGAGGCTCGGTGCGGATAGTGCACGAGCGTGAGATGTGTCCATCGGAATTTCTGAAGTTTCGCACTGCTGAATACGGCTGACTCACGGTGGCCAGATGTTGAGAGTCCGAGGCTTCCGTCCGGGTGGAGAGCCAGGGTGAGGATCAATTTCGAAGCTACCTTGACGGTAAATATCGGATGGGGTGCCGTGGACGGCATGACAGAGATCCATACCCATATCTAAAAATGGTTGAGCAGCGGGAGCCATGATAGACTGAGAGAACGCACCATAAACGTGAACCCCGTCGCAGGTACTCCCCTCAGGTTCTCCTCTCGCAGAACCAAAGCGGCCGGTGACTCCATTGAGAAGTGCTGGAGCCAGCGAGACTTGATTCCGAATCGAACAACATCCAAAATTTCGGTATCCAATGTCTTGTCCTCCTTTATCGTCCTTTGGAAGATCAATCTTGCTTCTGAGGTCGTCGCACCCATATCCAGGAGGCGTCGCAAGAGCTTCTGCAGAATGTATCGCTCCTTCTCAGGCACTGTCGCGTCATTCTTCGTCGCACAGAATCGCTGGAATAACGAGTTGACAAGGCCAAGGGTGCTCAATATTGCCTGGTTTCGGTGGCTGACGTGCGACAGCAGTTCGAACAGTTTGTAAATCGCGTATCGCATGGCACTGTCGCCGGAAGCAATTTGGGGAATTACGTTGAATAGGATCAATATAGCGCCCGGACGGCGGATGGTCCCCAACTGTGGCTCAATGCCCGCGATGGCGAGCTCAAGCTCGTCATCCGGGGTCCTGCGAAGGGCCGAAAAAATGTCGGACACACGCGAGTCATGTATCGCCAGCGAGAGAATGAGGCCTAGTGTGTGGTCCACGGTTCTCGTGTTCACAATGAGCCCTCGCAGGGCATCCTCGAGCGAACTGTAGCCTACGATGTTCTGAAGCCTCATGAGCTACGACCGCAGCCACATGAATAATGAAACCTCACGCACCCTGAAGTACTCTGCATTCTCAGCATGATCGTTCATAGCCTCGGAGAGGTTCGTGAATATAAGACGAGCGCTCTCGAGCACCTCGGACAACACCTGTTCCTCCGGCTCGATAACCAGCGAGTTCGAACGATCCTGGATGCTTGAGAGTAAGCTCATTAAGATGAGGAACCCGTCAAGCTCTCGAAACACGTCCTTCGTATGTGTATCCTGGAGAAGGATCCTCTGAATCTCCGCCAGTACCTATATCGCATTTAGTTGGGCTCGTTCCGGGTTACCGCGTTTACGCACCTGAATCTTCGTGCGCGTGTCTTCCGCAACCTTTAAATTCTCCACCGAGTTCCGCATCAACTCTATCATCACATCCCGAGCAAAGTCTTCAGGCGCCAGCTCATCTTCATCCGGGGTAGGAGGTAGAGGGATCGTGGTTGTCCTCGGTGACAAATCGAAACGAGCACGCAAAGGAGTCAAAAGGGTGCGTAACATGGTATCTGGGCGTGCGCTCGGTGCAACTGGGGCATAGCCCAACTCTCGAAGCCGGCAGAGAGGTGCTCAACGGCGCCCAAGCTAGCGTCTACTTGACGAATATGATTGAGTGACAGCCATAGTGATCGTTGTGTTGATGTCCGGACTTTCAATTGATTGACCCTTTCTCCTACTCCCATCATCTCGGACCTTCATTTGGTATAATACTAGTGAAGGACTTCAAACCAATAGAGTCGATGCTGTACATAAACAAGCTAGCTGCACAAACGCAGGCAGACGGGTATGAAAATACAAAAAATCATGGTCCATATGTAACTTGGCTGACACCCTGCTGACACCCTTCACTTCAACAAATTTCCCTGGGCAATCCCAGGGTAAGCGCGATATAACTCCCAGCTCCTCAGCTCCACAATTTCAACACCTTCGCGGGGTGCACTAATCGCGTTAATGAATTCTGCATTAGATGCGTTCTCCAGCTCTACGAGAAAGTCAGGATGATACAACATTAAACATTTATTTTCCTCACCATGCAAGATTAGATACGTGGATACCACCTGCTCTTCTGGTCCTTTCCCGAGCACCGCGCTCCCTGTCTTTAGGTTATCGATGCACCTGAGGGTCCTCGTCCTCACCCAGCCCTTTACGCTTCGCAATTGTTGGACGGCTTCTGTCCATGCACCGATTCCTTTACCGGGGGTCAAATTTAAGCCATGTGTGATAACAAACTTTGTCGGATTGGACGCAGCGAGGGAGGAAGTCGCTGTAGATTCTCCAGAATCGGCGATCACCTCGCACGTTCTGCGATCAAGCAGTCCCAACCTCACGACAAGGTTTCCCTCTCGCGGACTACGGTTCGCACGTAAACGAGTATAAGACTCATGTTGGAAAGTCGAAGTGTCGTCAATGTCATAGAGCGCTAGCCAAGAAGGCTTGAGTGAGTCCGAAGCCGAAAATCGGGCGCCTGTAAGGAACGATAGCAAGTGGTTCATTCGAAGAGGTACATGTTCGTTGTTATACCAGTCTAAACGCGTAGTATTGGGGTGAACCGATCAGTGCTTCGTCGCAAGCGATAGGACATCGATCGAACCTTGGAAATCGTCGAGAGGAACCTGGGTTCCGGGCTCAGAAAAGACGGCGAGGAATCCAGGAGGCATCGTCTTCCTTCTGCACTAAGGAAGAAGTACTGAAATCGACGTGCAATTGTCAGACTTAGCCCCTAAGTACCAGCTGGAGATGAGTCACCACTCTGCCTGCACGCTTCCCGGATCTAATCTAATCTACTCGCGTTTTTCAGGGACCATGCACAATGGACCACTTCCGGACCACGCGAACTCATCCTCCTGTATGGACGATGAATTTGATTCCGAGCCCAGCACCTCTAGCTGATCCACAAAGCGACCTCTCCAACTCTACGCTCAACAGGTGAGCTATTCCACATCGTGTAACAGGAGGGTGTCCCGTATTGACTCCAGAGCCTGCGGTTGAACTCGTCGAGATCGCGATTCGCCAGAATAGGCCAGAATGATATCGAAGTCGATAGTCAACGAGATCCGAACTTATGTACCGCTATAGTGGTTGAGATGACTCCCCGTTGCGTCCCATGCTCGAGCCTCGAGACCGAGAACATTTATCATGAGGAGACGGGGTGCTCTCTCGACCCTGAGATCTCCACGAGGGGACAGAATCTGAGATCTATGCTCGCGTCATTTGGATATCTTATATTATTCGTCCAAGGCGAAGTTTACTGTAGACGTGAGCGGAGCTCCAGGTGTTTGAAATGTCGAAGATGAATGGTCTGAACGGGCCATGCAGTCTCCCTGGGCTTGAAAGACGCGAAGGTAGTGAAGAATAAGAATTGCTGTAAGTTGGAAAGTGCTGAGGTCGTTGATGAATTGCACGCCCGATGGCAACGATGCTCGTGGCAAGTCCTTAAGTGTACTGTAAGTGGCGAACCAAGGGGGAGTTCCAGTTGATGCTCGCCCCTTGAATCCAGAAGTAACGCAAGTGTACCAACTTCTCGGAGAATTTATCTTCCGGGATTTTGTTGTCATTGCGCAGGACAGATTTCAACGACTCCATAAGGGGAACTGCGGCTCCAACGAGGAGCTTGAGAGATTATAATGCCGCATCCCATTGTGTTACCCCTTTGACGCTACCGTTAAAGATAGTTCTCTCACCCGCGCCACAGTACCATGGCCAGTCAGCGATGCTAGGTGTACCGGCGTTTTCAGCGTGGTACGCGTGACCATCACTAATGGAGACACCTTCAATGGCCGAAGCGATCATTCCCAGTATCCAAGATGGGTGTGAAAGGGAAAGGAGTAAATGCCGAGAACCGGTGTCGAAAGTCCAGACGTGGCGCTGATACCATGGTACGTATTCCACTCTCAGAGTTTGGTCTGCAGCGGATGGATGACACCTTCCTAGACAGCCTCCTTGGCTGTTCGAGAGCTGAAAGCCGTCGCTCGGAAATACATGTCCGAGAGTTCTAGTTTCCATCGCGTCAGATGCGTAAAGCGCTGATGAAGTCGTACGCGCTAGCTCCGTTGGACATTGGAGAGGTACAATTGAAAGCGCAACATCCGTCTGATTTTGCAAGCATCGGCCTAGATAGGCTTCACGAATGCGCGATGCAGATCCGGGGGCAAACAGAAATGGTATATGCAGAGTGAGATAGTGGTACGCATCCAGTGTCAACGGATAATGTGTCACTCGACAGCGATAGCAATAACGCTGAAGCAACGTGGGCACTGGCTTTCGGAGGACTTGCAGACACAGCGCCGATGTCGGGTCCATCTGACGTGTTGGCGTTGACATTGATGCGCTCACGCAATGGCATATGGGGCTCTGATAAGATGTGTCTCATGTGTGATGGATCTAAACGGTTTGGTAACTTACATACTGCACCGGAAATTTGAAAACGAGTTGCGACGACGATATTTATTGGTGGATGCCTACAAAAGTTACATCAATTATCCACGCTTCGTACCAAGTTCACCGAAGGTCAGCCTTTTTTTTCATCAATTCTTTCTTCATGTCTTCTGTTGGGAATTTAGCAAAAGCGTCCTTCAGCTTATCGAGGGGTGCTGTCATTAAGCTGAACAAAGTCTCAAATGGAGGCTCATTGGGCGCAGCTGGATGCGAGCTTGAAATCGAGAAGCAAATCAGTAAATATTCGTTTGGAGATTTCATTTCTACCGACCGGGTAGGAGCAAAGCGTTTCGTTCTTGAGAAGTCAGAGGCAGCAATTAAACTGGCCTCTTTACCAAGGATAGGTTCAAGGAGCGGAAGATCTTCATTTTCTTCATGGCGGTTATGCCTACTCAGGTGGTCCATTATTTCCTTCAACAAAGCCGCGTGCTCCAGCGACCCTGGAGTCATGTATTCGAGACGATAGAGCCTTTCTTTCACGAACTTTGGGTGGTTAATGGGAAGGAATTGGTTACTGAGCTTATGCTTTTGTCGAAGCATATTGATACCCTCACCTGGTGACTCTCCCGATCTTGATCTGTAAGTTCAGCACCAAGCTCCCCGAGGCACGATTCGATCAACGGATAGACCACTATTTCTTCGCCGATGGCATGGCGAACGATTTCCCAAGTAAGCAGGCGAGCCCAACGTTCTTGGGCATCTCTGTCACCAGACGATTCGACATATGCCTTGTAGTAGTCACACATCTGTACAAGTGCGGAGTCGACTTTACCGTTGACATCAACTGAAGAATTGATAGCAACTGCCATACCTCACGGTGGTCCTCCTTGATCGCGTCGATCAGCTTCGTCTGACAATATATGGCACGTCTGAAAGGTGGGGCCCTTGGAAACCAGATGGGAGGCTTCCTGGACCAGGCGAAAAGGGAAGACGGTGGGATTTGAGGAGGTCGCCTTGGAAGCATGACAGAGAATAAGGCTGCTGTGATTTTTTGAAATCATTAGTATTATGTCTCACAGCACGATGATCATGAATAGAATGACATCACGGTGGCAAATCATGTTCGGGGCAGCTCAAGCCTCAAGCCATTGTAACGTTCTTCCTCGAGGTGAGATAAGTAAGTATAAAGGAGTGCATATGGAGTGCATATGCATGATATGAGCCGTAGGCGGCATGGGCTTCAAAATAACATGAACCGCTTTGAGAACACTGGAGGATTCGAATCATTCGACGGCTGGCAAAATAAACGCGTCCTGGTCGCGTGACTTTGTTTGTTACATTGTATCACCACAAATGAACGTCAATAAAGGTCAACTGCGCGAACTTTTCGTTGCCTCATACCTCAATTCGAATGCTACACCGTTATGCTACACCCGAAACAGCACAGAAGCTCCCAAGAGATTCCCGTCTATGACCGGCGCGCGTGTGCACAACCGTTTTTCTGGTGTCAAATGGTTCTTTTGAACGTTTTCTATGACGGAAGGGTCGATCATTTATTCCACACGAACGGCCCGCACTGGTCACAAGCTGGTGCTTCTCTTCTTCGGCGAAACATGGACCACATTGGCAATGATACTTAAGAATGGCGGAGAAATTGGTTAGAAGTTCCCCGCAAAGATGCTTTCGACAAGCCTACTTCACTTGGTGATTTTGTCCACTTGTGCCGTTGCTCAGAACGCTGCCACTACTGGTTCAAAAACATCGATTGCTTTAAGCACGTCCGTTGGACTACCCGGGAGCTCTACGATTGAAGTTGCCCAGCCGACCTCTGGAGCTAGTTTCCCACCAACTGGATCAATCCCGCGTGATTATTCGCCAGCTGGCCTTGAAAAGCTTTGGGATGTGGTAACATCGCCTCGTAGCTATCGTACATTTGGTTCATCCTCATTAGATTATAGGTCGGATCAGTAGAAGCTCCGCCGTTTACAACCACTCGAATTCCAGAACTGCCGATCGCGGTTCCTTCATCTCCCCCTGCTCTCTATCCATCCTGGTTTGCCCCCGCGCCTAAAGATATTCTACCAAACCTCAAACTACCAAAAGGATTCAAATTCGGAGTGGCGACGGCTGCATACCAGGTCGAAGGAGCTGTGAAAAATGAAGGCAAAGGGCCTTCGATGTGGGATTGGAATAGTCGTCAACCTGGAGGCGTGATTGATAATACCACTGGTCAGGATCTTTACTGTGTACACAGTCTGATCGTGATATTGACGCTTCATCTAAGGTGACATTGTCGATTTGCAATATTATCTATACAAAGAAGATGTGGCTAGAGTGGCTGCGATAGGTATCAATGCCCATTCATTCTCGTGCGCTTCTCCCTTTACCCTGTATATCTCTCTCCCTTGACGTATGAACCATCAGGATCTCTTGGGCAAGGATATTTCCTTTCGGAACGGCAGATTCCCCCGTCAACAAAGCTGCATTGGATCATTACTCAGATCGTAGGATGAAGCTTTTGCACTCGCTTCAGAAACTGACATATCACTCTCAAGTCATCGATTATCATATCAAACTTGGTGTCGAACCAGTAGCCACTCTATGTGAGCTTCTTTTCACCAGTCAATTGCCGGATTGTAACGTGTGATGGACAGTCCACTGGGACACTCCCCTGGCAATCCAGGCCTATTATGGCGGCTTCACATCACCACAGGTGGTTAATGATTTTATTAAGTATGACTTGTAGTTCGTCTGGAGGATGGAAACTGAACGTCTAAAAGCTATGCGAAAGTGGTTTTCAAGGCTTATAATGGTCGGGTAAAGACCTGGTGCGTCCTCACTACGTACACCGGGTTTTATTCTGATTACCGCCTTATAGGTATACCTTTAACGAACCTCGCGTTTATTGTGCACAAGTTGGTGGATACCCATTCAGTGAGCCCTTTTAATGGTACATGAAGACACCGAAAGGCTGATCGTGGCGCCAGATGTTTCACTGGCTACCGGTGTCAACTCATCGACTGCACCGTACCATTGCACCTCCAACGTCCGTAAGTATCCAGGAACGACCCTTCGATTTTCTCGGCGGCTAATGTTTGCCAATGACGTAGTTAAAGCTCATGCAGGCGCGGTGAAAGGTATTTAATCCACTTAAATCTTCAGCCTGGTTTAATACGGCGTTCAATCAGCGTTCCGAGCCATGAAAATCCAAGGAGAGATCTCTTTCAAAAACGACGACTTCGTGTAAGTGTTCGCTCGCTCGCCCACGTACAGCTTTTCTCACGTTTTGGTGAAACTTAATGTAGTGGCATCCCATGGCGAGCGAATAGCACCGACGATATAGCAGCCGTCGAACGTCATGCCGCTTTCCGCATCGGCTCCTTCTCAGATCCGGCTTATACTACAGGCGATTGGCCTAAGATCATGACAGATACCCTTCCGCCATCGTACCTGCCCCGCTTTACTGCAGCAGAGAAGAAGGACCTTTTAGGCAAGCATTGCCCTTGCATCCCTGCCCTGCCAGATCTGACTCTTTCGAAACATCAGGATCAGCTGATTTCTTTGCTATTGACGCATATCGCACCCAATGGATCACAGCACCCCCAGATGGACTGGCGGCCTGCATTCACAACGTCTCGCACCCCATGTGGCCCGAATGTCATACTCCCGTCCTCTTCGATTCCAATGCTGGATGGGCAGCCGGGCCGAGTCCTGATCCCCTTAGCGATGCCTGGTTGCAGGCGACCCCGAACTTCCTAGGGGCATCGTTGAAAGAGCTGCAAAAGAGGTGGCCAACAAATAAGATGGCTCGTCTCCGATCCTGTCGTCTGACCCCGTCTAATATCTCGTCTCCGATTTTAGTATATATCTGAATTCGGCTTTGTCGAGCCATTTGAAGCCCGGAGGACGGAACTATTCAGGATCACTGAGGATGTTACAAGGACGAGTGAGAACACGAAAATATCCTTTGGTCGGTTTGAAATTACTGATCTGGTATAACTCCCAGACTATTTCATGACGTATCTTGGGGAGATCTTGCGCGCAATTCATGAGGATAACATCCCAATCGCAGGCACCTTCGCGTGGGGTCAGTGCCTGGCCCATCATTTCACAACCAGGCAACACAGTTGACATTGATGTTACACCGTTTCCAGCGATGCTCGATAATGCCGAATGGAACAGCGGCCTGACTGCTAGGTGATTACGGGGAAGCTCGCGCCCGAGGCGAGCGTCTCTGCTATGGTGTGTTATTTTGCTGATAACCTCCCCTGGTAGGTTCGGGATACAGCATGTGAACTATACTACATTGGAGAGAACATACAAGCGTTCAGCGCTGTCGTTGTGTGAGTTACAATCTTCTACCTATTCTAGACTGAATCTTACGGTATACGTTATCCTACGTTATCGCTAGCTGAATTCTACAAGGCTCGTGTGCAGACGTAACGATGCTTGGTTCAGGGGATGCATCATGTTTCGAAGATCTTGAACCCAGCAGGTCGTCGTCCCGGATCTCCTGTCTCTTTAGGCTCGTAAATTCTTCTGCCCCATGGAGGAGTTCGATGTTCGGATATCATTCAACAACTTAACATACTGAAATACGTTCAGGGAACGTCCCTGTTGACAGGTCTAGATGCCTAGTACTACGATGTCACATGTCCCTACTACTTCTTAAATTGTTCCCAACCTTGTTATTTTCTCAAGTCCCCGTCGCACCATCCTGTCGCCTATGATCGCTGATCGATACTGTTGCATCATGAACCCCTGAGAGAATTTTGAGCCGCTCAACAAACCTCCGGATGTGTCAGACTCTGATGCGCGCGCTCTCTTCGCTCCAAGGAAAAATATAAAAGTACCCACGCAGATAGTGGCGGCGATCGTATTTAAACATCGACATCGAAATTACAAACGGTTATGGCTTCCAGGGTCTGGCTGATTACAGGTAAGGCAGGGTCAGCCTCATGATCGATCATCACCTGCCTTTTGTTGACGATCTCTTACTTCAACTTTCATTGCTTTTCATCCAACGCAGGAACTTCGTCTGGATTTGGTCGTCGCCTTGTAACATCAGCACTTGCACGCGGCGACCGTGTGATCGCGACCGCGAGGTCACTGGAGAAGTTGGAAGACCTCGTCGCGAGCTGCGATCCTAAACTTCGCGACAATCTCCGTATCCTTCAGCTGGACATCACGGAAGGAGAAGCTGCTCTCAAGATCAAAGCAGATAAGGCTGCTGCGATATGGGGTCAGATTGATGTTCTCGTGAACAACGCCGGTCAGCTCCAATTCAACTCTTCTCAAGCTTTGAGCGCTCATCGAACGAGTTCACAGGAGTCGGATACCCCAGCATTCTGGAGGAAGGAGGGTACGTCATCCTTCGCCGAGGACGATCTATGATACCTACTGAGTCAACGAAACCAGCTCGGCCCTTCTGCGAAAGCAATACGATACCAATGTGTTTGGCTTGTTAGATATGACCGTGGCCTTTTTACCCCACCTCCGTGTGAGTCAGGACGCTACGATGGTGGTTGTGGGAAGTCGATCTGCATGGAGACCTGAGACTCCCGTGAGTGTATTTCATATCTCTGACTTTGTCGAGTCTCATGATTCATATAGGGCATTGGTAAGGTCTATACAACCTATCAAGAGGTGCTTCTACTCATAGATGATACGACACATAGGTCCCTATGCATCATCAAAGGCAGCTGCTCACTGTACGTCGTCCTTTCATTGGAAGAATGATGGATACCGTAACCCTCACACGTACCCCTAGCTTTGACCGAAACCCTCTCGGCTGAGTTGGCGCAATTTAATATTCGCGTTCTGCTCGTAGCGCCAGGCTCCTTCCGTACTGAGGGAATCTACGGACAGCAGTACCACACCTGCAACCCCATCGCTGACAATGACGCGATGCGTCAACTGAGCATATCACGGTTCAGGTCGATTCCAGGCACTGAGAAGGGAGACCCTGACAAAGCGATGGAGGCCGTAGTAGACGTGGTTAGAGGCGAGGGTGTTGCGAAGGGTCGGCCATGGCCCGGGTATCTCGTCCTGGGAGAAGATGCAGAGCAGAACGTGAGGGACAAGTGCAACAAGATTTTGAGGGTGCTTGACGAGTGGAAGGACGTCTCCTGTGGTGTCAATTTTGATTGAATTTGTCCTGAATAGGTATGCCATTCATCTCAACTGACGTCTCCACACTAAACTCCCTATCTCTTGCCAGATATGTATCCCTCCGATGGAGATTTCCTCTGGAACCTACTATCATAAGTCCCTCGTTCAGTGGATAACTTACATTTGAAAGAGCATCATAATCTAATACTCTTCTTCCACTTTTTGATGTAACTTGGGCCATTTCCCTGTCTTCTTCACTCCTCGTTCCGCCTCTAATATATCCAGGATATTGCAAGACCGGTCTTGGCCGATCTTTCACAGAAGCACCATCATGCATGCTCATTAGAGTATGTCAGACCCTTATGGCTGGGTCACTGGTTGGAAAATGTCATTGTCATGCCGTCGATTGGCAGGTTCGAAGCGCGTTACACCCGCCCAATGCCGTGGAAGATCCCACAAATGGGATTAGCCAAACGCCACATCCTTAAAGATATCTGGACTCTGAAGCAGAATCCCCAGCTAACTTCTGATTACTAGCCGCCTTCGTTGAATGGACTATCTCTTCCTGGCTCTGATTATCTCTATCTCCTGCCTGGGTTTGGTCTCGTGGCTCTTACCATCGTGGAGCAAAGTCAGTCACCATCAATCTCGTCGTAATACTACCATCTCACCTAGCCCCAAAAAGCTTGACATCCCTACCATTGGATTCGACGGCTCGTTCACATCGTATTTCAGCGCGATTCGCTTTGTGAGAGAGGGCAATGTCGTTCTGCAAGAGGGTTGTCGCAAGGTGCGTGATCCATATGCTGGACTATAACGGCCCTAACCTTGCCTTTCTTGTTAGTACAAGGATACCGCTTTCAAAGTACCACTGATGGACCGCTGGCTGGTCGTTTTAACAGGTGACGCCATGTTCGAGACCTTGCGCACAGCACCAGACAGTATCCTTTCTTCGTGGGATGCCATTAGAGATGTGTGCTCCTGGCAAAATCCATCAGTCCTCAATATCCCTAACTCCCCTGCAGCTTCTTCAGATTGACTATACGCTTGGTCGCCAAATGCTTGATGATCCATATCACATCAATATCATACGAACAACACTCAACAAAAACCTTGGAAGCCTCCTCCCGCTTATGTTTGACGAAGCTGCTCACGTTTTCGAGAGCGAGATTGGGTGTAAACTTAGCGAGCAAGGTACGTCAATCGATACCTTGCGTGAACTCGCTCTAATTGAAGCCGATTCAGAATGGACCCCAATCGCTGCCGAGCAAACATTTACACAGATTGTTTGCCAAGTCACCAGTCGTTCCTTCGTGGGGCTTCCCGTATGTGCGTAGAATGTGATAAACCCATGTCTAGCCCTTTTACGTGGTGCCTAGGTCGGAACAAGGAATACTGTAAGCTGAGCATACAGTTCACGACGAATGTGATGACTGCGGCGGCCATGATCAATCTCTTTCCTGTCATGTTAAAGCCGTAGGTCTGATATTCCTGCAGTTCCCCTGTTTCGCTAACGACGCGCGAAGTTTCGTTGGTGCATTATATAATAAGCTATCGGGCCATCAAGCGAGGATGCTCAAGCTTCTTGGTCCTGAGATAGAAGCGCGAAGGAGGAGATACGAGGAATTTGGCGTGGACTACGCCGATAAGCCCGTGAGTAGACTGGTATTGCTGTCACCCATCTCTGGTCAACTCTGATTTGCCAAAATTAGAATGACATGCTTTCCTGGGTAATGGAGTCGGCGACGCCGGGGATGGAACAGACTACGAGTTCGCTTGCCCTTCGAATGTTGAATATCAATTTTATGGGGATCCACTCGACATATGTGGTACGCCATCCACCATTATCTCTCACCGATACATAAAGAAATGAACCGAAAACATAGTCGTTCGCAAATACGGTGTACAATTTGGCATCCCAACCTCATTACTTAGAAATTCTTCGAGACGAGATTGAGACATGTCTCGACATGTCTGACGAACCTGGCCAGAGGACCATCGAGGACATCGAGCGCTGTGTAAAGCTCGATAGCTTTCTTAAGGAGTCGCTCCGCTTGAATGGCCTTGGCGCAAGTATGTTCAACAACGCTTCTGTTTGTCCGAAAGACCTAACTGCCGTACCATCATTCAGTCGCCTTACCTCGAAAGGCGTTAGTACCTGTAAAACTCCCTGACGGAACGATCATGCCCACTGGAACGATCATTGCTGTAGCGGCTACAGCGGCACATCTAGATAGTGCCCATTATGATCGAGCTGAAGAGTTCGATGGTCTTCGATTCGCAACATTGCGCAAAGAAGCAGCATCGGGCGAAGATGGTTGTGGAGGAGAGAAAGACGCAAAATATCGCCTGACAAGTGCTGGCCCGGGATTTCTTACCTTTGGAGGCGGAAAGCATATATGGTAAATTTAACTGTCGCTCTTCAAGAAAAGGTTGGATCGCCTGACGTGCATCCTTTGATCCAGTCCAGGTCGATTTTTCGGGTCCCTGGAGCTCAAGTGTCTGCTGATTCATTTGCTGCTCAATTTTGACGTGAAGATGGAGAACGAAGGCGTGCGGCCGGACGACGATTGGATGGGCCCAACCAGCATGCCTTGCAGACGAGCAAAAGTCATGTTCAGGCGCAGGAAGATAACCTCAGTCTGATTATGAGTACCAGTATCGCTAGTGCCTACTTGACGTGTTAATGGGAACTTATTGAAATTATATAGAAGTCTGGTCATACGCTACCTCCACGTCTTGTCCGTGTATCAGAAGCAGAGGTGTGTGTGACATCCAGGAGATACTATCCTCGATTGGAAGTTTTCAAAAGAAAATCGAACCTAGGTTCTGCGACGGATTCATCTTCATTTTAGCGAGAATCCACAAGAGACGATGGCAGCGTCTCTAGTGTACTGACACTGAACAATAATGTAGAATTTCGTGAGGATGCTTGTGAAAACGTCTAGAACAAGCACTCGCGGAATAACGTGGCGTGCCAGTGGTTCTGGAGGGGCATGGTGGCAACATAACTTGGCGGTATCCCGTCTTATCTTATCTTAGGTTGAGGGAAGTCCTCCCCTTTCCAAATCCGGTCTGAGCCTTGACTGTGGTACACGAAAATTAGCGTGGCCTTACAGCTTCTTGAGATTAACTCGGTCCGACAGCCTGAATTCACATACAACGATGCATATCATACATGAACAAAGTTGATAAACGTACTCAGGGCCTCAGGCCTCAGGTCCCAAATGGCCGCGCCCAATTCTCAGGATGTAAAAGCAGAAATAGTCATATAATGACTCATATTGTATTGTCTTCAGTTTTGAGCGTGCATTAGATTATTCGGTCGTCCTGATTAGTTGTAAGTAAGTACTATTCCACTGGCAACAGGTGGCCCGGAATCCAGTATATCGCAAGGCAACTATAAATTAGTTCACCACCGCTCATGCATGGATGTCATCAGGAGTATCGGCGCAGAAATTAGACGTGCACACAGAAAGGCTAATCTGCAGGCTAGTTTGCCGTATGCACGCGAATGAGAGTGTTTCGCGCTAATCGCTCGTGGCGTGCGACGCAAAAATCGATGTCTTGCACACATGAGTGCCACGCCAATTTCTCTGGGTCTACTTACTTGATCGCTATCAATTTCTCACCAAAAGTGTGGAATGCAGATCTCGACTTCGGCTACGGATCCTCGCCCTTTCCGCCATTGAATACATATGGCTTATCCAAATTCCGTGCTCTGCTCGAACCCAACCTTTGGTCGGGACGAGAACAATGAGTCAGAAGTTGACGACGACGGTAGCGCTGGCCATCAAGAAATCTACATAACTTCTCAAGGAAGATCTGCTGCGTAGCAGACTCGCCATCCGCTGACGTGGCTCTACGTGTACGCTCTCGAAACTATCGTTTCTCTCTTTAACCTGTAACACTCGTATAACACACTGTTCTTGACCGATACGTGTCCACCGGAACCTGCCACTATAGGCGACCTAGGTGGAACTGCTTGCTGGTGGCATGTGGAACCCCTTTAACCCCGTACCTGCCCCTGCAGCTTTTGGGGCAGGTAAGGTCATTCCTGAGAGGACAACATCGTACGTCTCGTCTTGCACGCATCTTTTCAAAGTGCCACTGACTAACACAACTGAGATTACAGGTATTTATCTCAGTTGATCTTCCACTGGCTGGATCCTTTCCTGGGTGTGGGATTTTCGAGACCTTTAGAGGAAGACGGTACTTCGTCAGATATCTTAAGCCTTGCGCGTTTGCCTGACTATCGATTAGACCTTTGGGAGTTACCCGATCATCGACTTACCGGGAACATCACGAACGACGTCGAGCTCAGGTTTTACTCCCGATGCCCTCCAGATAAACGACCTCGATCTCTTCGTGAGAAGATTCCGGAGCCAGCCGAATCGCCGTCAGCTACGGAGGTTGAACACGACTCCGAAGACAAGGCAGTCAACACGGATACTGAGAAAGCGGCATCAGGGAAACCAGCAGCGAAGCCAGAACCAGCTCATGACTCTTCTCTGTTTAAGGCCTTACATGCATCATTTTTCATGCGCATTTGGATCGGCGGCATTCTGCATCTGTTCTCCGGTACGCACATTGTAGCTGTACCCAATCTGCTTTCCGACACCTGCATGTAGACACGCTCAGGACCACTACACCATTGCTTAGCAAGGTTCTTCTCACATGGCTTTCGAACTCCTACTATTATTATCGCTTGTCGGATGAGGAAAAGGCCTCTGGAATTATCAAGGAACCGCAGGGAATCGGTTATGGGATTGGATTGGCCTTCGCACTGTTTGTGATGCAACGTAGGCACCATTTGCGCGATGCATATCCCGCTGTTCACTGATTTTAATTCCACTGCAGAGTCTGCTAGTCTGGTATCTCTCCTCCGCATCATAAATTTTAAAAATCATTAACAAAGATGTGACGTAGATGGGGAATCACTTCCTACAGCGTCAGTTACAGTGTTTCCACACACTATTGTGACTCTATTTACTGATACACCATCTCTAGTTGGGATGACGACTGGACTTTACATGCGTGCCGGGGTTCGTGGGTACTGCTAATGCCGTTGACTCTTCGACTGAACATGAAAATAGGTCATCGGTGCCATATTCCGTAAATCTTTGAGACTATCTGGTCGTGCACGATTGGAACATTCCGCTGGGCAAATTACCACCATGATATCCACAGATGCTACGCGGATTGACCTATTCGCTGCCTACGCACATTAGTTGGTCTTCTCCCCTGTCGGATGATTAGCCTATGACTACTAAACAAGTTCTTATCAGCATTTGGGTCGCTCCGATCCAGGTAAGCAATATATCCCTCGATTCATGTTACTGGCAACGACTGATATGAGGATGAAGATCATCATTGGTTTCGGTCTCCTGATCGCAAATGTAGGCCTCTCCCATGCTTGATCTCCGATCCATAGCTGATTTCTCTAGCTCGGTTACTCGGCTTTGGTTGGACTTGGGGTGCGTATTTTAACACGAGCGCCAGGGACATCCGTACTTATGTTATCCAGGTTTTAATTATTGGCATGCCGTTTCAAGCCATTCTTGTAGTGATCATGTTGAAGCAGCGCGAGAAAGGCGTCAAGATCACCGACACTCGTGTTAGACTTACCACTGAGGTGCGACTTCCTCCTTTGTGGCGGTTCAACCCCTTTAACTATCACGGATGCAGGTTCTGCAAGGCATACGGCTTCTCAAAATGTACGCTTGGGAGACTCTCTACGCAAACCAAATAGGAAAACTCCGCGCGGGAGAGATTGCAACGCTCAGAACCACATCGTACGACCAAAAATTTCTCTACCGTCTCTCTAAAATGAAGCTCACTTCGAATATTGTCTACAGGATTGCCTCTTCTATCCTGATTGCGTCTATCACTTTCATACCAATCGTTGCTACTATCATGTCCTTTGTCCGTCCTTATTCCTGACATTATACTTAACAAAACTGACTAAAGCCCGTCTAGATTACTTATTCCCTGACAGGGCACGACTTGAATGTCGCCACTATATTCACAGCCCTGCAACTGTTCAACGTGCGTTTGTTATCCACAATAGTATTGCCCCAACCTTATAACACTTCCTCCTTACCTAGGTCGTCCGCATTCCCCTTCTGTTCTGGCCCATAATTCTCTCGAGTTTAGCTGACCTTTTTGTCGCACTTGGTCGTATTTCCAAGTTCCTGTCTGCTGAGGAACTCGGAGAGTACTACGCGATCGACGAGTCCATCCCGAACGCAGTTAGCGTTGAGGGTGATTTTACGTGGGAAACTGCTGGGAAGATCGCAGGCCAAGTTGAGACCAGCGACACTGATAAGAAGGCGGCCGAAGAGAAGGAGAAGAGGGAGAAGAAGGAAAAGAAGGAAAAGGCGAAGAAGGATAAGAAGTCAGCGGACAAGCATATGCTGCCGATTACTGCGGAAAAGTCCGGCCCATCTTCCGAAGACAAGGAAATCCCGGAAGAGGAGGAGAGGTTTGAACTCAAGAACCTCAAGCTGAGCATTCCTAAAGGGTCTTTCGTGGCAATCGTTGGACGTGTTGGTTCAGGCAAGGTATGCATTAAACAACGGTATGGCGGATGGCTATACTGAAATCATGACGATACCACAGAGTTCTGTATTGCAGAGTTTGATTGGTGAAATGCGCAAAATAAAGGGCGAGGTGAGCAGAGAGAACCCTGTACTGCTATGGCCTCTATTGAAGATCGGTAGGTTGTTTTTGGAGGCACCATTGCGTATGTTCCGCAAGCCCCCTGGATTCGCAACGCCACTCTACGCGAGAATGTCCTTTTTGGCCGCGAGGATGACGATCAAAGGTAGATATCCCACAACTGTACTGTCTTATCAGTTGACTCAGTGATCACAGGTTCCGCGAAATCATCAAGGCTTGCCATCTGGATCACGACCTCGAAATGCTTCCCCATGGTGAACGGACCGAAATCGGGGAGAAAGGCATTAATCTCAGTGGTAAGTATCCATATTACCTCTCACCGCTAGCCATCGATTCACGAGACGGGATACAGGTGGCCAGAAGGTATTTATCAGGAGGTCACATCCTTCATGAATTCGGATCAAACTAACGTATACACAGGCACGTGTCTCCCTGGCACGCGCAGCGTACTCGGGCTGTGATATCGTACTGCTGGACGATCCTCTTTCCGCAGTCGATGCATATGTCGGCAAGGGAATACTTGACGAGTGTTTGTTAGCTGGGCCTCTTTCGAACCGTACGCGGATTCTGGTCACGCATGCTTTACATGTTCTGGACAAGACGGACTACATCTACGTCATGGAACAGGGTGTTATAACGGAACAAGGAACCTACGAGGTGCAGTACTCTTCCTGTTCTCTATAGGTCATCGTCGTTTACCTTATACCTGCAGGAACTAATGAAAGACAGTGCGGTTTTCTCCAGTCTAATGGAAGAATATGGCAGCCTTGAAGTCAAGAAGGGTGTTATTAAGCTAGGAGGAGCACAAGAGGCGACGGCCATCGTTGACTTGGACCAGAAAGCCAAGAAGGAAGTCGAGGCAGCCCTCATGCAAGCGGAAGAAAGGAACACTGGTGCAGTGTCTCGGGATATCTACAAGAAATACATGAGGTATGGTGGTGGTATCTTCTGGGCACCAATTATCCTCATCTTGCTAGCGCTGAACGAGGGTTCACAAGGTGCGAAGACCGCCTTCGCTCAGCAGATTAGATTGTTAAAGCAATTAATAGTCGGGAACAATCTCTTCCTTGGATACTGGACCGGAAATTCTATCCGAAGCTTCACCCAGAGAGACTATATGGCCGTGTACGCTGGGTTTGGTAAGACAGGATGCATCCAGCCACATCGCTCTTAGATTGACATTATCTTTAGGCGCAGCGCAGGCGCTCTTCTCTTTCCTCGTCAGCCTGGCTTTCTCGTCAGTGCACTTCAGGTTGAGGATTGTTACAATCGCTGACCTACACGTAGCCTCATGGGTCTGACGGCAAGCTTGAGACTGTACAAAGCTGCATTGAACAGCATTCTTGGGTCGCCTGTATCATTCTTCGACACCACTCCAATAGGTGATTTGCAATCTAATATTCCCTTGATAATGGTAATCAACCTTTTCAACAGGCAGGATACAATCGAGGCTGTCGAAGGACCAAGATACACTCGATGCGGAACTATCCGTTATCCTTTGGCAGGTTCGTTCTACAGCTGATCTAGACCTCTCGACCGCTCTGACATCCGTGCGTGTCGTAGTTCTTGTCGACGCTCGCTTCCGTCTTGGGTACCGTGGCACTCGTATTCTATACATTCCCTCTACTTGGAATACTTTTTGCACCGCTCCTGGTCCTTTATTACATCGCGTCCGTATTCTATCGCCGAACGTCCGTCGAGACGAAGCGCCTGGACTCCTTACTGCGGTCCATAATTTATAGCTCGTACTCTGGTAAATCTCATAGGTCATGCAGGGTCATACTCTACTGATTCCGAAGCAACAGAGACCCTAACTGGCCTTGCGACGATTCGAGCGTATCGAGAGCAGGTGAGTCTGTCTCAAACTTACACCTTCCCGTTTTGCAATCCTCATCTTGTCTCAGAGCACCTCTATTGTTAGTGCGGAGAAAGGCCTGGACAAGGAAAATCGAGCCTACTATATGACCATCTCAATCCAACGATGGTTGGCTGTTAGACTCGACTTGTTTGGGAACGTCCTGATTCTAGGGATCGGGTTGTTTGCCGCAGGGTTTAGGCACACCGTTAGCCCTGCCAAGATCGGCGTGGTTCTGTCATATACTCTAGGCAGTGAGTACCTCGCTTGTCGGAGGAAGGATTCTTTTTTCTAATAACTCTGCAGTTACCCAGGCTTTTTGTAAGTATCTGTAATGTCTGTCGCGTTCGTGTGTTCATTTTTTCTCGCCCACAGCGGAGATGATAAACACGTTCGCGAAGAATGAGCAGAACATGAACGCCGTGGAGCGAATTCTCCATTATGCAGAGCTGCCTCCTGAAGCTGCATCCGCGACCCCTGACGATCCACCTTCGTCATGGCCAGCCAAAGGTCAAATCACGTTCACCAATGTCGGCCTTGTTTATCGGGAAGGTCTACCGCTTGTCCTCAAGGATGTTAGTTTCAAAATTAATGCTGGGGAGAAGGCAAAGCAGCTTCCATACATCCAGGTTTAAAGCCATGCCTGACACCACGACTTTCAGGTAGGTATCGTGGGACGTACCGGTGCAGGTCAGTATATCGGTTTTCCATACTCCGGCTCTCTTGACAATTGCCCTTTCCATAGGCAAAACGTCTCTATTACAAGCTCTCTTCCGGTGAATTTGGAAAGATCTCCCCTAGTCCCTTTTCCTTTTGGCTCATTTTGACCACCTTCAGCATCGTCGAACTCCAGAATGGGAAGATAGAGATAGACGGGCACGACGTCAGTCGTATGGGCCTTTCTGTTCTCCGTGGCTCTCTGGCATTGGTTCCGCAGGACAGCACGCTATTTTTGGGGACCCTGCGAGACAACCTGTAAGATCACTTTTCAATCCTCTTGTACTATGGCTCATGATGTCTACAGTGATCCTCAGCGTCTCCGAACTGATGCCGAGTTAATCTCTGTTCTGCAGCGAGCTTGGCTACTCCCTCCAGATGGTTCTACTGATGCGACAGCCGAGGCTAAATTCAGCTTGGATTCGAAAGTCGGGGATGAAGGTTTGTCCAACCTCCATCATCCTTCAATACCGTCGTTCACCCTCGATGTAGGTTCCAACTACAGCGCAGGCGAGAAACAACTCTTAGCACTCTGCCGCGCTCTTGTCAAGAACAGCCGGATTATCATCCTTGTAAGTTTTCTCATGTCCCCAATGTTGCATGAATTGATCGGCACATGATGCAGGATGAGGCAACTAGCAGTGTCGACGTCGAGACGGATGCGAAGTTGCAGCAAACCATCAAGAAAGAGTTCGCGGAATCGACTCTGCTGTGCATCGCGCATCGTTTAAATACCATCGGTAAATATTTTCTTTCATCCTTATGCAGCCGTCCTGACCCATTCGCAGCTTATTATGACCGTGTGCTTGTCATGGACGCTGGCGAGATCGCCGAGTTCGATACCGTCCTCAACCTTTACGACAATGAATCCTCAATCTTCCGGTCGCTTTGCGATGAGGCAAATCTGCAACGTGCAGATATCCTACGCATCCGAGCGGAGCATAGCGAAGAATGAATATGTTCCAATATACCCCCTCCACTCAGTTTAACAACTCTCGTCTACTCACTTTGATATCTCTCCTTTGCGAACTAGCCTGGATCTCCCACTTCAACCCCTCATCATCTAACCTATACTCGCTTACATTGACTTGGCCATCCCACTCACGGAATGGGTCCTATTCTTATATCACATATTTACTATAGTCCATAGTAGGCTTAATGTCCACACCCCCACCCGGAAATAACAACATTGAAGGTCAAGCCGTTGCTATACCGCCGAAAATTCGAATTCAAGCTTGACATATCATCCCATGTCCCTTCCACTTCCATTCCCAAAATCTATCACTCGTCTCCCTAATTGCAGGTCATTCGCCACGACAATATCGCGTTGGACGACCGTGAGTCAGGATGATGGCCAAGAGAAGCCACTGTTTGGCACTGTGCCGTCCCACCGAGCATACATCTTCCTTCATGCCACGGAACCACCCGCAACCTTCCCTCCTCGAGTCTCTACCCCTCTGCAACGGGCTCTGCAACGGAAGGTGCTGAGATGGGGCGGAATCGTCAATTTCGCGTGGTATGGACCCGGGCACCCGACTTCAATCTCCGGACACTCTTCTGCCACGGCGTTTTCAACTTCAGGTGGACGCCTCGAAATACCCGAACTTAATTTGGAAAACTTGGACGAAGTAGAGGAGAAGCTTAGGAAGCATGCTGAAGGCCCACTGGTGAAGCAAACTTCAGAGGAGATCCATCTCTATGTGTGCACTCACGGTGCTCGGGATTGCCGCTGCGGAAAGCATGGAGGAGAAGTGGCCGAAGCATTGCGCGAAGAGTTGGCGCGTCGCAGGAAGGCTGATCCTTCTGGCATCGCTAGCCGCGTTAAAGTAGGAGAAGTGGGACACGTCGGCGGGCACGAGTTGAGTGGGATCCTCGTCTGCTTAGATCAAGTTCTGACTCGCTTTTGCATTCAGGTACGCAGCTAATTTGCTGATCTACCCTCATGGCGAATGGTACGGCTCTTTCTTCCTGACTGTATCAGACATCTTATGACTACGCAGGTTGGGAATGTTGAGACCTGGCGATGTTCCAGCGGTACTAAAGGAGATCCTTGACCATCCTATTCAACCATTTGGTCCGGAAGACAAGCCTCTACCGACTTCTCATTGGCGAGGACGTATGGGCCTATCGAAAGAAGAACAGACGGAATTGTTCGCGTCCTATGGACGAACTTGATTCAGACTACATTTACGCCCTTCAATATAGCCCGAATATCAATCATACTTCTCATAGAGCCTTGCTTAAACCCTCCACACGCACATTCCATTCACTCGTCGGAAACCCAGGAGCGTGTCCATTACTGCCATCCCAGCCATTGGCCATCATGGCGACGGCGAGAAGCAGAGCACCGGAACCAGGGAAATAGGGTGTGGGTACTCTGACACCACCGACTGGCATCCCAACATCATCAAAGACGAAGAGTGGATGCAGCAACCACTCTACCGCTTTCTTTTGGTCTCCGTTACGTGCTGCTGACATAGCAAGCATTGGGAAGTCCCATCTAAAAACTGTTTAGGACAGAATCTCCATCGCCGAAACGGGTAGCTCACCCCCAACAATCTGTGATGTTCCAATGTGTCCAAACCTTCTCAGCAGTCGCCTTCGCTATCGTGATGTTTAAACCTGGTGTTGGTGGTAGCCAGCCATACAGGCCGACAAGAGCCGGATGGTCGCTGGTGTATTCCGGGTCCGTCCAAAAGTTGCTCTCTATACCCTCGTAGACCGCGTATGTCCCGTTGTCCACCGGAAGTTGAGCAAGCTTGCTTGCGACAGTTGTCCATTCGCCCGGAACGTCTTCCCCCAGTTCCGTCATCCACGTCGAGGCGATCCCCAGCCCCAACCGCCAATATGCGAGCTCGAGCGCAGGGTTCTGGGTGACATTTGGGCTGGTATCCTCGCTGACGACGTACATGGGCGGCCCGAGGTCATAAACTCCCGTCGTCGTATTATGCCACGCAAACGCTGCCATCCAGTTGGCCGTTTCTCTCACGACATCTCTCCACTTCTCCAACGTCTCTCGCACTGGGAACGCGCGATATTCGTACGCAGCGAAGATAAGGGGGTGGGGCTGCTGCCAGATGAGGAGATTGTTGATCTGGCCTGGCGCTGACCGGCCTGAGGGATCGGTCATCTTGGGCCATCGGGCACCTGCGGCCCAGCCCTGTTGCACTTGGGCACGTTTGATAGAGCTGTCGAGGAAGCGTGCGTAGATGCTGCTCGAGCGTCGGAGGAGATCCCAGTTGTTCCAGAGCGCCCAGTGCGCGCTGTGCCAGAAGTACATCTCTGCGTTGCAGGTCAACGACTGAGCCTTCTACGTTTATGGGGACGACGCTGCTCACCCATGTGGAATTTACTGTCATGGGATATACGCAACTAATCAGCGGGGGTCCTTATGTGCAGCGGTCTGGAGCACTCACCCATACTGGCGAGGAACCAGACACAAAAAAACACAAACCCGTCAGACAGGACGACTATACATACCATAACGCGGACGCACCCAGCCGTTGTTCACCAGGCCCGACTGTCATCACGAGTTGTCAGCTACAGCACCACAAGTTTCGGGAGTCCACCGACATTACCTCCTGAGGGGGCGAGTCACCAGCCTCGTTCACTCTCATCAGATATCGCGACAGAACGATCCTGCGCTGCAGCTCCACCGCTCGAGGATCCGTCGAGCCCGTCAATACATCCACGAAACCACTCCGCGTCCAATACCCCTCCCAGGCCTTCGCGGATTCCGCGAAAATGTCTGCGGCGGAGGTGATCTTCTTCGTAGTGCCGTGGGGGGTGTAATCCACTGTGATGGAGAAACTCGAAGACTTGTCAAGAGGTCGAAGGCTATATCGGCGGGCCGTAGGCGCATCCCGCGAGATGCTAAATTTATCCCCGACGACGCTCGTGTCGAATACCGCCGAATCCATCGTATGCACGATGCGTGCGCTTCCAGTCCCAGTCGTCTCCAACACTGTGGTATGATTCGTCGCCGCGTCCCAGTTCCCAACGAACGGGGCGCTGAATTTGGCTTTCCCGTCGTTCCATGGGAAGTCCAAGAACACACCGAGTCTCCCACTTTTCAGGAGAGAGGATTGGATCGTCACCCCGATACTGCTCGTCTCGTCAGCAGCGGCCGTCTGCACCGTCACCCCCGTCCCTCGGAACAAGAACTGACTCGTCATCTTTCCCGTCCACAAGTCGAGTTCCTGGTTTACCCCGGTGAAATCTGAGCCGGAGACATTCAGCAGTGCACCCTCCGCCGACCAAAACGCTAGCCCGACTCGTCCGAGGTTGACTCTATTAGGGTTCGAGATCAACCACCCCTCCACGCCCCCAGCACCTCCGAAGTCGTACTGGACGGGCCGCCCGTGGTTGAGCCAGCTGACGCCGTGGTACGCTTCCAGGTCTGCGATAGTTTTGCCTGGGGGGAGGGTGTCGTTCTTCCACGCCCAGGATGTCATGGTGGCGAAGGGCTGTAGGGTTTGGAGCCCGGTTATGTCGGCGCCGAAGGCGAAGTTGCCGTTGCCGATTTGCATGGGTGTACTTGTGGACTTGAGGAAGGCATGGCGTGTGGGGTTGAAAAGGGTGACTAGGGAATGGCGGGCGATGGGTTTTTGGAAGCCGTTTGTGGGGGTGAGGAGGGGGAGGATGTAGAGGAGGGAGAGCATGGCTTTGGAGAGGTAGAGCTGTGGTATGTGTTTATATGGAGGAGGGGCGGGCCGGTATCATGTTGGCTATCTTGTGATCTTTCGGATGCTTCTTCCTGGAGCCGTGGTGGACATTGGTGTGGGAGTGTAGGAATGCATTGGCGTGCCATGAGCTTCACTTTTTTCTAAGTGCATTTCAAATTCGTCGCTGTTGCATAGAAGTTTTCTACTAGGGACGATGGTCAGATGATCCTCGACTGAGATGTCGTGATCGCATTCTGAGTCAGAGAACAGTTCATTAGACCACAAGATGTAGCCGCCAATCCCCACGTCGCATTCCCCTCACTATGGGCCTGAAACTGCGCTTCGTACAACTGGATGTGTTCACCACCACTCGCTTCCTCGGAAACCCTCTCGCCATCGTCCACCTCCCCGAGCAAGTCGAGCTCTCACAGGCCCAGAAGCAACGCATAGCAGCCGAATTCAACTTGTCCGAAACCGTCTTCCTACACGAATCCTCCGACCCCGATGCACCCACCATGATCGACATCTTCACCACCACAGAGGAGCTGCCGTTCGCGGGACATCCTACGATCGGGTCGGGGTGGTATCTGCTCTCGCAATCTCCGGGGAAGGATTCTGTCACGTTGAGGACCAAGGCGGGGGACATCCCTGTCGTGCGCAATGGTGAAAGGGTGGTGTTACAGGTTCCCATCGACTTTAAAGTCCAGGACTCGTTCTCGCAGCTCAGTTTGAAGGCGCTTCAGCCCCAACTTAAGGATGCGGATTACATCAACGGCAGGGGCGGAGCAGAGGCGATGGTGTCTATAGTCAAAGGCATGACCTTCGTTCTGTTGCAGCTCGCGAGTGAAGAGGCATTGTCAGCCATGCAGCCCTACCCCTCCCGGTTCATCACAGCCAACCTGGGGGAGTGGGCTGGCTTCGTGGGTGTCTACGCGTTTTTCGAGCGGGGGGATGGGGTGGTGAGGACGCGGATGTTTGATGGGGCGTTGGAGGATCCGGCTACGGGGTCGGCGGCGGCGACGTTGGGGGGTTGGTTGGGGAAGAGGAGGGGGGAGGGGAGATGGAAGGTGGAGATTGTGCAGGGGGTGGAGATGGGGAGGAGGAGCGAGATTTGGGTGGAGGTGGTGGTTGGGGGTGGTGGAGAAGTCGAGCGTGTTGATTTGGGAGGGGCGGCTGTGGATGTTATGGAGGGCTGGATTAAGGTCGATTAGCGGTCTATCCAGACAAGTATGGTATGGAGTACGGATTCGCGCTCTTGCGGTTGATATACAAGGAATCGAGGTCTGGACGTCATCCGATACGCACTAGGGTCATGTCGTCGCAAGAATACAAGTGACCTCATAGTATGCATTGTGGGGAAGCTCCAGGTATTTTGAAAGAGAGGGCCTCGCCTGAGTATGTAAATTCACGGTTGCCAGCGCCCCCGCAGTTGGCCTGGGGTAGGTTTGACATCAAATACTACATATTCCGATATTGAATGAATTGAATGTTGTGCGAACGTAGCATGAACGAGGGTGCGACGCGTCGAAGTGGTACGCGTCTTCGGCTGTACGGCGAGGTCGGCGTGATCATGTCACCTGCAATCGTCAGCATATGCCGTGCTGACTCATCGTCTCGAGCGCGTGGAACACAATCTGGACACGCTGATTGGCTGGCAAGTCTGATTGACGGGTGCCGTTGTCTGCGTGGTTTATGCATGGTTGTACTGGGTATATTACAAAGCAAAAGAAGGAAAAGAAAGAAGAAGGGGAGAGAATCCGGAAATCTGGTCAGATTTTCGATTTTTTTCTCTCAGAAGTGGGTAGGACCGTAGCCTGTATTACATGACCCGCGCAGCATCAGAGAAACGCAAACTGTGCATCCAGAATCCGAGCGCGAACGACGAGTTTTGGAGATGATCGAGAATTCGAAGTCCGACACGTCAGAATCGCGGTCGCGCGCGCGCGACGCGTTGACCATCGTTTTTCTCAATGAGAACGAGATGAGAAGCCTTTGGGACTTCAGCGCGCATTCTATAGACTAAAACCTTTTTTGTAATCAAATCTGGGCATTGATTATGCACAAATGCAGGCTGGGAAGGGCCGAGAAGATTTTAAGGAGGTCTCCACTGAGCCACGGCAAAGCACTGAATTTCCATCAGCTCAGAGATACGGCATCCAATAAGGAGTAGCTTATGTAGTTCTTTTTTTGGGGGGTTGGGGAAGGTCCACAGAATGCAGAGATAGCCCGTTGGCAGATAACATAGGGCTGTGGCAGATAACTTTTGAGGGTGGCAGATAACTCTTGGCAGGCTGTCTCGTTCCACGCAGCCAAATTTTCCCATTCAAAAGTGTAGATACAATAGACGGGCTCCACTGAATGTCTGCATACATTCATAGTCCCTTCAGAGCTTTTCTCGAGCTCAAAATCGACCAAAAAGACGACCAAAAGTTATCTGCCCGGCAACTTCCGGGCAGATAACTGCCCAGCACAACCATGCATAAACCGTCTGCGTCACCAGTACCTTGTGGACTCACTGCCCGTTTTCCAGGAATAGAATCCACAGCTGAGAAACCATCTCGAAGACCGGGCCCGCAGGCATGCGTGTTCCTTGATCTCGTATATATACCTCGAGCCACCGCGCTCCTCCCTCGAGTCAGACGGTCGAGTCATGAAGTTCCCAAATCCATTCAAGCCTGCTGTTGCACCTCCAGCGTTTGCAACAGGGAAGGTTCTTCCTGAAGGGGACGCGCCGTACGTGTCATAATCATAGTTGATATTCGCCAGGTGTTGATGATTCCAACAGATGGCTCTCAAAATTAGTTTTCCAGTGGCTTGTGCCTTTCTTGGATGTGGGTTTCTCGCGACCATTGGAGAAAGATGGTGGGTTCCTTCACTGAAGTCATTCGGGTAATAGTAATGACTACTTCTATCAACAGACCTATGGGCACTTCCCCAGGCTCAGTTGACCTCATCGTTGACGGATGCGGTGGAGACCCACTTTTGGGCTCGATGCGAACCCGAGAAACGACCTCGCTTCATGCAGGGAAAGCGTCTTGAATCCGACGACGTGCCCCTCTCCCCTTCATCAACGAAGGAGGAAAAGACCGACATAGAAAAGACCACCGGCGACCTGCCCAGTTCAAGGAAGCCACCTAGATTCGCATGGTTTCGTAAAACAGAGAAGAAACCAAAATACGACACGTCTCTCTTTCTCGCGCTCCATAGAACATTCCGGCTACGTATTTGGGCTGCAGGGTTCCTTAAACTATTCGCTGGTAGGTCCTCCCCTTCCTCGAAAAGGCTCCTGCTGACAGTCGGGACAGATACGCTTAAAACCACCACTCCTCTTGTAACGAAAGTACTGCTGACATGGCTTACGAAGTCTTATATCTACCATCATCTGACGGACGAGGAGAGGGCATCTGGGCAGGTCGCGAAACCCCAAGGAATCGGCTATGGTATTGGCCTGGCATTCGCCTTGTTCGCGATGCAAGGTATGCATCAGTCTGTATTTAACCACTTCCCTGCTGATCATGTTTGAATCTTCCCCCTACAAACAGAGATTTCAAGTTTGGTAAGCCCCACCCGCCCTTCCTCCAGACTGTCGCTGATTTGTGTCATAGATGACGAACCATTACTTCCAGAGTAAGCTTTCTGGAACATCTTCCTATGTAACTCTGTTCTAATCACCAACTGTAGCGAGCCAGGCGACAGGTCTACTTGTTCGCACAGGGGTGCGTCAACACTATCATTCCCCATTTCCGCTTCCTAAACACTCCACACAGATTATCGGAAACGTGTTCCGCAAGTCTCTACGAATCTCCGGACGTGCAAAGTTACAGCACAGCGTCGGACAAATTACCACCATGATTTCCACGGACGCGACTAGACTAGATCGTTTCGCGGCTTTCGGACACAAGTACGTTCTGTTTGCGTTCCTCCCCCTCACTTTGCTCATGGTCATGTTCGTAGTCTCTGGGTTTCTCCCATTCAAGTAACCCTCATTTAACATTCCCAGAGCAATACAAGACTAACATGGACCACAGATTATCATTGGTATCGGTCTCCTTCTTGGTAACGTGAGCTTGCAAGGTTCCTCTACCTAATACATGTCCTAATGCCTTGCATAGCTCGGATATTCAGCGTTGGTCGGACTAGGAGTACGTCCGGCGCTCTCATCTCCCAGTGCCGTACCTAATAACTCGCTATGCAGGTTCTTCTCCTCGGGTTTCCCATCCAAATGATCCTAGTCAAAGTAATGTTTGCGCAACGCCAAAAGGGAGTGAAGATCACAGATACACGCGTTCGACTCACGACCGAAGTGCGCTTCCTCTAATCACTTTGGTTTCTGCGTCGTTCCTGATCCTCACGGCGCGACAGGTATTGCAAGGCATCAGACTGATCAAGTTCTATGCTTGGGAGGCTTTTTATACGCATCAGATTGGGTCGCTTAGGTCAAGGGAGATCAAGACGATCAGGAAGGCGGCGTAAGTTTTGTCGTTCTTCGTTGAATGTTATGCGTTGATACAATTTTTGCTGTTTTGTCTGTTAGGGTGGCTCGTTCGGGACTCATCGCGATCGTAACTTTCATCCCCATCCTCGCTTCCATCCTATCCTTCGTGCGTCCACTCCTGAACGCTGTACTTGACCAAACCTAACCCCATAGCCCCACAGATCACCTACGCCCTCAGCGGCCACGACCTAAACGTCGCCATCATATTCTCCTCCCTCCAGCTCTTCAACGTACGTCCCCCCCTTCCCCCCATGCCCTCCACCCTCACCTTCCCTGAATCTCATGGCTCGGCTCCACAGATCATCCGCGCCCCCCTCATCTTCTTCCCCTTCGTCCTATCAAGCCTCACGGACGCCCTCGTGGCCCTCGCACGCATATCGAAGTTCCTCCTCTCCGAAGAGCTCGCGGAGCCGTACCTCCTCGATTATGAGCGGAAGAGCGCTGTCTCCGTTGATGGGGATTTTACGTGGGAGACCGCGGGCAAGCTTGAGGAGAGCCGGTTCTTGGCCGGCGCGAAGGGCAAGGATGCGAAGAAGGCGGGGAAGGCAGCGAAGAGGCGCTCGAAGGGGGGGGAGGAGGTGTTGCCTACGACTACGACTGCGCCCAGTTCGTCGGCTGCTAGCCAGGAGGGCTCGAAGGAGGATGAGAAGCCGTTTGAGTTGAGGGATTTGAAGTTTTCGGTGCCGAAGGGGGCGTTCGTGGCGATTGTGGGGAGGGTGGGGTCGGGGAAGGTATTGTGTCTAACTCTTCTTTCTTCGGCAGCTCATTAACGCGCCTTGTCGTAGAGTTCTGTATTGCAGTCACTAATTGGAGAAATGCGACGAACCAGAGGCGAGGTAAGCTCATTTCTGTCCTTCATGGAGTTCACCAATCTTAATTAAGGAGCCGTAGGTCGTCTTTGGCGGGAGTGTGGCGTATGTGCCTCAGACGGCGTGGATTCGTAATGCCACTTTGCGTGAAAATGTCGTGTTCGGTCAGGAGGATGAGGAACAAAGGTCAGTGTCGTTATCAACCCTCCCTCCACGGAGCATGGCTCTCACCCTCAAGCCATGACAGATTCCGGGATATTATCCGGGCGTGCAGCCTTGAGCATGACCTTGAGATGCTCCCCAATGGCGAGCTTACGGAGATCGGAGAGAAGGGTATCAATCTTAGTGGTAAGCCATCCACCTTCGAGATACGGTGCAACTGATGCTCATCACATGCATCTTACAGGTGGCCAAAAGGTACTAATCCTTTCAGCGTGTTGTGTTGTGCTCCTTCCTAATATGTTTCTTAGGCTCGTGTATCCTTAGCCCGCGCCGCCTACTCGAAATCCGACGTAGTCCTCCTCGACGACCCCCTCTCCGCAGTGGACGCCTACGTCGGCAAAGCCATCCTCGACCAATGTCTCCTGAACGGACCCCTCGCTGACCGCACCCGCATCCTCGTCACGCACGCTCTCCATGTGCTCGACAAGACGGACTACATCTACGTCATGGAGAACGGCGTCATCACCGAGCAGGGCACGTACGATGTAGGTCACGGTCTCCCGGGGTTGTTTGTGGTTTCGCTTCGGACGTTGACTGTTTTTGTTCTTTTGGTAGGCGCTGATGGGTGATAGCGTTGTGTTCTCCCGGTTGATGGAGGAATATGGAAGCCTTGATGAAGAGAAGGAACATGATGGGAAGGAGCGTGATGCTAGAAAGGGCGCTGCGGACGAACGGGAAGAGGGCGCGGATGAGAAGAAGCCTGGTGCGGCGCTGATGCAGGCGGAAGAGCGGAATACGGGGTCGGTGACGTGGGATGTGTATGCGGGGTACCTGCGGTTCGCTGGGGGCATCGTTTGGGCACCTATCATCATTATTTTGTTGACGCTTACTCAAGGGGCACAAGGTACGTTTGGAGCATCCTTCTTCGAAGTTACAGTATCTGACAAGTATGATAGTCGGCAACAACTTGTTCCTTGGATTTTGGACTGCTGGTACAATTCATGGCTTCAGGCAGGGAGATTACATGGCGGTCTATGCTGGGCTTGGTAAGACCATCGTTGCCACCACCCAGTCTGATTTTAACAATTTGACCATATAGGTGTTGCGCAGGCAATCTTCTCCTTCGTACTCAGTTTCGCCTTCTCGTAAGTCCTTTCTGCTATTTTCATCAACCCACTCATACGAAATGTTGCGTATGTAGTCTTGCAAGTTTATTTGCAAGTTTGAACCTATTCAAAGCGGCCTTAGCCAGCGTTTTACGTTCACCCACGTCCTTCTTTGACACCACGCCAATCGGTAAGCCGTCCTACCCCATGATACAAGCAAATGCCCATCCTTTTACGCAGGCAGGATTCTCTCGCGACTTTCGAAGGATCAAGATACCCTAGATAACGAGCTGGCGCTTACCCTGTGGCAGGTAAATCAATCAAAACGAAACTTCGTGAGATCATGGGCTGACGGGATGGTAGTTCCTATCGACGTTCAGCTCGGTGCTCGGAACAGTCGCATTGGTGTTCTACACCTTCCCTTTGCTTGGGATCATCTTCGCTCCCATGGCAGTGCTGTATTATCTCGTTTCGGTTTATTACCGTCGTACTTCGGTGGAAACCAAGCGGCTGGACTCGTTAATGAGGTCCTCTCTTTACGGCTCGTATTCTGGTACGTCTCATCCCTTGTGTTGAGCCGGATCCGTGTTGATTGGGATGCAGAAACCTTGACTGGTCTCTCTACGATTCGAGCCTACGGGGCGCAGGTGAAGATCCTTCAGTCATCCGTTGCGAATACATCTGACCATCTAATGACACGCAGGAGAGCGCGATAAAGAATGCGGACGAAGGGCTTGATCTACAGAACCGTGCATATTACATGACGATAGCCATCCAGCGCTGGTTGGCCGTCCGATTGGACATGTTTGGAAATCTGCTGGTCCTTGGCATCGCTCTGTTTGCTGCGGGCTTCCGAAACACCATCGACCCTTCTAAAGTCGGCGTCGTGTTGTCTTATACCTTGAGCAGTGTGTATAACCAACTCTTGTCTGCGATCTGATGACTGATCAGATACGATATAGTCACGCAGGTGTTCTGTAAGTTATACTGTCACTCTCTGAATCACAGGGAGTCTGACGCTCACTTTGCGTTACAGCTGAAATGATATCCCAGTTCGCTCAAAACGAGCAGAATATGAACGCAGTCGAGCGTGTGCTGCACTATACCGAGCTACCTGCCGAGGGTGATGCGACGACTCCTAATGACCCCCCAATGTCTTGGCCCACGGAGGGGAAGATCTCTTTTGATGATGTCAAGCTGGCCTATCGTGAAGGGTTGCCTCTTGTCCTGAAAGGTGTCACCTTCGACGTGAAGCCGGGAGAGAAGGTAAGGAATTACGGACTTTTGAATTTTATCATTATTGAATAGACGTACACCAGGTTGGCATTGTTGGGCGTACTGGGGCAGGTCGGTCGTTTTACTCTTTGACATATCTCTGTACTGAATTTGGATCAGGTAAAAGCTCGTTACTACAGGCCCTCTTCCGGTAAGCTTTTAATACTAGCCTTTTACCTATTGGTTTCCCACTCGAATCCCAGAACGGTCGAACTTCAAGACGGAAAGATTGAAATAGATGGGCAGAATATCCGCAACGTCGGTCTTGACGTCCTTCGAGGTCGTTTGGCGCTCGTCCCTCAGGACAGCACACTTTTCCTTGGTACTCTACGAGAAAATCTGTGAGTCGTCATAACCATGTAACAACAAGACCATCACTAACATTCATGTTTCCAGTGACCCACAAGGTCTGCGAACAGATGCTGAATTGATCTCTGTGCTCCAGCGGGCATGGCTGCTACCCAGTGATGGCACCTCAGATCCTATTGCAGAGGCCAAGTTCAGTCTGAATTCAACAGTGGGAGATGAAGGTCTGTTCGAATTGTCTATTGGGATTCTCAAGCTGACTGTGGTCTAGGTGCCAATTTCAGCGTCGGTGAAAAGCAACTCCTTGCTTTATGCCGCGCTCTCGTGAAGAACAGTCGCATCATCATCTTGGTGTGTTTTTCTCGCTTCGTGTCTTTACTGGTGTTCCTAATGAATGAATGAATGAAATAGGATGAAGCAACAAGCAGCGTAGACGTGGAAACGGACGCAAAGCTCCAAAAAACGATACAAACAGAGTTCGCGTCGTCGACATTGCTCTGTATCGCCCACCGACTGAACACCATTGGTAAGAGTTTTCTGTCTCTTCAAGTCCAGACGAAGTTCTAATTGCGCAACGTTTCAGCTTACTATGACCGTGTACTCGTCATGGATGCTGGTGAAGTCGCAGAATTTGACACTGTCCTCAACCTTTACGACAACGAGCAATCTATATTCCGCTCACTGTGCAACGAGGCTAATCTCCAGAGAGCAGATATACTGCGGATCCGCGCTGACCATAATGGTACGGTTACTGGTCCAAGTGGCAACTGAGTAGCAGGTTGCGCTTGACTGGAGGATTTTTACTACATATAATAGCATACATAATTTATCTACATAAGGTTCACGAAACACGGTTGGAGGATAGTACGGTACTGGGTATGTCAGGCGTGTCAGCTCATGGGACAATCTTGAGGATAGCATGGTACGTCAGAACTGAGGCGTGTCGCCTTTGAAGCGCGCGCGCTAGCAGTGAGCTCAGACCCCACATGCTAGACTTCCGTAGGTTTTGGCGACCGATAGTGATGAGATGCACAAGGCCGTGAAAATCACTTGCAGAAATCGCTCTTTAGATGTTCTAGACAGGCAAGGAGTCCTGGAATGACCATCGGGCATCACATTCCTGTTTGACATCGGAGAGAAAAAGCTCTGCCTGCCTACGGGCCTGCCGCTCGAGGATGAGGTCAGTCTTGGCCTTGACTAGCTGCGCACGAATATCTGTTGCACACAAGTCGAAATCACCTTCCAGATGTTGATGGGCTTCAATACGTACCGTGGCCCGGTTCACCCATCTCGATTGGTGAAGAAAGTCTCTTCAACTGTTCCTCAAGAGCGGCAGCTCGAAGGACCAGTGTGGTCAACTCTTGACGAGTCTCGAAAAGATCATCTTCCAGCATGATTCTGACTCCCACTTTGGGCTTTTGCGGTATCGCGTGCTTGAAGCCAAGTGGGCGAGGAGGGATGTCTAACAAAGGATCCATTTGGGATCCACCGGACCCGGAAGATGGCTCCTCCTTGCTATCCTGTCCAACCTCTCATTGAGAAATCATTCTATACCGTCTCAGAGATATTTACTCGCCTCTAGCGACGCGTGGATATCCTTCAAGGACTTCATAACGATGTCAATCCGGTTAACTGCTGGTGAGCGTAGAGCTCGCGGGACGCCCGAATCAAGTTCGGGTCGCTCGGGAGAGAGCTCGCGCGTCTTCCCTTTTCGCGGTCTCTCAGGTTCGCTAGACCTTCGAAGATCTCCAAGAGACGTCCGTCGGGTTCGGATGGGGCTGGAGTGGCTGGGGGCAGCTGGATTGCGTTTTTCTCGCTTTACCGAGTCCTCTTGTTTTCCCCTGCCTTGCGCTCGTTCGTAGCTGCGAGACCGTCTCTCGCAGCTATGAACGAGCTCGCGTTTCCGTCGCTTCCGGGAGTCCTCGTGGTCGCCCCGTTCGGGCGTTCGCTCGGGGCTGCGAGACTTACGATAGCCTCCGGATAGAACCCGCCGTGTTTGTGGGAGGCTAGAATTACGAGAAAAGGTAGATTCATACCTGGAGTTCGTCCATAGCCGGGAGACCTTCGGTAGGTTTCTAATGACGGTTTTCTGACGCCAAGAATTCGAGCGCGATCCTGGAGCGCAAGCGTGCGTTTCTCCTCCTCCCGCTGCCGTACCTGGCCCCCGCTTAACCGTACTTCGCGATACGAGAGGGTCTTACTGTGAAAGAGTGACACTGAGCGGCGTATAACAAAGCGTTAATGTGACCCACATGCAGCAGACTATCTTTGCATCAATGAGAATATCATTGGTATCCTGTTCCTTGACGATCTTTGTGACTGCGTAGTGCAAAGACTATACGGTAGCTATCAGTGATTGATTCACTAGGAATGAGACCGCGGTGAACTACCGAATCCTTCTTCGTCATCCATGAAACAAGAATTCCATCCGCTGTGGGGTCGCGAATATTCCTCTCCGGGGGGTGTGGTAGCTTTAGCAAGGTGAAGTCTTGCCGTACTTCGAGTGCCACATCCTTCTTGTCCATTTCGAGCAACCGTTTGAGTCTACGGTACTCATACTCAACTTCAACGAATATATCAAGCATGGTGGTCGTTATCCGAGGTATCGATAAGCACTCACGAACAAGCGCTTCAGAAGGGTCACGATATTGACGTGAGACGCCCGGAGAACATTACCCCAGAACAAACCTCAACGATTCCCATGAGCACCTGATTTACGTAACCTTGTCAATGTCAGGCACTTGAAGGTTGAGCTTGGAGGAAGTTTGACATGAGAAAGCGCCTGGGACTCCCGCCGAAAATCTGTTGGGTTGCAAGGCTTGTTCGTACTCATGGAGGAGGAGCCTCCTGATACTTCCAAGTCCGTTTCCGTTTCCGTTTCGATTTCCGACGCTGCTTGGCGTTGTTTTTCTGCGCTCTCCGACTAGCCTGTGCTCTTGTCCATTCATGTCGCCAATATTGGAGGGAGAGTGACTGTATAAGCGTAGGTGGCCTTGGTCGTCGCAGCTGTTTCTCGCTGATTTTTGACCAGGACCTGGAGCCTAGTCTTGCCTGTGCAACATGTTTTGTCATTGTCATGTCAATGGGCGACTGAAAGCCCCATATCAGGAATCCTAGGGATCCAACCCAGGATCCAACATATGGAATGGAAGCTCCGAGTTTAGGTCAGGAGTTCAGATAATATCAGGCTCGGAATGCAACGCCGCCACAGGTCCCGGCCTAGAAGACCGCCAAGACTGGTAGCAGCTACAATTCGGTCCAGTGGCGACAATACAGGCGCCGTTTCGTACCAATCGACGCCACATATCGCTCTCACAAGAGCTTTTCAATGCGACCTACTCAATTCTCTGTTCGTCCATGATTCCTTCCTGCTTGGCGCCGACCTCGATATCCATACGATCATAACAGTCAATGATGACCAGCATCAAAACTATAATGGACCGGATGAGACTAACCTTCCGATTTTATACGGAGGGCTCCCACTGTTCCTAAACCATTCACGATTTTCCGCTTTCCAGAATCCATATCCCCCGCAGTGTATCGTGGCACGCACTGTACCGATGCGTATGAATCGTGGAACTTGTGTTGGGGGTATCGCAGAGCAAAACTAGCCAGGCCCTCCGCTGATCTGTGATGCAAGGCAATTTCGGTACTGCCCACGCGCGGACCTATTGTGATGATGAGCAGTCTGAATTCTAAAAACGTCGGACACGGCCTTGGCGATAGCGCGGACAATGTGACTCTTACAATCACCACTTTAGCGACAGGAGATTTAGAGCGGCGACGCCTCCCGGTACCGCCACAGATGCATGCTAATCCATCTACAAGAAAAGGCCAGCGTTCCTGCTATCTTTTGCTGTTTCCGACTTGGGTGGCGAGCCCGAGCCCGACACTTTTACGTTGCAAACATAGCGTACCAACTTGGCTTATCGACTCCAGCATCCGTCAGAGCAGTTCTGACTATGGCTGTTCACGATGATCATCAAGTGGAGCCGTCTAGACCACCGTGTCGCGTAGGGAGAAGTACACATTTGTACAGTCATTGATGACGGGATAGGGATCGGGATATCTGTACCAGAACCAAATCCAAAGTTCGTTTACGAAAACACACGTTTTATGCAATTTGAACTCTCCATTGCATACTTACAACACGCCTCGATGCAGTTCCTGGAGCTCTTGTCTTCATGTTTGGGAGTAGGGAGCAGGGCTGCCGCCTCCAGCTCCACCCGTATCCAACGTCTGCCCTCTGCCCAGCTACGCGTCGGGTCGCTATCGGACTTGGTCGGACCGTACTCAGTCGAGTCATTCCTTGACCACTCGGAAGCCCGTGCATGCAATGGTCCGCGATTATGCGCCGCGTGTCTCTAGTGTCACATCCCACCACCGCCTTCCCTGCGTTTCGGTGCAATGTATCTGTTAGGTGTCATCTTCCGCTCCAAATCCGATGTATATCAACGTGCTCGGTATCGTCAGGGGATCCGTGAGGACGGTTGGCGCTAAGCTAGGCATTCTACTGCCTTTCCCCCCCTCACATCCGACTGTCGTGCACTGCTTCATCCTATCAGGGATATATAGGCGACTCGAGAGCAAGGGATACGTCTGCCTACCTGAGGACAGATACCGGGAGTGCGATTCTTGGCATCTCTATTTTGCAATAGAGAAAGAAACGCGCTGTAGGCGTTGTGGCGCCGAACCCGTCCAGAGGCACATCCTAGCATTGAGGCTCTGATCTCTATAGATAACTGTTCCAGATATGGGTGCCTCGTGTATATCGCGTGTTTTCCTGGTCCACGAATAGTATCCAAACGGACGCCCATTGCCCAACCCATGTGCGGTTGTTATACCTATGTCCGCCTTGTATTGGTGTATCTTTGTGAACCTGGTGCAAAGGCGTGTCCCGACTCCTCGAGGCAGCTGAAAGGATTTAGAAGCGCGTCTCTTCCGTTCGGGACAACCCATGGGATTACAAGGGCCTATTCAACATATATCTTCACAGTGGCAGAGGATGCACACAAAGAACTTGATCGAAGCTGCACAGTTGTCGCGGAACTTGGGGGTTCTGTGCAGGTCTCTGTGAAATGAACCGAAAATTATAGTTCCGTCATACCAGGGCGATAAGATTCAGATCCAGGAATACCGATCTCCGGGATCGTAATCGCGCAAAACGTGGACCGATCGATTGTTAGGGCAAGATCCCAAGAGAGATCTACCGCTTTTTTGAAATGACAGAGTAAACACGAGTATTTTTCATCCCCACAACTGTCGAGATTATCGATGAGGGCTGTGATAGCGCTGGATGCACGACAAAGGGTGATATGTAGAAGGTAGTGAAGAAGGTAGTGAAGAAGACCAAGCAAGTGATAGGGGATGATGTATTTCATGATCGTCTTGGTTGTGGGAGAGGGAAGCCTCTCCACGACATGGTCTTGTGCTTGTGGAGACAAAGTTCTGTCCATGGGAGGTCGAGGTCGAAAGACAGGCGGGAACCGGCACGAACCTGACCTCGCGCCTAGGTGGAGCGTGGTGCCCTGTAAAATTTTGTGCATAAGTATCGGATGTCGAGTGCAGGGCCAGTTCCGCGGGTTTCCTTGAATTTTTGACGTCCGCAGGGACACGATCGTGGATAGCGATTAGGATGGTCGGCTCCAGTGGGCTACAAGAGCATATGTGATGAAAATTCTCAAGGTGGCCTTGATTTCGCCGACATCCAGTAAGTTCTCCGACACGCTGTCTCAGCCGCATAATTTTGGCAGGCCTATGAGAGCGCATCAAAAAGATGTCCGCGCTGTACCTGGCAGTGAAACGATCAGAATTGATTCGAGCTCGACGTGGCACGAGGTGCTTTGTTTGGTTCCGGCGATAGCCCTAACCCTAGCCCAGGGGTTTTATTTTGCAATTGTTTCTCGAGGAGCACGTCGGTGGCACGCCTTTCAATCAGCTCTGAGATAGAAAGGGAGAGAAGGACCGAGATGGATCTGGGGGGAAATACCCGCAACTAGAATGCTTTGAAATGGATTAAAAACTCATGTATGAAGGCTAGGGATGTTGTTTGTAAGCTGTACAGGAGTGGTTTCCATATTTGGGCTTACGTCCATTGTCCTATATATCCATCATCGTTTCAACCGAATTTTTTCCCCTTCGCCCTGTTCCACTTCAATTTTCTTCCACCACCCTAGAGGTGCTTTCAACTGGCTGGTCTAATGCTAACTCTTAATCCCGGTTCAGCCTGCGACGTGTGCGCCGAGGAGTATGGCCCCCAATGCCATCCTCACTCAATTCCGTGTGGTGAGTCAAAAAAACTCATTCCACGCTCTGAAAAATTTCTTACCCATGCAAAATTCACTTCCCCTGCAGGCCACGTCCTGTGCGCGAGTTGCTGCAGTACCATAGTTGAAAAGACACCCTCACGCCTCTTGCCTGTCTGTCCGTTCTGTCGCGAAAATTTCACCGGCGACTCCATTCGTCTTATTCGAATGGATTTCACGTCGAGCGGGTGGAGTACTCCAAGGCGCATGCCCCAGCATCCCATTGAGTCGAGTCAGACTGACTTTGCAGATATGTGGGCAAGAAAGACGGAAAGGCTGTTGCTCTCCGAGGGTTGCTCTCGAACCCGTCTGGAGGCACGTCGGCTTGAGGACAAGGTGGCGAAGGTCGCCGCCAAAAAATGTTCGGTGGAGGAGGTTTCGACCCTCCACAGAGAACTCGAGGAATGGCTCACGTCTGATGTGAAGGACGATCAAGTATGTATTCTGTCCGTTTGACCACAATGTGCCCCTGACCGTTGCTTTAGACTTCCCTTCATCTCAGTGCCGCGCTCCTAAGGGCCATCCTCATGAACCATCTTGCGCATTCCGAAGCCAGTAGGAATGCGAAGACCGTCGAAGCAAACCTCAAAGCAAAGGTCGACGATCTGGAAATAACAACCGAAAAACTAGAAGCCGAATTACGAAAGTGGGTTTCCCTGTTCCTTCCGCGCTTATTTTTTATTTTATTTTACTGATGTCCATTATTTTTTCTTCGCTAGACAAGTGAGCCATACTATAACCCAATCATTAACATCCCACTAATGACTTCTCAATAGCGCCAACAATATGCACAAAAGGCGCAGGATTACCAGACGGTCTGTGTGGAACTGAACCGATTGAAAGGGTCGTTAGGAGTGCCAGCGGACGCTCGCCAATCTGCGACCTCACCAACACCGCCATCGACGTCCCCTGTGCCACCATATAGCCCATCAACACAATCACCAATTTCACGATTCAACTCCGTTCATCATAGGTCCGCCTCGATGACTTCACGACCGTCTACGCCTGTTACGCCCTCGCCTTCACGAACCTACACTCCAGCGCCTCTCTCGAGGTCCCAAACACCTGCTCCCCTCAGGTCACAAACGCCTGCGCCACCCTTGGCCAGGTCCCAAACACCTTCCGTACGATCACATACACCGTCCATACGGGCATACACTCCCGCGCTGCCCCCCTTGCGCACGACCACACCGGCCCCTAGCCTCCTGCGCATGCAAACTCCGGCGCCACCTCCTATCCCTCCCAAGCCCCGCAGGTTGTCTACACCGTCGCCCCCAAAAATGATGCGCTCTACTTCGGAAGAAAAAGCTGAACTCCATCAACGCTGGATCCCGCCTGAGATGGAGCAATCCAAGTATATGGGCCGCCCGCCCTCCCGCACAGCTTCGTATAGCTCGCGCTACCAGTCCCCTTAAATGCCTTGCGCCTCGGACCATTTTATTCGGAACACCATTGATCCTTCGCGTGCATGTATCTTATTAGCCGTCTATCTACCTATCGTCTTGACTCCTCGATTGGATCATCCGGATCGCACTCATCTTCATTGTACATACCTTTATACCCCTTCACTTCTACTGCGCAGACGTGACCTTCACTTTCCTTTCCATCGTCGCTCCTTTCTTCATTGCATCATAATAGTTATTGGGAGCATTCGCTCTCCTGCCCTTTGCCCCGTACTCGTCGTCTGTGTTGTTATCGCTATCTTCTATCCCATAGAGCTGAACAATTATATCGGCACCCTCACCATTCTTGTAGCATTTCCCTTTATTACTCGCTAAAGTTCGTTTATCCGCGTTCATATACTTACATACTGTCTCGCCTTATACTACTACACCCCCGTATAATGTCAATGCTTTGCTTTTTCTTAACAACCGAAGGCCTGGATCGTGCACGCCGGGAAAGCCTCATGGTAAACATGTGTCTGTCAGTGACCCTGCCGAGCGCGTGGATGTCTACGTCGCGTTCCGTAATCCTGGACAAAGTTACGGTTAGACTCTCGTGCACCGTCATGGTGCTTATCTTGTGTCAAGCTCTCCGGTGAGTAGGGGGACAGAAGCACTTGCCGTAATCTTGAGATTATTCTAGGTTCTAACCCGGGGTTGGGACTTACCTAGCACCCTCTGTACGTATACAAGGACCCTGATAACGGCAAGCAAGCATGTGGTCAATAACTGCCGCATAACCACGTTTTCATATGACGGTGTGGGGAGAGTGCGTTCGCTGATCGAGAAATGAGAGGCACGGAAATAACCTTTTTGACTCCCAGGCGTCATGAAAGATGAAGTCGTCTCTGAGGTCATGGGGCCTTTCTTTTTTCGAGACACAGGTCGTCCCTGTACATGTGGTGTTCATGTAAAGGATTCGCTAGCCATCAGTGGTTGGCTGGTGCCACAGACACGGATTAGCAGTAGCAGCGATCAATGGTGGATATACTTTGGCCGTCCGCGCTATTGAATTTAGGCCATGCACTCACCTGGTGGCCTAGATGCACCGGACGCAATACGAAGATCTCTCCTGAAATGGATGATGGGATATATGGTGGTGCTATTCAGGGTCGCGTTAATCGCCGTTTCGTTTCAGAACCACAACACGTATATGCCAGTCGCTTGAACGCTTACTGACAATGATCCAAAGTTTCGAGCAAATATGCACCACCTCCCGCCTTCCAGCATCTCTGCCCCGGCGGTGGTCTCCACTTCGCCGCATTTCTCACTTGATAACTGAAGGACTCACATGAACAATCACCCATAGATGTCAGAAGTCCATGAAACTCTTCATGCAACGGGTTCTTTGTTTTTCTTCCATACCGCCGTTCTGAATTAACAATAATGCGGGCAAATATCATATCGCTTCGGCGAACCCCAGGAATCAAGAAACGTGCAAGGTATGGCAGATATCGGGAACAAGAGGGATCGTACCGGATTATTGACGAAATTAAGGTCTTCTCGGTGGGAGGTAGAAGCGAATCATATATCGCCGAGTGAGAGGATCTCCATGGAGGTCGTAGAGTCTATTACACAGGCTGGAAAACATGCCGGCCGTCTTCGCTGTTGTCGACATCGAAGACTACCCATGTCACCTCGGCGGCCTGGCCCTGCACGAATCACGGAAGCCCAGATAGGGCTAGATAGGGTCACAAGACAAGACAATGAGACGACTTCGTGGGTGATGTGGAAGAGGGAGAAGCACGCAGGACTCGGATGGAAATGAGACGTGGCAAGTGCGACCACATTCAATGCGTGTTGGGTACCACTGGGCCAGAACGTCTGATGTGGCACGGGTTTGAAACAAATCCTGGAAATCCTGGGGAAATCAATCCGTGCTCCGACTTCCGCACTCCGGACGGAGGCAATTGATAGCGCGGAATCAGATATTGATAAGATACAGCAGTGGCCGATAAGATCAGTGGGACGTCGTCAGCAGCGATCATGAAGATGGTATTGCACGATACTCGATAATACATGGCGATGGGACTGTCACTGAATATTATACACATAAAGAAACGGGCATGCGTTCTGAGCTTGCGTTCTGGCAGGATCTATGCAGCAACGTGGCTGCTATCGTTCGGTACCTGCACATTGTGGACCATGAGCTCATAGACTGCGATGACTGTTGAAAGATCATACGTTTGCTGTAATGCCCAGCGCCTTTGCCAGAGCATCGAATTCATCTTTGGTCGGCTTTTGCTTGGCAGTGCAAACTGTGCAAATGGAACGTGATGCATTGGCAGGCGTCGCTCGTCAAAAAAAAGGGAAACGCACTGTCGATAACATGCTGCTCAGTCTTGCCAATCTTCTGAGCGATCGCTGCATAGGAGAGCCCTGTATACAGCTAACCTCAGCAAACGGAAGTGCTGCGAGTACATCGCTGGTCTTTTGTACCTGATTTGTCCTTCGCAGCAGCGAGAGCGGTGCACTGTGGGTCTGGGGCCATGGTTATGTGAGGATTTGCAGAGGGGGTGAAGGTTGATGTAGTTTGGGAGTTGGAGAGGGTTTCTAAAGCGAACGAAGCTCTATAACCGCAACGGTCCGTGCCCAGAGCGAATAACCGAACTGCTGGAAGTGACCCAGGCTGGATAGGATAGCCGGTTTGCTTGTGCGAAGGAACGTCAGATGATCTTATCGATGGATTATGTCCTCGATCAGCTGCGCGCTCTTCTTCCGCGTACCCATGGACGAGATTGGTCCCAGTACGGGGCCAAAAACAGCCATATCAGGATTTATTGGGTCCACAGTTTCAACAATGAGAGTGCTGTACTCCCTTGTACTCCACATGGTCGAGCGGCGAGCGCTGACCTTCGGATATCGCTCCTAAAGAAGCCGCAATGTCGGAATTATCTTAGACTGTCAAGTCAGGGGTGCAATCCCAACCTTCTATGCACGCCATGGTAAAATCCAAGACTAAATGATCAGGGAAGAAGTACTCGAGAGATGGGACTCTTTGATAACGGGCTGTATGAATCGTGACTTTCATGTTGAGCGATAATATTGCGAGCTCAAGGCTCACATACATACCATATACCGTCAGTTAAGGACATGCACACAGGCCTTCTGGGGCGTCGCGCGGCGCTCGCAATATGGTCATGATTGTTACCGAACGCTTGCTGTAACGACCTGCGCGAAACTTGTTTATATATGAGTTCGCTGGCCTTGTCATTCTCTGCGTCGCGGCGTCCTCCGAGTGTACATTCCGCTCTCGAAAAACCTGTTACTTCCTTCCGTGGATCCTGCTCGGGCATGTATTTTCGACCTGGTCTTCAGATATGTCGCGGCGGAAGGCTCGGAGGACGCGATACTAGCTTGCATTCCTGGTGTATGCCACGTATTCTCGCACTGGCGACGCGTTGAATTAGACTGTTAGGGTCTTCGGTCGACTATATCATTAGCCACTCGACGTGTCCCATGAAAAGCTTGTCCGAATCTGAGGTACTTTTTCGTCGGCCTCCTCAAGGCTGAGCGAGGTCGTCTTACTCACTGCACTATCCAGAGTTCCGCCCGAGCCCATGTCGCTCCACTATGTGCCAAAATTCGTTTTTTGAAGAAGAAACGTTCTGAGGGTACAACTGGACCCACAGGGCCGGAAGAACGAAGGAAGACGGAAAGGAAGACGCGTTATTTGGATTGTGTTTGTTCTTGTTTTATTTACGTGTTCCCGATTTTTGGCTGTCTGCTCAACGTCCGTCTCATCCATCCTCAAGCTATCCTCCCTCAATCTCAACAAAATGGTACGTCGACTCTCCTCACAATGATTTCGAACGCCGTATCCTTGGCGTCCAGCCAACTTTCGGATTCGAAATCGATTCAGAACCGCTGGATCGCGAGACTGATGCTTGGATGTCGTTTTCTGTAGCCCCCCAAGAAAGTCAAGGCGCCCAAGGAGGAGAACACCGTCTCGCTCGGCCCCCAGGTTGCTGAGGGAGAGCTCGTATTCGGTGTCGCACACATCTTCGCCTCCTTCAACGACACCTTCGTCCACATCACCGATCTGTCGGGCAAGGAGACCATCTCCCGCGTTACCGGTGCGTCTCCTCTCCCATATTACAGTGCATTCCAGGTTCCTGATACTTTCTGGGAACAGGCGGAATGAAAGTAAAAGCCGACAGAGACGAGTCGTCTCCCTACGCTGCTATGTTGGCCGCCCAGGACGTTGCCACCCGCTGCCGCGAGGTTGGCATCACCGCCCTGCACATCAAGCTCCGCGCGACTGGCGGAACTGGTACTAAAACCCCCGGCCCTGGTGCCCAGAGCGCTCTCCGCGCCCTGGCCCGTGCTGGCATGCGCATCGGACGTATTGAGGATGTGACCCCCGTCCCCACCGATTCCACCAGGCGCAAGGTGCGTCATTCTCGACTTTTCACGTATAATCATATTCTGATGTGTTGGTATGCAGGGTGGTCGCCGTGGTCGTCGTCTCTGATTCTGGTTCGAAGGGCTTGTGCTCGCAGTTGGGTTGCGATCGAAATACTGTATCTTTTATGCTTGTAGTTAGATTCTGTGCCCAATTGTATGTCGCCGCTCGACGCGCATCGGGTTCATTCTTATGACCTGACCCGCGGTCGTCCACTCCATTTTGTGTTGGCGTTTTCCATCAACTTCTCCAGAGACTTCATCCGCTGCAGCTGCTATCGCACTTGAGATATCGCTTAGGCCGTTGTCCATGTTGTTTTCGGAGTTCTTCGCACTTTGCCTAACGACTCATCATCCTTAATTACTTACATTCACAAGGAATGGCCAGGGAATGGCTCAGGCTGCCTTGACATCGACCCTGTTCGCTCTATGGCCGCCGAGGACTTGTGTGGTTACCTGAGGCCGCGTCCATCAAACTTCGCAGCCAGTCAACATGTACGGATGTGTTGTGACCTTACTACGTCAATCTGACTACCGCCATGGAGCTCAAGGTCGTCTATCGCATCCTCCCCAAGATTTCTGACTGGTCTGTCAGTGGATTCTACTCGGAGGCGCACATTGAGGGCCAAGAGAATGTCCTCAGAGATGGCCCGCTCATCATGTACGTGTTGTCGACACGCAGTTGTCCTTTAAATTCTCAAGCTGCAATACAGTGCCTCGACGCACCACAACGAAATCATCGACATCGCCACCCTAGGTAAGCGTCCTTCAACCCCTCCATCCTCCTCCTGACTCATACCTAGGATGATCCATGATTCCCTCGTGCAGCCGCAACGATCCCTCACGGACGACATGTCTCCTTCTGGGCCAAATCCTCTATGTTCTCCAACCCCCTCGCCCGCGCCATCCTCCTCTCCTCCGGCGCCATTCCCGTCAAGCGGTACCCCAACAACAAGGGATTTACGCAGTCGATTACTCCTTTGAAGTTGCCTGACTTTCCAAGGCCATTGGGCGATCAGATCCGAAGCGCTAGACCGGTAACCGTTCCCTCTATGAGACAAGGTTATATCGCAGACTTGTCTTCATTATAACGGCTGGTCACGAGTCTACCGAAGCGCTAGCGCTGGGAGAGTTGCACCACAGAAGTAATGATTTCCCACGCCCCGATCTTGAGAAGAACAACCACCAACCACATGCGAGGTTGTCGAAACTCCGGCACGCTTTTAATCGTGCATGGTAGCCAGAGTCCGCCATTGCTTCCTTCCCAGCTTGCGTTTGGGACCATTCCTATCCCCCGCTTGTTCTCGCCATTCGATTTGCCGTTGCTCGACATTCATGTCTCGTCCCCCCAGTCCTACAGAATACTACGAACCGGTCTATGTCTGGATAGATAGGGCCGAAAATCTCGAGCAATATGAACCTGGCGGCTATCACCCAGTCCACCTCGGCGATGAATTTCAAGGCAGATATTGTATCGTGCATAAGCTTGGGTTCGGCAGCTATTCAACTGTGTGGCTCGCAAGAGACCTACAGGCGAATAGATTCGTCGCACTGAAGTTCATCATCGCCGATGCATCCGAGGAGAATGGGGAGACCAGGATTTTGCATCACATCAGTACATCGAATCCGTCGCACCCTGGACGACGATACGTCACAAAGTTGCTCGATAGCTTCGAAGTTCGAGGACCAAACGGCCTCCATCGCTGCCTCGTGACGGAAGTCGCCGGCCCTAGTATAGGTCGGGCTAAACGCGTAAATGACAATAACCACCTACCTGTCCCAATTGCACGCAAGGTTGCATCGCAGTGCGTACAAGGGCTTGCATTTCTTCACTCTTGTGGTGTTGTTCATGGAGGTATGTCTACTCTCAGCTATCAATCAATCTCAAATGTAATTTGACTCCCCAATTTAGACTTTCACTACCACAACCTCCTCTTCACTATTCCAGGCTTTCATTCGTGGTCTATCGAGGACGTCTACCGGCATTTCGGGCATCCTATACGAAGGCCGGTCAAGAGGGTCGACGGCCAAGCCCTGACACCAGCCGCACCCCATTATGTCGTAATTACACCAGACTCACGCCCACTAAACGACCTCGTCCTGAACGAGAACTGTCATATCAAGATCACTGACTTCGGCGAATCATTCCACATATCTGACCGGAAGAAGCCAACATCACTGGGCACCCCCATCTCACTCGCCGCTCCTGAGATCATCTTCGGGGACGTCATTGGGCCTCCCGTCGATGTATGGTCGCTTGCATGCACTATCTACGAGGTGCTCGGCGATCATGTGCTCTTGGATGCCTTCTTTGGTGAGCGTGACGAGATCCTCGTCGAGATGGTTAGCGCGTTCGGGAAACTTCCTGAACGGTGGTGGAACCAATGGAGCGAACGCTCGGAATTCTTTGAAGAGAATGGCGCGTTCAAACCAGCTGCACGATCGCGGCGGCCTAAAGATCTGAAGGAACGGCTGTTGAGCATACGCCGAAATGACAAAGAAGGGCAAAGAGAACTCAGCGGTGATCTCGATGCGTTGAGAGTCATGCTTGAGAAAATGCTGAAGTACGAGCCGAAGGACAGAGTTAGAGTCGAGGACGTTGTACTGCCGTTCTAAGCCGGCGATGGTGATTTGGACAGAATGTTTGTGGCGCAGATTCTCGGTCCGAATGTAGTTCGATTATACGGGAATATCAGCAGCTGTAGCTTCTCGAGGTGCCAGAACACACGCGGTTGAAGAGGCAACATGGACCCTGTACGGGGTTGGATAAGGTTGGAGCGCCCAGAAAAGGGCGGCAAGGACATTTGAGTATCTGATCGTAACCGCGAGGTACATTATGCCAGCAGCATGTGAATCGTAATCGCGTTCGCCCAGATGTAATCTTATTGTACTGTCTTCGCAGACTGCGAAATTTGTCTCATCAGTATAAGAGTCTGGGGTACCTGTTCTTTACTCTGCTTTTCTCTCTTATGGTTGACTTCCTGAACAATTTTAGAATCATTAAGCATACACACAGAGAAGCCCGAACCTCCATCCGTACTCGAGTACCAAAAAGTTGCTAACCAACGACGGTAATTGGAGTCGCTATCCCAAGGCCATTTGCATACTGAAATCTACTGAAATTCGTCTGAGTTTTCGTGCTAACTTTGGTGCATGAGATTGAATGCATTTATGAGAACCACTGTTCAACGTTGAACGCACCTCCCACATGTCTATGGCAATCTGGCAACTCTCGCGGACGACTCTGGGCGCATCTTCCTTGTTCATCCGCTCGCCTAGGTGAGGAAGTACTTCTGGGGTCGCTATGCCTCCTAAAGCTTCAGCTGCCTCGTGTGGCACCATCTCGGACTCCTGCGCATCTTGTAAGACTCCCAACAGCGATGGTATTGAGTGCGGAGAAAGAAGCTGCCCGAAGATAAATGCAATCTCATGCCTGGATATGCCGTTAGTTTAACGGGAGAGTCATACTGTATGATGGGCTCTGAAGCCTCGTGGGTGGAAGGAGAACGAGAAGAAGAAATGGCCTGTTGTACCTCTCATTCACGGAGGTTTCGCCGAGGACTCATGTGGTTACCTCGAGGCCGCGTCCATCAAACTTCGCAGCCAGTCAACATGAACGGATGTGTTGTGACCTGACTACTTCAACCTAACTACCGCCATGGAGCTCAAGGTCGTCTATCGCATCCTCCGCAAGATCTCTGTCTGGTCTGTCAGTGGATTCTACTCGGAGGTGCACGTTGAGGGTCAAGAGAATGTCCGCAAAGATGGCCCGCTCATCATGTACGTGTTGTCGCCCTGTAGTTGTCCTTCGAATTCTAAAGACGCAATACAGTGCCTCGACGCACCACAACGAAATCATCGATATCGCCACCCTAGGTAAGCGTCCTTCAACCCCTCCGTAGTCCTACTGACTCATAACCAGCATGTTCATGATTCCCTCATGCAGCCGCAACGATCCCTCACGGACGACACGTCTCCTTCTGGGCCAAATCCTCCATGTTCTCCAATCCCCTCGCGCGCGCCATCCTCCTCTCCTCCGGCGCCATTCCCGTCAAGCGGAACCCCAACCACGGGGATCCCGGCACCAGCACGGGAAACGGGCTGGGAAACCGCAGCCAGTCGCGCCTGTTCAATGAATCCTCCGACGCGCTCGCGGCGGGCCAGGTGATTGGAGTGTTCCCGGAGGGGACGAGTTATACGCAGCCGAGTATTGTGCAGGTTATGTCGGGGGCGGCATGGGCTGGGGTGGACTATGTTCGGTCGGTAAGGGAGAGAAGGGAGAGGAGTGCTGAAGGGAAGGCGGAGGAGAGGGAGAGAGAGCTGACGATCGTGCCGGTTGCGATCGTGTATACAGATAAAGCGCGATACCTGAGTCGGGTGAGTGCTGTCGGTGTGTGTTTGAATGTGGTCTTACCTCGCCCATAGGTTTGTGTCAAGTCAGTGTGTCCGTTGGGTCCTTCCTAGTCGATTGATTGAACGGAAGCTAGGTACGGGAAACCTATTGTCGTTGCTTCATATATGGAAGATATCTTGGGAGACGACATCGGCAGCGACGCCGCTACCAGAGCTGCCATCAAGGAGATCATGGCAGAGGTCGAGAAACAGATGAGGGCAATGTCCATAAATGCGCCAGATTGGTGAGTGGCAGGCGTCCCGTACCTTCGACATTTGAGACGTCTCTGACATGTATTTCTGGCTTTGAAGGGATACCCTATATGCAACTCAAATGGCTAGAGATATCCTTTGGAAGGACCCAGCAAATATACCATTAGAGGACTGGGTATCTATCTCTCAAACGTTTGTCCAGTCGTCATCGCCCACACACGTCGGTACTGAGTTGAAGGTCCTCCAGTCTCATAGAAATTTTCACTGCCCCTGCCAATATCACACCAACGGATAATACCCGCCACTTAGAAGCCGCAAAAGCATCCCTGACGAAATACTACGCGCTCCTGCACTACACAAATATCGAGCACTCCATTCTCACCTCCATAAGTAGCCGTCCCTCATACATAACCGGCCTCCTCTTCCTCTTCCGCGTTCCCCTCGCCTTGTTCAGCACTCTCCTTTTCGTCCCGCCAATGCTCCTGCACGTCCCCGCTTATCTGGCAGGTAGTCTCGCTGGGCGATTCCTCGCAGCGAAAGGCGAGGCCGAGGCGAAGGCGCAGTTTAAAGCAATCTTTGGGGGCGTGGGGTTGGGGATAAGTGCTGGTGTGGTGTTGAGGGTGTTGAGGAAGATGAGATGGCTTACCTGGCCGTCGGATGCTGTAGGAGAGGTGAGGGGCGTGCTGGGGGGCGTGAAGAGGACCCTTCAGCTGCTAGGACTCACGTATAGCAGCGTGTACCTCCTCATCAAGTTGCACAATGCCATGATATATGGTTCGTGGTTCTTGCTCTCTATTAAATTGGACGCAACCTGACTTGGGCTTTGAACAGATAAATACAGACTGTATGACCCGTTTTTGTCACTCAGCCTTATAGCAACTTACATGTTTGAGCTTGTAGGTTAAAGACCGCTATGACGTTGCACAAATGTTGCCTAGGGTTTATACCGCAGCGGGCTGCGAGTCCTAGGGCTCTAGAGAAGTACACACGACCACCACCCCCTCCTCCGAACCCCTTCATAAAGAAGAAGGAAGACGTTTCACGGGCGGGCGCCTCTGAAACGCGGAGGCAATCTTCGGAGCCTGTGCCGTCGCGGAAGCTGATTAGACCGTTGTTTGCTGCACGAGCGGAAGCATTTTCCGCATTGGATGTATACCTGAGGAGTAGAGAGGACGATGAGGCTGCTCGATTTCTGAGGGGGAAGGACGCGCAGATGGGAGCGTTGAACGGTTTCAAGTAGCTGTAGATTTGCATTTCATTGTGTTGTAGACGTATTCACTCGGTTAATTGTGTATGTGGGCGTCTACCACGAGCGCTTAACGAAAAGTCCAGAATGGGCAAGCAACACCTCCCATCATCATGGCACGCTGCAGCTCTATTGTAAACGGAGTCATAACAAGGTGGCATCTCGCCGTTGCACCACAACACTCATCTGAAGCTGGATACAAGGCGTGCCAGTGGGCTGTGCTCCCATTCCCTTCATAATAAGGAGGAAGCGGCAGCGAGCAAACCCCAATTTCCATGCCCCTTATTATCCACCCATCCAGCTGCTGCGATGTCTGTCTCGAACCACTCACGTACGACGAGCCCCGGCCGCCCTTTGCCATCCCATGTGGCCATATCTTTTGCATAGAGTGCGTTGGGTCCTTTCACCGCTGTCAGAAATGCGTACTAAAGAAATGTTTTGGGCTATGTTCTTAGATGCCTACACCAGATGCATCCGAGCATATGCCCGCTGTGTCGGAAGCCGTTCATACCTGACCGGTCGAAGAAGCTGATTACGGGCGAGGGCGAGCCGGACGAGGACAGAACGGCGGTGGCGCTGTTGAAGAAACTTGTAGTTTCGTGGGATGCAACGGGCATGCCTGAGGCGGAGCGGGTGGCGTTGGTCACGGAGGTGGAGAGGTGGTTGGCTGCCGGGAATACGGTGAGTTACACGCGGGGTCTCATATTTTTGCTTACGGGCTGAATGTTATACGATAGCACGAACCATTGGCGAAAGCCCATGAAGTTATTGGGGCGTACCATACGCTCCGGTCGGAGCGACATGACAACCACCGGTCGATTAGGCATCTGAGAAGGGAGATTGAGCAGAGGGAGATTGCGCAGATGTGCGAGAAGGAGATTGCGATTGCGGTCGAGCAGAGTCTCCTGTCGCAGGTCGAAGAGCTGCACACGTACGTGCCCAGTCCTGAATATATTTGGCGAATTCTAATAATTGTGCTATGGTACACAGGAAGGCACGTCATATACCAATTGTCCATTTGTGTTGGCTAACTCTCCCCTCAGTTACTTCGCTACGAGTCCGAGATCGAGGCAAACCGCAAGGCCGCCACCACGATCACGTTTAGGAAAAATCCTCTCCCTCGCCCACCCGAACCATATCCCTTGGAAAATCTCCCCTCCTTCGCGAAACGATACGCCCGGACCGCCGAGAACACCCCAGGACACTACCCGAACGGAGAATCGAGCTCGAGCTCCCAAATAGCACTAGACGATCATTTCATGCACATTCAGGGGGTGAATGCGGATCGCAAAGGGAAAGGAAAGGCAGCCCAAGTCCACGGGCCCCTGCCCCTGACCCCTATGAGCCCCGGAGGGCCCCTGTTGGCGCCTGCACTCCAGACTCCTGCCTCGGACGAAGACACCAGTGGCCCAAAGAACGCGATTATACCCGGTGCGTCGCCCGGCCAGCGCTTCGTCCCAAGGAGCATGTTCGAGAACGGCTATGCGCCGACGGCGTCTTGGAACTCCATCAGCGAGGCCGGGAGAAGTCTACCCTCTGAGCAGGCCGTCCCGGTTGATCCTTACTCAATGGTGGCGGAGTATATCACTGAGTATGCGGATGGGTTCGAGGAAGGTTATCGGATGAGCCAGTCGCGAGCGGCAGCCCCTTCGACCAGCAGACGGACTCGTGCACCACGGCAGGCTGCCACAGCACCTCCTGACCCGATACAATCACCGCTCCTAGAGCCTCCCGCAGAGTCGCCTCCGATCCCATCAACATCTGTTCCAGGGCAAGTCTTGCCCGAACGCCGGAGGACGTTGGATGAATTTGGCTTGCTGCCCCACCAAAGTTCTAATGGTACACAGACAGAGCCTCGTAAATCCTCGAGGCGGCCTAGGCGACTGGAGGACTTTTACTTAGCGTCGTCCCAGAATTCGAGTGCCAGGGGGTTACCCCCGCCACCCCTTTCTGCCCCCGTACACTCTGATTTTGCTACGACTGCCGCGACAGGGAGTTTTGATGTAGCCCAGGAGTCCTGGGGGACTCAATTATGGACCCAGATGATTCCATCGACCTCGCCCGTTCCTGCTTCGATAACCACAAGTGCTCAACGACCTACCCCAACCCATGCATACTCACAGCCCGTACCGCCGCCGCCTACATCTGCGCCTGCTCCCTCATCCAGCTTCCACAACGCTCCCGCACCCCAGCCCTCGCGCACTTCTAGGTCTCGGCACCAACGCCGGATGAGCGACATGACCAATATTGACTCAGCATCATGGCAGCGCCCCTCAGAAGCCCCTCCGCCCTCTGACTCAGGCTCTAGCCTTCGCCGTCGCTCAGCTTTCACAGGCTCTGAACTCCAGACCCCCCCAGGGATGGATGGAGACCGTTCGAGCGTTGCTGGCAGCATGTCTTCCTGGGGCACCGTGAACACCGCAAACCCCGCCCCGGCATCGACACAGCCCATCCGCGCCAGCGCACATTTCATACCCGCTAACGACGTGATCAGCGTACGCGATCTCCACTTGCGCTCTTTCGAGGACGTGGGCGCAGAAGGGCACAGTGACGACCGCTCGCAAAGGATGTCCCTCTCGCCGGACTCCGGATCTTCGACGCTTTCGCCTGTTCAGCTCCGCCAAAATCAGAACCAAAACCGAAACCAAAACCGAAACCAGGACGCACGAGCTGATGTAGATCAGGATCGGGAGGCCCTGAATATGACCCCGCGAAATAGAAGCCGGACCATCTCACTCTCCGACTTTGTAGCCACTGTACGGCCCCCATCCACTTCGCGAGCGTCTGAAGAACGCATGGGAGGCGCCCACCCTGGCTCGTATCACACACAGGAACCGGAGAGGGTTCTAGGCACTCGGTACCACCCAGAGGTTGCACTGCCATTCAGCTCGCATTCACATTCAAACGCTGACACGAACATGAACTCGAGTTGGAATGGACATCGCTCGTCTCGAAGTCGCCACCGCATGCCGCGCCCGCTCTCCCCGCCCAGGCTCCCAGAACCCTCGAGCTCCCCCCCGCCTCCAAGTTGGCCGAATGAAACGAGGAACGCGCTGGGGTTATTGGATATCGCACCGTCGCCTGAACCCCGGATTTCTGCGCCGACGCCGATAACGTCCACCCGATCGTTCTTGCGGTCATTCAGCCATGATAGCTATCACTAGACCTGACCCCTCCCATGCATCTCGTAGACGGCGCCCGTCCATACGATTTTCGCGATCATGGTCATCTGCTCTCCTGTCAATATTTTCTTTCTCTTCGCTGACTGGTACTTGTTGTATTTTGGAACATATACCCGGTATCCCCTCGTACCCCCCACCCGCGTGACTGGTATTGCGCAGTATAGTGGGCTCCGAGGTTGCATCGTCGTGATATTATGTACTCTAATGAAACTTTTCGTATACTACTCGAGTACATGGCACATGAGCATCGCCTACCGTCATAGCTTCGAGGATGATGCGTACACATTGCCCAGGCTAATTCAAGAGTGTTGGAATACGATCTCGCGTGCCTGAGAAAGGAGATAACTGCCTTGATTGTCGTGGTTCAGGGTCAAGAACATCTAAAGTAAATACATGTAAATAAACACTAAATATACCGATTTCCTCGAGAACGACCCAATTCCCAACACTCCCACTCGGTCTCGAGGTAATCCAGTGAATAAAACGGTTTTCGGAATGATGAGGTCCACCAAACTCGTGTCGCTCCCACGTTCCTCCTGGTCCCAACTTCTCCCAAGTCTGATCCATGATCCATCAAAACACGTACCAAAAATCCGGCTCCCACAGACTTTTAGACCCTTGGTCTCTAGAGTCCTTTCATCCTCCCCATTGGCTGGCATTAACGCAGAGCGTCCATCAGCAACCCAAACTTCACAACTCGTCCGTCGTCCCGTCGTTCCAAGAGAATGTCGATCGTCGTGACACATATGTGACCGTGACAAATTTTCCGTTCCGGTTTCCGTTCCGTGCCTCGCTCGAGGGCTTCCATATCGTCGAGTTCCGTTGCCTCAGTACAGTCGAGGACTTCCAGTGCGCCAGTACAGTCGGCGGCTTCCCGTGCTCCAGTACATTCGGAGACTTCCCGTGCGCCAGTGCAGTCGGCGGCTTTCGATTCGTGCCCCTGGACTCTCGGGGACTTCTGAGTGCATCGTCCAATGGCCTCTGACCTGAGGGCTTTCCGGTTCGTTCCCACGTGTAGGGCCTTCGTAGGGGTCAACAGCAACAATGCAGGGCAAGTCCGGGGCCCATAACCTGTTGGAATACGATCTCGCGTGCCTGAGAAAGGAGATAACTGCCTTGATTGTCGTGGTTCAGGGTCAAGAACATCTAAAGTAAATACATGTAAATAAACACTAAATATACCGATTTCCTCGAGAACGACCCAATTCCCAACAAAGAGCAACCAATGGCAATAGCCCGTCTGACGTGGTCATGTGGATAGGGATTTCAAGGGCAGTCCAGGCCGTCCTCGGGATCATCAGCGATTTCTGGAATCATCGGATCGATAAAGCTGATTTCTTTCACAGATCCGGATTTCCCAGCTGTCCCGTGCGACACAGACGGTCTCGAGCCTCACTGTGTCCATATGCACCAGAGATTTTGGAAATGAGGGTGCCTGCTGCAGTTGGGACCGATCTGTCGTTCGTCCCCTAGATTTCAGCTTGATGTGGATTATCGATGGTAAGATCCTATAGATAGGCCGGCGATAGGTGTTGATTTCGAAAGAGACTCGCAAAGATATTGGGTGACTTCCCGTAAGGATCTGGAAACGATTTAGAATGTAGAAATCGTAGAAATGCCCATCAGCCGGGATGCCGGGGCCCAAATAGGTCGAATATGATGGCGAAAGTCGAAAGTTGGGCTCTCCAGACTTCATCGTTGTCAAGGAGCTAATTTTAGTCATTTGAATCTACAGAGGCATCCCGACCCCTCTGCAGTATAACTCTACCAGCCCCTCAGCACTTCAGCTGCAACGTCTAAGCACTTGCCAAATTCTCACAACCAATGTACGCGGATTTTGTGTAAGCCGATTTCATCATGGCTTCGATCCCTCTCAAACTCTCGAAATAGGAGCGACCCCCAAAATGCCACCGAACTTCCAACAATCGAACTTCCTAAGGCTCCAGGCCTCTGTTCACGTCGTCCTACCCGTTATACTAAGTCTAAGGACAAGGAAATTGTCTACGCTCAAGCGCTTGGGTGGAGCTTCATCGAGGAGGATTATTTGAAATGGGCGGACGATAGAAACCTTGCCGCTGGTTTGGAGAATCACCGTAAGCGGCAGATTGCCCTCCGGGAGATCACCAACAGGCTCCCAGACGGCCATCGACGGTTGGTCTCAGTACGTGACAAACGTGCTGCTGCGTGGGGTGGTACTACTCCCTGCTTCATAGTTGGCAGTAACTTGACGCCAGAAGATTTGGAGAACGCGCAAAACATGGACATTATCGATCAGTACCGCCGCGTCCTAGGTATACACTCAGCCCCAAAGTGGTACTTTTTGGCATACGACTGATTTTCGCCACTTGCAACGTGCGCATGAGCATCATTTGGAAGGTAGTACTTGAACCAATTTCTTGTGGTCTCTTTTGCTAAGGGCCGAAAATAGCTTCTTTAAACGCAGAAGGAAGAGTCGGATCAGTCTTAGTTTTTGCGAGTTCGTCGTGTTTTCGGGTCTCTTTTTAGTGTTGCACCAGATATCTACCACCAAGGGGGCTGATACGCTCCTTGACTCCAGGCTACTCGAATATGTCAGATCGGGCGTAGTAAGAACAAATGTGGATAACTCCTTTTTATTTAATTTTTCCAAGCACGGCCTCAGGCCTTGCAAAGACAACTGTGTTAGTCTTCGCGAAACTTTGATACAGCCTCTTCAATACTCAGGTGACTGAATGCTGACACGCCGGTGCCCATTTCGCGATTGAACGTAAAGATATAGCTCAGACCTCATGACATTGACAACACGCCTCGAAAGAAGAAGATAATCAAGAGACCACCTACCTTTTGCATTGCAAGGACAGGCTCTAAGGCAGGCACCAGGTTGGTAGCCTTTTTGTCACGAGAAATTTCAGAAGTCAGCCGAAGAACTTCACAAGGGAGCCTGTCTGTGGCTTGTGAGACCACAATTCGGAGTACTATTGCGACACGGTCACAAGTCCAAACAGGAGGTTGAACGTTGGGACTGGAGACTAGCACGATGGTAGTCAGCTTCGACCCGCAATGACTAATCTGAAATTCGAATCACCTCTGTTTGTTTTTGCTTGATCGGAACTCTTTTTCGACAGTTCCAGCAGCGCTGAGCGCTGAGCGCTGACCAGTCCACCCTCGACGCGATCCACTATTCAAATCCAATCCAAGAGGACAATGGAGGTAAGATATTCAACTGAAGCCTTTCGCAATACTCAGTCACACGAAGCCAGACGCGCGATGTAGGGGACGCGTCCGCGTTTAGCAGTTTCACTGTCCGTGAGGCAGCTTATGCACGAATACGAGAGGGCATCGCAGCTTCCGAGGCAGTCACCACATCTTGGAAGCGCCGCCATAACGAGCTGAGCGTCATCTTTCGCCTTCCTCCAGAAATCCTCGCGACTATCTTCAGGTGTACCATCGAACCATCCGAGTTGGAGTACAGGAGGCTACGTTGGTTCCGTGTGTCTCATGTATGTTCCCATTGGCGTCGCGTCGCGTTGGAGTGCCCGAGTCTTTGGAGCGATATACCATTCAGCTGTCCGAGGTGGGCGGAGGAGATGTTGGCGCGTTCCAAGATGGCACCTTTGTCCATCAAGGCGATGTTTGGGGAATACCGCACACTACGTAGTAGTGCAGCGTTTCGTGAAGCAACGTTCAAAACCGCCTTGTCACAGCTATCGCGAATCAGACACCTTTCGCTACATCAATCTAGTGGCGAAATACGCCCTTTCAGGGAGCTTGCAAGGTCCCTTGATTCTCCCGCACCGCTCTTGGAAACCTTCGAAATTCATTTCACCTCCACCAGCGACGAGAACACGTTGCCACAGGATCTGTTTTCTGGAGTTTCGCCGCGACTGGTTCGCCTAGGCATCACGAATTGTGGGTTGAACTGGGGAGCCCCAATCTTCGCGAACTTGGTGTCACTCCAGGTCGCCAAAATCCCCAATGCAAGCAGGCCGCCTGTACACCAGTTTATCTCCGCCCTTTCACACATGTCCCGCCTTGAAAAGCTCGAATTGGATTCCGACTTTGCCTCGGCCAGTGGGGAGCTCACCACTCTTGCGACAACGGTCAACCTTCCGCAACTCGTCCATCTCAATGTGTCCTCCCGCCTCGTCAACTGCGTTTCCTTGATGAACCATATCACCTACCCCAGCGATGCTCGCGTCACTATCAAATGTGACCTCAGCGGGTTTCACCAGATTCCTGCAACTGGCCCTTTCTTGGTTCGGCGGTTGGTTGATACACTCGGGAGGAGAATAGAAGGACCAATTCGTTCTGTAGCAGTCGATTGGGAAAGAATCCTAGCTTGGACATCATCTGTGATTCCCCCGTTGATCACATATTCGCAAGGAATGCCCCAACTCGATATCACCTTCTCCCCTCACCAAATGCCCAATTTCGCAACGGACATTGTAACAAATGTCCTCCCAGCCCTTCCCTTGCAGTCCGTTGAATACGTAAGGATCCAGGGCATAGATCTTTCCAACGCAACCTGGGTGAACCATTTCGGTAGCCTCAGTAAGCTCAAGTATCTCGAAGTGGGATCCGACTGCTCTGGGTTTCTCCTCGCCCTTTCCACCGGCACATCTGCTGCTCTTGAGCCATGTGATCAGGCTGCTGATATCCAATTCAAAGCGGTCAAGAGACTTACCATCAAGGACTGGACCCTCGACGAAAGGTTTAGGTCTGGCGGCGCGGGGAAAATCCGTGACGTTATTGAGTGCTTCTCTGACTGTCTGAAGGCGAGGCGGGAGCGAGGAACAGCACTTTCAAAGTTAGTCCTGGATTGTTGCCGTCATGTCACCGAGGAAGATGTGGAGGTGTTGAAGGAAATCGTTAAAGAGGTTGAATGGGACGGAGAGGAGAATTTTACGGAGTCTGATTGGGATAGGGGTGACGATTTTCCACATTCAGAGGAGGAAGACTCGTACTACTACTATTAATATGGACGATTACTTCTCAATCTAAGCAAGAATGGCGTTCAATCTAGCATCCTAGTATCAGCTGCGACCCACAACGACACATCTGAAATTTGAATCACCTCTGTTTGTTTCTGCTTGACTTGAATCCAATGATAGATCGTTGGCGTTGGCGTTTTGCACCGCGACAAGTGAATAGGCAACAATCCGGATCGTGATGGGACGGCTCTCGGAGCCCTTCCGGTTCGATGTCTAACCACGGGGATACCACCACTAGCACAGGAAACGGGCTGGGAAACCGCAGCCAGTCGCGCCTGTTCAATGAATCCTCGAACGCGCTCGCGGCGGGCCAGGTGATTGGAGTGTTCCCGGAGGGGACGAGTTATACGCAGCCGAGTATTGTGCAGGTTATGTCGGGGGCGGCATGGGCTGGGGTGGATTATGTTCGGTCGGTAAGGGAGAGGAGGGAGCGGAGTGCTGAAGGGAAGGCGGAGGGGAGGGACTCGAGGGAGCTGACGATCGTGCCGGTTGTACTCTAATGAGACTCTTCGTATACTAGTCGAGCACATTGCACATGAGCATCGCCTACCGTCATAGCTTCGAGGATGATGCGTACACATTGCCCAGGCTAATTCGAGAGCAACCAATGGCAATAGGCCGTCTGACGTGGTCGTGTGGATAGGAATCTCAAGGGCAGTTCGGGATCATCAGCGATTTCTGAAATCATCGGATCGATAAAGTTGATTTCTTTCACAGATCCGGATTTCCCAGCTGTCCCGTGCGACACAGCCGGTCTCGAGCCTCACTGTGTCCATATGCACCAGAGATTTTGGAAATGAGGGTGCCTGCTGCAGTTGGGACCGATCTGTCGTTCGTCCCCTAGATTTCAGCTTGATGTGGATTATCGATGGTAAGATCCTATAGATAGGCCGGCGATAAGTGTTGATTTCGAAAGAGACTCGCAAAGATATTATATGAAAGGATCTGGTCGAGAGTCTTCGATTTCTTGAATGGCAACGCGAGGCTCATGTAATTCAGGGTACGATCTGGTTAATTAATATCAAACCTGTCCGATAGGTTGACAAGGTTCGTGGGTCATAGGACCGAGCGAATCAGAGCGATTCGGAAGACCAACGTTCGTGATCTGAGCACGGCGTCCACATGGAGCAGGATGTAGTTAAAATGCGACTCGAGTCTGGCTCAGCGGTTCGGTGAGTTGATATGAAGGCTTCAGGAGTCCGGTGAAGGGAATCAGAAATTTAGAAAGTTTACGACGGCGAGGCTTCTTTTGCCAGGACGAAGGCGGGAACTGTATACATTCATAGAGACGAGCTTTCGACTTGCGTCCGGGGCTGTTGGTCACCAGCAGTTATGAGTAACGTAGCTTTGTCTTCTGCGCCACACCAAGACTCACTGTTGAAAGCAGCAACTGGCATAATGCGATTCCACTAACCTTTATAGGCAAGGTAGATATTTGCCTTCGTGGAAGGCATAGTCGAGTTGGACGTCGAAAGCAGCTAGGACTGGACGTCGTGTGGTATCATTCTAGATCATTCTCAGCTATTCTCAGTAATATTCCGAGGTACTCGAATCGTTGTCTTCATCTGCGAAGCCTTCGAGTGCCATTCACTCCTTTGTGGAGCTGTAACACCCTCCCACTCGATCTCTCGGCAAACTGTTCGAGACACTTCACATCGTCCTTCCGATCCACATGCAGGCACTCCTTCAGCTCCAAGTAGCGAAGCTGTCGGAGAGCCCTGCCTTGCACATACCGGCATCGCACTGTAGCGTGTCCAACGCTCCTCGGGCGCAGACAACGCGTCGTAGGTTGAGGTTTAGCGGGCCCGCTGGAGTGGCAGCGGACAATACGATTATAGTGATGTAACCGCAATCCACGACATTGTTTACGCCCGCAGGAGCGCTGGACATGCTACAGCCTACGGTGTGATGCCCCTACCTGTCGCAAAGGGGGGGAACGGCGTACATCGATGTATTCAGGAATCTGTGTCTGAACTGGGTACCTTCCTACTGCAGGGAATACGTTGTAGCAGTCTCGTAGAATACTCAGTGTGGAGTGGTATGGAGTGGTATGGGTGACTGAAAATGTGTCTGATTCGATCACTCCGTGGATTCGGAGCCTTCAGTGTACCCATCCCACCTTATAAATCTAAAGACGTCAACAAGCTTTTCGAAGCGAATGATATGTCTCCTCTCGACATATGGACATTCCTCCACCCTCAGATAATGGAGCCGTAGCCCTGCATCGTTCCTCAGCTTCAAACGCTCTGCCAGTTTGACCATGAGCGACGGGCCAGCAGTGTCAGTATGGCCATCGGAGGTCCAGGAAATGATTGTTAGGCGGCTCAGGGCACTGAACATGGGATTATTCACGACGACGGGCTGCTCAACTCCAGCCGAGTCTCCCGTGAAGCGCGATATCCCATGAGAAAGTGTATCGAGGACTGTCGTCTCGGTTTCCCAGCCAGCATAGAGGGTCTTCAGCTGGCTGAGGGTACCAAGATTCAACCATTTTGCATGGGAGAGGTTGGTATCCATAACCGACAGTGCAGACAGTTGGTCAATAGGAAGTAGGTTCAGGATTTCTTCTGCTAGACTTGAAAAAATGCCCAACTGGACGCTAATTGTAGGGAGAGCCTTTGGATTATCCAGCGCGACGTCAGACGACCTCCAACACTTGATATGGCACTGCTTCACCGCTAGAGAACGGATCTGACCATCTATCCCATCGACGAGCTTTTCAGCTAGCCTTCTGATGAGAGAAGGACGGCTCGCAGATTGTACATCGCTATCGAGGACCCTGCATTTGACCTCGACATGGATATTCTTGGGGTAGGTGAGGCAGTCAAGGAGGACCGTACATTCCCTGAAATCGCTATCAACTTGGAGAGAGCGAAGGCATGGAAGCGTGGCGGTGATCTGGGACGCCGTTTGCGCGATGTCGGGGGGAGCGAAGCTCGAACAAAACACGAGTATTTCGAGAAAGCGCATTTCGGACAACGCAGCAACGAACTGGTTCATTGTTGGATGCGTGGTGTTTGGAGGATTAAGAATTCTGAGTGATTTGAGGTTGCTGAAAACCAGTCCTTGCCATGTAATCCCACACCTGGACAGTCTGAGGTGGACTAATCGAGATGAGCTTGCTAACAGGCCATCGGCCAGTCGACACCCATCGTCATTGTCGCCGAAGGAGACATAAAGTTTTTCCAAAAGGGGAGCGGGAGCGTCAAGGAGTTCGATCAGCTCCAGGAACGCTGAATGGCTCCAATGAACAGATTGAGAAAGTGTAAGTCGCTTGACGCGGGACATCTGGGTCAAAACTTGGCTCAACAATGCGTGGACAGCTTGAGCCTTGCGCTGCGATGCTGCTTCAGTATCGTAATGACGGCGGAACTCGACTGTGACTGTCAAAGGTGCCATTTTCGAGCGTCGAAACATTTCGGCTGCCCAAGACGGATGTGTAAATGGTATGTTACACCAGAGATCGGGGCAGTCTAGAGCAGCGAAACGCCAATACCAGCATACGTGCGAGACGGGTATCCATTCAAGTTTCGAGTGCTTTGTGGCTCCCGCTGCCACGTATTTGAAGATTGTCCCTAGGATTTCTGGTGGAAGACGTGAAACGAGAGCTAGGGCGTTGAGACGCCGTTTCCAAAGGCACGTCACCTCTTCAGAGGAAGAAATCTCGGATAGGATATATGCACAAGCATTTGCCCTCACTTCAGCGATACTGAATGCGGAGGCTTGATCGCCATTAGGGCCGATGAAGTGGGAGGCCAAATCTTATAAAGACGTCTATTAAAAATCACAAGAAAAGTAATAAGATCTCATACCGCTCATCATATTTTGGTTCGAGGGGAATGGTGAATTTTACAGACTGCAAAAGTACGGGCAATGGATCGATGATCAGTGAGTGGTTCAAGATGGCTGAACTTGAAATATTCTTGAACGGAAATAAAAATGTAATTTTACCTCGAACGTGAGAAAGGTGAGGTAATCGCTTGGTCCATTGCTGCTGCCGCGCCCAATGCTCCTTTACAACCACCACCACAAGCCTCGATGTCGCTGGTATGCAAGTCGAAGCTCACATCATTCAAAAACTGACATCTATATAGATTCACGCACTTGTGGCCAGGGGACCAACTATCCTTGCCGAGCATCAGGCTGGGAAACGCGATTTTTCGCAAGGTTTGTATCTTGCCCTTTCGAAGCGTCTCAAGATATGAACCAAAGTCCACAGCAACGCAGACCATTCTTTCGAAGATTCCTCCAAATAACAGGTATAGATCTTCTCTGACTTCCATTGGTGCCTAACAACTCAACTACGTCATTCACAGCAAACTCACTTATGTTTGGGAGCAATATCTCTTTCATTACATATCAGAGGGAGGGTTCACATATCTTGTAATGGCAGATGATGATGCTGGGCGGTAAGTGCTTTTGCCTGCTCGTCTAGGTTTTGAACGAGCCATCTTGCAGGAGAATGCCTTTTGCTTTCCTCGCAGATCTGCAACGAAAGGTATGCCTCATTACATTACTTAGCCAACGCCGATAACATCCATTGTACAGTTTACGGCCGCTCCATCTTCCTCGTCATCCGATGAAACACCCGCACATGGTCTTCAAGGCAGCTTCGGACCTATCATTGCAACCTTGATGCATACGTACAACACCGCGCCGCCCGCAGACGAGCTGACTCGCGCTCAAACGGAGCTGAACCAAGTGAAAGATATAATGGTGCAGAACGTGGAACAAATCCTAAGCCGAGGCGAGAGGATCGAACTTCTTGTAGATAAGACGGACGTCATGGCAGGGCAAGCAACAGCATTCAGACGAGGGGCTAGAAGCGTGAGGAGACAGATGTGGTGGAGGAATAAGAAGGTTTTGGCACTTTCTTTCCTAGTCGGGCTGGTGAGTCACAAGACCTTACTCCTCTACTCAATTACCGGGATGTTCAATTCAAACCTTCACAGATTATCTTATGGATTATCATTGCACAGTTCTGTGGTGCAGGCCTAAATCAATGCGGCTCCAAGTCGTAGAATCTTCTCAAGCCCTTCATCGCCGCCACTAGAGGGTCTCAAGCGCTGGTCGTCTCTGTATACTATATCGTGAGGACATCCTTAGTTACCATACCTCTATCTTTTATCTTCTAGTTATTGCTCATGTATATCCTCCTCCTGCTACCTCAGCCTTATACGATCTTGCCGTCATACGGCGACCTGTCGATTATCACGTTTACACAACAGTGCCTCACAAACCGTATGATCGGCTTCAGCGTGGATGGGAATGCTCTCCCATCAGTGTTTATTCGTCCAATAAGATTGGCGTCAAGGTTCCGTGGCCACCTTCAGCCTGCCTGATCAAGAGCCCTCAGCATTCGCCTCTCTTATGTGCCGTCATTCGGCCGAGTCCCATTGGCCTTGGCTATTCTTTCGCAGAGATGGATAGCACCTTAGTAACAGAGTAGACATCAGAAGAATTACAAGTTTAACTTTTGCCCCTTCTGATACTTTTGAAAGGACGAAAAGGCGTGAAAAGTGACAAGGATCACTGTCTTTTGTAAGCTGAGCCCACTGTCTTATAAAACGAGAAAACAAGTTTTCCAAGTCCTAAAAGTATCCAAAAGTCGGACCAGAAGGTATATCAGAACTCGCAAGCTTCTCGTCGAATGGGTAAAAGGAGTAAGGGGAAAGGCTGCTAATAGTATGTGCTTATTGAATACATGGCGGGGACCAAGCGATACAAGACAAACATCTGATGCGTGGTTGCCATTAGAGAGCTGCCATCGTCAAATGCAAGTCAAATGATCATCATAACGTGTTTTTCCGCCTGGTGGCAAACGAGAAAGTCGACCGTCGGAGAGGCCATTTTGGTACATTCCAGCATTCAACATGCCCAGGTGAGATGACCGCCCCTAATGCGCGTCCAGAAATTGGGACAGTCGAGTTTAACACGTCGTCAAATGAGAGCCAACCTGGGATACGCCAAATTGGTTGATTTTTAAGCTGACGTGGGCGTAGGGACCGTTCATTGTGTATGTAAGAGGCTGAAATGACTTTGAGGGGCCGCCGGGAAGAAGAGGCTCAAGGAATTGTATGTTTTGTTTTCAAGCGTGGCGGCCTTGGGCTTGGCAAAAATCAACTGTGATAGTCTATAGAACCTCTTCAATGCTCAGGTTATACTGAATGCTGACACACCGGCGCTGTATTTCGCAATTACCTGCAAGAATATAGCTCAGAGCTTGATGACAATACTCCTGGAAAGGAGAAGTCAATTAAAGGAGCGCGTACATTTGGATTGCAAGGACACGCTTCAAGGAAGGCTGGCCCCGAAGACCGTAGTCTTTTTGGCACGAGAGATATCAGATTTCAGCCAATAATCCTCTCAAGGGAGCCTGTGGCTTGCGAGGCCACACTTTGGAGTACTTGGATCGCGACACGGTCACAAGTCTAAGCAGGAGGTTGAACGTTGAGCGCTGAGCGTTTGAACTTCCAGAAGCAAATTGATGGAACCAGTGGAGCCAAGCGCGGCATGACCGTACATCTCGGAATCACCCTCTGTTTGCTTTTGCATCATGAGTACTTTTTGACTTACATAAGCAAGATCACAATGGCCTCTTCAGTAAAACACTATCCTCCCAGTTTGTGTTCCTTTCATTCCTCGCACCTTTAATGGACGGCGCGTCTGACAATTGGAAAATCGGCTACGAACAGTTCTCGGATGAAGTTTCTACTCTCGTGGACACCTTCCCACCTCCGTTCATATACATCAACGACGCGACGTCTCCGCGGGTGACGGCCTCGGTCGTAGCCTCCCTTCTTGAAGATATTCAGCGTAATGAAGACCCAGGCTCATCGAAGCGCGTTCATTACGCGAAAGTGAACGCGGTGGCTTGCTTCACCGCTCGGCTCTTATACGACTCGATCTTGAATGCTCTGACAAAGTGGAACGCCAGTTGGGACGACGGATGCGCAAACTGGAGCTTGGAAGACGACGCCGAGAGGTTCAATGAGAACTTCGATGGTTTCATCCATGGGCTGCGCGCGGTCAGCCTTTATCTGCGCGACAAAGGGAAGGGGAAGGGGAAAGGCAAACAGAAGACGGAATTGGACAGCGAAGATGTGAGGCTGGTCATCGTAATTGAACGTGCGGAAAGGTTGAAGGAGTCCCTTCCCGATATTCTTGTGCCACTGACGCGGTTGGCAGAATTGGTGCGAAAGCTCTGGCATGCGTGATCCTACACGTCCTGATATCTTTCCCAGACTCAACTTGACTTGACGGTCATTCTTATCTCGGAAGTTCGATGGGAGGATATACGGCCGTCCCTAGGAGCTTCCCCCGATCCATATTTTATCGATATACCCCCACCAACCAAAGAAAGTACGCCTCATTCGCTGTGAAAGACATCGGGCCCATCTGATTCAATGCCTTAGTCATTGTTCAACGCGTCATCTCCAAATTCCCCGTTTCCGACGACTCCACTCCTGGTCCCTACCATCCCTCATTGAAGGGTCTCTATTCTCATTTCGTAACCGTGCTTTGCGACGTGTGCTTCCCCTTCACCCACGACACTCAAGAAATCGAGTACATCGCAGCAGCTCGATGGCCGGGCTTCGTACAACCGGTCCTCGACGACCATCAATGCGCCCTCGAACACAGGGTTGATGAGATGGACCTTGATGAAGCAGACGATCCACAGCCTCAGCTCTCGCCACCATCAGAGGACGTCCGAATGCGCCTCAGCCGGCTCTTCAACGCGTCACTAAGCATCGCCATGGAGGAACTCTACCCCCGGCTCACCAACGCGTCTGACTGGGCGGCCAAGAACAAGCCAGACCCCAACCTCCTTGCGAAACACCCAGGGCACATCGTCAAGGGCACTGATCAGCGTGCGACGAAGCTCGTGGACGGGACCCAGGCGCTCCCCCGGATGTCGAGATTCATACTGATAGCGGCGTTCTTGGCCTCGACAAACCCCGCTAAGTCGGATGTGAGGATGTTTGGGCGTGGCCTGGATGAGAAGAAGCGGAAGCGGCGAGCGAGGAAGACGACGAGAAGTGGGCCGACGAAGGTGGGTTGCGCAACGACAGACTGTTTATCTATCTCGACTGACTAGATCTGTACAGGTACCGCAACGTCTAGTTGGCCCTCTCGCGTTCCCGCTCGACCGGCTGCTGGCGATTCTCGGCGCACTATTGGAGGAAAACGATGCCGAGGCACGGTTGCCTGCACCCGAGTATACCATCCCTGGTGAATATACCGACATGGAGACCAGCAGAGTTGGAATCTACTCAGCCGTACGTGGCACCGACTTTGCTTGACTCGCGCTTCGTATTGAAGGCTTCCTAGATCATGGAGCTAACATCGATGCGGCTCCTTCATCGAACATCGCCTGGCGATAGGATCGACGGGCCCCCGGCTTTCAAGTGTGGGATCTCGTATCATGTAGCGCTGGCGTTGGCTAAACAGCTGGAGATTCCGCTGAACGACCTTATGTGGGATCCAGCCTAGTGCCCTCTTCCGTGATAACTTGGGACATCCTGGATGTCACGTTATATACGGCTGAATTTATGGCGCAGCTGTAGGGCCTCTTCATTGTCACGGTACATACGGCACGGTCCCTGACAGCACAACGAGATCCTTGCCTCACCCCCTTAGGCTACATGATGGGACACCTATCCTGTAATATATACACATACGATTCGCCACAACATGTCCTAGTCCCTCCTTGATGGCCATTCGTTTGTTTCGTGATCTCATGTCTGTGTAGGCGATCAGCACAGCTGAAAGAAATTATAAGGCCCATTGTCCTCCTATCATGTTATATTGGATGTTATATTGGATGTCTTCATCAATATTTCTCGCTCGCTACTTGGCTGGTTAATTGTACCAACGCTCAAGAGTGTAAAGAACCGGTCACACGATCATACGATTTCTCCTGCTGAAAATATGAACCACAAATGAACTCGTCTGGCATATGTCCCATAAAGGTTCCTTGCTCTTCATCACCTTTTCCTTGTGCTCCAAGCGTATGTACCAACCTGGCACTGATTCTTAAGTCACCCCCATCACCACCCATCGTCACGTCACCATCACCTTCAGGACGAGAAGAGGTCTAGCTCATCATCCGTGTTTGAAGACGGTTCCTGTAGTACTTTAGAACCAGATAGCATAGTGAATTTGGAAGTGGCTCACATAAAGCTTGAGGGGAGGAGGTTCAACTTTCCGCAAGTGTTTATGAATATAGTAGAAACACTGGTTGGACTCGGGAGAGCCAAACAAGAGATGGCCAGTGAAGTCTCCTGAGGCGGGGCCAGGCCAGCTCTCTATGTCGTTATGGAAAGGCTCCTTGCCCAGGATATCGTAATGGAGCTCCAGTGCTTCCCGTGGAGGAGGAGGTTTCGTCCTGCGGGTGGTCGGGGGTGGCGTAGGAACCTTCTTCTCCTTTTTGGAAGGTTTATTATAAGAAACTTTCTCCTCCTCCTCCTCCTCCTCTACATCTTCTTCGAGCAGAAAGGGAGTATTTTGCAGGTTAGAGGCCATGAAGTCCATATGGGCCTGCCATGTCTTCCGTGCAATGATGCTAAATTTCCACCATTCGCCAACTGCAGCAATAAGAATAATATCGTCTGCGGCAGAGAAGTCCTTCCGTCGGAAAGCGATGGCTGCTTGCGCGGAGGCGTCTCGCCCGGCAACCTCCAACCTGTTACGTAGGAGTGCGCCAAATGACACAGCGTCGTCGATTCTACGGGAGGGCGGACGCTTGAGCTCTACAAAGACGCGAGGTGTTCCTGATAGAAAGACCATTTGATTCCAGGATCTAAGATTGTCCGGGAATTCAGGGTGAAGCGAGGTGGAATCCTGCTTCGTAAAATTGCGGAGGCGTGTGCCCATGATAGTGAAGTCTGGACGGAGCTCCTCTGCCATTCCCGGTTGCGTCTCGATAGAGAGATTCGGATTGTTCGAAGGATTTTCTTCATAATAAACGGACATTTGGGGGGCGAGGAAGAGATACTGTTCAGCGAAGACCAGGTGGCTCAAGACTTGGTTCCAGAAGCCATGAAAGTGATCCTCGAGGAGACGACGGTTCCCCCGCCGGCTATAAGCAAAGGCCATGGTAACAATCAGACCAGGTAAAGCGTGAGGGTTGCTGGCAAGACCAGGTAATTGGAAATCACCATGGTGGGGCATGTTGAGTTATTCGTGTTTGTGAGATGATTGCGATAAGTGTGTACATTTATACGAAAATAAGTGCCGTAAGGAACCAGATTACCAAGATATAGAACAAAGGCATGTTCAGAAGGTTGAGTATGTTATTGTTTAAGTTCTGATTCCATTGTTCGAAGCGCAGCATGCCCGATGGTCCGTTTTGTGGTTTATATGTCGGAAGAAGTGTGGTCTCGAAGGACGAAAGCATGGAGACACAGATAAGGCGGTGAGGCTAAATCAGAGATCAAAGCTTGCAAGAGGTTATCGCCTTCAGTTGCTCTCGCATCTTGCCTATTGGAAGAGTCCTCAGCCGGGTATCGGTACTGTACTGGTGAAATATTCATATTGAAATTTGAACTGTGGGCAATCGTGATCAATCCGTAACAACTCTGGATTGGAACTAACCGACAGCATCATTACCAAGATGGCCAGGAGGTCAATAGTCGGAGGAAATGGGCCGCTGCATTGACCTACTTAAGCGCACCCATTGTTTTCTTTATCGAGACGGGGATACTTCAACCAGTGCCATGCCAGTGGTCGCCAGCGCCCGGGTCAACCACATGATAAGGACAAAGGATCGCGTCGATGAAGACAATAAAAAGTGCATATAGGAGTCAGAACCAAGTCAGAACAAAGGATGAAACCATCACGGTTGGATGGCTTGCGAATTTTAGTAGGTCCTGGTGGCCAGCCACTGCGACCACTTGTCACGAAGTTGTGATCAGTTGTTTGGTCGCGTTGTCCCGAAGGTATATTAACCTGAGTGGTCGCTCAAGTTGAACCAAGAACATCGCTTGCCGTGTAACTCCATCAGCCCTTCAGCACTTCAGCTGCAACGTCTAAGCACTTGCCAAATTCTCCCAATCAATGTACGCGGATTTTGTGTAAGCGGATTTTGTTATGGCTTCGACCGCTCTCAAACTCTCGAAATAGGAGCGACCCCCAGACTTCCTCCAAACTTCCAGCAATCGAACTTCCTGAGGCTCCAGGCCTGTGTTCACTTCGTGCTGCCCGCTATACTAAGTCTAAGGACAAGCAACTAGTCTACGCTCAAGCGCTTGGCTGGAGCTTCATCGAGGAGGATTACTTCAAATGGGCGGACGATAGAAACCTTGGCGCTGGTATGGAGGATCACCGTAAGCGACAGCTTGCCCTCAGGGAGATCGCCAAAAGGCTCCCAGACGGCCATCGACGGATGGTCTCAGTACGTGACAAACGTGCTGCTTCATGGGGTGGTAGTACTCCCTGCTTCATAGTTGGCACCAACTTGACCCCAGAAGATTTGGAGAACGCGCAAAACATGGACATCATCGATCAGTACCGCCGCGCCCTAGGTATACACTCAGCCCCAAAGTGGTATCCTATGGTGTCTGACTGATTCTCATTGCCACTGCAACGTGCGCGTGAGCATCATTTGGAAGGTAGTACTCAATCCAATTTCCTGTGGTCTCTTTTGCTAAGGGCCCAAAATAGCTTCTTCAACACTGGCATGAAAGAATGCGGTCAGCCTAAGCTTTTCGCAAGCTCGGGTTCATTTTCTTTTGGTATCGGACTCCCAGTTACTACATTCACCACTAAGGAGTGTTAATAGACTCCGAGTTGTTGACTCTACGCTACTGGCTATTACACTCCGGACTCTCGATGAAGACAATAAAAAGTGCATATAGGATTCGGGACAAAGTGTGAACCACCAGGATTGTATGGCCCGCGAATTACTGTAGTAAGTATGTCCTGGTAGCCGGCCATACTACTGAGAATCGATATTTGGTGTCGAGAGTAGGGAACTAAATGACCATGCCACAGATCAAGACGCCCCCGCCGCAGGAGGTTGCTACAAGCGTTCATTGACATCGTAGGGGTCTGTATGATTTGCACATCCCTCCAGTCAAGTCGAGCCTTCATCACGACGCGAAGACGCCCCGATATTTCGGCTGAGTTGACCTGTTGACAATCCTCTGAAAATACTTCAGCGTAGGACAGCCCGGCATTTTGTGGCATAACTTTCTGCACACTGGCCTCAAGCGTCTCACATCCATGGTCCCATGGTCCATGTCGCCTTGGTTCTCGGAGTTGCCCTCAGGAATAGAAGCCCTCGGATCTTGAAATAGCATCGTTACAAATTCCTTGCCCCTCCACCAAGGCCGACTTGTGACCACGGTTCTTCTGGCCATCCGAGAAATGAATTCTCCGAAGCTTGACATCGGACGTGACATGAGAACGGGAAGCCAATGGCGTTAGTGTTTATTATTGTAATGGTTGCTGATACAACGGTAACAACATACATCGTGGTCAAGCGACAGGGAGTACAAGTCACTAAATATACAGAGGGTGAATGGGCGAAACAACTTGTTCTGCGAATGAGAACTATAAACATATGAAAAATAATCGTGAGCGAAGCGCTGAACGAGGCAGCACTGGCGTCAGCGATTGTGATGTGATGTGATGCGATATCAAGTTGTTCTAAATTGAGTGCTGTGAACGTCGTGAGGGTGGCAATAGAGTCCCTCAAGAGACGCCGATAGTCCTGAAATATGCGACAAAGGGCATTCATCGAACGGGAGAAGATGCCAAGATACTAGGCTCTCGTAGCAGAGAGGACCGGCATAGCCTTAGATGCATACCCGTCGGCGCTGAACGTGCCTCGGAGTGAGCCCACCCCGCCGGATCGCATACCAGAATGGCTGCTGGACGAGGTTCTCTGAGAGCCGTAGCTAGAGGTACTAGGAGGGAGTTGAGCAGCCGAGTCACGCGTCGAAGAAAGACGAGAAGACCAGGACCCCATCTGGGAGCGATCCGAAGTGGCCTCGACGGCATCAGCCCACTGGTGTTTGCTCTGGGTCGAACTCGAGCTCTCGCGCGCAGCCTTTCGCCGATGCCTGTCGGAACTTTCAGCATACTGGTCCGCGTTCTGGCGCGATCCGCTGTACCGCTCTCTCTCCTTTACCCTGTCCATCTCTCTTTCCCTTTCCCGCTTCTTCTCCCTCTCAGCCTTCTCAGCCTGCTCGCGTTCTTGTCTGGCTCTCTCTAGCGCCTTCGCAGCGTTGCTGGCAGAGGACATCGACACGGGAGCATTGGGGTCGTACGATGCAGGTGGTGTGTGACGGACAGGCAAGGGCTCGGGCGAAGGTGCTGGACGCTCGCGATCTTGAAACACCATTGGGGGATGCAGTAGCGGATAAGGAAGCGACGATCTGTCCTTCTCGCGTGAGTTATGCGATTCACGACGAGCAGAGGAAGGAGAGTGTATCGGAATATTAGGCAATGAAGACGACGTGCCGCCCGGAGTGTCTTGCAAGAGATCTTGTAATCTATTGTTCTTGTAGTTGGGTAGCTGGGGCGTCGTGGGCGCGGGAGCGGTCGAGGAAGAACCTGGCATAGTGTCGTCCATAGGGTTCGACATGCGTCCGTGGGCCCTGGCAGAAGATCCAGGAATATGCAATGGCGAGGATTGTTGAGGAGTCGCCTCGTTGGAGGCACGACCACGGCTAGGAGCCCGGCTGCGACTCGAGGCTCGGCTGGTACGCGACGATGATCCGCGAGCTGTCGCATAACTATGATCGCCGTTCGGAACAGGCTCCCGGTCGCGCTCAGGTATGGGTATCGGAGCCGAGCGAGTGTGGCCTTCTGCTGGTCGTTCGACCACGGTTCCACTACGACTGCGGGAGGCAGGGTATCGGTTCACTTGCTGGATTGAGCGAGGCAGTTCAGGGAAGCGAGGGACCTCCACACAGGGACAGGCAACAGGGTGGCCGCGTGCAGTACAATCAGATGGCGCACGCGGGGGTGGCTCACGTCGGCTGTCCGTGGGCATCGTCTCACTGTCGCTCTCGACATCAGGAAGTGGGAAGGCATTTACGGCTAATGTTGGGAACGCGCCGGTGAACTGCGGGAGGGGAGAGACCAGGAAAGACGCAGAATCCGTGATAGCAGCCCCACTAAGCCTCATACGCTGATCATGATAAGAAGAAATCGTAGCGTCTTCCAGGTCCGACATAAGCTCGGGAGTAGGGGTCATGTCGGATGGCTGTGCATTCGGAGGGTCTTGCTCGAAGATCCGGTTCTCAGCGGAGCGCATGCGGCCTAGCTGTTCCCCGAGCTTGCTCCATTCCGCCACCACGAAGTTGTACTGTAAAATGTAATAAGTTTCAGCGGGTATCTGCAGGGGCCTTCGCTTACGTGTCTGCAGGTAGCACTGTCAGCACGTTTTGGTCGGTCATCAGGCATCAATGGTAACTCACCCGACCATGTCCTCGTAGGCTTTGTGTGCGCGGGCACAATGCTCTCTCAGGCTCATCTCAATCACCAGCGCCGACTCCCTCTCGTCTCTCCTCGCGGAAGCCGCCACTTCTGCCTTGCGCTCCATCTCCGCTTTTTCCTCCTTCAACTTCGTAAGTTGCTTCTCGTAGTCTATCTTCTGGTCGCGAAGTTTACTCTTGATGTCACAAAGATATGCAACCATCCTATGGCTGACTCGCAGATCGGAAAACTTCAGAGACGAGATGAGCTGGGCGCATTTGAGCATCCATGACTGAGGGATATCTCACCTGATCACGAGAATGAAGCGATAGAAAGGTCGTCGTATCCGAAATCAGCTGGCGGAGGCGCTGTTCGGTGGTCCCCGCGTTCGCAACATTCGCAATCGCTTCGTGCAGCCGTTTAGCTTCTGCTTCAGCGGCAGTTGGGCACGTCGCTCTTGGAGGAACGTTGGCACTGTCGAGGTCGATATGAAGCTTAATCATAGATCGTTGGTCAAACTGTGTACGACACAAAGGACAAGGTGCTCCATAGTCGATCTCGGGGTGGGCTGCATTCACGTTGGAAGCTCGCAAGCGGTTGACACAACTTAAGAGACAAAGTAATATAATCAATGAACTGGATCATGCTGATGAGTTGAAGCCGTGCCACTCACTCGATACAAAACACATGGCCACATAAGATGGAACAAGGAGATTTGTTGCCGCGCCCGTATGGCTCCAAGCAGACGTCACAAGCAGATCCAGGTCCAATGCTGAGCATAACAGAGGTGCGAAGCGAAACAAAGATGGCTTAATACACGGGGTATTGAAGCGAGAAGGAGGATTTGCACAAGTAATCACCAGAGTCAGTTAAAGAAAGGAAAGCTGTCGACAACGAGAGCAATGGTAAAGTGGCCGCCAGGAATGCTCGTGAAGCGCGACGGAAGACAAGAGGAAGAGCGTAATACACAAAGGTATTATGAAACCTGAGGGAAACCAAGTCAAGACAAAGGAATTTATGAAAAGTGTAGAATATACCTCAGGGGATGGCGATGGTGGTAGTTGACGAGGAAGATGTAATACGACAAAGTATTAACAACCTAGGTGAAAAGAATCAATTTATGGGAGGGGGAGGCGGGGTGCGTGGGCGCTTGACACATACCCCGAGAGATGGCGACCGAAAGCCGGCTGGCAGGAAAGATTAATCCACGAAGGTATTAACGATCTTGGAGCAGAGTCAGAATGTGAGGAGATCGGTGTGTGTTTGACACGTACCCCGAGAGCCGAGACAGGCTGACCACCGAACAGCGACCGGAAGGAAAGATTAATACGCAAAGTATTAACGATCCTGTACGTAGGAGGCGGTGACCTGGGTATAAAAGCGAAGGGGAGGTGTAACGGCCGGTTACACGTGCCCAAGGGATGTTGATTGTGAGGGACAAAATGTCCTCGCTAACGGGAAATCATCAGGGATGTGTGCGGTGGTATTTATGGAGGCACGAGGCCGTCGCGGAGTGAAGGAGGGTCACTTCATTCGGCGAGCACGCAAATCGAACATGTCACCCGGCTGGCCGTTCACATCAAGATGCTCGAAATTGGTTCTCCGAACGTTATGGGCGAGATGCACAAAGGGACCAGGCTTCTAGATTCCGTAGCCGGTACAAGTGACGACGAGTTCTGAGATAAGGTGTACCCTGTAATGAGGCCGTCACAAGTTAGTCCTAAAAGAATATCCTCCGATGGTGAACGTTCGCGAACTAGATCAAACCAGGCTTTCTGTGACACTGAAGCTCTCGGTTTGGCAGATGGTACCCAGGAGATTGGCAATGCGGCATCCGGATCGATGTTGTCGGCCTCGTGGTTGCAGAACAAGCAGCCTGAAAGAACGTTTGCCCCTGCCATGACCGTGGGATAGTTGATGCCTCCAGAGAAACTTGCATTGTCCTATTATTACCATTAGTATATATGAGAGAATATCAATGACGATGGATGACTTCTTATGACATAGTCGATGGGAAAAGAGCATGAGGTCTTGGGTCTTCTGCAATGGTCTCAGCGGAAGTTCATCGCGAGAGAGTCTTGCCCAACAGGTTTGGCTGAGGGAGGACCTGGCATAACGGAATTTTGTGCTCATGCACGTCTCAATCCCAAGGAAGCTTGATTTGAGTTGTTCACTTTACGAACTTGCAATGATGGTGAGAGCGCTGGTAACATCTGTTTGGCTTCCCCTTGGACTTTACAGCAGGCTGGTCGGACGTCCACTAAGGCTCGAAAATCTAGGGGTGGCGTGAGTGCAGTGAGGACTAGTGAGGTCCAGGCGGCACTAGAAATGATAGCCATACGCAGTGGCGAAAGCGAGCTGGAGCTGCAGGTGATGCTTGATGCCCTGAGTACATACTGTGTGCATTGATTAGGTCCATATGTCAAATTCAGAAATGAGTCCTACCGATGTTTACTCGAAAGTCCATCAAATGAGCAAGGATCCCAGGCCCGCCATCAATGTCATACCGGCGGGAGGAATTAGCGCGCACGAGACTTCATCTGGCCCGACGATAAGCGGATAAAGGATACATCTTGCCAATCCACAAGGCATCGCGCGCCTGGTACAAGCACTGACACTGACAGGACCGATGGTTTATCGTAGATCAGGGTCTCGTGACAGGGACATGTGCTCCTTCTTTCTGAGGGTCTTCTGATCCATACCAATTCCATGGCATCAGGTCAACCGTCGTTATCTGATGGAGGGTTTGAGAGAAAAGCGAAGGGGAGAGGCGGGCTTGAGGACATCTGACCGTTGGTGGCGCTTTAAGGGCAGCGTCCGGATGGTGAATTCGTAATATAGCAGATTTATGAGGAATGCGGTTTCAAGAAGCTTCCCATGATGATATGCTATAATATGCCGTCGTCATGAAGAGCTGTGGAGAGCTGTGGGCGCAGATTCTGCTATGTTGAGCGGGGTCCGAATGAACAAAGCTACTGTTGGCATTTCTTCCTCGGATGGCCGGATATCTTGAGTGATATCGACAGAAGGTATGTCAAAGGAACATTTGTAGCTTCGATGGGAGGGGTATATAGAAGCCATTCATAGAAGGAATTTTGGGATGGGAGAAGTCCTGAAGGGTTAACCTAGTTGACGAAATTACCAGAAGAACATTAGATACAATGGTCATTTATCGCGTCCATTAGTATCGACAGAAGTTTCCATGAACCATTGACATGGAGACGTTCTAGCCAATGCACAACATGCCGAACACTGATAGCATTGGTTTGACTGTGAAGTTATTCTTTGCGCCAAAGGTACCTTTGCAGAGTGAGAATAATAACTCTTGGCGCATTCTCAGAAGAGCTTTCCTCAGTCGTGGTGGTCAGAGCAAGTCGAGAGATATCGGAGCCAAGATAGAGCCAGTGGCTGTGTAATAAATTTGATCACGGTCACGGGAGAATAGTCCCACGGTCACACTGTCCTGACTGACGTTTCACTTTCTCTGCCAGCACGACATTTCCAGCTCAAGCTCCCATCCATCCACTCTCTTCTTCAGCACAATGGTGAGCACGGTATTTCTCGTTTCACTTCCAAACTAATTCGTTGGCAGTCGGACTCGGACACCCCTCGCGTTAATGGTCGTGGTGCAAGCTCAACAGTAGCTAAACCCCCTGGTGCCCAAATTCGGTTAATTACATTTTACCTACTCCGTGGATAGTTCTAACCTAACGGCAAATTAGACGACGTGCTGCTGGCACCACGCAAGCGTCGAGGCCGAACTCTTCTCGTGCCGCTGGCGCTGGTGGATCGTCGAACACGATGCTCAAATTGTACACCGATGATTCACCCGGCCTCCGAGTGTAAGTTCCTACCCGTACGAAGCATTCTTTCTTCAGTGTCATTAAAAGAACTCTTTCAGTGACCCATTCATTGTCCTCGTCCTCTCGCTCTCATTCATTGGCTCGATCTTCTTTCTACATATCTCCGCCAAAGTCATTCGCGCTTTCACGAAGTAATGGGAGTCACCCGTGGGTGCGATGTTGGGCTTGTAGGGGAGTGCGGATAGTGCTTATGCGGTATTTCATTATCCACCGATCCCATTGTACCAAAATTCTGGCTCAGGAGGGGCCCTTATTATTTTATACCCCAGCATTTCTCCCCCTACGAGGACACCTTCTCCTCGAACATGAACTCCCAACCAGGTCCGTCGTGTATCACGGTAACCAAGAGCATCAATCATCCTTGTGTCGTCTTCGTTCGTGGGCCGCCTGAGGCAATCGATCATCCAGTCTATCTTCAGGCAAGGTTCTGAGACATGTCCTCTTTTACGCAGTGTCGTTGCTCCTATCCTTGTCTTTAAGCGCGTAGCCCGCTCGGGCTACAGCTAATACTCGATTTGAACCACTCAGGACAGACTTGCACACCTACTAATGTAACATTTGTGTCACACGAGCAGCTCGTCCGGTTCCCCTTCCGTACACCACAGCATTCTTCGATCGCATGTCTATCGCGTTTTTCATGTGTGTCCCCTGATTAACTAAGTTGAACCCTATATTACTGACCGCCGGCGAAGAAGACTTCGGTATACATAGAGGAAAAGGGCGGTGGCATTCATTGTATGTTTTCCCTGCCCTGCAAGCAACCACGAGGCTGCCTCCCATTCGAACGAAGAACATATCTCGTTCAGATCAAATCCAAGGTCCACATCCGTGAAAAATTGCCAGGATGGTTTTTGACTCACATTGCAGGTGGAAGATACGCCATTGCCGAACAAACTCTCCAACTCGTCCCCTCTCGCCCGAAAGTTATCCGCTGTCTCATCTTCTACACTATTCTTGGGTATCCTTGCTGCATGCACGTTGCGTGTTAGTGAAGCCTTAATAGATGGCTGGTCGAGAAACACGGAGCGCTAGGGACTTTGAGTGGACGCTATACACTGAACGAGCCTTTTGAGTACTAGCTCATGTGGGGCACTGAAGGTGCTGCTGCTTATTTTGAGTGGAACGCACTATACGTGGAGATAGCTCGCTCGGCTTTCCCAAGATCTCTTCCATGTTCACCTGGGACCGACGCCGATGCGACGTACGAACACGTTGTATACGCATGTCCTCTCCGCAAAAGGATAACTGAACACACCGCATCAATTTTACGGCAACCTTCGAACACGCCCGCTTCATCATGTTTTCATAAGAAGCACCCCTATGCCCAAGAGGTGAAAGTCTACGTCGAAGTCTGTGCCTTTCTCAGCATCGTAATGGCGTCCAGTAGGAAAATCTATCTACATCCCGAATGAAAAGAAGTAAAACTCTACATCGGCCCATATTCCCAAGTCCCCCAGTGATGAGGGACCTGAGAGAAGGAATTCGAAGTTCGGGCTGTCAGTATAACACGAGGCTGGTTTGACATGATAGGCGCACATTATAGTAAAACCTCCGCGCCTCCCGTAAGTCCGTTTGCAGACCGCCCCATAGAAGGGTCGTCCTTGCCAAGCTCCTCATGGCATCTTTTGCACGCACAATCGAAGTACCAGTTACGTGAAAGTTCTGCCCGTCGTTCGGCGACCATGTCCTTTACGTCGACGTAGTTGATACACAGCTCTTCCCCAATTTCAACATCTCTTGTTGTAAAAAAGCACAGCGCCTTCTTGACCCGTTCCTTGCGGACGTTGGGCGAGCAATCTAGGGACCAATTAGTACAATTCAAGACAATCAAAGCGACGGACGCACCATGATTGAAATAGGACCCGGACGGGTACATGCTCCAGCCCAACATCTCGCTATCTCCCGTTGTTGCCATATCCCATAGGCCGAAAACGTTTCCTTGATCGCGAGCCAGGATAGCACGAACCATCTCCGAGTTGGCCACGTAAGGCTTCAGCACCGAAACCATGACTTTGCGCAAAAAGCCATATATTCGAATATGCGAATCGAGCATGTAAGGCCTCGAGCGAATATGCTGGATCTCGTTGTCCTGGAGCTGCAGAAGGGCTGGCCAGCTTAAGGATCCGACTGCGAGCGGGTTTTGATCCTCGAAATGCCGTCGAACGATCGCAGAGACTATAAATCGCGCAGTATCCAGTTCCAGTTCGTCTAAGTATGCAGTGGGGTTTCCAGGGTGCGCGTATAGCTCTTCGGCACGTTTCCAAGTAAGATTGTGGTCTTCGAGCGTGATGTCTTCGGGGCGCATGAGTTCTACGACAGGTGAGGAATGAGGACCCTTGGGCTGCTTTATGGTTTTCGCCAGCTTGTCGACAGCTGCATTCATCAGTCCCTGCAGCCCCTCGACATTCTGTTCTACCATCCACAGATCCTTGCACTCTACGGTGCAAAACCATAGCCCATTGCCTTCCTGGCCATCGTACTTGATGTTCCAAGTGTTTCTGCGAGCATCAAAAGCATATGCAAAACAGTGTCCACAGACTTCTTTTCGAAATTTCTTGAAGATAACCGTTGCGTACGGCGAATCGCAGCAGATCAGAAGAGTGTTTTTTGGTATCGGTTCGGTTGCAAAAAGACCGCGGCCGCCATAGGGAGTCGTTCGTAAACGGAATGGCGAGCTCATTTCCGGTTTACGAGCAGCGTTCTCAAGCAAGAGACAGAAGCAGAGTAGCTGCTGCGTATAAAGCAGAGGACAGTAAGCAGGCTATAAAAAAATTGACAATCTGTATAGTAGATCGGATCAACTATCGCGATCATATGTTGCTGCTCCGATTTGCTTCCGTTCCCCGATCATTTAGAGTGATGGTATTATTAGTACATACAAAACATTTTTAGGTGCGGAGGTTGTTCAACAGAGAATGAATCTATGTGTCTAGTGTTTATCAGAAGTCTACATCTTTCAACCTGTATCGCTCCTGTTGTAGGTGCTAGGCACTGGTTCACTCGAAGTTAGCCACTTGGAGTGCTGGAAAGAGCATGTCACTTACATGACTCCGGATTCAAAGCTCTTCCATGCCTCAAGAGCTTCCGGAGCAGAAGCACTCAATGCTCGACAAACATTATCGCTCGCCTCGAGTAATTCGTCTCTGGTGGTCAAGAGAACCTTGAGTGGAGTTAGACGAATTCAAGTACTAAAGCGAGAGAGGGCTAACCTCAATAAGACTTGCGGCCAGGTGTACGGTCTCTTCAAGTCGCGGAGAGACAATGTTGCGCGCTTTCATCTCGGCCCGCATGGCACTCTCGAGCTCTTCGTTGAGGCCGTTCATGCCTTGATAGTCTACAGAGGATTTCACCCTCAGGAATCCCCCGATAATCGCGGCGACGTTATCTGAGAGTACTATCAGCAACGAGGTCATAGCAAGAAATGAATGCATCTCGTACGCTTTGGCTTCTTCGCCGACCTAATTGGACTGGAGGGACGCATGGCATGCGCATTGGAACACGAGGTGTTCTAGATTTGAGGCGCCATTAGACGATGAGGATTTGTGTCGAAGTGCTGTGACTGAAGGGGCCGTTGATTGCTGAAGCTGAAGCCTCCAACGTCGGGCTTTTATAGAACACAAGAAAGGCTAGGTTGATGGTGGTCTAGTGTGTTATAGTATCGGCGGAAATGTACGCGCCAGACCAACCAGTCAGGTAAAAATGCCTATGACGCATGACCAGGGGCACACGGAATTGTTCGTCGATCCAAACTTAGAGACACTATCAAGCAATACTGGCCGGGATGAAGATCCATGGTCGACGGCGAGAAGGAATCGCGTCAATCTAGGCGCCGTGGCTTCGGGACATGGCGTGCGAGTTGGAAGCCCACTTGGGGTTACCTTCAACGACACTTCAGCATCCATATAGACACGGGCCCGGTAATCTAGGTAGTAGACAAAGAGACAACTGTGTTCTTAACATCGATTTTCGTTCAGCGTCAAAGAAATGGGAGCAGAGGCGCCGAAGTGGCAGGAGTCACGGAGTTCCGATCTCACCTCGACCTTGACTTATCTCCCTACTGACGTTTTGGCAGAGAAAATTTTCGGTCATTTTGGCAGATTCGTACTTGTTCCGAGCCTAGAGGTGCGGTGCTTCCAGCGTGAAAGAACGTCGGGATAAGACAATTGCGCGTTTAAACTTCAAGACAGATTTAGTAGCCCAGCCTTTGGATGACACGTCTGGCAATCCCTAAGACTTGAAATAGCACCACACTACATGGCTAGTGGCCTAGGTCCAAGTTAAGCAGATGCCCTTCGAGATTGGCCCGAGTTTTGGTCAAGAGAAAAAGCAAGCTCGGAAGTGACCTCCTCCGCGTGCATGACGTTTGACTAGGTTCGAACGCATCATCCAAGGCTCGGGGTACAGGCTACAGCTTCTGCGCAGCCTTCGAGAGACGATAAGTAGGAATTGATCAGTGCAGTACCGGGGGAGGAAGCGATGTGATCGAAGTCGCGTAGGTTTTCAACCGGGGCCTGATATGGCCGGGCCGTCGAAGATTGGGCACAGCCACGACGAGGCTCACTGTCAACCACATCGAAGGTCAAGAACACTAGAGAAGTTGAAAGGCTTGTCTTCAGCTTTGATTCTGACTGAAGTACGTCCTGCGGCCCTCTCTTCTGAGCCGCGGAGCACTTTGTGAAAAGTGCCCGAGTGGACGTGGCAAGTCACCAAGCGCGGTGCTTTCTTGTGGAAGTCTTGATAATAGAGAGATGCTATCCTCGGTACTTCCATTGAATTATAGTCCCATCAACGTATCTTCACGAATAGGTACAGCCAGGACTTACTGTCACGACATATTTGTACGAGCGCTCGAATCACGAATAGGTGACAGTCAGATCTTTAGTGGGAGCTCCTAATCAACGTTCCCACGTCCTGCACTATCTTGCCAAAGAATCCGGATGAGTCTGTTCACCATGGTCCATTGGCCTACCATCATGTCGACATCAGCTATCGTCCAAGTTCGTCGTAAAAAATGTCTTCCACATCTCCAGCAGTCTCGACACTGCATTCTCCTCGTATACAAGGGCCTCTAATCTATGCCGTTGAATCTACTCCCTCAGATCATTCCGGCGACTGTAGTCTTGAGGTCAAGCTGATAGTGATAGTTGAATAGCTCGCGAGCACCGTTCGGACATCCCGGATCTCGAGACGATCCAGACGGTGGCCTTTGTTGCGCAACTGGGGAAAAGATCGTCGTAAAGGAGCGGATGGACCATTGTTTTAAGCCGAACAAGGCCGTCGTGTGTGTTTCAAGTTTGCGGCCATTGAACCACGTTGCGCAGCAAACCTCGCGCTCCTCGGTCTCTCCCTCAACCACAACCAGGCCCAGTGCCTTCTCACCCTCTCTTCTCGATCGTCCCGCGTCTCTGCGCTAGTCGCAAATCACACAGTATCATGGTCAAATTCACGATCCTCGCAGGCGGATTCTCCCAGTTCATTGCCACCTATCTGTTCGATTCGGACGCTAGCAGCCTCACGCTCGTAAAGCAATCACAGACCGGTGAAAATCCATCATGGATCGCGTCTCATCCCCAGAACAGTAGTATCCTCTAGTGAGTGTTCTCGCTGCCTGCACCTAAGCCGCGAACTCAAGTTGAGAATTGTTTTCTAGTGCTGTTAACGAAATTTCGCCGGTTGGAAATCTTCAGTCGTTCGTCGTTGGATCGGATGGTGGTCTCACGCTGGTGGACACAGTTTCGTCGGGTGGCAACGGGCCAACGTTCACAAATCCCCTTTCAACGGGTGAGGTGACAGCCATGAACGTGAGTTTGGCAAGATCTCTCCCATGGCTGTATTTGACTTACGTCCTTAACACAAGTATGGCTCACCGAACTGCGCGCTTGTTGCTACTGTTCCAGGAGATCCACTCCATTTCTTGAAAAATTCCTCGGTCGTCGAGTTCCCCGTTGGTGATGGGCCATCACATCCTCACATGTCACTCGAATTCAATGGGGAGGTTTTCGTGCCAGATTTGGTTCGTCATTGTCATGAATGTTGTCTGATTCCGCGATATCTAACATCTGGGCAGGGAGCGGACAAGATTTGGAGACTTGTGAACGACGGTACACCTGGAAAGTTCAGGGTTCAAGGACAAATTGATGTCGATGCTGGTTCCGGACCTCGTCATATTGCCATCCACGGTACGTCCGTTGCTTCTTCCCTCCTTTCGAAAAGAATTGATTCTTGAATGACGAACAGATAACATTCTTTTCACACTGAACGAGCTTTCCTCGACCCTCACCGCCCAACCAATCCCCCAAGCCCCTAACGGAACTGCCCTGCCCCTCATGGCCAATGTTTCCACTGTTCCTCCTGTTACCTTTAATGGGAGCTTTGCCTCAGCCGAGATCCTCATCTCTAAGCCTTCGGAGAAGTTTCCTAACCTCCTCATATACGTCAGCAATCGTAACCTTGGCCCAGAGTTCGATGCGCGAGGCGACACGATCGCCATCTTCGAGTTCAGGAATGGCACCGGTAGCTCCGAATGTCCCAGCGTCTCGGCGAAGAGAATGCTCAAGCGACATCCCGGCTACGTCCGCCGCGACAATTCGAATGGTCCTGGTTTGTCGCTCGTTGCCCAGGTGTTCACCGGCCTCAAGCAGATTCGGAGCATGAACCTTGGGCCGGTGGTGGGAGGTGGTGATGAGTTCCTCATCGCGGGTGCGAATGTGGATGGTGGCGTCGTGATGTTCCGCAGAGTGGATGGAGGGAGGAATCTGACAGTAATTGCGAGGAATGAAGAGATTGCCAACAGAACGAGTTTTGTGTTTATCTAAGTTACTCTTCGTCGTCTATTACATGACCTGCGTATACTAATTGTTTGCCCAAAGTATCGATGGTCTCGAGATTAGATAGATCCTTTCCTCCTTCACCTCACTCTTTCACGCTTCGAGCACCCCGAATCCCTGCCTAAGAACAGGTGACATTGAGCAAGACCTCAACAATACCAACCGCTGTTGATTCTTCGTACTTTCTCTTCCACTCTGCAGGTCATGGCAGAGATTGCGGATGAAATTCACGAAATTAGAGGCTTAGAGCGCGACGAAGTCGCCAACGACGGAAGATATGTAACCGAACTCAGCGAAACCTCTGAAAGGACGCCGGCACCGGACCGGGTTATCGTGGCTGATTGGTAATCGTGACGTCACAGCCATACAGTCCTTTGCGCTGACTCCAGTGACACTCGACTCGTCTGACCATGCAGACCTCCTCCAGTTCAAAACGGATTCCCGTGCCGGCACATGTAATTCACTCCCATCTTGGTTACACACTCTCAGATATGCTCATCCTGATTCATGGCGTATCTTGACGATGACCAGCTTACTCATCTTCTTGAGGTAGGTTTTTCGTTTTTTTTTTTTCAAAAATTTTCTCGATCACTTAGCCATTTTTTTCTAGCCTTATATACCGAAATGCAGCCTCAGGTCGTGACTCTACGTACTCCTGCACTGTTTCCCCGCATCGTCTTGTGCATATCCCCGCACGTCGCAGGCTCTGGTATGGAGACTAACCTTACATCTTCAAATCCCGTACTAATCTTCTTGTTCGTTAGCTGAAGCTTCGCCTCGTCTGAAGTCATATCACGTTCCAAAGGGTTGCAGGGTGAAATGGAAGGTGAGCGCGAATATTGAGCATCGCGTTCCGATTCTGACAAATGTTGAAATCACTAGGGATCTCTCGAGCGACTTTCAGCAGCGAAGCCGACAATGCTGCCCAGCGCGCCATAGATCAGCAGCTGGCGACCCTCCTCGAGCAGGTTTGCGTTCTGAGACGACGGCGCAACGCAGCCTCCGGCGTCTCTCGTCTCCCAGAAGAAATTCTCTGCCGGATTTTCAAGACAGCTCGTGATATGGATCCCATGCGTGGCGCTGGGCCGGCGGTGTGTGTTTGCATTACCCACGTCTGCTCTGCGTGGCGAAATATGGCGCTGCGCTTCCCAGGCCTGTGGAACCGTATTCATCCCAGCTACTCCCTCAGCTGGGTGGAAGAGATGATGGTGAGGTCAAGAGCGGCCCCACTTCACGCTCATGTGCACGCCGGACGTGAACTACACACGCTCACTGCTGTTCTTTCCGACGAATCAGTCAAACGGATTAAAGATGTCACCATCTCAGGCCTCAAGTTCCCAGTCCCGGCTTTGAAGATGCACTGCCCAAGCATCTTTGAATGTCATAGTCCATTATTGGAGCGATTCAGCATCACATTCGAGCCTATCGCATTCGATCCTCGCTTCGAATCAATGGCGATCGAACGACTGTTCTCCGAGGGAACCCCGCGACTATACCACCTATCGATGGACGGTTGTTTCTTGCCTTGGAACTCGCCCATATTGCGGAGTCCGTTGACGTCTCTGAAGCTCAAGCTTCCTGGAAATCTGGGTACAGTGGAGACATGGACCATTGAACAATTTACGACGGTGCTTGAGGGCCTGCCAGCCCTACAGACTCTCGAATTACACCATGTCCTGCCACCCGTTGATTATACCTTCTCAGCTCCCGAGGTTCACCGCGTGATCATCCTCCCGCGTCTCGCATACCTATCCATCACCAGCCACACGTTCAGCAGGTGCAGTCCCCTGCTCGACCGACTCGCCCTAGCACCTACCACCTCCATTCGCTTGGAGTGCTCGACCCACGAGGAGCCTCGCGGCTTCCCACCCCAACTCCCATTCTCGTCCTTGACCTACCTCTGCGACCTGCTACAGCTGCAGCATGACACAGATACGGTGGTGGCACCGATCGGTTCAGCGGAATGGAGCTTCGACCGGACTTCGTTCATGACACTCGCCCTCTGGCGAGAATCGCGGCCTACGTATGGGAAGCCCTTCCTCGAGCTAGTGCTCCCGACGTACGCCCCCAACCTCTTAGCGATACCATCCCTGGTGGCGGCGCTCCCGCTGGAAGGGCTGGGCCACATCTCTTTCTTCCGAGATATCCCACAGTCGTGGCTGCTCGCGTTCACGCCATTCCAGCATGTGGAGTCCATTTTCGTCGTGGATATCGCACCTCCGGCCGGTATCCTTCACGCGCTTGCGCATCGGATTTTCGAGCTTAGCCCAGCGTTCTCCGAAGCGCGTCCACGATTCCTGTTCCCTGCCCTTTCCACATTGGTGATCGCCCGGTCCACGCTATTGAACCTTGGTGGTGACCATGGTCGATCTCTGTTCGCGGACCTGCGTGCTGTGCTGAGAATGCGCCGGAGGCATGGGCACGGTGTTCGAACGCTCCGTCTTACCGCGTGCGAGGTGACAGAGGGACAGCTGTCGAAGCTGAGACAGGTCGTAGACACAGTGATTTGCGAGAAGGAGGCGATGAATACCATTGTTCCTCAAGTGGATGGTGTTGGTCATGGTGATGTCGATGGCGATGACGATGCTATTGAGGCCTGAAAGTGGGGTGTTACTGTGGACGGATATGTTGACATCCTCAACATGTGTGTAGTGTTGCGCGATGGGAGAGGCTGTTGTTTGGGTTTTTGACGAGATTTAACGAATTTCCGAGCTTGCTCATTTTAGACGATATTTGCGCTACATATCTAGGATATATAGATTAGAGACGCTGTAGCTTTAGACGTTACTAGTTCATACCTTAAATCACACCTAGTTGTCCTGCTCTTCAATTCTAGCTCAATGCGCTCGAGAAACACGAAAAGTCACGCTTGAGTGAGGTCACGTCACACTCTCCTTTTGGACTCAACCCCCATCCCATCCTCACCTCATCCTCGAGGTGGTTGAAACACATAGGCGTGGCGCCGTAACACATAATTCTTGCCTCCCGGCTTCTCCTATAATTACCCTACGAGGATTAGGAGCTCTGGATATCGGAGATACCCTGGCGGAATCGTTAATATAGCCAACCAGCCAACTCGAACATGCGCTTCAGGGCTCCTCGATCTATTTCTCCCTCGCCTATCCGACGGTACGTATTAATTCTATTGCAAACATGACTCTAATTGATATATGGTATAATTTAGGACAACGCGACGCAGGTCGACTTTTGGCCTTCAGTCAGATTCAGACGACTCCGAATATGGTTCGGAGTACTCTGATTCTAATTCATCCGACGCGGAGAGCATCCTATCATCCTCATCATCCGACTCGTTCTGCTACGCCTCAGAATCAGAGGTGCCGAAACTGCCGCCGTTCGTGCTGTTACTCTCCACAAGCCACACTGTTGCTGATTGTTCTCATTCCAGAAAACCGGTCGTCAGTGTTCGGGACCTTGCAGAACAGAGGAAAATAGAGGATACGGTGGCCGCGATACGACTACGGACACGGCATCATGACCCCTATGAAGATTGGGAGCGGCAGACGCGAATGGACGCATTTGTACGTGTTTTTCTTTCCTTGACGTGCTAGGCGATCGTTACGAGCTTTTATTCGACAGCGCACAGCGCGGAAGGAGCTGAATGCAATGCAAACGCGGTTTCATAATGAGCAAGACCATGGTCGGACTCAAGAAATGCAGCGCCGTGCCGCTCTACATGCCCAGCAGATGAAGGAAATAGAGGCGAGGCTTGAAGCTTTGAGGACGAGCCAGAGGGCAGAGGATGAGAAGCTGAGGGTGTCCATGCAGGAACGGCAGAAGGTGATCTGGGAAGGCATCGAGGGTGTGATTAAAGTTGAAGAGGACAAAGTGAAGGCGCGACTGGAAGAGGAGAGGAAGAGGGGGGAAGAACAGGAGCGGAGACGAAAAGAGGAGGAAGAGCAGCAGAAAGTTCAGGAGGCGGAGCGGAAGGAAGAACAAAGGAAGAAAGATGAGGAGGCGGAGAAGGCAGCAGCGGAGAAGGAGAAACGAGACAAGGAGGAGGCGGAGGCTCAGCGATTGCAGGCAGAACAAGACCTTCAAAACGCGGAACGTGAGAAGGGCGAGAGGACTGCACGAGATGAGTTTGGCATGACGAAACCTGAAGAGGACTGGAAGGCTGCGCACACCCATCTGCAGGTAAGACTTCGGTCATTCTGCTTTTCTTGCCTCTGACTTAGCATTGAGCAGGAGATGAAAACGCAAACCATGAAGTCAGTAAAGGCGGACAAAGGTGGCAAGTCTGAGTGGTCTAAATGGCGGCGGCAAATCATCCCGAAAATCGGCCAAATCACAGATGACGAGAAAGAGATTAATCGAATAGTACGTTTATCCCCTTGGTCCTCCCGAAATCTGTACTCATCCACGACCTAGTCATTACAGCTATACCAGATTATGCACCCACCTAATACCCCACCCCACCACCCCGCCATCTATAAAGCCCTCCTTTCCTCCCTCTCCAAAGCCATCCTCCTACAGGCCGAAACCGAAGTGACAGCCGAAAAGAAGAGCGCGCCGCCCCTCGCGAAGGTCACGTTCAACCTCTTGGAAACGCTCGAAGGCTTCGCCGAGACGTTCTTCGCCAAGCTAGTACAACGGTCGGGCGGCTGGCCCCTACCCTACATGGTTCCAGGTGAAGACATCGGGCCAGGTCCATGGAAGAGCGATGACGAGCGTATGAGGGCTATGGACCGAGCGCGCAAGACCGCCATGGGATTCAGGAAGAGTAGTGACAGCGACGACCTGGAGACGACCTCGGAATACACAGCTCGTGTGTCGGGGATCATGAGGGTGTACTTCTGCATCTTGAAGTTTCCACCGCAGCAGAAGCCGCTACACCCGCTGTTTCGGCTACCGCGGTACTGGATGTGGTTTTCAAGGCTGCTGAAGGATAGGAAGCTGTTAGAGACCTCTATTGCACCGCAGCTTATCTATAGTGCGTACCCTTTTTCCTTTTGCTTCGTGGTAGAGGCAGATATTGATTTTTGTTCTTCGTATAGCGGCGTTGGATGTGTTAGGATCTCACGCCAGGAGGGTGTGGGGCCACCAATGGAATAAGCTGCTAGAGCTGGTCTATGAGGGCGTCACCATTGGTTACGGCAATGGCAAGATCATCGGTGGTACGAGTGGTGAGGGGATCGCGGCTCGTGTACGGGTACAGTTGGAGGTGGAGAGGATCTTATTGGGACCGGAGTAGGCTTCCAGCCGCATTATTGTTAGCTTATCTTGCTATTCATCGCATCATGTATCACTAGAATCTGCATCCACGTTACTATAATGTTCGCCGCCACCGTATTTCGGACTCGCGTCGGTTGACGTCGCTCATCCTAGCCTGTTTGAACCTGTTTAAATTGGAGGCAATTACCGTTTTGGTCTGGGCCCTGCCATCTCCGACTCCTTCGAGCAAATCCAAAGCTATATCTCGACCACCATCTCCACACTATATCCACCATGGCTCGTCAATTCTTCGTCGGTGGAAACTTCAAGATGAACCCCAACACCAAGCAGCAGAGCCTCGCTCTTGCTGAGGGTCTGAACAAGGCTCAGCTCGACCCGGCGACAGGTGCGCTCGCTAACTTTTTGGCGATCGCGATCTTATCTCGGTGAACAGAGGTGGTGATCGCTCCGCCCACGCTCTACTTGATTCCTTTGTCGGAGAAGTTGAGGAAGGATGTCCAACTTTCTGCTCAGAACACCTACTTCAAGACCTCGGGAGCCTTTACTGGCGAGATCAGGTGAGCAGCCCTAATCACGCTTTCAGAGGACGCAACTAATGAAGGAATCGCGCCGAAAATAGTCCCGTCCAGCTTGCTGATGCAGGAATTCCCTGGGTTATCTTGGGTACGCGCCCCGTCTGTGTCGTGTACTTGATCGCGTCTAAGTAATCGCCTTCAGGTCACTCCGAGCGCCGGACTCTGTTCCACGAGACCTCGGAAATGGTTGCTCAGAAGACGCGCGCTGCCCTCGATTCGTCGCTTAAAGTGATACTTTGCATTGGTGAGACCTTGGAGCAACGCGAAAGCGGAAAAACTGCACAGGTCTGCGAGGAGCAGCTGAAGGCTGCGGTTGCAGTGCTCAAGGAGGCAGACTGGAGGTGTGTGACTCTTATCTCAGATGTTAGGTTCAGTAGTTGACGGCGGTGTTATATACAGCAATATCGTCGTTGCGTATGAACCCGTTTGGGCTATCGGCACTGGCAAAGTCGCCACCTCCGCCCAGGCGCAGGAAACTCATGCCGATATCCGCTCTTACCTCACCAAGGCGGTCTCTCCCGCCGTCGCAGAATCGACGAGGATTATATATGGTGGTAGTGTCACTGCGACCAACTGCAAGGAGCTCTGTAAGCACTATTTGACCTCGCGGTCCGAATCTTGCTAATATCTGCTATCAGCCACTCAGCCTGACGTGGACGGTTTCCTCGTCGGTGGCGCGTCGCTCAAGCCAGAATTTGTTAACATCATCAACGCAAAGAAGGAGTAGGTGAAGGCAAATAATGGGCGAAGAAGTATTAAGAATTAATAGAATTTAAACCTTTCTCGACAGTGAACGTCAACGGTTGTAGATTCAAAGCACATGTGTTTATGGTTAGATTTCACTTTTCTTCCTCGCGGATTTAAGACGATCAGGGTATATAGGTGAGGAGCTCATGGTCAGCCGTGTTTACACACATAAGGAAATGATCATCTTCGTCCCGTACATGCCCCTCTAGTACTTAACAAATATTATCTACTAGGCCTTTATTGTCCCAATTTTCGCTCAAGCTTCAACCTCTTCGTTAAACCAGCGAGAAATGACTCGAATATATCGACGGCTCCATAATGGGCTTACACGCTAACTCGAAGCTCGTGAGCGCAAGGATACCAGGAACTACCCCGTTGTCGAATGTGCGGCGTGAACAACCCCGGCGTCAAAACCTGCGACGCTGACAGTGCACATATGCTCCAGTATCTACAAGGAGCTAGATGAGTCATCCCAATGGAAGCACATCCAGGAGTGCATCAAAAGGATCCAGCTCGAGTAAAGGTGTTGCTTTCAGATGCAGCAGGTGGATGCCTTCATCCAAAGTATACAACGAGCTCCTGAGAAGAGTACGAATCGGACGAAAATTCAAGCCTAGGACGCGATAGATCTTCCGAGTGTGAATGCTCTGAGCCATGTGAGTGAACGGTTTGACCGAGCTGGTCAGGAGATAATTCTCGTTGCGTTCCCGGTGACAGGGAGCGTAATGGAAGACTTCGGTGGGGTTAAAGACGATCAGGAAGGCCACTACATTGCAAGATACCAGATTCGATGCGTAGGTCACGAAGATGCAGGAAACCAACGATCCTTTCCAGACTGGTGGAAGATGTGCCAAAGTCGGTACGGTGTATTGCATCCTGCAGTTGGAGGTCTCAAGTGGTGAATGGATGCTCGAGCATAGCCATAACATGCGCTGGGCCCAGCTTCTATGCCGAGTGCGATGGATGAACGCGATCTTGAATGGAGTAAGTGTAATCGTTGGCGGCTGTTGGACTGGACGAGATGCTGGCTAGTCATGTCCAGCAGTATTGGATAAGGATAACGCCCTACTATCGCGAAGTCATCCAGATGCGATGGGTTCCAAGGTGGAGGATGAGGAAATCGAGAACATGGAACTAACTGTAATGATCCCGTGCAACCCGTCTAGAATCAGCAACCTACTGGCGCGGCCTAGATTTAGAACATGTCTTTTGCAGTCCTCAGGTCGAGGCCCCGGTCCATGGTTGAGCGGTGCCATTTTGGTCCGAGAAATCATCCGCCGTGCTCGGTCTGGACCCATAGCTAGATGTGATATAGGTCCTCGATCTGGACCACAGCTAGATCTGATATAGGTCCACGCGTAGAAGCCTTGCGCGACGTCGCGCCAGACGAAGCAGACATGGCTGACGTGGATCCATCGCAGGTTTTCCGGCTCTTCCTTGTCAATGTAACGATCCTTGCAAGTAGCCCTTTATCGATCCGCCTAGATCACGTCGTTCCCAAGCCGCAATATAGTCGCCTGGTTAAGTACGATGTCGACGCTCACCTTGGAGTGTCATATCATCCCTAAAGTGTCTGGACTTGTCTCGATGATAGTGGGAGCAGTACTGCATCCGACTCTTCGGCCCGAGAGAAGAATATCTTTGAATAGTATGGCCATTTACAACCGCCAGTGAGCCTTTCGTGCTTGTACTATTTGAAGTCCTTGCCCGAGCAGCTGGCAAGGAAGTGATACGTCCGACGACAATGGCTTGGAGGAGAGTAGTGTGCGGCACCGTGTGCCAACTTGCCTGCAACTGGATGCGTTTTATGTAATATTTTGATGGCCGAAGCACACACTCCGACAGTCCGACTCCTTCCCAACTCCTCCAGAGTAATTTTTGCGACTTGTTCTGCCCAAACCCAGTTCGCCCTTCTCTCTTCGTCGATGGGCACCTTATCTCAACGATTTGGTATCATTCATGTGATCCTTCAGTGTCACTGGTAGCATGACCCGCGGTGCCTCTTGGATTCTCTCTGGCTGACCATAGTCCTGTCACGCGGCACTTGCGCTTCTCTTGGGCTCCTTGTTGACTTCAAGAATTCAAGCACTTATATACAGTGACGGCCGGGCCGTTTACTTCGGGAGCCGGCGAAGTCGAAGGCAAGGCACTGGCCGCCGCGCAAGCTAGATCTCCTGCTGGGCTTGACTTTCTCATGCCTGCGTCGGGGAATCTTGAAAGGTGTTTTTGGCGCCAGAACTCACTACCCGCTATGGCTTTGCACTGACAGGTAGCATCGATAGGAACACCATGAAGCCACCATGCAATGATAGACCAACTATAACTGAAGCCCCAGCGCGATGTCCATAATCCATAAACCGAAGGTTCTTCTTCCTCCTTGTCGCGTCTCCTGAAAAGTACTTGAATTCAAAATCTTCTCGGAATTTAACGCATTTACCTGCAGACGCCCTGTCTCTTCAGCCTTTAGTCCCTTGCATTAACATTCGCCGCTCAATTGTCGTTGTTGTACAGCCATAGCCACATCATCACCTCCGACGCTAAAAATATGACATTGGGATTCTCCGTGAATCAAGCATCAGCCTTCGCCGGACGTCATGGACGTTGAAGATCACAGACGAAGAAGAACTCGGGGAGCTTGCGATGTCACAGGATACCTGAAACCATGAAAAGATCCAGTATTTACAGCGGTTTACAAAATCAACGCCGCACGGAACGCTGCTTAACGGAACCTAACAGACACATTTTTAGAAGCCCTGCCGCGAGGCATAGAACTTCCAATAACGATCAGAAATCAAGGTAGTACAGACGGATTCTATCAGTTCGGGCCGATTAATTATCTCGCGAAGGTGCCTTGAGACATGAGGTTGGCTTCCGATAAGTATGTTATTGCGATTGTACAGCTGTGCGTCCATTCGCTCTGTCCAACACGGAATCATGTTTACTCCGTGCGCTACGATGCGGACGCTGGACGCTGAAAACATGTGAACTCTGGGCAGACCATACCTGCCAAAACATATAAAAGCGGGGAGTGTAGCCTTCTCATCAACCCGCTTCCTCATACAGCGTGAAATGGCACCCCAGATCTATAGCACATCCGCCGTCTTCTTCAACATCTCCACACCGGCCGACAAAGTTCATGCTGACGAGCAAGATACGGAAGGTACGTCCCATCATGGCTGGTGGACTCCTTCAGCGATGCTAACAATCTATCGCAGTCGACGTCGCCGTTGTCGTAAAAGACTTCCTCGATGTATACTCGTCCCCGGAATACCAGCATATTCATCCGACGAATGAAATGCTCGAAGCGGCCATGCGTGCAGAGATGGAAGCACGAAATCTCCGCTCCCCGCGCCTCGAGGAAACTGTGCACCTCGCCGCTAGTCTTATCGAGGTTTGTTTTAAACTTGAACAACTGTCCGCAGTGCCTTTTCTGATGTCGCCCCTGTTCAGCTCGCCTTCCATGGGTGCACCCTCGAGGAAAAGAAGAACATAGCTCTGTTCAACTGGTACATCATCTACGTCGACGACGCTGTCCTGTCCAATCCGCGTCATTTCATTGAATTCCAATCTCGCTTTACGCTTGGGCTCCCCCAACTCGATCCTGTCCTCGACGCCTTCGCTGCCGTCCTTCATACCCTCTCTAGCTCGTATCCGCCCCTTCAAGCTAATCTCATCCTCAGCGCGGCTTTCGAATTTGTCTCCGCTAGTTGTATCGAGCCCCAGCTCGCCCTTGCAAATTCAGGCGCGAAAGGTCCAAAACTCCCAGCGCTAAAGGAGGCTGCACGATTTCCTCTCTTCTTACGGGAACGTACTGGTCTCGGTGTTCCGGGGGCCTTGATGTTATTTTCACCGTCGCAACCCATCGAATTTCTGGATTGCTTTCGAGCGTTGGGTGATATGAGTTTCTGGATTGCAGCAGTGAATGATTTACTATCGTAAGTCAGAGCATTTTGGCGTTTCTCATCATGGTACATATCTACTGACTCAATACGCTTCACAGGTTCTTCAAGGAACAACTAGCTGGGGAGACTGCTACCTACATCCATGCTCGGGCCGAAGCAGAAGGGCGCTCGCCGTTACGCGTTTTCGCCACCCTGAAGGACGAGTTGTCCGCCGCAAGCCGAAACATCACACGAGCGCTGGGTGCGGATCTCGCAACCGTCGAGATTTGGCGGATGTTCGAGTATGGTGTTGTGTGAGTACCATACGCTCTTTACTGGTTGACCATGTAGTGATGATTAAACTCGAACCATAGGGCATGGCACCTGGAGAATGACCGGTACAGGCTGCACGAGCTCAATCAGAGCCTTGTGCGCCAATGCAAATGATGATCAAATCTCAGTTTATCGGACGCGATCTCGTAGGAACGTGGTGGACTGGGACGAAGTATGTAGAATCATAACTAACGATACATTTAATTCTGCACTATCAAACAAAGATAATGCATTTCCGGGCCTGATACCACTAAATATTGACTACCAAATTTTATGTCCTCTAGCGGGGATTCTAGACTGCAGATTAAATGGTAAAAAATGTAACGAACATGCCAACGATTCGCGTTACTTCACATGGATTGGCCGGCCATCCAAACGAACGACAGGTCTCCCCGCATGCGAAAACTCTTGCAGAGATGCAGCGTATATACCGCTCCGCCATCGGCCTCATAGATACCCATGCCATACATAGGAAATCCTTCCACCGCAAAAATTCCGCCGAGGCACACCATAAATGATGCACCGGAAGTTGACTCGGCGAAGGTAAAATCCGTGCGAGGCTAGGGGGTAATCTAAGAAAACTCGCACGTATTGCGCGCACGCCAAAGGCCCTCCTGTGTAGGATCTTCCAGCGATACGACATGGCACTACCGTTCCGCTACTGGCCTGATGAATATCTTAGTCCATGTGTATAGATAATGGTCGCTCCGCCATCGGCCTGATAGATACTCATGTCATGCATAGCAGCGAGTAAGACTCCCACCGCGGCACACGGACAATGGCGCTCCGGGACTGGACGTGGTGAACGGGATCCATGTCTAATAGACGCGGATTCAGGGAATAAAAATCATCGACCCCTGGAAGTCCAGGGGTCGGATCGAACGAGGGGTCTCTTCTGCAGTTGCAGAATCTTCCAGCGATACGACACGCCACTACCATTCCGCTACTGGCCCGATGGTTATGTAGTCCACGTGTATAAATATATTCCTTCCATAGATCCGGAGTAGCGCCCGCCGCCGTCGTTTGCGGACTACAGCGAGATGTAGCGGACCTCGGCATGGCGAGGGAAGCAGAGCCCAACCCCACTCGACATGAGTCCCCCACAGCCGCGCACACGAAAAACCCTCCGAGCTCTCCCAGCACAACGGGGAAGAAAAGATACAAGTGAGACGAGTTGGGCCACGACTCGATTCGAACGAGACGTCTCCCCACGGTCCGAGACGTCCAGAATGCGCCGCATACTGTACCAACACCACTCTGCCACAGGCCCGATGACCGCTTTCTCCGCACCCCACACACGCAGGGATCCATGTGGGAGGAGCCAACGTATCGCCGGAACCGGCAGGTCGTACCATCATCGTAAAAGAAACCTAGCGCGCTGCCAGAAGAGAAGAGCATCAAACAAAACCGAAAAAAATAGCTGAAGCCTTTGTTCGAATAGACCACCCCCCGAATCGAACAAAGGGATTCGAACGGCAGGTTGAAGCATCTTCAACCGACGCCATATGCCGCTCTACCACTGGCCTCACAGGTAGTCCTGTACACGTCCCTGCAGTGCCTTCCATCGCCACCGGTGCTCGGAACCTCCACATCACAAGCTCCACACGGCGGTCAGAGGAGCTTTGGATGGGTGAGTCCGCCGGGGAACGGGGTAGCGACTCGAACGAAAGAAGCTGGTGATCATAACGACTGACTGTGACTCGTGCAGACTCTGCATGGGCACCACGGTAGGGTCCTTGTCAAGTGAGAACTAGCGCAGGCTAAACGTATGCCCTCCCGGCGCAGCCCTGCCAGTAGTACACGCGTCCTTCGCATGTCTGCCACATGTCCGTGGCACCTGGCGGACAGTTTAAAGCTTGCGCCTAGGTTGAATTTGAATTTGAATTTGAATTTGAATTTGAGCTAGAGTTTGCGTTTGCATGAGGGTCGACCTCGAGGCGTGCAGGGCATGCTTCTCCACGTAGTGGCTCTGAGTCCCATGTCCCATGTCAATATGACTGAGAAGTGGTGTCACCCGTACTGTCAGGGACGCAAGACGGAGAGGGTCCGTCGTTGGGGTGGCTAAGTAGAGATAGGCTGGGAGGGATAGATGATGCCGGAAACGACTCGCACCCAGGGCCACGACATCTTGTATCACCTGAACGCGCGATAGCTTCCGGTGTCGTCATTCCTAGGTCGACCTCGAAAGTATACACGGCAGTCTCTACCCTCGTCGCCGGTGTGGAGATAATGAGCAGCCTTCATCGGCCGAGATTCAACGTAGGTCGTAGCGGGCCCGCCGCAGGGCAGAAGGATATCTGATATGGGAGTTGATGAGCCCTGGAAGGATTGGTGCCGTGTGTCCGTTTGCCTTTCTTCTCTCTTTAAGTAGAAATACTGAATGTCGTCCCGAAGGCCGGGGGTGATTCAGGGTCCAGGTCGGTCCACATCCTCGATAGCATTGTTCTCGGGATGGTGTGCGAGTATGGTTGACTTGGAGGCACTGCGTAGATGGGCGTACCAGGTTGCTTACGTTGCATGATCATGTTAGGCGGTATCGGTGTATCCAGTGGCCAGAGCTTACCCGAGTACCCGAAGACTTGATTTGTGTTTTCGAAGTTGCAAGCCTGCGAGGGTCCGATGGAGTACGGAGGCTTGTAGAGATGGAGAGTGGAGAGGAACGCCAGGTTGAAATCGGAGGAAGCGACGTAATAAGTTGTAAGTTTTACTCGTGCGCCGAGCGCGGAACGATCTTTGGAAGGAAGTTCCAGGCTACGAGCGTTCGTATCTGTCATAGAACTGATCATGATGGAAAGATTCAGCAGAGGAGTATAAGGGCCGCACGTGGCGAAACGCTGAAGACATACGATGGCCGGCATGGAGGCTACACCTAAGCAGCGCTAAGTGACATGGTTCTTGGGCGCCGATGAGTCAGGATTGGTAAAGAACATAGGATGGAAGAGAGGACGCAGAGCATTTTGGGCGATCCTGATCTGACATGTCGTGATGGTCAGACGGTCAGAGGATGCTTAGAAAAAGAAGGAAGCCCTGCATCTGTTGCACAGGACTGGCCAAGTACGTGACTAGAGGTGAAACATGTGCGGACTGCGGTAGCGTATCCTGGGTCCCCTGGTGCTCGTAAGCAGGAAGTATATATCGTGTGTAAGCTTCACAGTTACGCGTGTCTAGTCGGGGAAGGGAAAGTGACAGCGGCGGCGGAGTGGAGTGAATGCTCGGGATAATCATAGGCTAAGGTCGTCGTCGGAGTACGGGTTGCTGAGCGGCGGAGAAGAAGGACGACTGAGTAACCGTGACGACGCGGTGTCGTTCTCGAAAGTCTGTTGGAAGGACAAGGATACGTGAAGTTTGACGGTGATGTCGACAGAGAAGTATGTTCTGTATTTGGGTCGTTCGGAGACGGAGGTGGGAAAAGACGCTAGGCGGTGCAGGAGTACCGATCTGCTGGGTCCCGATCACCAGATTGGGAATCGGCGATTCGGAGTCAAAACGCTGTTGCAACGATGACAGCTTTATTTAAAACGACTCTGCCTAGTACCCCTCGACCAAATGGCCCTCAACCTATTCCCTGAAGAGCTGCTCGAGCGCATCCTCGCACAGACCCTGCCGAGTCATGCCGACCCCCGCCCAGTCTGGCTCCACTCGCCCGCTCACCCATCTACCCGTCTCGCCCCCCTCCTCACCTCACGTCAGTTCGCTCGCATCGCCACCCCGCTGCTCTACCATTCCGTGCACATTCCCAACCCCGCCAAGGCCCAGCTCCTCCTTCGCTCCATCCGCGCCCGGCCTTCCCTCGCCGGACATATCCGCTGCCTCTCCTTTGCTGGTGTATGGCGCGAGGCGGCCGAGATCATGAGCCTTTGTAGCGGGTCCCTCTCTGTCCTCGATCTCACTATAACATTCGAGAACGACGACGGCCAATCAACGACGGACGAGCTATACAGCGAGGCCCTAAAAGGCCTCACTGGCATCCGCCACCTAACCGTGCGCAAGACCAACCACGTCTACCTCTCCCTCCCTCGCCCCCGTGCCCTCATAAACAGCCTCGCCCACGCCATCCACCACTGGCCCCACCTCGTAAGCCTTCCATCCTCCCTAATTATCAGCTAACAAACTCTAATCATCCACCCCCACCAGCGCACCGCCCACATCGCCTTCAAGCTCTCCGACGACACCCCAACCTCCCCCATCACCGGCCCCTCCTTCTCCCCCTTCGCCTTCCCCCCCAACACCACCTCCTTCCCCAAAACGCCAGCCACCCCAGGCTCAGGCCCCGTATCCCTCCTCGCCGCAGCCCTCGCCGCAGCACCCAACCTCCACGCCTTCACCACGCACCTCCCCTCCGTGTGGAACGCCGCCATCCTCGCTGTCTCCGCCAACCCGCACCTCGAACGCATCGTCCTCGCCACCCCTAACGCCAACGCAGGCACGTCCGCGGGGTATGGTAAGGGCCACGGGTGTGGGTATGGGCAGGGGATCATCGGGACGGGCCTGTTCTTGATGGAAGCGCGCAGACATCAGCGGCTGGGCGAGCTGATCAGGGCGGGGACGCCTATCATCCGGACCCGCGCGCATACCATGGGCACGCCCAGCCCGAGCCCTAGTCCACCCCCTTCGTCCTCCTCGGCTCCGGTTGTGGTGGGCGCGAACCCGAAAGCGGGGATGGAGAAGAGGGAGAGTGGGGTGGGGCTGGGGCTGAGGATTGATACGGGCGTGACGCCGGGTGGGAGTGGGAGTGGGAGTGGGAGTGTGAGTGCGGTGGGGGGTGTTTGTCCGAGCTGGCTTGGACATGGGGGTGCTGCTCCTGGGAAGGGGAAGGGCAAAGGGAAGGGCAAGGGGAAGGGCAAGGGGGCCCGTGCGTAAGGTGTGCTGGGGACGAGAACGAGGAGGACGGGGAGGAAAAGGCGCTTAGGCGCTGTCGTTCACATTCCCGGCCTTTCTAGATTGCCCTGCACATATCATGATCATATCGACTGTTCATACGACCACCCTACGACACAGACGAGTATCACGTCATTCATCATACATCATACACCATACCCCGTACACCCATACCACTCGACTAGACTCGGACTCCGTACTCTATCCAACTATTAATTCATGAACAAGGACACGCACGAGACACGTTCGCTACGATGCATTCTATGGCTACCATTCTACATTGCTTCCATTACAGACAACGGACTCGTATCATGGACTCCGCTCTCTTTCCTTCCTTCTGTCTGTCTTTCTTTCCTTTTTGTCTCCCACGAAGTTCCATTCCACCCATGTCTGATCGAAACCCCGAACACTGGCCTTTATTTTCTGTCTACATTCTGGGACGCAGCCTCCATTTCACGTCATCACGCCTCCGATACAGATACTTAGACTTCCCCTCTCTTTATGGGGCGCCACCCGTCGGCGCCATGTACAATCACCATAATTAATTGCCTTTATCGTAACATTTTTTAAATGGGTATTTGGGCATCGGGTGCCTGGTTTGAGGATGGACGCCGGACGGGGCTGGTAGTGCGTGGATATGCCTTTGTGGTGGTTTTTCCTTTCTTTTTTTCTTTTCCTTTGGCGTTTCTTGCTTCCAATTCTAACGCTAACTCATCGTCGCTAGTGGCACAGACTTCATTTTACACGTCGTTCCTGCATAGCACCGGGACCCCGCCACTTTTCGGGTCCGGATCCGCCGGCAGGGGTTATGCCGCGGGGTGCTGTGGCGTCCGAGTCGGGGGTGCGTGTTCTTGGCCCTTGGGTGCTTTGCGAAGGCTCCGAGTCGGGGCGAAGTTGATTTACATCCGACCTATCAGTGAAGCTCGCGCTCACTACCAACTTGGAAGAGGGATGGTGGGCTGGCGGTCCGGGTAAACTCCCGTAATAAATTGGTCACGTGGTTGTTCAGCGCCTTTTCTCCAACCAATGAACCATCGACTTCAGGGCAAGTCAAGAGGCTTGTCAGGAAGGTTCCCAATACGATGAGGACAGGATCAAATTATATGGCAATTCGTCACGAAAGTTTGTACAATCCCGGAAAGCATTCTGCCAACACTCACCCATTAATGATCTTCCCCTACTAGAATAACATTCACGAGATCAACTTTCCATGTTGCACTCTCAGGCGCTCGGTTCTCGTTGTAAATTGAGACCATTGTCACAGAACCTTGTGGTTGACTTGGAAGGATCAATGCCGTGCTGAGCAGGTGGTTGGACGAAATCGTCTGTTGGTACTGAAGCAGCGGAAAACCCTCCAATATAGTAATTCAATGTCAATCGTCTGTACGGCGCTTACAGATGCGCCCAAGTTGCGCCTTCATCTCCACCAAAGCAGATTCAACCCCGCGCATCCGGCTGCGCTCGATACAATCCTCAGTAAAATCACACGCCGAGCTTGGGGAAATCAAAACAAGGACACGAAAAGAAGGGGCACAGGAAAATTGCCGTGGCGTTCACACGCAAGCGTGCCACTAGCGTGCAAGCGTGGCACGCTAGTGTTCGTAGATGTAGGCTGGGAATCGGGTTTCGGGACATTATATCAGTTTTATAAGACTCGGAGAGGGTGAATAGACTACGTACCACGATTATGGAAGCCGAATTTCTGTTCAGGAAGGTCAATTGCGCTCTAGAATTGACGTCAAAATCTGGCTTGCACGCTAGCACAGCCACATTGGCACGCAAGTTGCACGCTACCTGCACGCTAATGCACGTCAATGCACGCTAGTGCACGCTAGGTGCACGGCAATTCACGCGAGTGCACGTCAATGCACGCAAGTGCAGGCTGATCACGTCGATGCACGCGAGTGCACGCTGATGATGAATTGATGATGAACAGAACACTGAAGAGTTGCCGGTGGTGTCGATCCAAGCCCTCGATCGTATGGTCTGACGCGACGATCAGCGCTCAGCCACGTCAAGTTCCTTTATCCCTATATTCATGTCGACAGTCGAACGGCCGCGCCCAATTCCCAGGGCGAAAAAAGCGAAAGTAGCTGTATTCTGTTGTACCTCTAAATTCATTTCATGCATGAAGCCTACTCAATGGTAGCAATTAATCGTGATATTCCGAGGTTGGAGATACCCCGGAGCTGAAGTTGAATAAGTACCATCACCTTTGAGACGCACAATGTCAGTGGTTTGAGGGACTGAAATGGATCATGTATCCGTGTTCTCATAGTTGTTTGACCTTAGCCGTAGACCCCCAAGCCTGTGGAGACAAGTTTTTGCGAGTCGAAGTTCTGCCAAGCTCATGTGACATGGCAGGTTCCTGCCCTCAGACATCGACGACGAAAGTCGTCATTGTTCTCTCTGCACTACTGCATAGGAGCATGCACTCCGAAAAACTAACATGCACGCAAAAAGGTAACTTTGCACGCTAATTTATTTTATGCACGCAAAAAGAAGGTCTGCACGGTAATTGCTTGGTGCCGTGCCACGCTAAAATAAGTGTCTTGCACTCTTGCACGCTAGTGCCACGGCAATTTCTATAGGCCCGAAATCGAACAATTCTATTTCTCCGGTCGACGAGCACACAAATAGGCAGCATGCAAGCTCCGGCCAGGGGTGACGAAATCAGCTGGACTTGTCCTTCTTCTCTGTCGGGCCGTAGCGAGGCAGCCAACGTTCGAGAGGGCCGCTGCATGTGTCCGCCCCGATAAATATTCGAGGTGACCGGAAGATGACTCTTGATCGAACATACCATGGTCTCATTCTTAGTAACTACGCTTTTCTCATTGTTCATTATCCTTGCATCGGCATCCGCGTACCGCGTTCCAGGGAACGCGACGTTGGCCGCTCGTGCGGGGACGTTCTCTAATCCTTTGAATCAACAAAAGGTATCCAAAAATTCGCTTTCGGGTGTTATACTCCCCACTAACTTTTTAAAGGGTGCTGATCCCTGTATGCGTTTCCTGAACGGAAGATACTTCCTCACCTCGACGCAAAATACCAACATCGCCATGCGGTCAGCGACTACCATCGAAGGCCTCAAGACCGCACCCTCGCAGATTCTGTTCTCCGATTCTACTCCCGGAAGGTACGGGGTACAATCAACCTCCTTGGACGCTCTTATCTTACACTTTCTTAGGAACTTCGACTTCTGGTAGGTTGTTTTGCGTAACACCAGTAGTAACTGACAAATCCATGTGACATGGCGAAAAGGGCGCCCGAATTTTGGTTCGTACTTCATCTTGTCGAGTTCTCCCCCAGCTTATCACCAAGTAGGTTCCTCAACGGAAACTGGTTCATGTAACACTTATCCATTCTCTACACAAAACGGCTATCGATGTGGTGGCATAGATACTACGCCGTGGCCGGAAACGGGGACGACAACACTCACCGCTTGCACGTCCTGCGTGGTGGCACGAACCCCAACGACCCAACTATCGGAACCTACGCCTACGTCAACTCCCTCATACCTGCGAACTTCAACAAATGGGCCGTCGACGGCAGCATTCTCCAGCTCAACAACCAGCTCTACTTCATATTCTCGGGACAGAAGACCGACACTCCCTGGACGCAGTGTACTTATATCGTCCGGATGAGTAGCCCCACTGCTCTCAGCGGGAACGCTGTGGAAATCAGTTGCCCGACTTTCAGCTGGGTAGGCTTTTTTGGCGGGTTGTGTACGAGCTGGCGTTGAGACTGGTGTGTCTCTAGGAAACTGCTGCTACCCCAGTCCAAGAGGGCCCTGGTCAGTAGTCTTCTTTGTTTAGCTGAGACCTGTCTTCGACAAATTCACCAGAGGCTATCACCGTCAACGGCATTACCCACGTAAGTTGAACTTTGAGTCACTAGCCGCGTGCACTAAGCATGTTTATAGATTGTATATTCAGCCTCCCATTGCTCTACCGATGACTACGTAAGTCTTGAAAGACTTCTCCGGTCCTAGGTATACTGAAGCACGCCCGAATAGGCTTTAGGCATGCTTACCCTGGCCTCGGGGGCTGACCCCACAGTCGCCAGCAGTTGGGCAAAAGTTCGTTTGCTCGATGAGTTAAGGCGGTCGGGAGTTCTCTTAATTCTTTCCTAGACTTCTACTCCAGTGTTCACCAAGAACGCGGCGGCACACGTATATGGCCCTGGACATCAGTGTGTCTCTTTCTGTATACATTCACACCTGACCTCTCAACCTTCATTACGGCAGTTTCATGTTCCAGAAAGGTACCAATTGGTACTTCGCCTATCACGGGAAGTCAGCACCTGGACAAGGGTGCGGCGATCTCAGAACGACCAGGGTACAGCCATTCAGCATCTCGGGTTCGAACCCGGTTTTCCCTGCTGCGGCGGCTTCTGGAGTTGCTGTCCCGGAGCCGGTTTAAGACATGTATGGGGCGTTGTATGATAGGAATTATATGTTCAACGTGGCAGTTTCTACAACGACTCTGCCTCATGGAGGCGAAAATGGACCTCCGTGGGTTGGCGCAGGTCAAGAACTTTCTCTTTGTCATGATCAAAAACTCTTCAGTCGGGGTCGAACGGCGCTGCGCATACTGGGGGAACAGACCCCAACGAGGCAATGCATATCACTGCAGGGTTTCTAGATGAATACGATAATCTAATGGCAATGGAGGAAGAGATCAATGGTCAGATGAAGACTGTGCACTGGGTTCATATATACATTGGTCAGTGCGCCCTTCTATCATTAAATTAATCAGAGCTCGACGCTTACAGTCAAGACCTGCCCACCGAGACAAAACCAAATATGTGAACAATGGAGAGCTGTTCTGCTCCAGAGTTTTTTTCATACAACCTACTACCACATGTCTAAGCAATGTCTGCTTGAAGTACTTATTATAGGAGGACGCTACTTGTATGTTACATCGATCCGCAATTCATGCCTTGTAAACACTGTTTTGGGAGTTTTCACTTATTTAAATTTGTGGTCGTTTGAGGTGAATGAAATCGATATTCCTCTGTGGTTGTTATCATTAGAGCTGCGCGCCGCGCCGTGCCTTACGGGTTCGCTGCCTCATATGCACGGGTACGGTACGGAACCTCTGAGGCCAGGACTGCCTTTCAATGGGACGGATCGGACGGTAAATCAGCGCTCAGCCGTCAGTGCCTTGCGTTAAGTACGGCTGTCAAAGGAGAGGAGTATTCTCCCATAGTCAGACCGGATTCTCACGTTGACGTTTTTGAGGGGGGAGGGAGACAAGTGATCATAATGAAATGCCTCACCGCGGTATCACAGCTACACGTGAACACAGACTAGAGTCGACTAGATTCCGGACTAAATATCAAATAGAGTGATCTTGAGGACAGAAGGTGTCGGTATGCCTCTCAGGTCACTGACCTTCACGCACATGCAGCAAAACATTCAGTAAGTCAAGAAATCCCCTCCTTTCTTTCTTGAAAAGTTCGACAATGGCAACGACAACGATAGATGGCAAATTCCAGAGCTTGCACATCGACATCGACCGTGTCGACCAGCTGAACGCAGCGGCCGTCACGGTTGAATGTTGCGAATACAAAGAACGTGAGACCTCTCCCTCATGACTCGTTCCTTCGAGGTAGTTCGAGATCTATATATTCAGCATGGAGCAAGCTTGGGAGTGCTTGGGCCGACGTTTCATAGGATCTGGATCATTCGGGCAACGATCTGGAAAGGTTCTTGCATTATCAGCTCGGCATTATGCCCAAAGGATGAAAGTACCAACCACACCCCGTTCTTTCCGCCTCTGGAAAACAGATATGTCACATAGACAATGCCACCTGCGGCAATACTGTATATGGTGGCGCGATCGTCCGCACAAGCCGTTCGTCACACGACGAAGACCCCCCGTCGCTTCGCTGAGGTTCATGGGTGAATTGATATGTTATCAAGCAAGGCTACCACACAGGATCCGTTTCCGGTGTCCTGTCAAAACAGACAGACAACTCATAGTCGCCAACACGTCTTGCCCATCTGTAAATCTTCAGTTTACCCCCCATAGCCTTCTCCGCCTCCGCGAATATCCTAGGATCCTCCGCCTTCTTCCAGTACACCTGAAAACTCTTCTGCCTATCATACAGCAGCATCGACGCGTCGGACCCGAATTGGGAGAGCGATATCTGGAACTTGACGAGGAAGACCTTGTCGCCGTGGACGTTCGGCGGCGGCGCCTTCGGGTCCGTATGCTCGACTTGGGCCTGTACGTCGTGCATAGTGTCGAAGCGGTTGACGATGAAGCGGTAGTCCAATCCGCCCGTTTCCATGGTGAACGATATGGTGTGCCAGGTTCCGCCCTTCAGAGCGCGGCATTGTCCCTTGTGCTCCTTCCAGTGTTCGCGCTGACATTCTGGGATGAGTTGATTCGCTTTCAGTGTTGGAACTGCTTCGGCGAGGCTATGGACATACCTTTGCCACAGTAAGCCACGGAAAGGCATTGTGTACATCTGCTGGTGTTCTTCTTCCCGCAGATCTCGCACCCGGGACTGTTGTTTAATTTCCCCAGATCCCGCATATTCAGAGGACCGATAGGAACGAGGAACGTAAGACAATGGTCCACCTCCATTTGTTCGCGGCGAGGTTTGTAGGCTGAACTTACACGTTTCGAATTCATGGCGAACAGCTTCAGAGCGCATCTCCGCTCCAGATCGGTGGTGGAGACCGCGACAACATCGGCGCCCCGAAACATCAGACCCAGATGGTCGTGTAACGTCATATTGCTCGGCCTATAGACGACTCTGTACAGCAACGAAAACAGAGGAACGTTGGGGTCACCCCCGAGAGAGAAGACTTGGACGATCTGGAGAAAGACTTGCCGCTTGAGTTGATGCATCGAGAGAAAGCAAAAAGTCATGACCACTCGCCCGAACAACGATGCACCACTCCCCTTGCTTGTCGTTTAGCGCAAAGACCTTGTGGCCCCGATCGTAGCCGTTCGCGAATCCCAGAACAATTTGCCTGACCTCCGTGAATGTGTCCTCCTTGGCCGATGAGGTTGGGCGCGGTTTCCGGTGGTAGCCGTCCATCATATTCTGGTACGCCTCCTTCAAATTCCCTCGAGAGACAGCTTCGAGTAACGGTGTTGAAGAAGTCCATGTGGGCAAGGTCGCTGGGTTGACAGGAGATATGGGAGCCAACAAGTCATGGAATCTCTGGGCGCCGTCCAGTGCTTGGTGAAGCCGTTTATTCAAGTCGTCGTCGGAAATTTTCGTGTTCTTCGGGAGCTTGATGCCCATGCAGTCCAATAAAAGGAGAACATCTCCGCGATCGATGTCGACTGAGCTCATGGTGGCAAATTCTGCGATGGAGGAGAAGGGGTTCAACTTGGCTATTGTTTGGATCTCAGGGTTGGGCCAAATTGATGATGCCTGGGCCATTCACTCCGCTCGGAGAGTTGGCGAAGACAGCTGGGTGCTGAGAGAAAATAGCGCCATCAGGTCTGCAAGAAATCGTCGTTCAAGTTAGGTCGTCTAAGTTCAAGGCAGGCTGGATTTTCTTTACAACGTGGAAATACAGAACCTAGACCTCTCTCTGTCACGAGCCACACGTTTCTAGAGTGCGGTACACCCCCCTGAACCATCACATATCATCGTCCACCTCAACCACTTTTACTACCCACCTTACTCCAGATAAAATTTCGTGACACCATACTGCTCGTTGTCATACATTCGTGAAAATGATGCGCATCGGGAACGCCGTTCCTCCATCTACTGGATGTGGAGACTCAAATTGACAACTGGCTCTGAGCATTGGCCCGATCCCGTCCACAGGCTGACGCCAAATGTCCAAGTCGACGCTAGACGGGCCCAAACTGACAACGGATGGCGGTGACACCCTCAGGTGGCGTAGAAGCAATACTATCAGTTCTTCCACTGAAAGGTCCACGTACATGCCTAGTCCTTCCTGTTTCACTCCGTAAAAACCGACATATATGCGTCCGAATTTCGCAAAACTTGCAAGGAACCGTTCGCGACGCACTTATCTTCCGCCGACCATAATGTAGTTTGGCACCAGCAGATTTTATAATTGTAGTTGAGGAGTCATTGGTGAAGATCGGCGGGCTGGCAGCAATCTTGGTGGATAGTCTTTGGAAATTGTGCGTCGAGGAGCTTCGTAGCTACGATATAAACGTTCAAATGCTAATGAACAGATCTGGATTCATTTCTTCTACGACATGTGCACGTTTAGGGTGTCCGTTACGCGTGCCATACTTTTGCGATGAGTTCCGTGAGCCCTGCGTGTGGAAGTAAAGATTATAAGCATGGCCAAGCCATAATATGAATAGTGCAGGGGTATAGCACGCACCGATGTCATTCGTGTTGAACTGGTACACCCCAACCAGAACGGCGGCCGTCGTTGCGCGAAGGGCCCATGTCACGGTGGGGCCGAGTCTTGGGAATTTGCGCTTGTGAACATAGTCCACCAGGATCGAATCAAACTACGGCACAAGAAAAGTCCACCATCAACATAACGTCCAAGCACAGAACCGGAAGACATACTCCGAGATGGCTATGCATGACAAGTGAGACACCAAGGAGGCCGTCGACGACGGGGTGCGCGGTGCCACTCGTAACAAACGCGGCGGCAGTCATCGGGACAAGGCTTGCGGCGAGCAGCCGTTCGAACGCCCAGTGGTACGAGCCGCTTGAGCGTGAGGGTGGGGGGAAAGTTGTGGGGTCGTTCACTGTGCCCTTGTACACCGCTACCAGCATCGTCAGACGTGAAGCGCCACGATATAGATTATTATAGACGTACGACCACCAGGAACGTATGCTGCGTTATATGCATCTCCGGTTGCGTGTCTGGCTGTTGGGGGCGGGACTCCAAGTCAGATGTGTACTTAGGAGGCCGGGGATGCACAGGACAGACCTTGGATTGCTGCTGAGCGAAGAAGGGAGCGATGCGCAAGTGCTCTGGGCAACGATGAGCGGACGAGGAGAGAAGAGGCCATGGCGAGGCGACCAGAGTTGGGAGGAGGAGATGTTCACGGAGACGATGCCTCCGCGTGCCGCCCACCCAATCACGAGCTCACCGTTACAGCCGGATACCGCCGCAGAACCGTGGGACAAATTAGTCAGCAGCTGTATAAGAGCTCGATTTTTTTTCTTCTCCCAACAAAAACTTTCCGCATCCCGCAAGGCTGGCTTTTCTCGTCTCATTTCACAGTTCCAAATAGGAAGATTTGCGGCGACTCTCGACCTCATGTATATATCGGTCAAATCTATGGTTATTATCCCGTCTATCATTGCTGCTACCAAGTTTTCGTCCTGCACAGATTTTCTCCCTTTCTCGAATCGCTAGATACCACGAGCCAAGTCAAGGCCCCAGTACCCTTCCTTTGGACACACACACTAGGGGCCTGTTACGCTCGTGGAAGACCGACCGACCCACCTCCGCCTGCCTCCTGGATTCGTTCTGAAGCTGGGAGGGCTCACAGACGGTTGGGCCGTTAAGCCCCTTCAGAGTTGAGCGCGGTGGATTGCCTACTAGGTGACTCAAGCTGCGCTCGTAGTTTTGGGATAGACATTTATTTTGTTGAGCCTCTACTCTATAATGATTGACAACCAATACATTTTTTACTACAGTATCGTCCCAATGTTAACGTGCTTCCGATCAGTGATAATAGAGCTGTTCGCATATATTCTTATCACTCTGAGTCGTCGTCCTCGTTACCATTTCGCGGCGAAACGGTGCCATCCTCGAGGATGTCCATGTAACCTCATCGCTGTACCTATGTCCTTTTGGTGATTATGAATGCTCTCAACCCATTCATGTTGTCGAAGTCATTCATAGACGAACAGCTTGTTCAGGTCCCACTCCACGGCAGAGTCGTCGCTCGCGTCCGATTCATACCGTCGCCCAACGATGTTATTCGACCCTGGGATCGTAAATGACCCTTTCCACAAATCGCCCAAGTTTTGGCAGCTGGTGTCTTTCCACGTCGCACGCACTGAGATAAAGCGTCACGATTCTGTGTCCGTGCCTATGTCGGTTCATCAACACGTTCTTTAGCAGTTCAACTGCGGATTGGATACCACCACCCGAGTTCTGAGCGCGTCCGATGATCTCCAACCTTGATAGAGCGTGAAGTGGGAACTGAGGTACTGGAGCCGAACTTTCCTGTGCAAGCCACTTGAGGATGCTACTTGAGACTTGTCTGACGTCCGTAATGCTGACGGTGTGGACGTGCTCCAGCGGCCCGAGTGCCTGCAACCACTCCTTCGGAATATCATGGTGGAACATGATCTTCTGTAGTCCTCGCAGGGGAAGCGCGGTCATCAAGCTCGGTATCGCCAGAAGGTCTTCTGCATGCCCCGGAAGCGAGAGTTTTATGACCGGCTTGCCGTATAGTTGAGGGGTGGGCTCTACGTTGCTCCAGGCGGAAAACGACATACAGTTGGCGTAATCGGAGGTGAAAAATGCTGAGCGGAGCGGCCCAGGCGAAGGGTCCGTATCTACACTATGCTGGAGGTGTAGCATGTCGCGGATGGGGGAAAGTGAGTCGATAACTGATTGAAGTGTCCAATTCTGAGGTTCGTTGGACGAGCCGTCGAGGCAAATAAACGGTGTGGGCGTTAGGGAAAGCCTATCCAGCAGGTAGGTGCACAGGCTGAAATTGTCTGCAATGATAGAAAGATCTTCAAGGTATAGGAGCGGGATGTGCCGCCGGGGCAAAGGCACAGGAGTGGTGGAGGTTTCGATGGCGGCCAAGACATGGCACAGGACAAGATCCCGTAAGGCTGGTAGATTTTCCAAAACGGCTGTGATTTGGGTCATAGTCCATCTCATCGCAGCTGCTCCGCGAGGAAGCACGAGTTTCAGGTGGATCAGGGGGCTCTTGAGCAGTGGTGCATTCCAAGGCAAGGGGCAGTTTTGCAGGCTCAAGGTACGCAGACGTGGGGTTCCCTCCGAGAACAATCTTTCGCGCATGATGGACTCATGCCTGTAGTCGAATAAAATGCTTAAGGTCTCCAACAGCGGGGCATGGCCTCCAAAAATGCTCTGGAACTGCGACTCGAATCTGAGAGGTGAAAAGCCGCACAAATTGAGCTCTTGAAAGCGTTTGCTCGCAGCATCTGAGAACACGAATGGAAGCATACTCTCGCTCCCCCAGGCCAGAGCGTCCAGATGCACTTGGAGCGGGCCTGTCCCTGACCGAACCAAGAGCTCCTTCACCCACTCTAGCTTGTAGTAACAATGAATAGAACTCCACATGCCCTGGAAGTGCATCGCAGTGTTCCGCCACGCAGAACAGACTTGGGATATAGATATGCACATCCACGGGCCAGCCTTATGCGTCTCATCCTGGTCGCGGGCGATTTCAAAGATTCTACAGAGAATCTCGGATGGTAGACGGGAGATGAGAGAAAGGGCGTTGCGTCGTCGTCGCAGGATGCTGACCATGTCGAGGAGGGTTGCAAGCTGCTGATCGATCTGCTGCTGGGCGATATCGATGGCATCTTGTGTGCTGAATGCTGTGATTAACCCACTTGGTCACCAGTTTTCGTTCGGTAGAATGGCATCTTGAATCGCACCTTCAATTTCTGCCATGATTTCCTGAGCGACTTGAAGGGAAACTATGTGGCATAATGGTCGAACAGACGTAGGGAGCTGCGTTAGAAAAATATGTCTTGTATGTGAGTACCTCACCTACGTAATGGGGAGCTTGCCTTATCCCACTACTTTACGCAATGTTTATCTGAGTGCATTAGAAGAGATACAAATTTAGTCATTAAATACATATTCACTAAGATCCATGCCTGTGATGCGGCCATCCGAAATGGGCTTCTCGCGTGAGTGAAGTCCGTGAGGAAGAGGTGAGAGGGAGCCGCCGCAGAGGGGCGCTCGAACCTCTCAGGACCCAGAGCTGCTGCCACCGAGAGTGGGGCGCTGCATCTGGGTCGTCCGAGCTAGTAGTTGCCTGGGATCGACAGATCCGGCAGAGGGGCTCTGTTAGCCTGAGCGAGGCGTGTTGTGACCCAACACTGGGCCCCGTGGCTGGCGGGGAGGTCGAGCCGTCGCACCGATCGCGGTTCCCTAGCGTAGAGCGTAGATAGGATCCGAGATGATAGTAGTATTAGTGCGAGTCTCTAAGAGACTCGCGATGCAACGAATATACAAAGTCAACGTAAATATGTACAAATACGGCCGGCCCGGGCACGCGCGCGATGGAAGAAGTGAAGTAGGAGTGGATACTGAATACCTCCGTCACAGTGCCCCCCCGCGTGCACGCCCGGATCCGGGCCAAGAATCGTCATCGTCCTGGTACCGCCGCTGGTTCCTGCGTTCCCTATCCCTGTCCCTAGCCGCCTGGCGACGCAATGCTTTCTCATGCTCCTGCCTCCCAGCGCGCTTTCCGCGTTTACGTCGCTCCGGTACCGCGTCCTCGACTTCGCCTGCTTCCCGTCCTCGGTTTCCTCCTGCGCCAGAGCTCGGTCCCGCCACTGGGGCGTCCGCAATGCGTTCTCCAAGCCCAACTCGCAAGCGGTGCATCAAGTGCGGCGCCGTAGTGGAGGGAGAACTGACGACCGGGCCATCCGTTAAGCGCTCCAGGATCCCGATGTTCAACCTTCGAGTCAAGGGAACTGGCTCAGTTCCAGCGGGTCCAGGAAGCACGGGAGGCAGCGAGGGCGCCAATACCGGAGGGATACTTGGGGCAGGGAGCGGCAGAGCCGCTGGAGCCAAGGTCCCGTAAGGAGGGACATCCTCAGGCGCCGAGGGAGGGGCATTACCAGGCTGCGGCCACCAAGAAGGCAACACCGGTGCTTGAGCAGCTCCGGGGTCCGCGGGAGGGCCTGCAGCCATGCGGGTCATCGTCTCGATGAGCACCTGCGCCATGAAGGCAGCGTGTTCGCGCGTACCCAAAGGAGGGGGAGCCTGGGAAGTCACAGGAACGCCTACAGCGGGTTCCGCGGGCGTAGGCTGAGACCAGAGAGGGGCGAGGGGGCTGTAAGGCGACGGGGAGGGGGAGGAGAAGGGGGCCGGAGCAGGAGTCCAAGGCGCCATATCCGATTGCCTGGATGCCCCCCATCCCATCGACTCCATTGGAGCCATACGGCCGCGATCCGAACGTCCTCGTTCGAAGCTACGCTCCCTCCGAGGTGGGGACCAACGTCGCGAGGTGACAGCGCGACGAGGCCTCTGCGCAACCGGGGCTAAGCGACGGAAAGGAGGTGGTGAAGGCGAACGACGACGCGGGAACGGGGGAGGCGAAGGCGAACGACGACGTGGCGTAGGCGAGCGACGACGTCCGACGGGTGACGGTGTCCGACCTCTCCAGCGCGACCGGCTCGGTTCAGCCAATGGCGAGGCAGCTCGGCGACGAGACCCAGGAGGAGGTGACGCCTCTCGAGTAAGCTGAGCCGCGGGCTGCAAGGAGGGGAAGGGGCGGGTCCAGCTATCTCCTCCCGCACTTCGCACCTGCTGCAAGTCAGCGAGCGTCGCCCAGTGTAGCTCGCCCCCCAGTTCCGGAGAGACCATCGACGACAAGCGCGCACTTCGGAGCGCAGCTGCACCTTCCGGAGAATTCAGCGTGACCCACAACGTTTGGAGTGACGGGGTCGCAGAGCGATCAACGCGCAAGATCATAGACTCCGGGGTGGATAAGGTGAGGGCAATCAATGCCTCTCGCACCACGTTCCAGTCGACTGAGATGGGGAAGGGCGACGTCATCAGGTAACAAGTTGGGACCTCGCTCTCTGGCTCCGGGGAGCTGCCCAAAGAAATTTCGCCGGAATCCTTGCGACGTCGGGCGGCGCCTGTCCGAAGGCTAGTCGCCACAGCCCTGGAGGGCGTCGTTGGAGGAAGGGGGAAATGGTCACCGGAGTCAGGAGCGAGCGCGGGAGGAGCAGCCACAGGGACGGGGGGCGCAGCGGTAATCGTACGTCCCTCCAGCAGCGGGAGAGATTCCACCAGGAAGTCATTCGTTCGGGTTCGACTAGGGTCCTCGGGATCGGTTTCTGGGGTAGGGCAAACCTTTCCCACCAACCCCTTGCCGTCGAAGCGCTTGGGGTACATCCAGTACGATCCCTTTACCTGTTTACCGTAGGGATTCAGGTAAGCTACCCGCGGAGCCGGCCGTCCAAAGGTTTGGAGGGCGGAGATGAGGCCTTTAGGGACGGGGCTCGGGTGGATGTAAAGCTCCCGCCTGAGATGGCGGTCGTAGAACCAATCGCCGTCTTCGTCAACCTCGAACTCCTTTGCCGCTCGTTTCGACATCTCCTGAAGGGAACCATGGTCGTCAAACTGCCACTTTGTCCATTGTCCCGATAGGCCCCTAGAATCGAAAACCACGGGAGGTCGCAGCCAGGGGATTCGGTTCTGATCGACAACGACATAGTCGAGAGGATGGGCCGCTAGAGACGGATGGATAGCGGGTGCAGCGGTAGGAGGGTCGACGATCATTGGGGACGGCTCGCGCGGAGGAAGGGGGGGTCGCGAGGCATGGATTCCGATGGTTTCTCCGGTCCACCCCTGCCTCGACGAAGACGATCGCTCTCGATCCTCGACGGAAATGGATGGTATCCTAGCGCGAATAATCGCAGCTACATATGGACGTACCACCGAATTCAGACGGAGCGCAATGTCGTCGTACCCGTTCCAGGGCCCTAGTCCCGCTGCCTCAGTCCCTTCCCACCAAGTCCCACAGACCCCTGGCTCCGTGGCTAACCAGCTTTCCATATCCGTCAAGGCATGAACCAGGAAACAAGGTACCCTCTGGCTGAGAAGCCAAAGAGCGTCTTGCCGTCGATCCCCGTTGATAAAGGCGCCAAGATAACGATCATCTGCCGCCGGGATTTCTGCGACCATAAGCTTATCGACGGCTGGTTGGTACCCCGAGTCCAGCAATAGGTTCGCGAATATGAGATAGGCAGCCTTCTCCTTCAGACCGCGCTGAATCGCGACTCCTAAGTCTACAGCGTCTTCGTAGGTAACCACGCTGCGCAAGTCGTTGATTGCGGCGGGGTGAGGGAAAATAGGGCGCTGGGACCAGAAGTTCGTAAAAGTAAGCTCGAGTTCCGAGCAGCCTAAGATGAGAGAATCCAATAGAGCGAGCCTAGACTCGAGCTCAACAATGTAGGGTAATTTGATATGGCCCCCACTTGGTCCGTAAGGTGTACGTCCCTCGGTGACTTCCCATTCCTTGTACATGAAACGGTACTCCGGGTACTCGTCTCGTTTTCCGTAACCGACGGAGGGACGAAGGATGAAGGCCCTCCAGACGGACGCGGTCAGGACCTGGGGATTCATGGTATAGTCGAAGGGTCCAAGATGGCCATCGAAACGTCGCACCGCTCGGTCGGGCAAAGTTCGGGACTCGAAGTGAGGAGGAGGCAACCCGGGGTAAAAGGGACGCTGCGCCGAGTTCGGCGACCACACCTCGTAAGCAGGGATGAGAGGGTCGGAGGGGTGTTGGTCAACGATTCGTCCCGAATGCTGATTGAACGGAGGAAGGTTGAAAGTAAGGGAATCGTCGACGATCGGGGAGTCGTCGTATCCGCTGAAGCTACGTAGCCTCGCGACCGTGTATCGACGGGAGTCTTCGGGGGCCATGAGCGTTTTTTGTTTAGAGGCAAGGAGTGGGAAGGGTAGTCGATAGAAGTTGTTTTTTGTCGTTGAAGTGGGGTAGCGCCTCAGGTCGTAGTCGCGCCTCTGGGCGCGCCTCTGATCCTGGTCGACTTTTTTAGATTGTTTTCGGGAGTTTTGTGGCGAGGGTTAAGTAGCGCCTCAGGTCGTGTCGCGCCGCAGGGCGCGCCTTCGATCCTGGTCGTCTTCCTCGGGTTTTCTTGATGTAGCGAGGTGGAACGAATCCACAAGGCGCCTCGGACTAGTTAGAGCGCGAAGGTACGCGTTAACTACCAAGTCGCCGCCACGCAGGTAGTTTAGAGGGGTAGTAGAGTAGGTATAGGCGCGATAAGGTAGTGGGGTGAAGGAAAGGAAGAAGAGAGAGAGATGACCATCGATAACACAAATTTTGAAACTCCGCCCAAGTTTCCCATCACGGGAGCCCAGCCATCGCGTGATATTCGCGTTTAAGCGCGGGCGCGTTGCGAATAGCATATTCCGATACCCAGCTGTCCTCTGTGGGGTCATAGCCTCGCCAACGAATGAGATACTCGCGTCTGTTCCCAGTTTTCCGTCCCGTGATGCGGTGTCCCAATATGGCTTCTACTTCGAACTCCTCAGAAGCGATAAAGTCTCGAGTGGGCGGTAATTGAGTCCGCTCGCCGAATCGGGGATGGGAAGGTGTATAACGTCGTAGATGCTCGAGATTAAACACGGGATGCATGGGGTAGGTATCGGGCAACCGTAGCCGGTACACCACGGGGTTAACTTTCTCCATAACTTCAAACGGGCCAATTACGCGTTGTACGAGTTTCCGTCCGGTGCCTTCGACATCTACCAGCTCCAGGGAGTGGGGGTTGACTAAGGCCCATTCTCCCGGTTTAAATTCAACCACGGGGCGACGACTCTTGTTATAAGCTTTAGCTTGGCGCTCCTGAGCTAAGATCACCGCATCTCTGGCAGCCTTTCGATGGACTTCTAAGGCTTCCACAAAATCTTCGCCTTTCTGGCTGGGCATGAACGGGCGAGTCACTGGATCCCCTTGAGGAACTACTACGCTAGCTGTGGTCTGCGGCTTGTAACCCATAAGGAGGAAATTGGGGGCATAGGTAGTAGATGAATGCACCGCTGAGTTGTACGCGTGGGCTAACGCGGACAGCCACTGAGCCCACGAAGATCGATCCGTAGCCACATAAGCGCGTAGCATTTGCTCGATAGTAGCGTTCAGGATTTCGGTCTGACCATCCGTTTGAGGGTGATGAGCGGATGATAGCGCCATTACGCTACCGTAGCTTTCTACCACTGATCTCCAGAACACCGTGGACCAGCGCTTGTCGCGATCAGCGATTATGCGCTCCGGTAACCCATAGACGTTAGCCACCTTTTCGACGAAGATTTTGGCGAATCCGTCTTGAGAGAGGTCTTGAAAGGTGGGAATGAATAGGCCGTAACGAGTCAATTTGTCGACAATCACGAGAACGGCGGTATAGTTTTCGGTCCCTGAAGGGGGTAACCCTGTTATAAGATCCAAGGAAACCGTAGCGAAAGGTCGAGCGGGAATGTGGGCGGGGCGGAGTCCTCCCATTTTCCGCAAGTGATCAGTCTTTATCTTCTGGCATACGTCGCAGGAATATACGAAGTCATACGCGTCTTTATGCATGGTAGGCCAGAAGAATAGCTCCCTGAGACGGGATAAGAGTCGTCTAGGACCAGCATGAGCGCTCTCGAAAGGGGACTCGTGAATCCACCGTAAAACGTAGCTAATCTGTCCCTTCGGGACACAAAGCCTAGTGTTCCAATCCGCGTCGATAAAGTAAAGCAAGCCATTACTGCCCTTTTGAAAGTGAGAGGGAGTTAGGACTGTGTTCGGATTGGGGATTTCATCCGGGTATCGTTTAACGAAGTAGGGATCCAAGGGATAGGCCGTAGCGAACTTTTTAATCATGTCTGGATTCATGGATACGAGCAGATGGGATTTGTTAGACCAGTCGTCTTCGGGAGCATCTTTGGAAGGAGACACTCCAGCTGGATAGGTCCAAGGATCGTTATTAGGGAATGGAAGGTTGTCGGTCGGGGTAGCGAGGTCCTCGTTAGAGAGCTCAGCTTCTCGATCTTTTGGATCGAGATCGCCCGGGAGCGCTGCAGCAGCTCCTTTTGACTTTCGATTTTTTGGGAGCGCTTGAGCAGCTCCTTCGGCCTCGTCGTTTGGGAGCGCTTGAGCGGCTCCTTCCGTCTCATTATTAGGGAGCGCTTCAGCAGCTCCTCTCCTAGTCAAAACACGGTTAACTTCCTTCTCGATGACATCTTCCCACCACCAAATCGTAAAAGCCGCCTTCTTGGCCGGAGCGTGACTTCCAGCGTCTTCGATAGACTGAGCGTGAGTTTGGGTTGCGTCATCAGGAATGATAGGTGGAGTGTCGTCGCGCAGAGGAGAATTATGCTGCGGTATGCGAGGTAGGCGGGATAAGGGGTCGACATTTGAATGTACCCGGCCTGGGCGATGCACTATCTTAAGGCCAGGGTAAGCCGCATACACAGCCCCCCACGCAGCTAATCTCCGATTTGCGTTCTCGTATACGCGCGCCCACTGCAGCGCCGCGTGATCCGTAACCAAAATAACAGTCTCGCCCTCAATGAAGGGCTGAAACTTGACCAACGCCTCCTTAGCGCCGAGCGCCTCACGCTCAGTGGCGCTATAATTCCGTTCAGCCTGGGACAGGGTCCGACTCCAATAGCAGATCACTCGTTCCACCCGCACAGTCGTGGAGTCCAGAGTCGTACCCCACTTGTGCCGAGTGCCCAAGCCTTCATCGACGTCCTTCGAAAGGGAGGGGACTAGACTAGGAAGGTCCACCCCCGCGACCCAGGCTTTCGACAGCCGATCGTACATGGGAGTGCCCTTGAGGTCAGCCACCGCCATAGACTGAACCTGCTGAAGGCTAGCGCCCAGCGCAAAATCTGAGGCGTCAGTGTACAGGCGGTACGGCTGACCCCGTTCCGGGTGTCCCAACACGGGAGCGCTGGCGAGCGCGTCCTTAATCTGGGAAAAGGCAATTTCGTGCGCCGCTTCCCAAGTAAAGCGCGCACCCTTCTTGAGGAGAGCGAAGAGGGGGGCGGCCAAGAATGAATAGAAGGGAACGTAAGACGAGAAATAAACCACCATGCCCAGGAATTTCTGCAGCTCCGGAATGGAGCGCGGTCGCGCGAGATCAATGATCGCTGCAACTTTCTCCTGATGCGTCGATAACCCTAGGCGTGAAACCTTTTGACCAAGGAGGAGGATAGAAGAGTAACCGACGAAACACTTGGGTGGGGACAGTGTGATACCGGCGTCAGCAATGGCGCCCAACACCTGGTCGAGGTGCACAATATGTTCGTCCCAGGATTTGGAGAACACCACAATGTCGTCAATATAAACCAATGTGAAAAGCCACAAGAATGGAGCCAGCACGCCTTGCATAATGCGCTGGAATATAGAAGGACCATTACGCAGACCGAACGGCATGCGTTTGAATTGATAGAGTCCCAGATGACAGCGGAATGCCGTGCGCGGTTTAGCCTCGTCAGCCATCTCCAGTTGCGTGAAGCCAGCCAAGGCGTCGAAGACCGACATAACCTGGGCGCCAGACAGAGCTTGGATGATTTCAGCTTGCCTGGGAATGGGGAATTCATCCGGTATGGTCTTCGCATTGAGTTTGCGGTAATCGACCACGAGTCGAGGCTTTCCGTTGCGATAAACGACTACGACGGGGAATCCCCAGGGGCTGCGCGAGGGTTCGATGACCCCCGCTTCGAACCAAGCATTGACTTGCTTCTCGATGACCTCGCGTTTGGCGGGCGAAGCACCGTACATTGGGACGGAGATAGGTTGCGTCCCAGGTTGTAGAGGAACTTCCACCTTGGCATCGACATGCCCCAGGCGTCCGTCTAGACCGAAAGCCAGTTTGTTTTTGCGGAGGACGTCAAAGAGCTTCGGCTTCACGTCTTCCGGCACATCCGGGCCCAGATTTACCAGGTCGGCGATGTCGCCTTCCATCCTCTCATCCGGCAGAGCCGTCGTTTTAGGGCCCCAGTTCTCGTCGCCCTCCAATTTATCGTCAGAAGGGGATCCAGCGTCAGCAGTACCCAAGTCTTGCGCGCGCAGAGAACCTTCAATCACCGACTTCAGAGCTTCGGCGGAGGCATTGTATTTATCCCATTCCTCCGGTGTAGCGGGTGCGTCCGCAAAGGAGCTGGGATCCTTAAGGTAACCCACCACGTCCCCCTTCCTGATGTACCAGGGAGTCTTGGAGGGGTTGGCGATGGGGATATATGGAGCGTCAGACGTAATCCAAGTTGTCGGCGCGGCCATAACTGACAAGTTCGGGTCGCCGATGATAACCTTTTCGACGATCCATTCCTTCCTGTCTCCGAAGGGCGCTTCGACCGGAACATTATGCACCGATTCAGCAGTAATGAGCCGATCCTCAGCTGCCACGACAGGGGGATCAGTATGACCAAATCCTTTGGCGCGCACATTGCTGCGCCGTACCGTCTTCGAACGTATGAAGGACTGAGTGGTGTAGGCCTTCCTTATTTCAAAGCCTAGGTCGACAGCTTGAGCGGAGGAAGCGGGAATGATCAAGTCCGAGTCTCCCACAAGCACTTCGCTATGGCCAGTTACGTGTCGCGTAAGTCCGAGTTCGTAGGCGGTCTGGAAATCTTCGCCTAGTAGCAACGGGACGTTCATGTCTCGAACGATGTACGCTTCGAGGTCAAACGAGACCATTCGCTTGTCCATAGATTCAGCGTAAATCTTGGTCTTAATGTATCCTAGGACTCGAGCGTTTCCAGTAAGGTGGTATAATTTGATTCGAAGGCCTTCCTTAGGCTTCGGGAGACCTGGAAGCGACGCCCAGTATTCTTCAGACATGAGAGTAATGTCAGCGCCGGAATCAAGACGTCCTTGGATAGGAGCCTGATCCGTCGCTCCGACGTGGACTTTCATATGTAGAGCCTTAGATCCTAGAGATCCATAGCCGTCTGGAAGGGAACGGATTTTGCGAGCCTCGACGATCTCGACGTAAGGAGGAGGGGGTAGGTGTTTTTCGTCGCTATCCGTAGGGATTTCATAGCGCCAACGTAATTTCTTCTCTTCCTTACGGACAGCGAACATAACTCGCCGCCTAAAGTTGCGATTGGCTCCAGGGTATGCGTTGGGGAACGCCTCAGCAAGATAGACATATTTAGGTTCGTTGGTCTCAGGTTCACGCGCGGCATAAGCGGAAGCAGGGGCCTTAGATTCAACTAGCATAGCTACATACGCTCTATCCTGCTGAGCCAAGTCGGCGGGGTCGATATCAACGGTAATCAAGTTAGCTGATCGTAACGAATCCCATTTCCCGTAGTGAGGGCAGTCTCGAGCGAAGTGCCGAGTGCTTGTGCAAATATAGCAGCCGCCATTAGGGGGTCGGGCGCTCGATACGCTGTCATCGCGTGCGAAATGATAACCGTCGACGACTTTGCCTTCCGGCCAAGGTCTTTTCTCTTTATTGGGCTTGGAACCCCTAGCTCGTACGGGATGGGCCTCCTTCTCCCCGTCGTCCAAGTACTCATTATCACGATCATCATCGTTTTCCAGCATAAAGGCAGGCGTAGCGTCGCCGAGTAGATCGTCCATGGCTTGAATCTCCACGTTGTGGGCGTTGCGATCTCGGCGACCGCCACGATAGAAGGTGGGTGCGCGCATGCGCTCCGCAAGTGTCCACCCGCCAACCAGGACTTCTGCCATTCGGCTAGCTGTAGCCATGAGAGTGAATATAGAGGGGCATACTCGCTCATTGAGAATAGAGTCCCATTCAGTAGGTTTGGTGCGGAGGATGCGAGAGACGGCCTTGGTTCCGTCGGGGTCGTCGGGGAACAGGAAGGAATGATAGCGAATACGACGCTGAATGAAGTCCAAGGGGAATTCGCGTTCGTGACCCTTCTGCCGGAACTTCATTTCCTCGAATTCGAAGGTTCGTTCCTTGATCCAATTTTCATCGAGGAATTGCGCTCGAATGCCGAGTAGCATGACGTTCCAATCTTGGGATAGGTAGGTACGGTTATCTTCGGGTAAGTTGTCCCACCAGGACTGAGCGCGCTCCGACCATTTGTATGGTGCCAGCTGCGCTAAACCTTCCCGCATTTTCTGTCCCAATCCCGCTAATTTGGCCATGGAACTGAGGTAGTTAAGAGCCGAAGCTCCCTTGCCGTCCCAAGAAGGCAGGACCGAGATATTCAGCTTGTGATTGAGCTGCCATTCTTCGACATAATCGTTGTTAAAGTTTTGATGAGGAAGTCCTCCTCCACCAGGTGCGCCACCTCCTCCTCCTGCACCACCTCCTCCAGGGGCTCCGCCTCCACCAGGAGCACCACCTCCTGGGAAACCTCCGTTTCCAGGGTCTCCTCCGGGGGGTCCTCCAGGATTGCCCCCTGGGGCAGCTCCGCCAAAGGGAGCGCCTCCTCCGGGGGGTCCTCCGTTGCCTCCGCCGCCTCCGCCGCCTCCATTACCGCTCGGATCGTTTCCCGGGGCAGCTCCTCCTGGAGCGCCACCTACGGGTAAACCAGCGCTTCCTCCATCTGGAGGACCGCCGTTAGGGTCCTTGGTAGAGTTGGAAGGGGCTACGTGAGGAGCGGTCTGGTACGAATAACTAGTCCAATTCGTAGGAGCAGGGATCTGAGTCGCGTTAACCGCGAAAGACGCTGGTAAATTCCGCATTGTGTCCATAGAAGCGGGAGGTTGCATCGACAATGGCCCCCCAGGCTGCAAGGCGGGATCGCCCGAGCCCGCAGTAGTCGGAGCAGCGACAGACGAAGGGGGAGCGGCGATGGATGAGCCTTGTCTCCCAAAGCTCGAGATCGAGCCGACTCCTGGTAGAGTCGATATGGCATGGTCCCGAGTAATGCTTGAGATAGAATCTGGAAGATCAAATCGAAGGTTTCGATTCGCCAACGCAGATGAGATAGAAGGGACGTAGTCGGAAGTCGCAGCGTCTATATTACCCCTAATGTCTTCAGAGATAGAAGTGAGGTCGGACTCGACGGAAGATCGTTGGGGAGATGGGTTCCGAGTGGATCGGGCGCGGTGGTGGTAGTATACTCCAGCTGCGTATTCAGGATCTCCGTTGAGAAACTCTCGCTGGGCAGCGGCTAGAGGGTGATCAGAGGCGACTCGGTAGTCTGGTCGAGTCACCAGCTTGCGCAGCTCGGTTCTCGGGGACGCAGTGCCGAAAGCAGATCTCAATGAGAAGTTTGTCGAGTCGAGGGAGCTTACAGAGTCTAAGTCGTCCGGTCGTAAGAACATACGGTCGAAACTCTTGAAGAAGTTCCCGATATGTATAGCAGCCACAGTCACACGGCGCTGGAGAGCGTGAAAGGTGAGGACAATCTCCGTTCTGTGCGAATTCCAACCCATGCTCCGGATGAACATAAAGTCAGGATCCAAACGGAATCGATTCTTCGGTCCTTGGTAGAGAAAGTCGGCGAAGGCGTCTAAGACTTGATGGACCGCTAAGATCGTCTGAGTGGCCTCTTTGAGCAAGGGCTTATTCAACGAATACATAGTGTCGGTTCCGGTACCGTATCGGACTAAATCGGTAGTGGAGACCTTGTGACCTTGAAAGGTTTTTATGGCACCATCCAAGTTGACCCACAAGAGATCACGATGGGGCCGTGTCGCACGAATGATGATTTCGCGAACTATGTTCGACTCCGTACGGCTTCGACCCGGGAGCCGACCATCTACGCCCCCGTATCGAGTAATAGGGTCGTAGTCCTTAGCTGGGTCGAGGACTGGATGGAATCGGTAGTTGGAACAACTGATTGGCTCGTTCCTGAACTTGATGCTGGCTAGAGCGGGAATCCCGTTGAATATGAAGGGATGGGTATCGTATAGCCGCGGTGCTCGAGGACGCTCCGTCACGTCGGAGTCAGCGACTGAGCTTCGACCTTCGGGAGGGGGTGTCGGTTCCGTCAGGAAGCTTAACGACGGAACGGCCGATTCGGAACGTTCGTCAGCTGAGCGATAGCTCGAAGCGCCAGAGATGACGGGAGGGAGATCCAACGAGGGGTCCAACGGGGCAGCGTCGACGATGACGCGCCCTACGGTCACGGAGGGAGGGGGAGCGAAAGCGGTTTCTAGCTCCAACAGAGGTCCTTGCAACGGTAGAGTTGGGCCTGGGGGAGAACCCTCCAAGTCGGGTTCGTTCTCGATGGTAGGGGATCGGTTGAGCGCCGAAGACGTCGCTTTACCCTGCGCCTTAGAGGCAGCTGGTTTCGCAGGGACCGGCTCCGCGATTGCCGTGCCCCCCGTGGTGGGAGAGGAAATCGAAGAGGGGGCGCCTCCCGAGGGAGTCGCCAGTCGACTGGATGAACGTTTCTGGGCAGCGGCAGGCGCTGCTCCAGGTGGGCTGTTCGACGGATTGGATACAAAGCGTTTCGGCGGCATATCGTAGAGATGTCGAGGGGTAGAGTCGAAGCAGAGCGACTCCGGGAGATATAGGATTTAGGATAGGGGTTGGATCTTCCGGACCTTCGGGTGTAACGTAGGCAGATAGATCAAGGCGCGGAGCGGGATGGCGCTGATAGCAGCCGTCGTTATCGATGTGATTTTGGGGCGCTAAGCAGCCTTATCGATCGAATCGCGCTTTGGCGAGGATAGCCGAGAGATCCAGCATGTGAAGCAGCAGACTGAATTTGAAGGATTTTGAAACATGATGACGAGACGGCGAAAGGTTGAGCCGTCGAAAGGTAGAGAGTGAAGAGACTTCAGCACGCTTGGGTGAAGTCCGCGGTGCCCCCACCATTGTGATGCGGCCATCCGAAATGGGCTTCTCGCGTGAGTGAAGTCCGTGAGGAAGAGGTGAGAGGGAGCCGCCGCAGAGGGGCGCTCGAACCTCTCAGGACCCAGAGCTGCTGCCACCGAGAGTGGGGCGCTGCATCTGGGTCGTCCGAGCTAGTAGTTGCCTGGGATCGACAGATCCGGCAGAGGGGCTCTGTTAGCCTGAGCGAGGCGTGTTGTGACCCAACACTGGGCCCCGTGGCTGGCGGGGAGGTCGAGCCGTCGCACCGATCGCGGTTCCCTAGCGTAGAGCGTAGATAGGATCCGAGATGATAGTAGTATTAGTGCGAGTCTCTAAGAGACTCGCGATGCAACGAATATACAAAGTCAACGTAAATATGTACAAATACGGCCGGCCCGGGCACGCGCGCGATGGAAGAAGTGAAGTAGGAGTGGATACTGAATACCTCCGTCACAATGCCATATGTGTTTAGAGTGAATCCAAGTGCCTCTCGTCTACTATTATCCTCTCGCAACATTTTCATCGACTCTGTTTCTTGACCACGCTGCAGCCGACCCATACCGAAATGTGTACGGAACGCCAAACCCTTCAAATTTTTGACGCGCGAAATTGCAACGAATGATAGTCCAGATGAGAAGTCCTTTGGTCCCAGGTCAATGACAACGTCTGACAATGTGAGACCCTGGCTCTTGTGTATGGTAATTGCCCAGGCCAATGCCAATGGAAGCTGAGTGCGTGAAAGTTGCATTCCGGATTTGTCCTCCCAACGAGCGGTGACAGGAGTTACCGGAACCCATGATGGATCAATGCCATGCCAGCCAGGTGTTTGGGGACCTAATCTATGTATGAGGTGATGTTCTAAAGTGTACTGGATCATACTCACCAGAATATCCTGGACATTCGACAAATACTACTGCAGGAAGGTGGTGCTGCTTTGGGTTTGATTGAGGATGATACCATATCTTTTTGACCACACCCTGGCATCCGTTGACTAGTCCTGAACACCTATTAGAAATTGGCAGATGGAAGAGAAAGCAGACTAAGTACCTTTGGAAGTCCAGAGATTACGAGTGATCATCACTCGTGCACCTTCAGCCAGCAGAATCATAGGCTCTAATCCATCAGCATCTTCCTCTGAAGCCTTTTTTGCAGCACTATTGTTGTGTTTGGCCTCGCATCGAATCACGGGCTTTCCAATTCCAGCTAAGCGATGCTTATTGCACTCTTGGACTGCGGCTCGAGTTGGTAGCAGATGTAAGACTTCATTGAATCGAGTATGATCCTCAGGAGTGAGACGATCCCAGAATCGGGTAGACAAGAGGTCATAGTCCTCCTGAGTTGTTGAGTAAGTGCGGAGTCGAAGTAGTGCATCTCGAAACCTAATCTGCTCAGGATCCTCTCCTTCTTGGCGGAAAATACGACTGAGAGTAATGGACTGTTGAAAGGATTCAAAGACTCGGCGCCCTTCTGAGGCAAGGCCTGACCGACGTCCATCAGAAGTCTTGGTTGAATAGAGAGGAGTATCGCCAATTGGTGGAAGCTGGGCAAAGTCTCCAAAGAATATAGCAGGAAGCCCACCCAATGCATCATCAGATGCAGCTGGAATGACTTGTCGTAAACGCCTGTCTGCCCGACCCATTTGAGCACGTCCCACCATGGATTTCTCATCCAGGATAAGAAGTCTAACACCCCTCCATCGAGTTTGTAGTCGCTGCAGTGAAGAGTCTTTCAACTGCTGGAATTCTTGTTTCTCCTTCACTGGAATGGATAAGCCAAAGTTTATAGTCCAGCCTCGAATTCCAAAGGCAGAGATTCCGGTTGGTGCGAGTCGAACAACTGGATCCCTTGCTTGTGGCTGATCCGCAAACATTTCCCGAAGTGCAGTGGATATAGCCCATATCAGAAATGACTTTCCAGTTCCAGCAGTTCCGTCAACATTGATGCGCAGAGGTGGTGGTTTAGGATCTCCATCATTTGCGCACAACTTCTTGAAGTAGGCCATGACCTGAAGGAAGACAAGTCTTTGCTCTGCTTTGAGATTGGCATAGTCCACCTCTGGAAGAATCTGAACATCATCATTGGGGGATTCCTTGACTTGATTCTCTAGCCACTTGGACGCTTCCTTGATGATTTCGCCAGATGGAGCACCCGCATGCCAGTCGTACTCGATGTCCATATCTCGTAAGCCCAAGTTTCCCAAGTTAGACTCTACAACTTGGTTTGGAGCCCGAGCCGCCTCTCTCATCCAGTCAGCGCGATAATCCTCCTCAACATCTCCAGGGACAGATTCAGAATCTGACTCTTCTTCATCAACCTCGTCAGATATGAGGGGGAGTGTGTCGTCCGAGTGCACATGGTTTTCGTCTAAGCAGTGGTCATGATAAGCGTCTTTCCAAGTAAGACAACCTTGAAGAAGCTCCTCAGGTTCCTTGAAGGGGTGATTAAGAATCATGCGTGCATAGCAGTATTTCTCGTAAGAGTCCTCGTCGTCCTTGTTTGGGCGGTAGCGTGGCCAGACATTGACAATGTATGGTTGGGCACCACGTGAACCACGTTTGTAAACAGTGTTTCCTCTCCAGTCCCAATTAGCACCAAAATCCAGGATAGTGATGTTGGCAGCAGGGTGTGGGTTATGTGGATTGGTAGGAGTTGGAGCAACCATAGGACGCCTTTTGTATCGTTCCAGAAGTCCTACTCGTGCCGTACGTGAATTTTCAAAGTCGACCACTTCACTGGCATCCGGAGAAACGCAAAGGGAACGAATTTGTCGAGAGGAGTGAATGAGTCTACAACCCAAAAGTATATGGCATGTTTCTTGGCCTGAAATGTCACGTTCAGCGACAAAGGAGGAGAGCATTTTCTGGTATGCAATTCCAGCAGGATCTGTATCCTGTAGCCGAGAAATTGCAGTTTGAAGTGATTTGTCATGTGAGGATGATGTAGATTCGCCTTTACTGGCATACTTTGCAACATATGCAATGACAGCTTCGCGGTTGATGACTGGGCGGAAATCAATATTGGCCCTCCAACCCAAGATAAATCCAGCATTGTAAGAGTTCAGAAGGGGATCGTTTCGGCGAGTGTGGAGTTCAGCAAAATCCCGAGTAGCCTCCTTTGCAAATGCAGAGTCCTCCCTACATTCCTTTGGAAAGCCAAAACGACAAAAGGTTTCATCTGACTCTTTTTTCCGTCTTTCACAATAACCGGGAGTACAGTGAGTGTGTCGTTGCAAGCGATTGAGCATTTCTGCAAGTTCCAATTTGGTATCCTCAAGTGTAGTGAAAAGCCGTGCGGATGGGTGAATTGCTGCAGGAGGACATGTCGTATCAGGATGCCAAGTGGATACATGCTGGTCCCAGAAGTTGATGAAATTCTGCAAGTCCACCGGATTGGAAGTATCGAGAGTCTCTATCTGAGGTGCATCCTCCAACCAAAGAAATCCATGAATGTGACTGCTTCCACGATGCTGCCACTCATATCTCCACCAGTAGTCCTTGACTTTGAACTTTGGTTTGACGTAATATTCAAAGAATATCTGCCACCGCTTCTGGAAGTAGTATCCAGCAATAGCCGGATTCTCGTTGAGATCCTTCATGCGTGTCCGATAAGCAGCCGCATCTTCTCCCTGCTCGGGATCATAGTTGGGCATGTGCTGGTGCATGTCTGGCCACTGGATATCAGCTGATGAAGCAGTGAAGAAGACATGAGGAGATTTGCATTCTGGGGATCGTATTTGACCAATGAGCTCCTGCTGTGCCTTCTGCCAGAAAGGTTTAGATCCAGGTAGTTTGTCACCAGCACGAGAGACACGATTTGCAAGTCCTTGTGCATTGTCAGATTCAAGCATTTCACGTATATCCTCAACAGTGAGCTGGCGATCCTCCCTATGTTGGGGAGCTTGCTCCCCTATATCTTGCTACCGACCCAAAATGCAGATGATTGGTAAGCGTCGCTGGTTTTGTTCCTGTTTGTCTTTTGAGGACCCCGTGAGAATTTCAGCGCAGCGCGCAGCGCAAGCCGCAACCTATCGAGCGCCATTGCGGTGCTCGCCGGCGGCGTTTGAATCTGAGATGAACCTTAACGCGTGTCCACGCATCAACGCGATCTGTCAAAAACGTCGCGCGCCGTTTTCTCGGTGACTCTTGGCTACATTTGGGCTTGCTACTGCTTCTGAGACTGCTCGGCACATTTCTGCTTTTGAGGACCCTGAAATCAACTATATAGCGCACTAAGAGGTTGCCAATTGTGACTTCTTGTCCATTGGCATTTAGTGAAGTCCAACCTCTCAGTCCCAGTTTGCTGAGGCTCCAGGACCTCTCTCACTCAACGGTGTCAGGAGCTTTCAGTACCTTTTACTGCCTCCCTTGACACTTCCACCTGCCTAGCAGAAAAGGGGTGTATCAGGAGTTGCTATAAGCTTTGGATTAATTTCCCCTGAACATTGTCTTGCGGCGTGTTGAAATTTGGTGACTCTTTGGTTGAATAGCAGGGGACACGGGTTCAACACCTGTTTAGGCTTATCTGTGGCTCTCTGGCTTTCTCTGGACTATGCCTGGCGGATCTGATAATCCGCTTTTGTCTGCTGCGAAGAAATTGCGAAAGGTCGCAGCCCAGGCGAAGAGACGTGCAGAAGACGTCGCAGCCCAGGCAAAGAGACGTGCAGAAAACGTCGCAGCCCAGGCAAAGAGACGCGGAAAAAGACGCGAAGTACCAATCCCCGGTATGTCTACTCTGTATATTTAGAAACCCGGTTAGTTGATATAAGAATTTTAGGACCCTCTCCTGTAGTACCAAATTCCTCCCTAGATCATGCGCCAGATGATTTCTCCCCTTCACGTACGTTCACATCTGCCAAATATCATGAATAGAACTGATGCCTTTTCAGTTCCTGATTTAGTCATGCCGCCTCAGCCTGCTGGGGCTGGACCGTCTAGAATCCAGTTAACACCTGCTGCTGATTCCCTCACACTATCACAAATTTTGAACGTCACCCATATATCTACCCCTCCTGCTCCGTCTCCCGATACATCGCCTGCTGCTGCATTTCCTTTTCCGCGTACTAAAGGTGGTGGTCGTAAGTCTCTTTCAACATTTCTAATTGTAAATAGTTAGTAATTTCACTTTGAAGCCGCCCTCACTCCTAGAAGCACTGGTCGTCGTCAGAATTGCCAGCGCACACCTGTAACTCCCACATCACGTGAAGTTCAACGTAAACGAACTCGTATCACTATTCTGGCTACTCCTCCATCTGTTGGCGTACGACATTTGATGTCCCAAGATGTTGATATGCAAGACCAATCTGATGATGAAATGCTTGAATTACGTCCTCAACGATTATTCCAATTCGCACAAGTCCCAGACCCTGCCCAGGCCGCTTTTTCTGATGTTTTTGGTTCTATTCCCCCTCCAATGCCTCCTCCTGCACCCCAGCCATTTCCTGTTCCAAACCTCAACAATCACATACCTGCACAGATTGTTTCTCGTAGTCGCTTCCGCGTTAGAGAGCATCGTGGTACTCGAGGCAGAGATGTTCATCCGCTTAACTCTCGCCTTTTGTGGTGCACCAAATCTAGTCATTGGGTCTCTTTGGATGTATTTGGTCTACAAATGCAATGTGCACGTTGTAGAACAAGAGACAATGCTGCTGCTCGTCGTCGGAGAGCAGAAGCTGCTGCTGCACAAATTCAACACGAACTCGACAATCTAGACAATCCTCAGCCTCCTCAGCCTTCACCTCCACCTCCTCAGCCTCCTCAGCCTCCACCTCCACCTCCATCTCCACCTCCTCCACCTCCTCCACCACCTCCTCCACCACCACCTCCTCCTCCTCTCCATAACATTGACCCACTTTCTGAACCTGCTGTATCAGCAGAGGACAAGGCACTACTTGCTATCGTACGGGAGAAACTCATGGATATAAGGATGGAGCGTTGTAATCAGTGCCATGAGAAGTGGTTTGATCTCAACGTCGTGCAGGGAGTCTGTACAAAGTGCAAAAAAGATGACAAGTTCAAACCGGTGAACAAGATGTTTCCGGGAATGCCTCCACCACACTTGCCTGAGCTTACACAGATGGAAGAGATGCTCATTTCTCCGGTTCACGCATTAATTCAGCTATGGCAAGTGCGTGGTGGCCAATTCAAGTACACTGGTCATATATGCAACTTTCCTCGAGAGAATGCAGTCCTCCATGCCAGACTCCCCTTGCTTCCTGAAGAGTGCGATATCATCATTCTGCGACGCTCGGGAACAGAGGAGCAAACAAATCAAGCCATCTATCAGGATTTCCGAGTTCGCCGGCGGAATATTGAGGCATGGCTGCGTTATCTGCAGACTTCACACCCTACATTCCGTGATGGATCTGTTGAAGTCGATTATGGTAGACTTGCTCAACTACCAGAGGATAACTCTGTTCATGGTCAATTGCGGAGCATCGAGCAACGAGACTTGGAGGATCCAGCTGCTCAAGATAATGGTCCTCCAGAAGGGGAGGGAGGAGAGGATCCTGTGAATAATGAGGAACCGGTCTTCTCACGTGGATTTGTGCCCAATGTGCAGGCTAGATCTACGGAACTAGAGCAATTGAATGCAGCTGCATTAAACGACGACCAACCAATTATTCTCACAATGCCTGAGATTCGTGGAACCCCCATCAACGAGCATTCAGGTCGTGCCATCGCGATAGACGCCCTTCACTGCAGCGACTACAAACTCGATGGAGGGGTGTTAGACTTCTTATCCTGGATGAGAAATCCATGGTGGGACGTGCCATCATTTGCGCACAACTTCTTGAAGTAGGCCATGACCTGAAGGAAGACAAGTCTTTGCTCTGCTTTGAGATTGGCATAGTCCACCTCTGGAAGAATCTGAACATCATCATTGGGGGATTCCTTGACTTGATTCTCTAGCCACTTGGACGCTTCCTTGATGATTTCGCCAGATGGAGCACCCGCATGCCAGTCGTACTCGATGTCCATATCTCGTAAGCCCAAGTTTCCCAAGTTAGACTCTACAACTTGGTTTGGAGCCCGAGCCGCCTCTCTCATCCAGTCAGCGCGATAATCCTCCTCAACATCTCCAGGGACAGATTCAGAATCTGACTCTTCTTCATCAACCTCGTCAGATATGAGGGGGAGTGTGTCGTCCGAGTGCACATGGTTTTCGTCTAAGCAGTGGTCATGATAAGCGTCTTTCCAAGTAAGACAACCTTGAAGAAGCTCCTCAGGTTCCTTGAAGGGGTGATTAAGAATCATGCGTGCATAGCAGTATTTCTCGTAAGAGTCCTCGTCGTCCTTGTTTGGGCGGTAGCGTGGCCAGACATTGACAATGTATGGTTGGGCACCACGTGAACCACGTTTGTAAACAGTGTTTCCTCTCCAGTCCCAATTAGCACCAAAATCCAGGATAGTGATGTTGGCAGCAGGGTGTGGGTTATGTGGATTGGTAGGAGTTGGAGCAACCATAGGACGCCTTTTGTATCGTTCCAGAAGTCCTACTCGTGCCGTACGTGAATTTTCAAAGTCGACCACTTCACTGGCATCCGGAGAAACGCAAAGGGAACGAATTTGTCGAGAGGAGTGAATGAGTCTACAACCCAAAAGTATATGGCATGTTTCTTGGCCTGAAATGTCACGTTCAGCGACAAAGGAGGAGAGCATTTTCTGGTATGCAATGACTTGGAGGATCCAGCTGCTCAAGATAATGGTCCTCCAGAAGGGGAGGGAGGAGAGGATCCTGTGAATAATGAGGAACCGGTCTTCTCACGTGGATTTGTGCCCAATGTGCAGGCTAGATCTACGGAACTAGAGCAATTGAATGCAGCTGCATTAAACGACGACCAACCAATTATTCTCACAATGCCTGAGATTCGTGGAACCCCCATCAACGAGCATTCAGGTCGTGCCATCGCGATAGACGCCTTTCCGACACTCTTTTGTACTGGTGAAGCAGATATTACCCAGCCACGGGATATTAATGTTACAATGGAAGAATGGGCAGCACATCTCATCCGTCTCGATGGAGGCCACTTTGCACGCCATCCCCGCTTTCGATATTGGGCACTGAATACCGTTATGCGCGTGGCAGCTAAAAAGGCATCATCATGGTACTTGACTACACATAGGGAGGATCGCCAGCTCACTGTTGAGGATATACGTGAAATGCTTGAATCTGACAATGCACAAGGACTTGCAAATCGTGTCTCTCGTGCTGGTGACAAACTACCTGGATCTAAACCTTTCTGGCAGAAGGCACAGCAGGAGCTCATTGGTCAAATACGATCCCCAGAATGCAAATCTCCTCATGTCTTCTTCACTGCTTCATCAGCTGATATCCAGTGGCCAGACATGCACCAGCACATGCCCAACTATGATCCCGAGCAGGGAGAAGATGCGGCTGCTTATCGGACACGCATGAAGGATCTCAACGAGAATCCGGCTATTGCTGGATACTACTTCCAGAAGCGGTGGCAGATATTCTTTGAATATTACGTCAAACCAAAGTTCAAAGTCAAGGACTACTGGTGGAGATATGAGTGGCAGCATCGTGGAAGCAGTCACATTCATGGATTTCTTTGGTTGGAGGATGCACCTCAGATAGAGACTCTCGATACTTCCAATCCGGTGGACTTGCAGAATTTCATCAACTTCTGGGACCAGCATGTATCCACTTGGCATCCTGATACGACATGTCCTCCTGCAGCAATTCACCCATCCGCACGGCTTTTCACTACACTTGAGGATACCAAATTGGAACTTGCAGAAATGCTCAATCGCTTGCAACGACACACTCACTGTACTCCCGGTTATTGTGAAAGACGGAAAAAAGAGTCAGATGAAACCTTTTGTCGTTTTGGCTTTCCAAAGGAATGTAGGGAGGACTCTGCATTTGCAAAGGAGGCTACTCGGGATTTTGCTGAACTCCACACTCGCCGAAACGATCCCCTTCTGAACTCTTACAATGCTGGATTTATCTTGGGTTGGAGGGCCAATATTGATTTCCGCCCAGTCATCAACCGCGAAGCTGTCATTGCATATGTTGCAAAGTATGCCAGTAAAGGCGAATCTACATCATCCTCACATGACAAATCACTTCAAACTGCAATTTCTCGGCTACAGGATACAGATCCTGCTGGAATTGCATACCAGAAAATGCTCTCCTCCTTTGTCGCTGAACGTGACATTTCAGGCCAAGAAACATGCCATATACTTTTGGGTTGTAGACTCATTCACTCCTCTCGACAAATTCGTTCCCTTTGCGTTTCTCCGGATGCCAGTGAAGTGGTCGACTTTGAAAATTCACGTACGGCACGAGTAGGACTTCTGGAACGATACAAAAGGCGTCCTATGGTTGCTCCAACTCCTACCAATCCACATAACCCACACCCTGCTGCCAACATCACTATCCTGGATTTTGGTGCTAATTGGGACTGGAGAGGAAACACTGTTTACAAACGTGGTTCACGTGGTGCCCAACCATACATTGTCAATGTCTGGCCACGCTACCGCCCAAACAAGGACGACGAGGACTCTTACGAGAAATACTGCTATGCACGCATGATTCTTAATCACCCCTTCAAGGAACCTGAGGAGCTTCTTCAAGGTTGTCTTACTTGGAAAGACGCTTATCATGACCACTGCTTAGACGAAAACCATGTGCACTCGGACGACACACTCCCCCTCATATCTGACGAGGTTGATGAAGAAGAGTCAGATTCTGAATCTGTCCCTGGAGATGTTGAGGAGGATTATCGCGCTGACTGGATGAGAGAGGCGGCTCGGGCTCCAAACCAAGTTGTAGAGTCTAACTTGGGAAACTTGGGCTTACGAGATATGGACATCGAGTACGACTGGCATGCGGGTGCTCCATCTGGCGAAATCATCAAGGAAGCGTCCAAGTGGCTAGAGAATCAAGTCAAGGAATCCCCCAATGATGATGTTCAGATTCTTCCAGAGGTGGACTATGCCAATCTCAAAGCAGAGCAAAGACTTGTCTTCCTTCAGGTCATGGCCTACTTCAAGAAGTTGTGCGCAAATGATGGCACGTCCCACCATGGATTTCTCATCCAGGATAAGAAGTCTAACACCCCTCCATCGAGTTTGTAGTCGCTGCAGTGAAGGGCGTCTATCGCGATGGCACGACCTGAATGCTCGTTGATGGGGGTTCCACGAATCTCAGGCATTGTGAGAATAATTGGTTGGTCGTCGTTTAATGCAGCTGCATTCAATTGCTCTAGTTCCGTAGATCTAGCCTGCACATTGGGCACAAATCCACGTGAGAAGACCGGTTCCTCATTATTCACAGGATCCTCTCCTCCCTCCCCTTCTGGAGGACCATTATCTTGAGCAGCTGGATCCTCCAAGTCTCGTTGCTCGATGCTCCGCAATTGACCATGAACAGAGTTATCCTCTGGTAGTTGAGCAAGTCTACCATAATCGACTTCAACAGATCCATCACGGAATGTAGGGTGTGAAGTCTGCAGATAACGCAGCCATGCCTCAATATTCCGCCGGCGAACTCGGAAATCCTGATAGATGGCTTGATTTGTTTGCTCCTCTGTTCCCGAGCGTCGCAGAATGATGATATCGCACTCTTCAGGAAGCAAGGGGAGTCTGGCATGGAGGACTGCATTCTCTCGAGGAAAGTTGCATATATGACCAGTGTACTTGAATTGGCCACCACGCACTTGCCATAGCTGAATTAATGCGTGAACCGGAGAAATGAGCATCTCTTCCATCTGTGTAAGCTCAGGCAAGTGTGGTGGAGGCATTCCCGGAAACATCTTGTTCACCGGTTTGAACTTGTCATCTTTTTTGCACTTTGTACAGACTCCCTGCACGACGTTGAGATCAAACCACTTCTCATGGCACTGATTACAACGCTCCATCCTTATATCCATGAGTTTCTCCCGTACGATAGCAAGTAGTGCCTTGTCCTCTGCTGATACAGCAGGTTCAGAAAGTGGGTCAATGTTATGGAGAGGAGGAGGAGGTGGTGGTGGAGGAGGTGGTGGAGGAGGTGGAGGAGGTGGAGATGGAGGTGGAGGTGGAGGCTGAGGAGGCTGAGGAGGTGGAGGTGAAGGCTGAGGAGGCTGAGGATTGTCTAGATTGTCGAGTTCGTGTTGAATTTGTGCAGCAGCAGCTTCTGCTCTCCGACGACGAGCAGCAGCATTGTCTCTTGTTCTACAACGTGCACATTGCATTTGTAGACCAAATACATCCAAAGAGACCCAATGACTAGATTTGGTGCACCACAAAAGGCGAGAGTTAAGCGGATGAACATCTCTGCCTCGAGTACCACGATGCTCTCTAACGCGGAAGCGACTACGAGAAACAATCTGTGCAGGTATGTGATTGTTGAGGTTTGGAACAGGAAATGGCTGGGGTGCAGGAGGAGGCATTGGAGGGGGAATAGAACCAAAAACATCAGAAAAAGCGGCCTGGGCAGGGTCTGGGACTTGTGCGAATTGGAATAATCGTTGAGGACGTAATTCAAGCATTTCATCATCAGATTGGTCTTGCATATCAACATCTTGGGACATCAAATGTCGTACGCCAACAGATGGAGGAGTAGCCAGAATAGTGATACGAGTTCGTTTACGTTGAACTTCACGTGATGTGGGAGTTACAGGTGTGCGCTGGCAATTCTGACGACGACCAGTGCTTCTAGGAGTGAGGGCGGCTTCAAAGTGAAATTACTAACTATTTACAATTAGAAATGTTGAAAGAGACTTACGACCACCACCTTTAGTACGCGGAAAAGGAAATGCAGCAGCAGGCGATGTATCGGGAGACGGAGCAGGAGGGGTAGATATATGGGTGACGTTCAAAATTTGTGATAGTGTGAGGGAATCAGCAGCAGGTGTTAACTGGATTCTAGACGGTCCAGCCCCAGCAGGCTGAGGCGGCATGACTAAATCAGGAACTGAAAAGGCATCAGTTCTATTCATGATATTTGGCAGATGTGAACGTACGTGAAGGGGAGAAATCATCTGGCGCATGATCTAGGGAGGAATTTGGTACTACAGGAGAGGGTCCTAAAATTCTTATATCAACTAACCGGGTTTCTAAATATACAGAGTAGACATACCGGGGATTGGTACTTCGCGTCTTTTTCCGCGTCTCTTTGCCTGGGCTGCGACGTTTTCTGCACGTCTCTTTGCCTGGGCTGCGACGTCTTCTGCACGTCTCTTCGCCTGGGCTGCGACCTTTCGCAATTTCTTCGCAGCAGACAAAAGCGGATTATCAGATCCGCCAGGCATAGTCCAGAGAAAGCCAGAGAGCCACAGATAAGCCTAAACAGGTGTTGAACCCGTGTCCCCTGCTATTCAACCAAAGAGTCACCAAATTTCAACACGCCGCAAGACAATGTTCAGGGGAAATTAATCCAAAGCTTATAGCAACTCCTGATACACCCCTTTTCTGCTAGGCAGGTGGAAGTGTCAAGGGAGGCAGTAAAAGGTACTGAAAGCTCCTGACACCGTTGAGTGAGAGAGGTCCTGGAGCCTCAGCAAACTGGGACTGAGAGGTTGGACTTCACTAAATGCCAATGGACAAGAAGTCACAATTGGCAACCTCTTAGTGCGCTATATAGTTGATTTCAGGGTCCTCAAAAGCAGAAATGTGCCGAGCAGTCTCAGAAGCAGTAGCAAGCCCAAATGTAGCCAAGAGTCACCGAGAAAACGGCGCGCGACGTTTTTGACAGATCGCGTTGATGCGTGGACACGCGTTAAGGTTCATCTCAGATTCAAACGCCGCCGGCGAGCACCGCAATGGCGCTCGATAGGTTGCGGCTTGCGCTGCGCGCTGCGCTGAAATTCTCACGGGGTCCTCAAAAGACAAACAGGAACAAAACCAGCGACGCTTACCAATCATCTGCATTTTGGGTCGGTAGCAAGATATAGGGGAGCAAGCTCCCCAATCACCTGATCTGTCATGAGGTTCACGGCTCTTCAGACCTTTCCCGCAACCTGCTCAACAACATTCATATGTGTTATCCTGATAAATATTCAAGTCAAATGGCAACCCCTTAGCATCTTCCCCTTCTCTACCCGTTTGACCGGTGCAGCCCCCGTCCAGTGCACCTTCTACGGATTTGTCCGAGCACCTGCCAGTGGCGATTGTAACAGTACCGCAACTCCAATTGCCATCTCGGGTCTACAGTGACGGTGAATTTGGTCGTTGTTCACAGAAACTGGATGCAGTAGGCCGGCGACCTCGTCCAGTAGTCAAGTCGTGTGGCTGTAAAGTCCACGAAGTGCGATTACGGTTAAGATCGTTTTGCCGCCGTTGAAGGGAAGGTCATGTTTCTCAAATACATCTATGGCACATTTTTACCCCACCTGACATACTCAATAAGTGAGAGGAAGCGATTACCATATAGGTAAGCTATGTACCTTTGGACATAATGAATACTCCTTAACACATTTATAGTGTCGCAAGCCTGTTCAGGTCTCCGTCGTCACTTGCATCCGAATCATAGCGTGGAACAGCGGTATTCAACCATGGATCGCAAATGACCCTCCCCACAAACTGCCCAAGTTCTAGTAGCTGGTGTTCCTTCACGCCACACTCGTTGAGATAAAGCACGGCGATTCCGTGTCCGTGCCCATGTCGCCTCCTCAACACGTTCTGCAGCAATGCAAATGTGGATTCATCGGTACCATGACTCGAGTTTAGGGTGCATGAGATCATCTCCAACCTCGATAAAGCATGGAATGGGAATGGAGCCGGACTTTCCTGTGCAAGCCACTTGAGGACGCTACTTCCTTGTCTGACGTTCGTAATGCGGATGGTGTGGATGTGCTCCAGCGACGCGAGCACCTGCAACCACTCCTGCGGGAAATCATGGTGAAATACGATTTTCTGTAGTCCTCGCAGAGGAAGCGCGGCCATCAAGCCTGATATCGATAGAACGTCTTGTGTATACCCTGGGAGCAGCAGGTTTATGACCGGCCTTTGGTGTACGTGAGGTATTGGCTCTACGTTGCTCCAGGCGGCAAACGTTAGAGAATAAGCGTAATTGGAGGTCAAAAATACTCTGCGGAGTGGCCCTGGAGAAGTGTCCGCATCTACGCTATGCTGAAGGCGTAGCATGTCGTGAATGGAGGAAAGTGAGTCGACAAATGATTGCACTGTCCAACTCTGAGACTTGTTGAAACAGCCGTCGAGGCGAATAAATGGTGTGGGTGTTAGGGAAAGCCTATCCAGCAGGTAGGTGCACTGGGCGAAAGTGTCTGCAATGATAGAAAGTTCTTCAAGGTGTAGGAGGGGGATGTTCCGCCGTGGCAGAGCGATAGGAGTGGTTAAGGCTTCCATGGGGGCCAAAACATCGCACAGGACAAGTTCCCGTAATGCTGGTAGGTTTTCTAAAACATCTGTGAGTTGGCTCATAGTCCATGTCGTCGCAGCTGCTTCGGTAGGAAGCTCAAGTATCAGATGGGTCAGGGGACTCTTGAGCATCGGTGAATTCCAAGGCAAGGGGCAGTTTCGCAGGGTCAACTCGCGCAGACGCGGGGTTCCTCCCGAGAATAACCTTTCGTGCATGATGGAGTTATGGTCGGAATCGAATGAAATGTGTAAGGTCTCCAATAGCGGGGCATGGCATCCCAATATGCTACGGCACCGCGTCTCGAATTCGAGAGGTAAGAAGCCCCCAAAGGTGAGCTTCTGAAATCGTCTGCTCACAGCATCCGAAAAAATCAATGGAACCATATCCTCGTTGGCTTCAGCGTCCAAATCCACTCGGAGCGGGGCTGTCCCTGACCGAACCAGGAGCTCTCTCACCCACTCTAGCTTGTAGTTATAATGAATGAAATTCCACATGCCCTGGAACTGCATCGCAGTGTTTCGCCACGCAGAACAGACTTGGGAGATAGATATACACATCTTCGGGCTAGCGTTATGCAGCTCATCCTCGTCCCGGGCGATTTCGAAAATAGTACATAGAATCTCGGCTGGTAAACGAGAGACGAGAGAAAGGGCATTGCGTCGTTGTCTCAGAATGCTGACCATGTCGAGGAGGGTTGCAAGCTGCTGATCGATCTGCTGCTGGGCGATATCGATGGTGTCTTGTGTACTGAATGCTGTGATTAACCCACTTAGTTATCAGTTCTCGTTCGGTAGAATGACATCTTGAATCGTACCGTCAATTTCTGCCATAATCTTCTGAGCGACTTGAAGTGAAACTATGCGGGCAGACCCAGTCACTACGAAGCTACCATTGTTATCACCTGATCTATCATACAGTGACGTTCACGGCTCTTCAGCTTCAGTCCTCCTCACTGTCCGCACCCTGGTCAACAACGTTCATATGGGTTATCCTCATAAATATTAAATCGAGCAGCAATCCCCTACTGCGTCTTCCCCTTCCCCACCTGTTTGATTGGTGCAGCCCCCGTCCAATGCACCTTATACACGCGTAACCCAAAGAACACCGCCAACACCCCCGCAGCCAGCGCCTTCGCCTCCAGCGGCGCCATCCACGCCGTCCCCACCACGCACCCTTCCTCCTTCATCCCCATCATCCCAACCACAACCGGCCGCACCATCTCCTGCACCCCCTCGAACGCCACCGCGCCCGACGCCACGCCATACACCGCCGCCACCAATGCCCCGCCCCACACGTCCATCGCGGCCCAGAAGAATGCAGTGAGCGTCGGTGCGCGCAGGAGAGGCGGGGTGGAGAAGGTCCAGTTCGGGGTCCAGGTGGAGAGAGTGGAGGCGGTGAGGCCGCCGCCAGCTGAGGCGAGGGCGCCGATTATGAGGTGTGTTATGGGAGAGGCGATGAAGTGGGGAGAGACGGGGGAGCCGGGGGAGAGGTGGGCGGTGGTGCTGGTGACTGCGTTTGTGCGGACTAGGGCGTCGAGGGGGAAGAGGATGGTGTCGAGGAGGGCGAGGACGGAGGGGGAGAGGAGGAAGGGGAAGAGGGTGGAGAGGAGGGTTAGGGTTAGGTGGGTTGTGAGGTAGATGATGTAGGGGGTTGTCGAGTAGAGCATGGGTGCGGGGAGCTGGAGGAGCTGGTGCGTTATCATGGTGCCGCCCCATGTCTGCGCGCGTATGCAAGGTGAGTTATAGAAGGTATGATAGAGACTGTGAAGGACGCACCATCACGAGGTATCCAGCGATGTATGTTGGCCAGGAGAGCTTTGCCTTGGTCCCCGCCGTTGCTGCACGGGAGTTCGCCTGGTAGACTATCGATATCCGTGCAGCATGATGTACCGCTGCGATCGGATATGGAAACACCGTCGTATGGGCGGGTTGTAGGATAAAGGTCATGCCTTTGGCTAGTTGCTCTAGCACAAGCGCCATAGCAGCAGTAGAGTATCCCGTTCAAGGCCGTTGGCAAGAGGTCTGGTAGAAGTCGAAAAGAGATGAAAGAACGACTTTTAGCTGATTCTTAATCTGCTACAGTTGGGACCGCGTCTGACACGTCGATGGAGATGGGGGAGAGGTAAACGATGGGTAAGGACGCTGTTAAGGGGCAACACGGCACCATCATGTTAACCGACAGACGCAGCCGTGGTGGGTGGCTAAACGAAAGGATCCTATCCGGGATTCATCATCACGTGTGGCAAACGCGTGTTCCAAATTCGAACATTTGACAGTGAAGCTGATAGTGCTCAAACCGCGATGGCATGATGCCAACATGCTGATAGACGCCGAAGAAATCTGTCACGGGGGTGTAAAATTAATAATCGCGAAAACACACTCAACATGAACGAAAAGGTGTTCAAGATTTTGAGGATTCAAGTCAGAAATGCGTAGGTATATACGTATTGTATGAGATCCAAGTAAGAGATACAGGGTAAGCATGTACAGGTCCCAAGAGTCCCAGATATTCTTTAGCCCTTCCAAAAGTTATCATAGCTGGCACTCGCGTTGATGCCCTAAAAAGCAAGCATTAGTTCGTAACCATGTTTACATGCCCTTATACGGGAGGAAAAGTACATACCATCGTGATATATCCCATAAGCCCCTGCGAGATCACACCCCCAGCGAGGTTGAGCTTGAACACAGGGTTATATTGACCTTCCGGACCATGGCTATCCTCAAAGATGTTGAGCGAATCGCGCCAATTGCGCGTTCGCCCGTGTGTATAGCGGATGGGGTTATCTGTGTACGGGTGCATCTGTGTCGCTGTAGCATCAGTACACGAGGAAGGGAGGTAGAAGTTGAGAGGTACACACATTATCGATACGGAGGTTGATCTCGTCATCGAAGAAGAATTGCCCAGTGTGGGCGAGATGGTCCGAGGTGAACGTCTGGTTGGGGAGTGTCGTCCATGTCGGGAACACCTTTGCGTGTATGTGCGTTGCGCGGCCGGTGTAGTACCCGGGGAAAATGGCTATTCAACGAGGTCAACAAAGGTCGCAGTTAAAATAGGGGCGACTCACTGGTGAACTGAGCGACACCATTAGCGTCTGTAGGCCAAGCACCCCGTAGGAACGTCTCCTCGTGTACCGTTCGAGGCCAAGCGGACAAGAGACCGGATCGTTTACCACCAACTTGAGGCTTCTCGTCCGCGAGGTGCGGGTGGGGTACTGGATGGCCTTCAAAAACATCAGTTTCGGAGAAGATGATCACGATGGTAAGATGAATGTACCTGCGTAGAACCCAGTCGCGTTCGCTTGCCAAATATCCACCAGGACGTTTGGGAGAGGCTTGCATGTCTCTACATCGATAACACCAATATCCAACAGCTATAAACAAAACCGTCAATCCTCTTCCCATCATACACGACCAAATCCCCGACTCACCAGAAGCAAACCATCCTGCAGCTCCGCAATGTTCTGTCGAATCGGATGTCCAGTCTCGTGGTAATACGGACCCTCAGTGACGACAGGCGTCAGCACACACGAATTGTTCTGTATGTGTGTCTCCTGGACAGGCGAGCATCCCATAATCGCCTGATCACCTTCCTCTGCACGCCCAAGCCCGGGTAGGTCCGCGTACGTTCCCGATGCGAAGAGCTCTTCATATCCGGGCAGCGACGGTCGTCCCGCAAGCACTTTCTGTGCCCAAGACCGTTTCCTCGCTGCTGTGAACTGCTCAACCGCCGGCGCGCACTGAAGTCTTGTTGTGAGAATTCGAAACAACTTGTAAGATCCGGAAGCAAGACTCACATGGTACGCAGCTGCCTGGAGTGCGCGTTGGACCTCGATCTCCTGCGGTGTCTTGGGCTCTTTGTGGGCCGCGACACTGGCGAAGATTGGTAGGAGTGTTATGAGCACTCTGCGATGGAGCAGCATTGCGTGGGGTGTGGGGGAAAGACCAAGTCGGAGTTATGGGTTTTAGTATTTATGCGGCCCGCTGATCGCAAGAAGGGGAGCCGAAGGAAGCGGGCGTGCGGAGCTTGGGAACCTAGCTTTGGGTTAGGGTCACATCACCATGCTCCCCTCCTTGATCCTCGTTCCCATTCCCTCAGTCCAGGCCTGCCTTTCGCCTGAATCTGCTACTCTACTCAGCATCGGGGACTCCAATACTGAGCTATGGAATCGGTCCGGGAAGTCCTCGTGGCATCAAATTCGACGACGACGGCATCGATACCAGCCGTGCACCACATCATCTCAGGCTCTTTCCGCTCGCTCTCGCTCTTCCTCCTAGCCTTCTCCCCACTGCATCGCACCCTCTCATTAGTACAAAAGGTCGATGCGTTCGGACCCCACCAGTATCTCGCGACGAATCCGCGCAAGGACCGTGTCTACACCACCAGCTGGGCGCTGCCCCCCGTGCTCTCCAGCTGGGAAGTCGAGCGAACTGCGAGTGGGGTATTGAGGGTGAATCATATCAATAACGTGCCGATTAGTGTGTATTGTCTTTGAGTCGATGTTCGGACAAGATGCAGACTGAGGTGTCGTTCAGCTGCGACGTCCTCGTATATCACGATACCTCCACCCTTTACACATGCATATTCTGCTGGCGGTCCTACTGGGGAGGTGCACGTTATCGACCGAGTAACAGGCGGTTTTGGAGAAAAGATCCAACAGGTCCTTTTCGTTCCCGAGGACGAGCTCGAAAAGGCAGACAAAACCCGCGTTGCACTAGTACGTGTCTTCCCATTCCATCATCCGCAATAGGGGTCAGCTTGACTTGATACACTGTACAGCGTTACGGCTCCCATGCAGTTGAATTCTCTCCTGCAACAGGACATGCCTTCATCCCCGTCCTCGGCACCGACAGCATAGAAATGTATACCCGCGATCTCCCAACGGGATTGCTAACGCACATAACCAGTGTCCCCTCCCCACGCGGCGCGGACGCCCATGACGGCCCACGACACCTCAAGGTCCACCCTAACGGTAAGATCCTTTACTGCGTAACGGAACATAGTAAGTCTATCCCTCCCTTCCCCGCGTTACGCCACCGAAACATCAATCTCGTGTCCTTAAACTCCAGCGAACCTCGTCGACGCATACACCATCACTCCGACCTCCTTAACCTACCTTTCTTCACGCTCTCTTCTCCCAGCAGCCTCCGACCCCGCCCGCTTCAGAGGCGACACCCTCCAACTCGCCCCCTCAACACCCACGTACCCTGCCCCACGCGCACTCTTCGCCACCACGCGTGGTGCCAAGCCCACAGACAAAGGATGGCTCAGCGTCTTCCCCCTTGACCTGCACGGCGGGTTCGCAGAGGGCACGGGCGAGCATTACGAGACGCCGACCTCGGGCGGGAAGGCGAATGCGTTGGATCTGTTGCCGAAAGCGTTGGCGGACGAGTCAGTGGAGGGGGTGTGGATATTGCTTACGGATGACGATGATGCGGCGGCGGGGGAGGCGGGAGGGGGTGTGAGGGTGTTGGAGTGGGATGGGTGGGGGAGGGGTGTGGAGGTTGTGGCGGGGTGGCCGCCTGCGGCGGGTGGGGAGGATGTTGGTGAGGGGGAGGATTTGAGGATGGAGGGTGGGAGTCATGCGGTTTGGCTTGATTGAGTGGGCGGTTGTAAAGTGCTACATACTATGGTTTGAAGTGTAAACCCATCGATGTAATATATGGAACATTGGATTATCGGATCACGATTGCTGGCGCAAATATGGCATGAACAGGCTTGGCCTTATCTTGAGGCGTAATACTGGTTCTTGATTAGCTTGGTCATCGACTGTGGACAAGCTACGTTATCCGTAAATATTCGATTATGTAGTCCTATGATACTAGATATTTAAGGTTTTTGGGTAAGTATGTTCGGAATCAGACACCGATGATGGCCTCTACAAGCCCCGGAACAGCATCATAGAAATCAAGCACTAAACGCTCAGTCAGGACCAGCACGACGCGTAAGAGGGAAAGATAGCACGCACTGACGATACCGAATCTCTTTCCCTTGTTCGCCCTGAACCAGGGCAGGAGCTTCTGGTTAACACCTACGTCCTTCCCATCGCCAATAGCCATGACCTACGAGTCGCATCTCTGAGTGCTCGAACGAAAATCGCGGTAGAACCCAAACATACCTTCGGTGACACCTGCGGAACAGCATCATTATGCGACGCACTCGCAAAGCTAATATACAGCTGATCCCTATTGTACATAGTCGCATTCTGCAAATGCGCAACGGTCGTGTTGTACTTCAACTCCACGTTCGCCGCGGTCCCAGCGTCGGTGGGGAGCTGGTCCATGTAGTAGTAGTCCTCAATATACGCGACCTGGTTCTTCGCCTGGTTGTACACGAGCTCGATGGCCTTGCCGTTATCGGTCCAATGCGCCGCGTCGAGGGCGATGCCGATGCGTTTGGAGGAGGAGGAGGGGATGAGGGTGTAGGTGAAGCGTTGGAGGAGGGTGAGTTTGCCGCGGGCTTGGCCGAGTGTGCCCAGCTGAAGGAGGAGGGATGAGTATGGGATTGTGTGAGAATGGGGAAGGGGATGGGACGTACAGTTCCGTTGGTCTGGAGCCAGTATTTCTTGGCCAGGTCGCTTTGGAAGACGTTGTATAGGTGTTCTTGGAGGGCCGCGTCGTTGGGGGTGCCGGTTCCGCCCTCGTAGTTCATCGACACGAGGACGGCCTCGGTGGGGTGCTTGTCGAGCCAGGAGTATAGTCCGAAGAGGACGTCTTCGAGCGTGGTGTGAGGGGCGAGGAGAGCCTTGGCTGTGGATTGGTTGACAATGAGTATGGGTTACGACAGCCTAGCGACGCGTGAGACGTACAGTGGTGGAATCCGATGGTATCATTTCCGGGGTTGTACGCGTAGCGGAGGTCGAAGACGCGTACTCCTTCGTTCAAGGATTGGAGAAGCGAGTGCTCTTGGCATCTGTATGTCTCTGCGGACGGGATACTATTATGGGTCAGTGCATGTTGGATTCGGCAAAATCGTGGCTACTCACGAGCCAGTGTATCGGAGAAGAGAGGCTTGGGTGGCGTCGGAGTAGTTCCCTGCGACATGAAGTGAGCTCTAACGTCGTTGGTCAAAGATAGACAGAACGTACAGGTGGCCGCGTCGTGCGTTCCAGGCAAGTTCATGTGCACCAGCTGGGTGTTATCTGGGAACTTGGCCATCCAGTCACAGGTCTTCAGGCTCTTCGAGCATCCTTCGTCGCGACCTGGGACGGAACCGTGAGCCTTCCTACGTCGGAATTGGCATGGACGGGCTACTCACCAGCAATGGGTGCTGCGCGAGTCAAAATCTCGCCCAACGCTGCTTGCGCGAGCAGCGCCTGTCCATTCCCGCTAGCTGGTGACGCGTTGGCGGAGTGGTAGAGGGATAGGGCAAGGAATGGGAGGAGAGAGGCGAGGCGAGGCATTTCTGCGTCAGAGGTGGAGCGGTCCCGAGCGAAGGTCGAGAATATCAGTAGTTAGGCGCCCGCGCTACCTTTTATAATGCCGAACACCAGCCATTCCTTCCAGAAGCCCCGAGCCCGTGCGCAGGGTGTTGTGGACACTGCGAATGGAAGCATGCGTCGATCGATCAATTTCAGGGTCGGTCCACGTTTCACAGTGTCAACAACAAATTTGATCTCTTGCGCGTCGTTCACTTCTTCACTCTTCTACATATCGTTCTATGTAAGGCTTCCACCACGATTCAAGGAAAATGCTACACGTGTGCTACATATGCATAAAGACTGTCGGGAAAATTAATCAAGTCTTCACTGTCAGGTCCAAATGCGTGCCGTCATGATCGAGACACGTCCACGTTCCTCATCGTCCAGGACCATACCTCTAACATCGTGTGCCCACGTTGATCGCGGACCACAAACTGCTTCCCGAGGACGGATAATCCTTTGGCGAGAAGTACCGCACGTGTTCAGGACATTCGGCGCGGGCACGGTTTAAATATCTTGTCAAGCTCAGATGACCCACCTCCCGGGCTCCAGCCGTCGCCATGTCCGTCCAACTGCGACCCATCGCCGCAGTTCTGATCCTCTCCTCTTTCCTGGGTCTCGCCACTGAAGCAGCGGCCACTGTCGTGCATTACCCTCCAACGTCCAGCAATGTCAACAACCTAACGTTCGCTCTGCACGGTTCCGGGTCTCCTGGGATCTTCAGCTCTTCCACAACACCCGACGAGCGATACGGCGAGTATAATTGGTGTAATATGCCGCACGTTCGTAGCCGGGAGTACAAGTGAGTCCTGGAGCTGCATATCATGCCCCTATATCTAAAACAGAACCGGCAGGCCACCGTCGCAAGATTTCACCCTTGAATATGTGGAAGTTATCCAGAGGCATCATAAGCGTACACCTTACGCGTCCAATACGTTTTTCAAGGAGGATGTTACGTGGAGCTGCGTCGGGCAAGGCCCGCTCTACGGCGTCAAGTCGTAAGCACATATAAAGCGAGCGCGTCGGGCTTGTCAAATTTACATTCGGGACAGCTCTAGCGGAGTGGGTGCCGACGTCACAGACATACAAGTAAGTCACGTATCGCTCTTGCCCTTCGACACGGAAACTTACCCAATGGCAGTGGCAAGCCTCCACTAATCCTCTGAACCCATGGACCACGACCGTTGGCCCAGGTTTCGTCGGCAGCACGTAAGTTTCCAGCAAAACGCCCCGCGGATTTGCTAACCTTCTTCTTCAGGTGCCAATTCCCTCAAATCACCGACCAAGGGCTCGAAGACGCCATTACACACGGCAAGGACCTCCGCACCGTCTACGCAAAACGTCTGAACCTCGACTCCCGCTTCGACCCCACCACCTCCCAAATCCGTGCGTCCCAAAGTCCCTCTCCATCCCTGAATACCTTCCTAACCTTGCTTCACCTATAGGCGTCACCAACAACCAAATCACATCCCAAGTCGCCAGCGGCCTCGTCAAAGGCCTGTTCCCCAGCAGCTCTGGCATCGAAGCGCTCATCCAAGCCTCCGCCTTTGACTCTCTCGAGCCCACGTACCCCTGTGCCAAGGCCAACCAGCTGAAGACTGCTATTACGAGTGGAAGCCAGACGTGGAACGACCATCTCGCGCGCGCGGGTGAGCTGTATGCGCAGCTGGATGGGATCTCGGGCACGGCGAGTCAGGATACGGCTGGGTGGCACGTCTCTTTCGACCAGTGGGTTTCTTTTCCTTTGATCTCCAAGTTGGGTGCTTTGAGATAATGGAGTTTGTGTGCGCAGTTATTATGATAACCTGAGCGCGAAACAGTGCCACGGGAAGAAGCTTCCGTGCAACTTGAATTCCACCTCATCGTGCGTTACACAGGAGACGGTACGCCGTTCTTTCCCATCGTGATCGTACTTCAGGCTTTAATGAGTTCTTTCGTAAGGCTGATACCGTGTATCGCATCGGCAACTGGGAGTACTCCTGGCAATTCAGAGACGCCCCCGAGTCCGCGCAATACTCCGCGCTCAAGTACGGAGCGTGGATGCTCGAGCTCAAGGGACACCTGCAGGCCAAAATCTCCGGACAATCAAAGGTACGCCCCCACCCACGTCCACATACGCGAAGCACCACTCACGATGGTCATCTGTGCAGATGAAATACGTGCATAACGTCGCACACGACGGATCCATCTCCCCGCTCCTCGGTTTCCTCCAGATTTCGAAGATGGTCTGGCCTGGCATGGGCTCTGAGGTACGTCCCCCTTGCCCAGCCTATCCTGTCCTTTCCACGCTGACGCTGGGGTAAATGCTAGGTCGTGTTTGAGTTGTACAGTAAATCTAAGACCCAGGGCAGGCGTAGCAACGCACCTTCGTACTTTATCCGCGTGCTTTGGGGGGGCCAGCCCATGCGGACGTCGACGCCGCTTGGGACGCTTGATATGGTTCCTATCGGGGATTTCTTTTCTTGTGGGTGTATTTATTTTCCCATAATCGGTGGGTTTCTGATTGTTTGTCTGTGTAGACATCGATTCGATGGTGGGTAGTGGACGTGACCTGTTTGCTGCGTGCAACCAGTGAACGACATTCGTAATTGCGAAAGGAAAATGTAATCAATGATCAACATACATATGGCTGGGATAAGAAAGATTGTGCCGATGAAAAGCGTAACAACATAATCTATGAAGCGCTAGCAGAGGGTGATGTGGGCATATTCGTGGGTGATAGCAACTTCGATTTGAACTCCTGAACATTCGTGATGAGAGTGACCGGCGTGCCTGTGCTCGGGATGAGGTCGGCGGCTTCGCTCTTGGAACCCATCTGGGACATCATGTGAATCGAGAGCTTGCTTCGGGTCAATGATGCTGGGTGTATGCGGGTCATAAACAGATGAACAGCATCATCGAGAGAAACATCGCGGAGGGCGTTCGCATGCTCCTCGTCTATAACACTTGTTGATCAGGATTGAACAAGATTTGAAGGGACCTAACTCACCAGAGCGAAACTTGTTGAAACCCGATTTGATATGTTTCAGAAAGTAGATCCTCTCCGCCTCGAGGTTCGGCTTCTTCGATTCAAGGCCTTGAATAAACGCAGCCTTTTGCGACTTAAACTCGTCCTCAGAGAAATTGCGCAGCAGATTCCCAGCTGCATCCAAGAACGCGTCTATCCTTGATTCGCAATAATCGGTATCCCGCTCACTCTGTACTGCGAAATAAATTCCGACTGATGGCCTCCGGAAGTGAGGTACACATTGAACAACATAGCCGAGCTGCTCGACTGTCCGCATTTGCTTGAAGAATTGGTCCTCCAATATCCGCGCAATGAGGAGGAAAGTCGAAGTCGACTTCAAATCCCGGATGTCCGCGACCTGGCAGTAATAAGAAACGCACGAATCGAGTTCCTTCGCATTTGGGAGAGGTTGTTTCCACACGAAATTGACTCCTGTATTCCTTTGTTAAAACGGAATACAACAAGAGGCTAGAAACGTGAATAATCACCCTCAGGCAGTATCAAGTTCCGGCAGCAAAGCTCGACCGGTGTAAGCACGGGGTTGGGCTGGAGAATGCTTTCGGTGGCATTCATTACGTCCAAAGCTTCCTGAGATGTTCTTCAGCCAAAGAGGCGATGCAAGTTTGTTCTGAGGACCTCTTTGCTGATATAGCCATGCACGAGTGCACGTATATGGATATGCGAAAGAAGTTCGGCACAGTGCGCAGAGAATTCATCGAAAGTGATATCTGCGATGGAGGGTAAATCTATGACGAAGATAAAATCGGTAAACGATTACCAGCCAGCTCGGCAACGCGCTCCTCGTGCGTCCACACGTTCTGCATCATGAGATAGTTGCAGAAGTAGTCGCCTCTAATGTAAGGCGCCGACAATTTCCAATTTTCAAGTTCTTCGTATTGCTAAGAATTGGAAAGATTCAGGATCGCAAGAAGAAAAGGAATGCGGTCTATGACCTACGGACGGAGAATAATATTCCAAGGCGTCGAGATGCAGCCTGAAACCTTTTATTTCCTCCAGGATTCGACGAAGAAGGGTCGGAATCTTCTCGCCGTACCCTCGTACACGCAGCGAAAGACTACTACTGGCAATGTCGTCCGTGAGTGCAAAATCAAAGCCGACGCTGCTTGCCGCGTCAGTGCATGAGTCCAGGGCTTGGTTCACGCCTACAAGCCACATCCTGATTGATAGGTGAATAACGTAAAGAAACATGAGGGTCTGGTTGAAACGCACTGGGTCATGATAGCGCGACGCGGAGTGGTGTTGGACGTAGAGCACGAAATCAAAAGTGAGATGCTCCCATGGGGCACCCAAAATTGATCGTCCATTTTGTGCCAAAGCGAAATCAACGATGTTTCGTGGAGCAGAATGGGTTCTTTCAAACACTATACAAGGGATTAAAGGCAATTCAAAGGGTAAAATGACTGAAAGAACCTCAGCCACGTCTTGCTTGCGGATCGTTATATTGACTGGAATAAAATCGTTGGGCTCCGGAAGAGAAAGCTCCGGAATACGTTCAGGGTTAAGTGCCTTCGGTGCCTTCAGTTCCTGTAGAAAGAAGGAGATACAGAAATCGGCGTACCAGTTGCATGAGTTCCTCGTCATACTCGCAAAATTTATATTCTGTCCCATACCATTTTTCTGCCAGCCATTCTCCTTCCGGCGCGATAGCTTCGAGATCTTTGGCGACTACAACAACACGGGCATGCTCCGGAGTCAGCATTTCAAGTACGTCTCGGACACCTTGTTCATGGTATTCTTCATCAAAGCACGATGCCCTTAAATAGCACTCCGCAGGAACGTACGGAGATTGCATCTGCTCGGCAAGGTCTAAAACGTAGCCAGCACCGTCGCCGTTCTTGTGGTCATAACGGAACGCGATGTCGGCAAGCTGTTTACGTTCATGGTAAAGGTGGTTGGGTAGAGTCGAGGTCTGGAGAAGGCGAATGTAGCGATGGATGGTCGCAAGTACCTCCCGATATTCAGCTGCGACGAAATCTATCAGTAGGATGCAGGAAAGATCAAAAGACACTGCATCACCCAAGCCATCTGCTGTCAATGCGACCTGTATGCCGAAATCGTCAATTCCGGCTGCAAGCGTGTGCGAAGAGATTCCAAGGTAGCTAATCCACCCTTTGTTTCTCAAATATGACGAGAGCGACCCAGGCCCAGCATAACCCACGATCCCACTCAAAAATCGACCTGGTTTTGTCGCATATTCTGGAGCTTGGTGGGGTATTGCGAATGCTATATCAAGCGAGGTCCTATCGGTCACAGACTTGATGAACGTGATGGTGCCACGCGCTTTCGTTCCATACGGATGAGGTTTGAACAAAGTATACGGCTCAACGCCCCGGTTCAAGATAGGGGCGAATAACTTGGCAGTTAAATCACTCAGTTCATCTAGAGTTTCTAAGGTAGTCGTCAGAATCGATTTACGATGATTGGTCCGCGATGTTACCTTTTCCAAGTATGACTAGTTTCATTCTCCCGGCACAGTAGTGCTGAGTCCACCATTCAATCAACCTCCGTCTCGTTTCTCGCCCTGCGGCACCGCCGTCGCCCTTGTAATTGACGAACATCAGCTTAGAGGCATTTTGCGAATCTCTAGGACGTCTACAAACCTTAGATATGTCATTGGAGTCATAAATTTGGAGATCTGCAGAGCTTCTTTCATATGCGTGCTGTCCAATGCCAGCTAGGCTCTTCATGTTCCCCTTCCCGAAGTTGCTCCACGGGTGTCTGCTGTCACACAGGCCCTTGACGACCTGCTGGATTCTCGATGCATCATCAAGGGCATTTAGTGTATGCTCTGAGTCAACGACTTGTAATTCGCGAAACGTGGCGTAGGGCGTGAAGAGAGGGGAATGGAACATGTTCGAAAATCGCACGAGAGCGTCAGGAAGTGCCGAAGGGAGTACCGAGAAGACATAGCTAGTGGTGGACGCCTCCGTACACGCGTAGATTTCGCCACCATTGGCAGCTACAAACTGGCGAAAAAAGGCTTCGTACTGCGACGGAAGTAAGAGAGCAAGCCACATACCGATGCATACTCGCCATCTTCCGGGTATTGTTCTGTTCCCTGTAGCCAAAAGAGTTGATCACTCAATCGAGGCCTGCTCCTTACTACTTGCTTACTGAGAATAGTAAGTGCTCGCAAAAATGAGCTAGACCTGGGAGATCTTCCTAGATGTGTTTGGTAATTTGAACAATAGTTTAGCTTAAACATGAGTTAGAAGTAACCCACGGGATCCATTAGCTCGCCAACTGCGACATTGAGACAGGCGGCTCCGTATTCGGCGGCAGCGTCGTGTATCAAGAGAGCCTGCAACCCATTGGCAAGTTGAATGACACGGTAGTGTCGATCGTCATTGATAGATTTCTGTATTTCTCCTTCGTGTTGGAAATAAGATGGGCGCGACGCAGTACATCCAACGTGCTTCCAATTCGTGCTATCCCTTTGTGCGCATCGGTCGGGATCTTGCGGCATATCTGACGCTCAGGAAGTTGGATTTCGAGTCTCGACCGTCTGCTCACGAACCTAAGTTGTTATACATGAAGCGTAGAACAATACGTACGCACCTAAGTTTCGCAATGGTACCCTGATTGTACCTTCGCACAGCTTCGCCGATGCAGAGCGCTGATGAGTCGAAACTTGATATCTTCATGGCGATGCAGAGATCGCCGGACGTGATCATGATCGTTTGGACAGATTTCTGACGAGGCTAGAGAGCCCACACAATGGCGAATGGAGTCATCTGACGCTAGCTCTGATGCTCGAACAAATGGGGGACTCCGGAGGAATCATAGTGGCCTCAAATCATGATGCTGGATCGAGCATGATGGTGGCGACTTCGCCGGTGCTTACTAATGCTCAAGGGTTGGATTTCCAGCATGACCATGATATTGACAGCAATTCAACCTGTTCAAAGGACCGTCACCTTCGTCGACTCACAGATACTATCTCGGCATTTGCGCAGGAACTGGAGGCGAAGTCTGTCCTCGAACACTGCTTTCATGAAACTCGGATGATGGAGATAGTAACACTGGTCTTGATCGGTCAACCTCGGCGTCGAACAAGGAGCCTGGTGATTTCGATGGTAATGGAACTGATCCTTCTCACTTGTGGACTCACAAATGGACTCACAAATGGATTCGATGTCGAACAAGGACGCTGGTCACGGTGATTCTGATGGTAATGACACTGATCCTCCTCACAAACGGTGAGAAGCGGACTCACAGATGGACTCGCAAATGGACTCGCAAATGGACGCGATATCGAACAAGTGCTCTGGTGATTCTGATGGTAATGGGACGGATCCTCCCCACAAATGGACTGGTTCGGCTGACTGCCTCTCATGACCGTGCCACAGGCTCATCGTCTTTGCATTGTCTATCATCCTTGCCGCTGTTCATCGAATGCACCACTCGTTGTTGACTGCCAACGGGGCTACCACTGTAATATCTTCGCCTAAGACTAACTAATTACTGAATTGGCCGTTGGTGGGCTATTTCAAGCATCAATAATTTTCATGAACTTTAGCCCCCAACCATCTTCTTGATCGCTCTGATGAGCCCCTCTGGAAGGCCTGCACGTAATGTATGATAGACCCTACAGGGCTTTTTTTCTACGGTGTTTGCGCGCTGAACTTTACTCTTCGTTTAGGCGCAACACATAGCCTGAAATACAAACACCGGACTTGCCCCATACTAGCAACTTCTAGCTAGAACGATCTGACATCAGGCATCACAGGAATACCGCTCCCCTCCGTCAATCGTTTCATAACGAACGGGTGCCACCGGTCTTTCACTTGGATTTCAATCTACCACGAAAGTCACATGTGGTCCACGGATTGTATAAATACTGACCTCGCTGCAGGAAAGCTTCTCATCAGCCAAGGTCTGCTAGCTGGCCTAGTGAGTCTAGTCTATCCCACTTTCCGTGTCTTTACTCATCTTTCGTCCCCAGCATCCTCACCCTTGCCTAACGATCGCTTGTATCTTCGTAGAGTAGCTGGTCTAGTGAGTGTTCCGGAACCAGTCGACTGACGTCGCTAACCAAGATGCGCAGCTCTTGAACATACCAACACTTCTTCAAAACTCTTCATTTCACGACATATCCAAACATGTTCTTCATTCGCTATGGCACTATATCCCTCGCGCTGCTGCTTTCTAGTGTCACTGTCCTTGGCGCCCCGATGTAAGCTTCAACGTTTTCTAGCAAAAATTGCCTACTGACGAGTCGCAGGCCAATCCAGGAGAGGGATTTAGCTTATCGCTCTGAGTTGAAGGATGTCCAGAATTTCGAACGGGACTGGTACGAGGGTAAGGCCCTGGATGCTCGTGATTGGATGGAGGCACCAGAAAAGAGGAGTCCCTCGCCATCTGGGACTCCCGCAGCCGCGCAGCCACCAGCTTATCGTCCTAATGTTCCCATCAACCCACCTCCGTATAAGCCTAAGGACCCCATGCCAGCACCCAAGTACCCCGGCAAGCCGTCCAAAGTTGTCCAGCCAAAGTTGCCTACCATTCACGAACGTCGCAGCCCATCACCATCTGGGACTCCCGCAGCCGCGCAGCCACCAGCTTATCGTCCTAATGTTCCCATCAACCCACCTCCGTATAAGCCTAAGGACCCCATGCCAGCACCCAAGTACCCCGGAAAGCCGTCCAAAGTTGTCCAGCCAAAGTTGCCTACCATTCACGAACGTCGCAGCCCATCACCATCTGGGACTCCCGCAGCCGCGCAGCCACCAGCTTATCGTCCTAACGTTCCCATCAACCCGCCTCCGTATAAGCCCAAAGACCCCATGCCAGCACCCAAGTATCCCGGCAAGCCGTCCAAAGTTGTCCAGCCAAAGTTGCCTACCATTCACGAACGTCGTAGCCCGTCACCATCTGGGACTCCCGCGGCCGCGCAGCCACCAGCTTATCGTCCTAACGTTCCTGTCAACCCACCTTCGTATAAGCCCAGGGACCCTTTGCCAGCACCCAGGTACCCCGGAAAGCCGTCCACATTTGTCCAGCCCTTGCCAACCATTCCTGAGTCCCGCGGCCACCGTAGGGCTGCTTACTATGATGCTGCGTACGACTGGGAGTAGATGTGTGGAGACTAGGTTTTTGGACTCGATCTAGGTAGTAGGAACGTCTGGAGGTACATAGTTTGACATGTATGTTCCCTTGCGAAATTGATAGTCTTGATCTCGCATTTGCCGCTCAAGTTCTGAGCACTCTTTAACCAATCCTCATCCAGGAAACCTGAGATTTCCCCGGCCAGCCCTTCTGCCTGTCGCCCAACCTTACTTTCAGAGGCACGTTGTGGCATCAGTAGCCGCTTCTTGCGTCCTTGTAAACATATTCGCTACTTCTTTAAGATGGTACTAAAATGTCACGTTTCCAAACAATCGATTGAAGACGCCATCACGCACGGCAAGGACCTCCGGACTTGTCTACGCAAAATAGACGCAAAACGTCTGAACCTCGACTCCCGCTTCAACCCCACGACTTCTCAAATCCGTACGTCGCAAAGTCGTTCTCCATCCTTGAAAACATTTCTAACTTTGGTTCACCTATAAGCGTCACCAATAACCAAATCACATCCTAAGTCGCCAGCGCCGGACTCGTCAAAGGCTTGTTCCCCAGCAGCACCGGCATCGAAGCGATCATCCGGGCCTCCGCTTTTGACTCTCTCGAGCCCACGTACCCCTGTGGCAAGGCCGACCAGCTGAAGACGGCACTTACGACTGGAAGCCAGACATGGAACGACCATCTCTCGCGAGCAGGTGAGCTCTATGCTCAGCTGGATAAGATCTCGGGCACTGCGAGTCAGGATACTGCTGGTTGGCACGTCTCTCTCGACCAGTCAGTTTCTTTTCCCTTTCTCTCCTCGTAGGGCCCGAAGCCACCCATTCTTGTGCAAATGCTGAGATATATAGTATCTGCGAGTTCATGAAAGTCTTTCGGCAGACATCGACTCGATGGGTAGTGGAAGTGACCTCAGAGAACGATATAAATATTCATAGCAGCGGAATACAGTTCGTCTTCAATACCTATGCAAAAAAATGTACCTTATGCAACAAAATGTGCCTTCGCACTTACACTGTAACACCTTTAGTTAATACCCGGTCGCAAATGACGAGCAGGTTTCAACCAACGCACCGTTGCGTGTCTTGATCAAGATAACAGATTCCGGTGTTGCTAGAAAGTAGAAAAATCACTACGAAGGTGAAAACATCGCAAAAAATTTGGCTAGCATGAATCATCGGACGTGCGTCCTCTTCAATACAATCAGCCGATCCACGTAATCCACAACATCCGCTACCCCGACAGCGGACCGAACCAAAGTGTTCCCTCAGACGCTTCCGTACTCTCGAAACCACAAGGGTTTCCCCCGCTACAATGCCCGACCACATGTGTTGGCCCAACTCCTGCTCCACAAGTAGTCACATCCGGTCATTACAACCGAAAGCTTTCCCATCCACCTTGCACTAAAGGATCCGTCATCCCATTCCGTCCTGCCCAGTGGGCTGCCGATAGATTTGTAATAGAGCGGGCCCCTCCCGAGTTCGCACCGGAGCTCCCGTGGCCTCTCGCTCGTAGCGCACAGGGATAGCTCGCCAATTCTGAGCAGAATCTGCAACCCAACATTCGTCTTCTTGTACCTGCCAATGGCTGCAAGTACTTCCGCGACCAAGAGAAGTTCCGACACTCTCGCCATGAACGCCTCCAAGCCCATCCTAGTTCCGTCGCCACATACGGATCTGCCTGGCCAAAGATACAGCATAACAGTCGATTGTAAAACCTTAGCTCGCAATGAACTCGAGAACAAATCTCTGTTGCAACTCCCGAAGGATCCACAACTTCAAATGCAGAGCGGGTAAACCAACGTGCGAGCAGACCCTGGCACGACAGGCAGCATGGGGAAATGAAAGCGAGAAATGGACGAGGAGAAGAACATGGGTTGTCAAGTAGACGGGTCTCTGATATTATGACGGAAAGACCGGATACAAGCCATGGAAATTGAAGAGCGAGTGGGAGCCGCGTCAAGGGCTCGAAGGAATGGGTCTTCGCCGTCTGACTGAATAACGAGGCCGGGGAGCACCTGGCTTGCATAGGGATGACACTGGGACCTGCCGATCTACCACTTCGTATCTGCGAACGGATGGTCGAGAACCTAAGTGCAACGTGGGAGTCGAGTTACTAATACATAGCTAGGCAATAGTAGTCGGCCTTCTAGTTCTGAAGGGCGCGAGGTTGGGGGTACAGGAAATCCGTCCAAGGCTTGAGTCAGGCCATATCTGAGGCATCGAGTGATGCTTGACGGAGACAACGAATCGACCAACGCCAGGCGACGAACCACGCCGTGCCAAGGCGCCTACTCGCGCGTCGGGAACCACCGATTCAATCATCAAGGTCCATGCTTTCTTGTGCGTTTCCCTGTAATGTCCAAACTGCTCGCTCCTGTCCGGATCCCTGGTATATAACCATCGCGAAGCCATGCAAGTTTCGATGCGTTCGCCGACGCTTCTGGACTTCGCCTGCGATGTGTCTCACGCACGACGCTCGAAGAGCGGGGCAGATATGTACCACAGTAGTCCACGGTGCTCGGAACCTTGCCGAAACGACACCGGGATTTGAGACTCCCACCTGCGTGGAAGTGGCTCAGGGAAAGAGTCGCGACGACCCAGGCCAACGGTGTCCTGTGTGGAAACTTCGTACCACTCTTCCCGAGCGGGCTTGATAGAGGCGGCTGTCGATCTCGTGGAACGTGCGGTCCGCTCAGCAGCAAAAATGCATACTGAAAGGAAAAGACGCGATGTACGTGAGTAGCGACGGGGGGAAGCAGCCTCGCGTGGAGGCTTGTATGTGATCCCAAATGGACTGTCTCGTCGGCGTGCCTGTTCCAGATTGAGCGGGGCCTACTCGATGACGGGCTTAAACCCCCAAAAAAGTCCCGCGACGCTTCTCTGGTGCTCCATTCCGCAGTCACCTCACATCCCAACGATGGAGCCCGCGTGTTTCCGGCGTCGCCTATCCCTGTCCACCGTGTACCCGCTGCCGTCACCGAAAGGAAAGTGTAAACGAAAGCACCCAGAGCGCCTAGCGAAGACGGCTAAGGGCAGACTTCCATCCGGCCTTTGTTCGGAGGTGGTGAGAGGACATCAGGCGACGAGAACGGGTGTCCCGAGGCGATACAGACGGGGCCCTGTGCGTTGTCGAAATGCAAGAGCGACTTGTAAACCGGATTGGAGCACTTTTCCGGAGATGCGATAGGGGTGGAACCCGAAACGTCATTGTAAGCGAAGTGGCTCTGGGCACGGGCAACTAGTCGACGGAGACAATGTGTCCAACATACAAAGGTTCATCCTAAAGACCCAACACGTAACCGGCGGCTGCTACTCGTCAAAGTCCGAGAGATGAGCTGCTAAACCTCGCGAAGTAGTTGGTTGGACACTCGTTGACCTATAGAAACTTAGGGTTAGATTTCACTTCTTGTTCAGAAGTGGATCATTTTGGCTGGAAGCGTCGGTTGACCAAGGGGAATCAGAATAGAGCAGCTAAACGGGAGCCTGGAGCGATCAAGGTGTAGAAAGGCAGGGGCCGTAGGAGATTGGAAAGTTGGGGTTCGGACATGACAAGAGTTCAAAGGAAGGGAGGAGGACTTGTCACGGCATCAACAACACGTACATAGAGCCAAAGATAAGCAAAGAAAAGTGCACTGCCACCAGGAAATCGTGACTGGTCAACCGAAGTAGGCTCAATGTAGAAGTTCTCCACTCAACCTCAACTCAACCCTCCACCGCCCATCCTGATGGTACCTACCTACTCATAAAGCTACTGCTTTCCAATGATTTTTTTTCAGCCAGGGCAAGCCCGTCAAGTTACATTCCATGAGTTTATTATCCTACTGGAGCTTTCTGGTATGCTTCGGTATCTTAATCTCCCCAATTATATTCAGCAGTCCAACTGTGGCGTTTCAGCCATCTTATCTACAGAGACCACAGCATCGATGATGGGTATCACTTGACTGCATGGGGACATTGACATCGGTCAGGGGAACTGCATCCGAGTCGTGGGGTGGTACCTGACAGTCCTGACAGTCCTGACTTACCTCTGGGATTGAACATCCTCGTCAGCCTGAATCTTCTGTCGGTTACGACCAGAATGGGAAAACCGTTGCGAAGGAGAAGAGAAGCAGCTGTTGAGAGAGTCATGTGTAGCAGGCACCCTTCGTGCTGCCCGCTTCGACGACATCTGATTCATCTCTTCTGCAAATACCCTGTTATATAAGACCCCGCTAGATTTCCTTCATCCGCTGTTACTCTTTCCCCGCAATCGCCCGCCCACTATGGGAATGTCACCACTCCGTGCCATTGCCTGTGTCTTTCTTGTCGCAGCTCAAACCTCCCTTGCCGCCATCTATGATCATTTTGAAAGCCTACCAGCCCTCAAATTTGACTTTGTGGTCATTGGAGGTGAGGGACCTCCTCTCAGGAAATGGGGAAAGCCTTAGGATGACTTTAGGTGGAACCGCTGGCAATGTGATCGCCAACAGATTAACGGAAGATCCGAAAACTTCCGAAAATCAACGTATTGGTCCTAGAAAGTGGCCCCTCGTCAGTCTTCAATTTAACTTCCTATAAAGCGTCAAGCTACTGACGTTCAATTCCAGGAATGAAGGCGTACTCCGCAGTATTGTGCCTGGCCTCGCAACGTCACCTGGTGGTGCAGCCTACGACTGGAATTTCACAACCACACCTCAAGCCGCGCTCGGTGGGAGGAGTGTACGATATCCCCGAGGTCATATTCTGGGCGGGAGTAGCTCAATCAGTACGGAAATCTTCTCGACCATCACTTCTCACCTACCAACTGACTGCAATGGTTCAGATGGCATGTTTTACACCAGAGGTTCGTCATCGGACTTCAACCGGTTTGCTACCGTTACCGGGGACTCGGGATGGTCTTGGAACCGAATTCAACCTTACATTCGCAAAGTGGATCCCGTCAATAATTCGACGAGAAGTACCGTTTTGACCACCCATGTCATTTTAGAACGAGCGATGGACTGCACCTGTTGACCACCATAATACGACCAACCAGTTCGATTCTTCGGTTCACGGGTTCAACGGCGTCAATGCCGTTAGCTTGAGCGGTTTTCCTCAGCCCACCGATTCTCGTGTTATCCAAGCGGGTGTCGAATTGAATCAGGAGTTCCCTTTCAATAAAGACATGAACTCCGGGAATCCCCTGGGACTTGGTATATCGAATGATTAAAATGTCCTTATCATCCAAGCTGACTCCTGTACAGGATGGCTGCAGACCACCATCGGGAACGGGCAACGCAGTAGTTCCGCGACGTCCTATTTAGGACCGCAGTTCATCAATCGACGAAATCTTCATGTGCTTGTAAATACACGGGTTACCAGGATTCTCAAAACGAATTCGGTCGGCTCGACACCTGTTATCCGGACTGTGGAATTCACAGACGAGAAAAACTTTGGTAAATGCCACCGTGGCCGTCCATTCCAGATGCTTATGCCATCGTCATAGGACCTCGTAGGGTGATCACGGCGTCCAAAGAGCTAGTACTTTCTGCAGGTACAATCGGTACCCCTCATATCCTGTTGAATTCCGGGATAGGAGATGCCACGGAGCTGAGTGCGATGGGGATCACACCTATCATCAACCTCCCTAGCGTCGGGAAGAACCTCTCCGACCAGCCAGGTTTGTCAATGGCCTGGTTCGTCAATTCCAACGACACTCTTGATAAGTAAGTCTCTCTCCCTCCGCATATATTCACAGCATGGAATTTGTACCATTCAGCATTGAGAATAACGCAACTCTGAAGGCGGAGCTGATAAAGCAATGGCAAGAGACCAAAACGGGGCCGCTTGCGACAAGCTTCGCAAGTCATATTGCATGGTCAAGGATGCCGAGCAATTCAACCATATTCAAGTCCTTTGAGGATCCTTCATCTGGACCCAGTACGCCGCACCACGAACTTTTCATCGGCGTATGTGTGTGGTTCTTCAGATGTCTTGGACTTGGCTGACAGAATCTTGTTCACAATAGAACGGTGCAGGACTTTATCATACGGCAGGCCCGGGACATTTCCTGGGCATTACTGCGGTCGTCGTTACTCCAGATTCTCGTAAGTTTGTTCACAATCATTTCGTACCTAGGCTACAACTTACGACGGCATACCAGGAGGAAGCGTTTCTTTGAAATCCGCCAACCCACTGGACCCACCCCTGATCAATCCCGCATACTTAACGTCTGAATTCGACCTTTTTGCCATGCGGGAGGCCGTTCAGAGTGCCAACCGCTTTGTTTCCGCTCCTGCTTGGGACAACTATGTCATTGGCCCTGCTGGAGATTTAGCCAATGTGACTGACAGTAATCAGTCGTTGGAAGAATACATTCGCAAAAATGCTGTAGGCGCTTCCCATCCAACTGGAACGGCCGCTATGTCTGCTGAGGGAGCGCGAGAAGGAGTAGTAAACCCTGATTTGCGGGTGAAAGGAGTTTCCGGGCTTCGCATTGTCGATGCTTCAGTTATGGTAAGCTTTCACTGAACTCACTCTCCTATTTCTCAGTCATGATCCTGAATGAGGTTAAACTAGCCGTTCGTCACCGCTGGGCATACTATGGCTCCCGTGTACATCATCGCGGAACGAGCAGCAGATCTTATCAAGGCGCACTGGAAATTGCATTGGCATTGACTGTCTATCGGAATACTCGAATGTATAATTAATGTGATGCTTTTGCTAAGTATGCGTTGCTTGTGGACCATGTCTACACGACTTCAAGTCATCCTCTTCAACTTGGTCAAATTTCTTCTCATGATACCGAATCCTCTTATGTCGCAATGTCCTTCGTCGCCGGGCCATAGCCCCGAACATGCTCCTTTTACGGCAGCTGCCCCGCAGATTCGCATCTAATCATATTTGAAAGGCTCAATTCCTTGCGCATAGTGATAGTGCGTTTGACAATTTTCTTCGTTTGATTTCCTGCATTCCCCCGCCTCGCGTGGGGATCAAGACTTTGCTACACCTATATCATGTACACCTGCTAGGTTGTGGCCACACATCATAGTTAGTATGGGTATACTATCGGCATCCCTGCTCTAATGAAAATTCCGATTATATAAGAGCATAACGCAGCGTAAAATATAGGAAACGACAGTGCCTAGCATAATAAGTACTTTGAAAAGCAATATGGCAAAGATGATCATCGTAGCTGTCGTGGTATATCCGAATCGTTTCCGTCCATCCCTTCCGTGTCCTTCTCCAGCCATGCGTTACGATTATCCATCGTACGACATAGCATCCCTATCCGAACTCATTACCCGCGCATATTCTAATACAAGTCTATCCAACGCCTCCATTAGCCCCACGTCAAATGCACAAAAGACCACAGTCTCACCTATATACATAAGCAGTCACATCCTCCTTCCTCCAGAACGATCTACTCCAAGCCCTTCCATCGCCCGCGATCTTAGCCGCGAGGTCGCCATGACCGCCTTCGCCATACAGGCCCCCACGGAAGAACGCCAGGGCATCGTATAAATCGGAATAATCGACTTGCACGGGGACGTAGTGGACCCATGGCTCTATACGGTCTTGGAACCTATGGAAAGGTTAGTGGGCGAGCGAGAGGGTGGTATCTGGGACTGACCATTCGGGGTATACGGTGGCCTTGAAGATCAGTGAATTTGTTGTTATGAGGCGCTTGAAACGACTGGACCATGCGTTCCCGTCGACCTGCAGACGTCTTGGTTAGGCCTACGGCAGCTTGAAGACATATTTTTGCCACTCACGTCCATGATATACTTGAAGTTCCCACTCTCCTTCCCGCCCTGACGTTTCCTCCACTCATAGAGGCGCAGCAGCTCCGGGCAGGTCTCCTCATGGCACCCAACAGGCTCCCCAGCGAACGCAACGTCCGTCATCGCAGGATTAATCTTCGACCGAGCGATGACAGTGCCTTCTCCGACACGCTTGTCTTTCGATAACAGCGGTATCAACACATTGACCGTTCCATTAAGCCCATTGGCATAATCAACAAGCCGAGTGCGCTGGGAAATCCTCCAACGTGTATCCGGTGCATGCCACATCCCCGTATTGCTCCCCCGCCAATTCAGCCGCTCGTCCAGCTTATGCACCCACGTCGGATCATCGCTGCGTGGTAGAATGTCGTCCACCCATCCGGAGAGTGTCGGGATCTGGATGTCGTGGTGCATGGCGGTTGCGCAGTATGCGAATCGGGGAAGCATCAGTTCTGACGTCCCGGGCTGCTCGTGGATGAGGAATTCTCCGATCTGGTCGAAGAGGGTGGGATGTAGACACGGGTCCATGAGTTTGCGGTGGTCGTCGATGAAGGTTTTCTTCGTGGGAGGTTTGGGTTTCTTCGCTTGGCGGGCTGGTGAGGTTGGAGAACACCCCGAGGGCCACCCAAGGGCTGGCCCACGGACAAGTTTCTCTATGTCCATGTCTGCGAAACGTCTGAGATACTACGAAAAGTCGAAATAAGCAGTGGTACGCACAGGCTCCCCGGTCAGCAGCGTCCAACGCCGCCTTCTTTATATCATAGTCAGAGAACAACGTCGGGTTGTCATGAGGCGAGATAACCGCGCGAAACCGTGGTAACTCATGCTCCACGTCCTTCAATATCTCCTTGATCGACTCGGCACCCCCAAGCAGAGCCTCAGGTGTCCAATCATTCGTACTGGGCGCAAACGAATATTTCAATACCCCAAGATCTCCCGTCACGTTCTTCCCAAAAGTGTAAGTATCGGTATGGAGCTCCTGTTCCCTCTGGAGCTGCTGAAGATCCAGAGGGCGGTAGCCCCAGAACGGCTTGAGGTCCCTCCATATCTGATCGTACTCGTCAGGGAGCTGGACTTTGTGTTCTTCGACATAACGCCACCTGGACCAAATTAGCACCTCACCCTATGGACCGCAGAGCGCACACGACGCACCACTTGTCAAAGCCCTTCGGTGGGCGCCTGTTGTACCGCTTCACATACTCCCGCACCGCCTCATCCAGCGTTTTGCTGGCCCCCGAGAGCTTGGACTCCCATCGAGCATTCGCCCGCTCAATCAGCTCGTATATCGGATGTCCACCGGCAGGGTTGACCTCCAGGATACCATCCTCACGATACGTATGCGGAAGCAATTTCTCGGGTTTAGAGACAGGAGGTGTGCACTCCAGCAGCGATTTTGCGCTCCCTTGTGGGGTGGAGGCACCAGCGTGTAGTGGGACGTATTCGGTCGACTTTGCGTCCTTGAATATGGCCTGGCGGCAGTAGAAGAGGAGGGAGAAGCCCAGCGCGAAGAGCGGGACGAGGAGGAGCCGCCGCCCGCGTGGGGACCCAAGGCCAGGCAGCATCGGGGCGGGTGGAGAAAAAGGAGGTGGATGGCCTGAATGGCCTGGACGACGTGCAGGGTCTTGGGGCAGTGGTTTTGTTCTATCTCAGCTGCCCTGACGCATGTTGAGATGGACAGATGGGGCATGTCATGGGATCATGGGATCAGCCGCGATGTATCATTTGTGGGCGCACTCGGAGGCGAGGGAAAGATTTGCCATGTTTCACGGCATTCTTCGCGGATTCTATCGCGTTTAAGGCCTGCGCGACTAGTGTTCTGCTGAGTGCTCAACACCTTGTTAGAAATGGCGACGAGGCGCAGGCATGCATCATAAAATGAAGATCATTCTGCTGTAAAAATCGGTAAACCAAATGTGATCTCGGTTGAAAACTGACATGACTATACTCAGTGCTGTGCTAGGTTTTGGGCGCTGCTGAGAAAGAGAAAATAGAATGTCGTTGTGCCGGGGAACCGTCGGTGCTGGGTGTCGCCAAGACTCAGGGGCGCGGTGGTCAACAAATTCAAATTCAAACATCCCTTGATCAGGTGAGAGTCACGTGAGCGACTGAGCGCGCCTGAGACGCGACGCGTTCTAGCCGCGTAGAGCTTCCGACTCAGAATCAGAGAGTGGTGCAAATTCTCGCACTGCAACATTGGCTCTCTCTCTTGAAGAAATATCTGAAATGTATATAATAGCTGTAATATAATTAGGCTGATAATTATAAGCAGCTTGCAACGAATTATAGGTTCTATACATCAATAGATGCCAAGAACCAGTGAACAATGACCAAGAACGCCTCATCATCAGCTATACTCCACACAAATCCTATCCCCCGAAATATCCATCACATCCCGAACAATGGCATTTTGCCCGACGCCCATGAGGTCCAGCTCGTAATCGAGAGTGGTCGCAACGAAGGGCGGGCTGACGGTGGTGTACCCCGAGATCGCGGTGAAGCGGGTGCTGGTATCGAGGGATTGCCAGGTGGACCAGATGCGATCGCTGTGAGGTGGGGGATGGACGTTAGCTCATTGGGTTGGGTAGGGGGAGGGGGGATAGAATACGTACATCCAGGCGTGGTGGAGGAAGAACAGCGGGTCTAAGAAAAAGGGATGGGTGGTTAGTCTAACGAGATATTGGAGATGCAAAAGTACCCACCGCCAGGGCTGGATGTCGGGTCGGCCATCTCGCCAGCGACAGCTAGCCGGACAAATAGCGAATCAGCAGGTATAGAGAACCAAGCCATATACAAGACATACCTGAATGCCCAGCGGCATGGGGTCCCGGAACCTTAGTCATGAACGTGTTCATATCATCGTACGTAGTAGCAGCCAACACTTTCTGAATAAAGTACGACCCAGCTCCGAGGGCGTTATTGATGCGTCTGGTCAGGCAATGGTTCGTGATGTTGTGCCCGGGGCCCAAGTGGAGGGTATAGTTTGCAAATGGACCGTCAGCGACGCAGTTGGAGGGAGCGACCCCGTTTCCACCGAACGCGTCGGGTTTGAGGAGGGGAGAGTTGATGTAATTCGCGTCGTCCATGGTCTCGTTCCACCAGCTGAGGAAAAAGGTTTAACAGAAGCTCTTAGGATCAAGGGTTTTGGGTACTTACGGTTGTGCCCCGGTATAGCCGCATTCGTTACGGAGAAGCTCCTCGTGGGCGCGTACGTAGAGACGATGGAAAGCGAGGAATTGACCCTTACGTATCGTATTAGCGGTTGACAATACCGGGAATGAAGATGATACGTACAACGTTGTGGATGGTTTCGCTTTGTATTTGGTGGATCGCCTGCATGTCGTCGAACCGTGTCACGGCTCCCGGGAGGCCAGTTTTACTAGGGAGGGTTTGGAGGCATCGCTCAGCGGTGATGTACAGCTGCTGCTCCACGGTGGTGAGCTGACGCCTATGCATCTCGGGTTAGTCCTGGCACACAAGATCTGGGATGGGAGTAACGTGCCATTCCTTCCGCAACAATTTAGTGTCACTGGTACACGCCCCCAGCGCAGAGGTAGCAAAGAAGCCAAGAGTAAGGAGCGACGATAGCTTGTGCAGCATTGGTAAAAGAAAGACGGGTTGATAAGGAATGCTGGTGTTCGTCGTTGATCATCGTCTTTTATATGAAAAGCAGTGTGCTAAAATAAGCGCAATAAGACTGAAACCCTTCGGGGGACATGGGGACAGGGCAACATTTGGATAATTAGCGGGGTGATCTGACCGTGAGCCAAGCGAGAGGAGGCGACTGTCGGAAGACGTTGAGAGTCGGTGGCGGTGCCGAATTTGGCCTCCACATGGACAACAGTTCGGCCCGAATAAGCTTGGATTCTAACGGGCATGATGTACATCCCACCAGAGCTTGTGCACGATATCATTTCTTTTGTCCTTGAACCTCCCGCCGTTGCCTCAGATGAGCGAGGCGTCTCTTTCAAGCACGACTGGTCGTCAGTCGAAGCCCTCACTCTGACCTCCAAAGCCTACCGAACTCTGGCGTTGAACGCGTGGTTTCGCACTCTCTTCATCAAGGTCCCGTCCGACATCCATGTCCTGCAGGCTATGTTTCCAGATGTTGTCGGGGCAATAAAGTGAGCTTCAGCAACTACTTCAGCGCCTGTCGTTGATGCTGAACCTCGCAGACAGCTTCACTGCGTGCAAACGGACACCCGAAGCACTTCGGTATGGAACCTACGCGGCCTCACGCGCTTGTCCACAGTCCGACTCGACTGGCTCTCTCCTTCCATGATGCCACACTATGGCTCGAAAGACCCGGCGGACCGACTTCCTTTCACGAACGTCTCGTCCTCAGTCACTGAACTCGATATTCGAGGCCTGCCATGGCCATCACCAATGGTGTTCCATAATATACACAACATCCTCCCAGACCTCAACATACTGCGCCTCCGACAAGAAAGGATATGGTGCGGGCTGTGTCATACATGTTCCGTGGCCAGATTCACCTCTCCAGGACCGGAGGAGATCGTCTATAAAGGAGGAGGTGGCTTGCCGGTACGTTCTCACTTCTACCTACTTGCCTGCATGATATCTCGTGCTACCGCGTTCCCTAGATGCACTATGCGCGGGCTTTCGGCTCTCTACAGCACCTTCACACCGTTGCCATCACCATAGCCGACTTCGGCGGGGGGAAAACGACACTTCAGGACGGCGAGGAACACAACCCGTACCTTTGGGCGGGCGAATGTGACCGTTGTATGGAGATAATGTACGAGGACGATGTCTTCCGAGACGAGTGGGTCGCGAGGAAGAAGGGTCTAGGCAGCACGGACAAGGAGCCGCGTCGTAGTACGTATGTCGCGCCGCCCGCACTGAAGAGGGTTGAGTGGAGATTCTGGAGGACTGAAGGGGCGGAGGAGGTGGATGTACAGGAAAGTGAAGACGAGTTGAGCGGGAGTAGCGAGGAATCTAGTTGATCTTGAGGTACGTCTCTGTTCAGATATATCCTTCGAAGCAATATCAAGTCAGTTCTCCGTCTCCCGTCAGACTTAGAATCTCTTGCCTTTGCGTGCAGCGTCGCATGGCCAGCGTCCGAACGCGATCACATTGGTCTGGTTGAGGCTTCACTCGCATATAAGCGACCGTTACAAATCATCAGTCACATTATCAGTCCCTCATGGACCTTATCCTTCCTTATCCCCAGTCCACGCTTATCGCTTCACATGGCCAATTATATGCCACCTAGCTCAGCACTGCGATGAATTGGCATCTCGTAACCAGTCTGCCGGTTGCATCATGACAAGGCGCTATAGATTCAACGAGCTCCGCCATTCCGCCAGCATTGGTGCTCTTAAGTCGCCAGAACAGTGGTGAAGACTCGGAGATAATTCAGTACATCCCTTCGTCAAAATTTTAGCATTCAGTAACCCAACGCATGCCGACTATTTTCCCTTCACAACCGCATCATAGTTTTCTCGGTGCATCCGTGTATGTCCTTCAAATCTAGGCTTCTTTCTATTTCTTGACATTGTGGTCACCAGTCCCCCCATTCATGAAGCATGTAATCGATGTTGAGGACAGATTCGCACCCGGAAGTCCGAATTTTGTTACCACGTATTCTCCGAATCCGCAATGGCCATGGATTACTTCGGTTCATACATACTCACTGTGCAGCGCACCGTCCTTCCTTTGATCTCATTCGTCCGATCATTGGGCTCTACATACGACCGCGGGTCACATGCACATGGCGTACCGAGGATCGAATACCCATATCAGGCAAAAGTCTGTCCATGTTTCCATGCATAAAAGAGCAATGCATTCAATGGCTCTACTCTTAGCCGAGCCTCCTCACTCCCCCGTTACGGTATCATGGTTGCATTCACCATCCTCGCGGGCGGCTATGACGTCTTCGTCGCGACGTATCTCTTCAACTCTGCAACCTCCTCACTCACACTTGTCAGCAAGTCGCCCACCGGCCCGTCACCGTCATGGCTCTCCTTGCACCCCACGAACAGGAGCGTCCTGTAGTGCGTTTCTATTCATCCTGCTTTGTATCGGCATATCTCTGAATCACGAGCAGTGCTGTAAACGAAGTGAGCGCCGGCGCGCTCCAGTCTTTCGTCGTGAGCCCCGTTGGCACCCTCTCACCTACGGACTCCGTCAGTTCCGGGGGCGACAGCCCCGCCTTCGCGACCGCCCTCTCCACCGGCGCCGTCGCCGTCTTCAACTACGGCTCGGGGAACGGACGCATCATACCGACGACCTCCAGCCCGACCAAGTTCGACGACTCTGCACCGGTGATAAGCTTCCCGCAACCGCAGGCACCGAGCGTGTCCCACCCGCACATGGCGCTGGAGCATGGGAAGGAGATCCTCGTTCCTGATCTGGTGAGAGTTCCACTTCCCTCTAGATGTCCACTCCGGCTGAGGTATTTGGGAACGTAGGGCGGCGACACGATCTGGCGTCTAGCGCGTGCCTCTGCCTCGGGCGACTACCAGATACAAGGGTCCATTCCCCAACCGAAGGGCAGCGGACCCCGGCATATCGCCATCGCCAGTACGCACAACTAACCTTCCTCTCAAACATCATACCACAAAACTAACACGGTTCTCCCACCAGACAACCGCCTCTTCGTCCTGCACGAGCTATCCTCCACCCTCTCCGTGCAAACCCTCCCCTCCTTCCCCAACGGCACCTCCACCCTCCTCGCCACCTCCTCCATCGTCCCCCCCAACCCGCCCCCAGGCGCCGTCTTCGGCGCAGCCGAGATCCTCATCCCCCCTCCTACCAAGGCCTTCCCCACGCAGTACATCTACGTCTCCAACCGGAATATCGGCGCGCAGGACCCGCGCGGGGACACTATCGCGATCTTCCAGCATGTGGGGGTGGGCACGAGCAGCGAGGGGCTGAGGCTGCTGAATCAGGTGTATACGGGCTTAGACCAGCCGCGCGGCATGGCGTTTGGGCCGGCGGATGGGAGGGGTGGGGAGGGGTATTTGGTTGTGGCGGGGGTGGCGGGAGGGGCGGGGACGAAGGTGTTTAGGAGGACGGAGGGGGGGAAGGGGTTGGAGGTTGTGGCGACGAATTTGGATGTGCCGACGAGGACGTCGTTCGTCTGGCTTTGAGGTGTATGTCGAGGGGATCTTTGAGCATGTTCTGCCGGTTGTGTGGGTTGCACCGGTGCGACAGGTGAAGGGGAAGAGTCGGTAGGGGGTTGCTGCTTGCTTTAAATGTACATGAGGATAACCCATACACTGAATGCAAATCTCGATCTTCCTGGGGGGGGAAATGCAAAGACGCTTGAAAAGATATTCCATTGCTCAGTTTTTTTGTTTCCAGTGATATGAACGTTGTTGAGCAAGGTGCGGAGACGGCCTGAAGAGTCGTGAACCTCATAACAGATCAGGTGATTTTGAACAATGACAGCTCTCTACGTCTGTTCGGCCACTATGCCACATACTTTCCCTTCAAGTCGTCCAGACGATCATGGCAGAAATTAACGGTGCGATACAAGATGCCGTTCTAGCGAACGAGAATTGGTGACCAATGGGTTAATCACAGCATTCAGCACACAAGACGCCATCGATATCGCCCAGGACCAGATCGATCAGCAAGTTGCAACCCTCCTCGACATGGTCCGCATTCTGAGACAACGACGAAATGCCCTTTCTCTTGTCTCTCGTTTACCAGCCGAGATTCTGTGTAGGATTTTTGAAATTGCCCGCGACCAGGATGAGATGCATCACGCCAGCCCGCGGATGTGTATATCTATCTCTCAAGTCTGTTCTGCATGGCGAAACACTGCGATGCATTTCCAGGGCATGTGGAATTTCATTCATTATAACTACAACCTAGAGTGGGTGACGGAGCTCCTGGTCCGGTCGGGAACAGGCCCACTCCGAGTGGATCTAGACGCTGAAGCCAACGAAAGTATGGTTCCATTGGTTTTTTCAGATGCTGCGAGCAAACGATTTCAGGAGCTCAGCTTGTGGGGCTTGTCACCTCTCGAATTCGAGACGCGTTGCAGTAGCATATTTGGAGGCCATGCCCCGCTGTTGGAGACCTTACACATTTCATTCGATCCCGATGATAACTCCATCATGCGCGAAAGGTTATTCTCGGAGGGAACCCCGCGTCTGCGCGACTTGACCCTGCGAAACTGCCCCTTGCCTTGGAATTCACCGATGCTCAAGAGTCCCCTGACCCATCTGATACTTGAGCTCCCTATCGGAGCAGCTGCGATGACATGGACTATGAGCCAACTCACAGCCGTTTTGCAACATCTGCCAGCCTTGAGGGAGCTTGTCCTGTGCCATGTCTTGGCCCCCATCGAAACCGCAACCACTCCTGTGCCTTTGCCACGGCGGCACATCCCCCTCCTATACCTTGAAGATCTTTCTATCATTGCAGACAATTTCAGCCTGTGCACCTACCTGCTGGATAGGCTTTCCCTAACGCCGACTCCATTTATTCGCCTCGACGGCTCGTTCAATGAGTCTCAGAGTTGGACACTTCAATCATTTGTCGACTCACTTTCCTCCATTCGCGACATGCTACAGGTACAGCATAGCGTAGATGCGGACCCTTCTCCCGGGCCACTCCGCACAGCATCTTTGACCTCCGATTATGCTTATCATCTGGCATTTGCCGCCTGGAGCAACGTAGAGCCAATACCTCACCTATACGGAAAGCCGGTCATAAAACTGTCGCTCCCGGGGCGTGCACAAGACGTTGCAGCGATACCGAGCCTGATGGCCGCGCTTCCTCTGCGAGGACTACAGAAGATCATGTTCCACCATGATTTTCCGCAGGAGTGGTTGCAGGCGCTCGTTTCGTTAGAGCACGTCCACACCATCCGCATTACGAACCTCAGACAAGGAAGTAACATCCTCAAGTGGCTTGCACACAAAAGTCCGGCTCCATTGCCTCAATTCCCATTCCACGCTTTATCAAGGCTGGAGATGATCTCATGCACTTTCAACTCGAGTCCTGGTACCGTTGAATCCGGATTTGCATGGCTGCAGACCGCGTTGAGCAGGCGACATAGGCACGGACACAGAATTGCCGTGCTTTACCTCAACGAGTGTGACCTGAAGGAACACCAGCTACTAGAACTTGGGGAGTTTGTGGGGAGGGTCATTTGCGAGCCATGGCTGAATACCGCTGTTCCACGGTATGATTCGGATGCAAGTGACGACTGAGGCGGCAGGACTACCAGGTTTGCGAGAATGTAAATGGGTTGAGGAGCATCCATTGTCTTCACAGGTACATAGCTTAACTACATGGTAACCGCCTCCTCTCACTCATTGAGAATTTCAGGTCTCCTCTCTATAGCCGGAACTCGATCTGAACGGCGCCGCTGCTGATTCTAAATTTCGGAAGGCTTATTTGTGCATCATCAACACCATATCTCCCAGCCTTCGAAAAATAGCTTCCGCATTGAGAATGGAATGAGATCGATTGAAGGGAAAGAAACAAATACGAAAGAATCTAAACTAATCTTGTCGTGTAGCACAATCCTGATCGTGGGTTCAAGCTCAAGTCCCGCGCTAGGAATTCTCGACACACGTACATGTCAGATTGTTTTTCTTTGAAGCTGGCGATTCTGTTATGATGTTTTATCCTACTCCATTCAGTCCACAACAGACGCGTCGTAAACGGAGGTAGCCAAATTAGGTAGCCGTGATCTTTGTATCTATTTGTTCAGTCGTGCATCAATCTCGGACTTCTTCTTTTTGAACTTTGAACGCGTCAGTCAACTGCCTTGGGTACTACTACTCGCCTACTTCCTCACATACCCCAATGACTCTCATACTTCAATCGTTGGACTATGGAAAATTACTTTCTTGGAACACACTTCCGCCACAATGAAGGCAGCCAAAGTCAGGCTTCATGCCGAATCGGACTCGGATAACCAAACCACTTCGGGACCAGTCATCGTCGCCTGTACCGTCAAAAACGCGACGCTATATCGGCATATCTCGCTTTCCGTCCAGGCCAGATCTCTACACACGCTATCACCGCCTACAGCGGACTGTATCATCTTTCGTTGCCAACTCACGCGCTTCCTTGGGATCTGTCGCATCGTACGCGTTCTTGCTGAATATAGATGTGCGCATCTGCACACTCTGACTCGCTTTGTCTGGGGAACGAAACATCTATACCCGCATATATCCATGTCTCGATGCACTCTGGCTTGGCAGCCGAACTGCCGTTGAAAGGAGGAACATACGAGCCTGCAGCTGTGCCTGCATCTCTGACAATGTCAAGTCAAAGAGCGGTTCATGAGCCGCATTGGCTCCGTTCGGCAACTTTCGGCCGAGCGTGCCACTGCCGATGTATTCAGCCCGATCGTCTTCTTCACTTTCTCCTCATGCTGTGCGAGCTTCCATCTTGATATTGACGGTGATAGCGAAGTCCAATCGGAGCATCGACACGATTATACTACGCCTTGACTTGGCATCGCCATTTTCGACGTGGCTCCTTCCTCGACCTGGTTGACTCATTGTCCTGAGATCAGCATGCTCTTAGCTGCAAGAGATGCCGTGAAACGATGCCCGTAGTTCATCAAGAGAATGCTGGTAGCGTCGCGCATACAAGTCAATGTTGACCGAGCGAAGTTTTCGTTCTATATACTCTGTGCGAAGACGGCTTATTCAATCTCAGCCTTTTGTGATGATATTCCGTACTTCCACAGTCAACATTACCCTTGCGCTTTCCATGGTAAAGTGTGGCTGTCTCTGCGAAGAATGTGCAGCAGACGACTTTTGCGTTTTCTCTCACCTAAGTACTTCGAAACTGTCAATCTTATGCATCCTTATCTTCATCTGCTTCGTAGCGGAGCACGGAAACATTGCACGCACAACAAGGAAAACGTTAGCACGTCGATCTATCACCCTGTATGATGGCGAACCGTGCGAACGCCTATCCTCTGCGACAGGTGCGCGATGTATCATTCCAACATCTTCAACCATGCCTCAGAAGCTCATGTAGAGCTATCCCTAGGTCACTTGCCCTAGGATTCCAACTACATCCTTTTACGGATGCCAGTTCCTTGCTCCAGGCTTCTGTTCACCACCACGTTTCTCTGTTTTCTTGTTGCGATCATTGCTGAAAACTTATGTACCTGATTTTGCCCATAGCTAGAGCCCTATTGGCAGTCCGACTAGTGTTCCCTGACAGACATGGGGTTTTTATACCGACTTGGGTGGTGCTTTCAGTTCAATGCTAGATCTGTCGGTGCCCGACACCTCGCTCTTTGTCCATTTGCTATGTGGTGGCCGCTTATCCCCCACACTTACGTTCTCCCTACTGTTGGCTACTTTTCAACTTCCTCAGAGTCCCCCAACCTCCGACCTACCTCCACCTAGCTCATACCATGCTTTTCCGCGTCTCAGCTACCACCATGGCTCTTGCCCTCACCGTCTTGTCGCTCAGTGGAAGCGCTGCCGCTGTGTTCTGCGCCACGTGCCCCTCGACGATCGTCTACGGAGGACTGACACGTACACTGACCTTGACGCGGTACAGCACCAGTGCTGGTACTGTTCAATGCAAGTAAGTGGATAGCTAGTTGGAATACATGTTTGAGAAGACGATGAGCCGATGCTGATACATGTACATTTATTAGCTATGACAGTCCGCCTATCTCTGGGTTTTCCCCTTACTGTGTGTATCGCGTGAGTACCTATAATTGACCGCTCGTCGCTAGATTGCTGCGGCGGACTGTTTGCGAGCCGCGGAATTGGAGCTGATGATACCGTTATCTCGTTCAGAATTCGGATGGACAAGTCACTTTCACCAACACCGGTCCTACTTTGACCTCGTTACCTGGCTCGTGCCCCAACCCTGTCGCAGTGGTTTCAAGAACCACATGTTAACAGGTGGTGTGAGTATACATATGTGTGATGTTTACCCCGAACTGATGGGTCTGCACTTCATAGATTCTGGCATTGATATTTTGAATCTTAAGCCTCGAGTATGTACAGAGTGCATGTTCATACATCTGTACTATCCAAATTGCAGTATCCCAAATCCCCATGACCTGCCAGTGAATTTTGCTTGAATCATGGAACCCCCATACTTAGATTGTTGCAGAGACAAAAAAGATCCTGCATTAAGAGAGAATCGAACTCCCGGCGGGTCGATAAACGCGTACCTAGTGAGTACGACACATTCATTCATGGCAACGACCCAGGTTACCACTACCCCATTAATGCCTGAATCTCTCTTGTTGCGGCTCCCCGACATTCCAAGCATCCTAGGCATGATATAAGCAGTAACAAGTCCACAGAGCCCAAAGACTCACTGACTGGGATACAGACGACGTCAAGCCCTAGAATTTGGGAGACGGATGTCCTAGGCCAAGTTCCTTTTACCACCGGGGATCAATACTGCGGCTCGTTGTTTTTAATGGCGAAGGCAGATAAAGTTAAGAGCAGACCAGATTCCACATGCCAAGCCTTGTCCCGTCCTTTGCAAACTTGACGTCCATTTGTTTTGTTTGATATACTTCCTTGAGCTTCCCCTCTCTTGTTGAGTACTGAAAGAGCTCCCCATAGATAACCATGAGCTGCCTTTGTCCAGATTGTTGGATGGCGATTGACATGCCACAGCCGCCAAGGGCTCGCAACTAGAGTGACATCGAAGGACATCATGTCGGTACCGTCGAAGTCAAATCATGCTGGATAATGAGCCATATGGGCTCCGTTCAGGACGCGTTCGATGTATCATGTCATCTGCCGTGGATGAGGTCAAAGGTATATTTGGCGACGCGTTCAGGTGTTACTCTTCCAGCGAGCCAATCAGCTCCTCCTCTTGACGGTGCTTGTGATAGAGATCAATCCTGTTCGACGTTTTCGCCGATTCCCTTCTGACGTAGTTGAATGTTCGCGTACGTAGACGCTCTGTCATCCCAGGTTGGAAGAATTAAGGACGCTCCCACGTATAAAGCGCCTGTACAACATGTTTAAGGTAGCAACTAGGATTACAGGATTGCGGGCGGCTAGGTCTCGTCGGTGTTCTCGTAAAATAATTCCAAGAGAGACGCAGTGGGAGCTTGACTGAGAGTTGGTGGGAGCAGAATGTGGTTGAGAGTATTCAACCGGATATCGCGGCCCGCAAAAGTCAACCAAAACGGGCCCGAGGTCGGCGGAGGCCGATCGATTCTGAATATACCACTACAACCTGGACCGCCGTTTAGAGCACTCACACTCCGTCATCTCCCTTTCTTCACGCCATCCATCTCCCCCCCTCCCCCCTCGCCACTCTGGCGCCCACCATGAATTTCTTCAAGACCAAGCCTCGTACACCGCCAGATCTCGTCCGTGGCCTGCGAGATGCCATCCCAAAGCTCGAGACGAGTGCACCAGGGGGTGAGACTCGGAGAAAGGTAGGAGGGAATCTATTACATCTGTCCCAGGAGGACTGCGTCGCCTTTCCCTGCTGTTGAACGGCTTGTTGACCAATGCCACAGGCAAATGAAGACATCTCGAAGAATCTGCAGCAGATCAAGTCCCTCCTCTACGGTGATGGCGGTGCGTCATTAAGTGTTCGAGTAAACGGTCGAGGTATTGATGACCATATAGATCCCGCACCGGAGCTGGTAGCCCAGCTGGCTCAGGAGACATACCAAACAGACCTACTACATCATCTCGTCGTACACATCGCACGGTTCGAGTTCGAAGCTCGGAAAGACGTGGTGCAGATCTTCAACAACCTCCTGCGGCGGCAGATTGGCTCACGCTGGCCGACAGTCGAATATCTATCCGCAAAGCACGAGGTGATCTTTGCGGCCCTCATGGGCTATGAGAACGAGGAGATAGCGTTGAACACGGGGATGATCCTGAAGGAGATGCTGCGGCATGAACAGCTGGCAAAGGTACTGCTGCATTCGGACCAGTGAGTAGACCTTCCAACTGCATACGTTGTTGACCGACCTAACAATGGCAGGTTCTACAAATTCCCCCACTACATCGAGACGACAACGTTTGGCATCTCGTGTGACGCCTTCGCGAACCTCAAAGAAACGCTGACGCGGCATAAGCCCATGGTGGCCGATTACCTCGACAAGAACTACGATCGGGTACGTCCCTTCACTCGCCTGACCATACCTTCTGCCAGCCTCCCCTGACTCAACATTGATTCTATTTTAGTTCTTCTCCTCATTCACCACGCTAATTTTATCCAACAACTACGTCACGAAGCGGCAATCGCTCAAACTCCTCGGCGAGATCCTGCTCGACCGGGCAAACTTCAATGTGATGACGCGGTACATCGCCAGCGAGGCCAACCTCAAGATGATGATGAATCTCCTCCGCGAGAAGAGCAAGAACATCCAGTTCGAGGCGTTCCATGTGTTCAAGGTCTTCGTCGCCAACCCGAAGAAGCCTCCGCAGATAGAGTCCATTCTTCGCAGGAACAAGGAGAAATTGCTCGTCTTCCTCAAGAGCTTCCACAACGATAAGGACGGTATGTGGCCGTATGCCATTCACGTAACCGATGAACACTTATGATTGTTTTCAAGATGAGCAATTCAGCGATGAAAAGCAGTTCCTTATCGTGCAGATACAAGGCCTTTGAACAGGCTTCCCGCCATCCCGTTATCGCCATCCAAATACCCCGTCCACATTGCACGCTTCACACTCCGTAGCGCCCTCTCACTCTCGGGAGACTCTTTCAGTCAACCCTGGGCCACCTACATGGTAGCCTCGCCTCTGCCGTTACTGCCGGATATCCCGCGTCGTCGTTGTCCCATCCATCTTCATCCATGATACCAGCACGATCTCAGACCACCCACTCCCCACAACATCAATGTCACCACCCATACCTAGTGCACTGTACATGCAAGGACGCTGGCGCTTTGTTCACTGTTTGTTACCGTACTTAGTATTGTAAATGTATCATCGTATTCATCATCAGCTCTTTGATCATTAAGCTACCAGCATATCATTGTGGTGTGTGATTCGGTTGCTGCATGCCTGTTGCCCATGGTGTATGATTAATTCAGAAGCAGCTTTGTCGCAGCGCTGCTTTAGAGGAAAAGAAAGGATATGGCAACAACGAGCGAGGTGTACATCCTTGATGAAACATCTAGGAAGCATTAATGGGGTAGTGGTAACCTGGGTCGTTGCCATACTTGTCGAGCATATATCGACCCGCCGGGAGTTCGATTCTCTCTTAATGCATGCCCGTGGCCAGGTGTCTAACAATTCTTTTTTATATATGTACGGTACGGCATGAACATTCTGGCAGGCAGTGCTCTAATGACAGGCGCTTGGGGGTAAGATATCAGCGTTGCGGAAGCCCCGTAGCCGCAGAACGACATACACGAGATGCGACTCGCCGTAAGTACCTCAACAAACGGCCTTGATACCACTTGGGCGGGGTTGCGGCACGCCCCTAACAGCTTCCATTCTCCCACCAAAACCAAACAAGCCGCACAGTGTGGACGGCGTTCTACGGCGTTGGGCGTCTGTTCTGTGATATCACGCTGGCATGATGCTGCTGCCTTTCAGTGCTTCTGAGTCTTCCAATTCCCAGTCTACACTTCTCTTGGTTCACCTTGTCGATCCAACCAAATGACGACCTCGAAGGATGTATATCTTGTCCTCGGTGGGGATGTCTTCGTCGGCAGGCACGTTGTTGAGCGCCTGAAAGCACGCGGAGATACGGTCTCCGTATTCGACACTTCCCAGAAATACGTTGACGTGCCATTCTACTCTGGTGAGATTACCGTCCCTGAGCAGATTTCGAGCGCCATCCAGCAGGTACGCGCAGTTCTCTCAATGAATACGAGAACTTTCATCGAATGACTTGCACAGAGCGGAGCGACTTGTGTAATACACACAATCTCGCCTCTGTCCATCCGAAACCGTGACAACCTCCAAATCTTCCATCAAGTCAACGTTGAAGGCACGAAAAATGTAATCGAGGCTGCGAAAGCAGCCGGGGTCCTCAAACTCATCTACTATAGTTCTTCTGGTGTTGTTTTCGATGGCAGCGACATTGTCAATGGTGACGAACACTTGCCATATCCAAAGAAACATCTGGATCCCTACACGGAGTCGAGAGCCATGGCCGAAAAGCTCATTCTTGATGCCAATGGCCAAGGGGGACTGAAGACGGTGTGCATTAGGCCTTGCGGCGTGTTCGGGTGGGCTTCGTTCGATGCTTCATCTACTCTGTGTATCTTGATTTCTGTCTCTAGGCCAGGAGATCCCGAAACCCTCGTTGGCGCTTACGAGTCCTGGAAACGAGGCATGACCAATGTTCAACTCGGTAACAACAAAAACCTTTTCGACAAGACCTACGTGAGCAACATCACCCTCGCCATCGCTCTCGCTGCCGACAAACTCCATGTCTCGGACGAAGTCGCCGGACAGGTTTTCTTCATCAGCAACAACGACCCCTGGCCCTTCTGGGACTTCATGCGCGCGCTTTGGGCTGGGTTTGATGCCATATTTCCTGATCATCCAAAGACTCAGAAGAAGCCGGTCGTTATTCCTCGCGCATTTGCTATGCTGCTGGCCTATATCATGAAATTCGTGGGCTGGCTCAAAGGCAGTAGAGAGCAAACGCTTACGCCGTACACTGTTACATTTGCAACGGCGACTATGTATTTCAATAGCGCCAAAGCGAATAAGGTGCTTGGTTACGAGCCTGAGATCGGAGTGCGCGAGGGCATTCAGAAAACTATGGAGGTTAGTTGCTCTCGTTTGTGAAGTGGTCCTCATCCTCAATGTCGAACTCGTTAGTGGTTCAAGGCCGAGGTGGAAGCGGGTCGTTGCGACTAGAGCAATGGACAATCCGCCCATCTTTTTGCTAGATACGTGCTTGACGTGCGGTGCAAAATTTTGCTGATGTCGCGATACATGGGAGGGAAATGAACCTTTCTAGAATACAGACCTCTGTTCAAATTTGATTAATCCAAGACGTCGTTCACGGACAAATTACGCGGAAAAGGCATACCGGGGAGAAGCCAGAGATGGGTGGAGTGTTGTAGCTAATTATATGTATTGTCCGTTAGCGTGATAGAATCATGGAGGTACTAAATAGGCACTTACGGGCACTGCACGTTGTCGTGAGGGTCCGCTGGAGTCCATTGTAGAAAATCGATGGGGGACATACGGGAGGACTTGATATAAATACTCACTCAAGACAGAAACCAGGTTGGAAGCGTGCGCATCCGCCTTTGAGGGCCTTTAAAGTAACTGAATAGTGACCTCAGAACATACATCACAACATGCTGGTCAAGTGCACGGGATTCCTTGAAGCGGCGGCTATTACGGAGCATGCGGCGAGGTGTGCTCACATGGCACCGCGTTTTCGGGATGGAAGGGGAATATAAAAGCGGTGATATCATGAACAGAGCATCGCTGTCCCCCACAAACCATGAAACGCTGCCCGAGAGCGTCTGTGGCGAACCTGAGGTGACGGTGGCTGTGAAGCCCGCAACACCGCCGCAATTGATTCAAAAGTGTTGATCACCCCGCCGCCTCTCAACCATTTTCTCACTCCTCTTCTGACCTCGTTCAACTCCAACTAAGTTACACTTTCTCTCCACCTTATCAACGTTGAGCAACTACACCCTTACGCGGCTACATCCTACTACGCCCTCGACTATCGCTTCTGCCAGACCATCGTTGACCCTTATGGCTGCAACCACCAATACCACATCCTTCACGCCCGACAACGCCCTCGACCTCCTCTTTTCGCCCGACCTTATCTCGCACGAGGTTAGAAGTGCCTTACATCCCGATGTCCACGTACGGCCCCCTTTCTTCCTCAGCATACGTGAACGAGTCCTGACAGCGCTCACAGATTCGCCCGTTGGCATCCACCGACTACCGCCGGGGTCACCTCAAGGTCCTCTCCGTCCTCACTACCGCCCCAGACCCAGGCGAAGCTGCATGGCTCGTCCTCTTCGACAACTTACGTGCCGCCGGCCGCACGTACTACACCCTCGTCATCGTGGACAAACGCTCGGACCGGATCGTCGGCGTCGGCACAGTGTTCCTGGAGCGCAAGTTCCAGCGCGGGATCAGCTGCGTCGGGCATATTGAGGACATCGCTGTGGATGAGAACCAGCAGGGGAAGAAGCTCGGGCTGAGGATAATACAGGCGCTGACGTATATCAGCGAGAACAGCGGCGCGTATAAGACGATTTTGAACTGCAGTGAGAAGAATATCCGTACGTCGGCTTTTCTTTCGGGTCCGCGTTCGTTGGTGTACTCATGGCGTTACTTTTCCATAGCCTTCTACCAGAAGTGTGGGTACGAGAAAAAGGAATGTGAAATGGTGCGTTTGGACCCTGCTACCGAAGCCATACTTCTGCTCACGAGCCTTTCTTCTCCTCGCAGGCACGGTATACCCCTGTGCGTGCCCACACTCCTAAGCTGTGATTGGAGCCTTCATCTCTGGTAGAAGGACGGCAGCATCAATGGACTGGACAATATACTTTAGATATGGTGCCTGCCTCTTTGGGTCCTATGATTCCCGGACATTCTTACATATCCTAATTTAATTTCTTGGGTACATATTGCGTAGGCTTCATTTCACTATTTTGGTACAAATGCATCCTATAGTTCTATAGTTCGAACGAGTTGTGCTCTGCTCCGGTTGCAGCACTTGTGACTATCAAGCTGTTGAGTGTCTGATTTTCCGCGACCTCATTTCCAACCGCAACAGTCATCAATGCATCAAGTCGTCCTCCCTGACGTCACTTTTGTATGCGGGCCACATGTGGTGATAGAACAGTCGGAATAGTAGACACTCCTGGCGGGGAACAGATTTTCTTGAGAAAAACCTATTAGATAAATGTCTTCTCAGTTCCGATTAGTTTTTCTTGAGATAAATTTTAAGTTAATATTTCGAAAAATATAAGAAAATATTAAAAAATATCCGAAGTTTTGTCTGAGAAATACAAAGCCTTTATCCTGCTTTTATCTCCTGAAAATGGTTGGAAAAAGGTAAGGTTTTTCCTAACTCTTTCACAGGAAAAAGGTGACGTCTATCCCATGTGTTTTTCTCGAGATTCCTTTATCATTTTTCTTTCAGGTTTTTCCAAAGAAAATCTATATGTTTTTCCTTAGAAGCGAGATAGAAAGACAAAATGTTTTTCCTAACAAGCACGTAACAGTAAAACGTCACGTTTTTCCTAGGCAAAAGGGCGGGAAGCAGGATTCGCGTCGCTCATGGTCACGAAGATCGCGCGCTCAATGGCTCACTCAGCGACGCGAGTCGCGCGACATGCCGCGTTAACTGGATCATTTCCCCAAGTATGGATTACAGTACATAGCGACGTAAATCACAAAGTAGTAGGTACAAGTAGTCAGGTAGAGTAGGTCGTGTCTGAGAGTGTATGGTAAAGAATGAAGAGAAGAGGAAGCGTCCGACAGCGAGTCGGCGGGGGAGCCTCTTCGCGTAAAACCTGTGATCTCCCAGAATTCACATATGTATACCCTACATTTGCAGCGAGAAGTATGTTTTGATATTTTGATCGTTTGGTTTCCATCCACTACATCTAACCTTGGATGGCGATGACACCACCGTCAACCGTCTCCCCAATTGCCATCTTTACCGTGACGTCGTTGGCATTGGCCAGTCGTACTTGATTCGGATCATTGAAGTCTGGGTTTTCCAGAGTGCAGGAAGAGGACGCACGCTTAGTACACTTGAAACAACCTGTGGTGTTCGCACTCGAGTTTTACTTTCAGTGCACCTCCCTTTCTTAACTCGCGGCCTTTTCCCAAATGTACGAGTCGTCAGTATAGGGTACAGGATCACGAATACAACGTATGAATTCATGCACTCGTTATATGCTCAAATACGGCGTGATCGCTTCTATGCACATGAACAACGAGTGTAATGCAAAGGTCGTTGCTGTCGAACATGGCGGTCTCGGTCCAGATATGATTCACGTCTTTCGGCTCGTCGACTGGAAGGTTTGGCTGAGGTCACGAGTAACTATGACACCGGTCTATGCGTACCTTTCCTTGCGTAAAAGTTTGTGCTGACACTGATATCACGTCAAGTCGCCATGGTGTTGTATCGGGTTATGTGGAGGACTGCGAAGTCGGTGATGAAGTGCAACTGCCAATCGAACGGTGAGAAGCAAACGAAAGGAGTAATGACAATCGACTTAAACTATACACAGCAGGCGCCGTTCCGCCGCATCGCCCATCACTTTTGGTTTGCGCAATTGCTGAATGACTAGGTACTTTACCTGCGTCTACTCCAAGCCACATAGATGTATCTCCTCCTTGAATCTTTGCCTCGGATTCCAACCGTATCTTGCAAAGTCGCACATCTACACACCGCCTAGTGGCCCGTGGGTGTCCAACTACAAGGGTGATTACCGCCCATTCAACACGCTCCAGGCATCATGGAAACTGATGTGAGTCAGCTGAGCCACTCGCGTTGGGAGGGTGTAACACATAGACGAAGGGAGCGTCTTGGGTCAGCTACTAGTATGTTTTTGACTTTTTTGATGGTAAACATTGCCACCGTTCTGACATGACTACGGAGGTCCGTCTATACTCGAGCCTGAAGGAAGTTGTTCATCCCTGTCCCAGCCCTTTGAGTGGCGCGGTGAGGTTGCATTCAGTCTTCAATGTCGCCTTTGCAAATTCTTCACAAAGAAGGCCACGCATTACAAGCAGCCTTTTTGTAAAAGATACAGTTGGATTGGCCATCCGAACGGTTCCATATCAGTTTAAGACTACATATCCTAGGATAGAGTTAATCAGATGCAATGCGAGAAAGAGAGAATGTGACATACACGTCGTAATGAGACTGCGACGATAACTTCCTTGTCAGTATCCCATGCAGGCACCTCGCACTTGGCAAAGTGGGTATCAACGTCGGACAGTGGCTTGGCCTCCAGTTTGGAGGCAAGATCCCGACCCCACAGTCGTGCTCCCAACTCTGGGTATCTTTGATAAGGATCGAACACCGCGTTGGCAGACTCATGACGTCGAACCACAAGCCAGGTTCCCCGGAGGCTGTTCTTGTTGGAATCCAGAAACTGCACAATGACCTGGATGGAGTACGGGGTTGCCGAATCCCTGAACATGACACAACTATTTCCTTCATGCCTATGCTGAGTAGTGTACGAAAGCCCTTGGTATCGGATATGAGTTCTGAGGTGCGCCTCGGTCGGAACAAGCCTATCCCCTTGGACTTCTTTGAAGAGCGAGAATAACGTAGTGGATAGCGGAGCTGTGTTCCCTACCAGGGCACTCAGTCCATTCACGAAATCTTCGAGATTTTCTTCGCCATCGTCAGCATCGAGGGTCTCTGATTGTTCGAGAACATCAGGGGTGAGGGTACTACGAGCCTCTGGTCGGACGAGGGTGTCGAACATCTGGGCGCAGTTTCGAATGGCTTGTGGGCAAGTGCTTTTCTTAAAAAGACCGCGGAAGTTCGATGTTCGGTGCCAAGACCGCACTATTGTTTCCTCGTACTCGCCTAAGGAAGATTCAGTAAATATGCACAAATGATGGAGCTCCAGTCTCACCAGGCTTGTGGTTTGTTGAAATCCGTTGGAGCATGCCGATGACTCTTTCAAAGGGGAATGCCCACCATCCGGGTGCCGGGCCATACATCTGCAAGAAATCTGGGATGTGCATGGCCATGTGGTGGTTTGGGTGAGGTTCATAGAAGGGGAAGAGACGTTCAAGCTCCCGACGATATTCCACCATAAGCTGCAGGTAACGATCACAGTGTTTTTTCGAAGTGACTCGCGAAGACCCGATGACAATGGCAGACAGAAGCAGCATTGTCAGGTGTAAGAGATCCTGGCGTTCCTGACCGATGTCAGGCTATGACCACAGTCGAATCAACGTAACTGGCAGGTATAACGACCCAACCATCCTCCATTGGTCAGACTTCAACTTTGGCCCCGACGAGGAGAGGGTAGTCGGCACAGACGTCACCCACGATGGCTTGACGATATTCCCCAGATCGGACCACAGTGCTTCCATCTCCTCTGTGGTGAACACATTGCCATTTGTTAGGGTGACGGTGACTTCCACTTGCTCCACTCGCTGTTATGCATGTTCGTAAGCATCATGCGAAGACAGAGATAAGAACGCAGCACATACCCATTTCAGGATACTTCTAGCATAGTCAATCTTTTGCAACTTCGAACCTGTTGGGAAGCAATTATAACCACGCGCAATATATATGAGTGAGGGCAGATGTGTCTTGTCGGCCCACTTCTTGACAGCCTCTTCGAATTGTGGATCTTCCGTGTCATGGAACTCGAGCGGCTTTTTCAACCAATTAAGGAAGGACCGGAGGCTGCTGAGTGGGCGCTTTGTTATGGGCATAGGATTTTCGGGCCCGGTTTTGATCTTTCCGAGGAATCCTGTAACTGTTACTTCTTCATCTGGTTTCTTCCGATTATAACCCAGAATGTTTTGGAAGTGTTCCTTGATCAGTCCTAGAAAAAGATTGTGCATGACGTCGACGACGAGAAAGGTAGAAGGGTTGTAGTATGGTAGTCTGAGAAGCGCAGACCACCGTAGAGCGGTTTCTTCAAAAAGTTTGTCTGCTTCTTCTTTGCTAGGAGCATCGCGAAAGCTTTCTGCCTGCTCCCGGCAGGTCTCGCCCGTTCGTAATGTCCAGTTTTGATAATCGTAGTGGGCGTACGTGTGTTGCGATCTGCGGCATAAGCATCGTGTGCAGAATAACTCATGGGCGAAGGCACCGAACCCTCCTGTCTTTCGTCCTCCCGGTAGGTCACAGATGACGACAATAAGTGCGCAAAGGATCAAGCGCTTCCTCCAGTCGCAAGTCAGGGTGAACTCCACACCTGTCCAGAGCTCCAAGAAGGCATCCACGATCGGTTCGAGGTAGGGATTGATGGCATCGAGCGGCGGCTCTTTGGGACCTGGCACGACCTGGGAAAACATGTTTTCCGGCTTGTAACGTTCCTCTATGGGGATGTTCAAGCAGGCCAGTGTTATCACACCCACGGAAATCTTCTTCCCCGCCGCCATGATACGAAGTGGATTGAAGAAATCGAGACTAAGGGAGAAGAGGTAGTGGCCAGCATCGCTACCGCCCCACTGGCTGAAATGTGTTTTGTTGTCAGGGCCCTTGAAGTTTCGTATGTTCGAACCGTGGAAGATGTCGGTCAACAGCCCATCCTCTGTCACTTCCATCTTATCCCAAGCTTTATCCATGGTTTTCTCGTAACCAGACCGGGATAGCAAGCCTGCTAACCAGTCTTTGAAGTCGAACACCACATATTGTTTGATAGGAACATAAATTTTGTGTTTGCCGACAGTCTTTGGGCGCGTCAGTAGTTCTTTGCAGCGGGAGCCATACTTCTTGGCGTTACACTTCTCTCGATAGATGGGAATGTCTTTGGTGTAGCTCGGTGGATATATCGCATGGCACTTGGGGCATACCGCGTACACTTCTGACTTCCCGTCGACGGTAAATGGCTTCCCTGCAGCCCGTATATCTCGGGGGAAGTTCTCGACGAGATTATTGAAGTAATCCGGCAGATAGTCTGAATTCAGCGCTTTTTTGACCGCGAACTCGATGATGTACTTGGTCAAGGTAAATAGCCAGAACGTCCCGCGACGGGGCAGGCGAAGGACGACATGGCAGACTGTGACCATTAGCATGACAACCTGTAGCAGTGGCTTGACTCCTTCGAATAGTGGTTGATGGTGTTTGCCTGGCAAACGGTGGAGATATTAGTATTTGACCAACTGAACCAATATCTTTGGGATCTAACCTGTGTCATAACTGGGCGTACCCTGTGCGAAGTGCTCCTCGTCCAGCTTTTCCAGCACCACTCTCCATGTTTCAATCGCACCTCTACAGTCCGCCTCGACATCCTGCAGGCACAGATATACTTGGCGATGTATTGCCACCACCGCTGGGGTCTTCACAAACGATATCGTCTGGAGCTTTGTGGACTCCAGTGCGATGGAACTAGCGATGCTGTTGAGCTCCCCCAGTGCGCGGTCTATGGATGACCTGTCCACGATGCTCGGAGCCACCCCAATGTCCGAGATTTGACGTTTGAGGGAGGCGAGAGTGTCCTGTACCATGTCGGCGTCCCGCAGCATCTTCTTAGCCCTCTCTACATTGTTATGCGGGAGGCGGCTGAGCGGTTCGACCGCGCCCGGGAACGAGGAAGCATCAGAATTTGCGATGTTGAGTCTGCCAAGAGCGTCTATAACCTCGGCCTCGTGCTTAGCTGTCGCTCGCGCTGCAGCCTCAGTAGACGCGGCGTAAGCGTCAATTTGCCCCTGCTTAATATCTTCCTTAGCATGCTTTCGAAATGTACGGGCATCCACAAGGAAGCCTGCCTGGCCATCAGCCGTTTTAAATTCGCCACATCCATGAGAGACACAGCAGCAGCGTAAGGTTGGATTTGGCATAGGAATAGCCAATAGTCGTTAATATGAAGTAGGGAACAGCGTATGGGGGGAAGACTGATGATGGTTGCGATTGAGGAAGGGTAATCGATGATAAGATGAGGGATCATCACGCCATCTGAGCCGGCATATGCTGCGTCGTGCCGGCTCAACAACAAAAACACGGGACTTGAGAATCTTCCCCGACATTATTCCGTACTACAAGAAGACCTAACTAAGAAACTAATCGAGTTTGAGCTTCCTTCCATGCTTGCGCAGCAACTTCAAAACCTCAGGATAACCATATATGACGAGCGGGTCGGGCACCGCTTGAAACTCCATGCGGCAGCTTGGACAGGTGGATGCCGTGTTAGACCATTGATTGATGCACTGTATACAGAACATATGCCCGCAATTGAGCCTGAGCATAGTCAGATTAATTAAAGTCACAGAGGCAATGGAATCACCTTGTCGGTGTTCGCATGACGGTGTAACACACGCAGCACTCGAAGAGGGAGCGCACTGCACGTACAATCTACATGAGATCATTTGTCTTTGGTCTAGAAAAGAGATCTGGAATGCTGCAATGACGCACCGCACGCAGGATCTCCGCCTGCTGAGTGACCTAGCAATAGTTGTTAGGGAGTAGGACATTCGGGGTAACGGCACATACCATAGCCAGTTCGTCTTTGTCTGACTTCCACCTCTGAAGCTGGGTTTGACGTTCAGATTTTCTAGTGTCGAGCTCTCGCTCGAGTAAGATATAGCCCTAGAGAACAGGTCAAAATAGAAAACGTTGGAGATGAAGCGACGAACTTTACCTCTTCTACTTTCTTCACCCGTTGCACAACCAAGATGTACTGTTTCTCGGAGTCTTTCAATTTCTCAGGAAGGAGGCGCAGGCTGGTAAGTTCCTTTCCGTCTGTCAGCATGAAATGTTACGATGTTAGGGGTATGACCTTACCTTTGTCAATCTCGCAATCTCCGATACCTTCTCATCCACTTCGTGACGAAGAGTGGTCTGACTCCCACAAAGTTCCTGCTGTGCTGTTAGTACAGTGAACATTGTCGTAGGGGTGCGTTCTTGCCTTTGACAGTCTTGCAGTCTCGTTTAGCCTCTCATCTGCTTGTTGGCGAAGAATGTCATTCGCAATCTCAAGCTCCTTCAGTTTCTCGGACTGGCCGCGAAGATCTTGCAGCTCCTGTTCGGTGCATAAGGTCATCAAAAGCGGTGGAGATGGCATCTCTTCACCTTTAGTAAGCCGACTGTTGCATTCTCCTGGCCCCGCGATGCCTCTCTAAGGTCATGAAGCTCTTGCGAAATCTCGCGCAGATTCTGCAGGTGCTTCCATTAGAACTTGCTGTGAATTGCAACGGAAAATATCTCCTCGCCAATACATGTGCCTCTTCAGCTTCCAGCGCCGAACAGCGTTTTTGCGAAAGTTGGTGTTGAGCTTGATGCCTTTATTAGACATATTCAAGGGAGAGATTAAATGCGATCCTCACCTTCGAAGAGCTTCGTCGTCACGGTGTGGAGATCCTGGCCAAGGAGGGTTAAAGATGTCTGTGTTGGAGGTGGGTTCAAACTAACTTGTTGACTACGCGCTTTAAGTTTCGCCATATCTGTTTCCACATTGTGGAGCGCCTAACGTCGTCTGATATCATCTCACGGCAATGGTCTCATGCGTAGATACTCACCTTCCGGAGGTCCGCAATTTCTACCTCATTTTTCTCGTTGCGATCATCGAGAATGCTGACTAAGCTCCGACCCTACAATTGCAGAGGATGTTAGCCACTGGTTGTGTAGACAAGTCACCCAGGCGAGAACCCTCACCGCATGATCGATGTCCACACTCGTCCTCGCCGTACTAGGTTTGTCTTTGAACCAGTTGTACAACAGGTTCTCTTTCGGCTTGAGACTGCGAGTACTGCGAGGCCTCATAAGAAGGTTGGGTGGGTAGTAGCAGAGAAGAGGGGATAACAGTTCCCAATGGAAGGTTGCGGCATATAAACGAGATCTAGGGCGCACGATGCTCTTTGTGCAAAGAAGCGTATCTCCCATAATTTGATCGAGCCATGCCATCGGTGTCTGGTTCAAAGCACACGTTGACATGTCCTCCCGACCACCTCTGCTTTGTATGGAGCAAAACTAAGACTGAATTAAGTGGCAAATGATACAGGCGGACAAGAGGAGTCTATAGTAATATTAGACTTGGGAGACATCCTTCTCCTCATGATCCTCAGTTACGGAAAGGGACTCAATCATAGCAATACATGCCGATGCAGGCAGAACAGCGACAGGCATAGTTTCTCTATTTTAGCCGTCATTTCACAGAAAATAATGTTTTGCCGCTCATCTCAGATCTTCTCTTCCTGGACTTTCAGCGCATGGGGTGCCACAAAGTTCGTTCCATGCATAACGGGGATGGGGTGGTCCATTGAGGAACTCTTTGGAGCAATGAACTACATGGACAAAATGAAAAACAGGGTGATGGTAGCAACAACGACGTACATACCTTCATGATGGGAGGCGCCCAGTTTGGATAGGTCGCGAATACGAGAAGGACAATGAAGAGCGTGTTAATGAGCCCCTGCTTGGTGATCTTGGGCTCTGTGCGTGCAGCTATGGCAGTGGGTCGCTCGACCACAGGGGGGCGCTAAGGTATCCATAAGCGTGATGCATGAGCGGCATGAGGGGGCATACCTTCTCCCAGATGTACACGCGACCTGCGACAGCACTGGTGCCAGCAGCGATCAAATGTCCGTCATTCAATGGGGCTGCAGCGACGACTTGCATCAAATCGAACGCTATTGTATCATCAGCTTTGCACCTATGGGATACTATCGTACTCTACCTCCTGTATTACGCAGAGCCTGCAGCGACTCGCCTGTAGCCACATCATTCAAGTACACTGTGCCATGGTCGCTGCCACAGACAGAGACCTTGCCCGCCTCCGAGAAGGTACACTGCTTAGTGAAGCGGCGGGTTGAGGAAAATGGCAAAGAGTTCGACGGTGTACTAGACGGGAATTTGTAGAGATCAAATACTCCCGTGGTGATGTTGTCCACTAAAAGTGTGGTTTCATCGGGCGAAAGGGCGGCATGTCCACTGATTGAAGTCAGTGAATAGTCATTCAGGACTGCAGGATGTAGACTTACACCCCGCCCAGGAGATTCTTTCGCCATTGTATATTCGATGTCTGCGCATCTCGACAGATCCTGACCGCATGATTAGGACAAGAGAGATACTACTTGAAGTCTGCTTACATTTCTCCGGTCTCCAGCCCAAGGCTTAGAAGGTACTGGTTGTCGCCACCAAAAAAATTGAGGCCCCTCGGGATCGCGCCCTCCATCGAAGTGGTCCACAGTGGGGTAAGGTTCACTAGTTGATTATCAGCTTGAGCGAACATTAACGGACACTTGAGACTCACCGCACTTCTCGACGCTGTAGACTTTCATCACACCGGACTGGCTTGCGACAGCTAGGCGACAGTGGAGTGGGTCGTAGGCCTGCCCTGCGACCGCGTCATTGAAGACAAAGGGCGTGACCGTCTGGGATTCCTTCCAGATTAACCACTGACGGGAAATGAGTGGAAGCTTGAATCAGTTACTAATGTACGCACCGTGCTTGACTTCGACATCGGACACAGGGTTATTACCCCTCTTCCAGTACCCACACAGACTGCGACGGCCTCTTCGTCGACAGGAGGTTCAACCACGAGCCAAGATAAAGCCGTTACTTGTCCCCAATTTGTGCTGCGAAGGACTTGATCGCATGTGAACGTCGTAGTGTTATAAATTCGGACACTGCCGTCATCACCTAGTGGGGTCTGAGAAACACTGTCAATGAATAATGAGAGAGAGCGTACCTGCGCTGAGAAGGAGTTTGGCATCCTTGGAGAATGTGAGCGCATTGATTGGGCCTTTCGCGTCCTTCAATTCTACATGAAACTGGTAGTTGGTGCTCTGATGCGAGGAATCATCAGGCATGACATGAGGAACGGTGAGATTGAACTCAACGGGAGTTGACATTGCGTAGAGCAGATAATCGGAGCAGCGTAGATGTGCGGACAGATAATGGAGAGTAGATGGGCAATGATGCCTTTATACTGGGCTTGCCTTTGGGATTACGTAACCACTGATTTGGCCTTTGTCAGTGCCAAAAAAGATCATACAGCCACGATCACCGCGAAACTCCTTAGCCAGGACAGGGGCATACAGCGTGGCCATGGGATCTAGTGAAGGCGAATTACCGGCATGCTGATGTCATAGGCCATGTGGACCATGTAAGATGCTCATTGGCGAAACAAAGATCATTGCACTTGACAAAGACCATTTGACAGAAGACAGCAAAAGGACGGTGCGATGAAAGGAAGTAAGCATAGTATAAGGTTGTGGGGCTTTGGCGTGAGATGTTCCATATTCGAAATGCCTGCCTACGTTGAGAAGCCGCAACCACTCCTGACATCCCGCGTGGAGTTCACGCTCGTCCCTGCTCCAGCACCCTCATCCATCGCATCACGTATCGAATTTACCGATGCGCGTCTCCTCTGTGAAAGAGAGGATCGTCAGATAACCAGCAGGGCGAGTGCTTCCCCACCACCAGAACCCCTCCGCCGCAACTCGCGTAACAACGACAAGATCATGAAACCCCGTGGTGAGCCTGGAAGGCCTAATAGCGGGGGATACTCTGTAGAAGCTGTCCTCAAGGCCGGCGGGTGGGCAAGGGACGATGTCGAGGCCCTTATGGTAGGTGATTCTTGCGATCCCCACTTGTACATCACTGATCAAAAGGACAGGAGGCTGTCCGCGACGCGGCACGAGAGAAGCTTGACATCAAGAAAAGCTATAGGTCCCAAGACAAGGCTGCTTTGAAGAGTATAGGCGAAGATGTGCGTCCTTCAAACGGAAGAATGGTTTACGGCTGCTGACTCGAATGTAGATGGCGAAGGATAGTAAATGGCCTAAGCTGAAAGACTATGAGAACTGCTGGCCAGTTCAAAGTATCCTGAAACTGACCCTCAAGTACAACGCTGAGGCTGCCCGTCGTAGCACCTGCAAAGATGCTAGTCAGCGCCTCATCGCAGCCCTCCGTGGCAACAGTCCTGTACCAGGAAGATAATAAGTCATAGATAGATAGACCTAGGTAGTCGGGCAGAGTTTGACCATGCTTGTATCGATCAAGGGTATCAAATACATCATCTCCTGCTTCTCGTATTTCGGCGAACGGGAAGTGGTTATGTGATGACAGAAATGAGAGCGAGACGAGGGTATGCACTTCTCTATTCTTTGGTGCGCAACGAGCGACTTCGCACGTTAGGACAATTGGTCGGCTGGAGATCCGCATGAAGGTAGCCCAATTACGAAATTGGAACGAGCTTCTCCGACTATCTCAAACGAAGTGCAATGAAGCGAGCGGGATGTTGAGATCAAAAGGAGGATGTACGTTTCTCTGGGCAGGCCCGGATGAAGACGTTGAATAGTCAGGGCAAGCCCAGATCTTTCACGGAAAGGGGAGTAGCCAAAATGTTGACCTGGACTATTAGTATGACGATGACGGGGGAAAATCAACACCTGATGGGCTGCAGCCCTCGAGCGAAACAGAGACAACATTTTTGCAAGCTCCTAGCTTGTTTGATTTCAGCTCTCGAACCAAATAGGATTTATCAGTGGTTGGGCCCCGACTGCTGACGTAATGTTTTGACTTGCAACTTGTTCATGTTAGTAGCCCACGCTTAGTAGAAAATTCGATACAAGTCAGTATCTACCAACATCATCTAGCGCCTTCGGAAGTTCTCCCCTTCACGAAAGTTCGGGCTTTCCCTGACTTTCCGCGTCTTCATCCGGGCTTGCCCAGAGAAACATATTACGCTCTTCCTGGACTCACCACTCGCTCACATCGCTCATCGTCAACCTTCGCTTTTAGACTGGTCGTTCCTGCTTTTCCACGCTTGGCAACATTATATTCTTAGATCCGCGCAATGAATTTTCATGCGACAGTTGTTACAGATGCCAAATTCCTTGTAGCTTGTGCTGAGAACACTACTCGGTGTTGCTCAGACAGACTTCACTCCCTTCTTGACAGTCGCAGGAGCTGCTCAAAATCAAGAACTTGGCGGAGTCTGCCCCGCTTCATGTTTTAGACTGGGGCTCGCTGAATTTCACCAACAGATCACTCCGCCGACTCCCTTCGTCATCGATGCCGATAGTGGTCAGTACGGCCTCCAGGACGGTAGCATGGGGCGACCCCTAGTTCTAATGTTTTGGCTTGCAACTTGTTAGTAGCCAACGCCTAGCAGAAAATTCGACCCAAGTCAGTATCTAACAACATCGTCTAGCGCCTTCGCAAGTATTCCCCTTCACGAAAGTCTGGGCTTTCCCTGACTTTCCATGTCTTCATCCGATCTTGCCCAGAGAAACGTAATATGCTCTTCCTGGACTCAACACTTGCTCACACCGCTCATCGTCAACCTTCGCTTTTAGGCTGGTCGTTCCTGCTTTTCCAACGCTTGGTAACAGTATATTCTTGGATCCGCACAATAAATTTTCATGCAACAATTGTTACAGATGCCAAATCCCTTGTAGCTGGTGCTGAGAACGCTGCTCGGCATTGCTCAGATAGACTTCACTGTTCTGTTGTTGCCGTCAACTTGCCCCCCCACCTCCCCCCCCCCCTCCCCAACGCACACACACACACACACACACACACACACATCTTGTCGCCCCCGGTGACTGCCATCAGCCAGGCGAAGGTCAGGAAACGAGGGGAAGTGGGAATTTTGAAGCTCGCTGAATTTCACTAGTACGCGCAGATCGCTCCTCCAAGTGCCTTCACCATCGACGCCAACCTAGGAGCAGCGGAGGTGGTTAGCACAGCCTCCAGGTCAGCATCCCTGGTTCTTTCATTATGGCGCACTTCAAATGACCAGCGTGGGTGAAACTTGCCCAATCAAGACCAATAAGGATTCTGGAGGGCGCTGCTTGCGCCCTCCGGAATCCTTATCTATCCCAATTAGGAAGGTGAATCCTGCGTGCTCCTACTGCCTAATGATACAAAATCACCGGGTTTCCTCCCTACCATTCTATCGATCACGCTTCCAAAGGGCCACGAATTGCAATTGGGCGTCGAACACGAGGCGATGAGCCTGCGCTGCAGGTGATGGTGATGATCTGCGGTGGAGTGCGGTGTGACAAAGGTATTCATGAGGGGCTTTTGTCTGAAAGAGTAGACCAATCATACTGCATCCGTACATCACGGTCATGTATCCTTTCGTTCATATCAAAGGGGCCAAATGTGATCGCAGCACGTTTATTCCCCTCGCCCGCCTATAAAAGGACTCGCAATCCTTTCGCCAGGGGAATCGACTCTGCAACCTCATTGTCCAAGTCTCATGCAAACCCACATCGTTCTACAGGCCCTGATTTGGCCTGCCCTCCTCCTGGTCATCTGCCCCTCCCTCGTCAGGTCATACGACCTCGCAACAAATCACACGAATGATACTCTCATCCAGCAAATCGACAACGTCATTGAAACCTTTGAAGCTCTTATAGGAATATATGAGGGTTTGCAGCACCAGTTAGCAAGGATGTAGGATTTTCACACCTTGGTAAGCGTATCAATTCCCCGCTGGAGACCATTACTCACATTTGCCAGCCCTCGGGATTGAAGATAATCGGGTGTTTGATGGATTATATATCTCTTCTATAGATGGAGGCTACTCATCGCACTGCTTGTCACACGTATCGTAGAACTGCTACATTTATCGGATGTTCCGTGTCGAAATGAATTTCTGGCTCCAAGCACTTGAGACTAAACAAATGAGAGTTCCACCATGAATGGCACTTTGGTCAATAGCAAAAGAGAATGCCATCATGTACTTTTTGCCGCACTTATTGAACATCTCAGTTGACGGGACCCACGGCTAACTAAGGAGCAAGGAAATTGAAGGATATAATGATCCTGTATATAAATAAGAACTTGAGGGCAAGATGTTAGTAAAGTAAACTTGGTGGATATATGAATAAACTGGACACCGACGAATAAAGGCTTTTCCAACCCTTACGAAGAGTCTTAAGAATGAGGTCATATGAATAAACTGGACATTGACGGATAAAGGCTTTTCCAACCCTTACGAAGAGTCTTAAGAATGAGGTCAGTCAATAATTTCATAGCGGATGATCATCCTTTTGTGGACGGACTTATAGAAACGGCAGACATATTGTCTGCGTATCATGTCATATTTCTCTCATATTTACAAATATGGCAAAGGTCCCTATGGGACCTGATCGATGATCGAGCATAATTTTTCAACCAACTGATAAATTCAAGTTCCCATCGCCACTTCAAAGTAAGACACACAAACCTGACCACCATGAACCCATATCCCACCACATACACTCTTCTCGCACCTTCTTCTCATATTCAAACGACTGAAATTGCGGAATGCGATGGAGAGGCGCAGTGGGAGATGCACCGTGCAGAGGTAAGGCTCTACCATGCTGGCCACAATTCCTGCCTCAATGTCACGTCATGCAGGGCCTGCCTGCCACCGTGGATTCAGTCGCGCCTATGGCTACTCCCCAGCCTTCTAGACCCCATCCCGTCAAACGGAAGGGGAGACTAGCCTGTTTCTTCTGTCGAGGTCGCAAGATTGCCTGCGGGCCAGATTCTCCTGGTAGTGATACATGCCGGTACGCATTGTTCTCAATCTATTTGTCTTCACATAAAAATTCCAACATTTTCTGTTCCACTTCAGTCAATGTGCGCAGAGGACTCAGCAATGCGTTTACCCTGTAGAGAATCGTCGTCAAGGAATGCACAAGACAATGGGCGAAGGGGACGACAAAGAGGCGCTTGTCACCTCCTTCCAACGACTCGATGTCTGAGTGGGAAGGCAATGTATTTCCACAAGCATACACTTCTTTCCTTTTCCCTGGTTTTATTCATGTAATGCATGATGCTTTCACTATGATTTGTTGGTACGCTATCCTCGCTTTCTTGCTTTGTTAGTCACTCCCAGTCAGTGCTAATGTATATCTTCTCCTTATGCTTCTATTACAATTATGCCTCCCTACCCGCTTATCCTTCCTCCTTCGTTCTTGCTCTGCCCTCTTGCTTCTTGCTATACTGCTATCACATCAAAAAGTTCCAGAATTAGTAGGACTTTTCAATTGATCCAATTTTCCTTCAAATATTGGTTCTAGTGTCGAGCCAATAGGGCTTCAAATTTCAAAGCTTCACACCGTACACAGCCGTATTCAAAGCAAGCATGTGATTGTGTACATGTGTGTAAAATAGATTCAGGGCATTAAACTCGGTGAAGTTGAAGTCAAGTTGAACCACGTCCTATTGCTTTAGCTGCTAGTACGTTTGTAACGGGTCACCTACCCGTTACGGGTAGGTTGGTGTTATTTGGCAACGGCAGAAGCCGTTGCCCGGTTTTGTGTTGTTTACATGTTGTTTGTACGATAAGTTTTCGTGTCATTACCTACAGCAATACCAGACTTGGTCAAGCTCTTTGGGTACTGCGAGAACTCCTGTAGCACCGCTACATTTTTTTGAGCTAGCCAGCTCATATCTGCTGTATCCCGCTATATCCCGCTATACTCTGCTTATCTCTCTCACTCGTACTCTGCTTCTTTTCTCTACTCTACCCCTTTTGGACGACATGGACACCCTGGCTCCATCTCGGCACTTGACAGGACCCTTGGCGCCATCTGGGACCCTTCAAGGGTCCCCACTACCTGTTTCGGAATGTTCGGCACCCACGCCGACCGTTGCAGCTGCTTTGCAGCTGCCACATCACTGGAACGACCTGGACTTGCTATTTCGGGACCCGCCGGAATTCTTGCGACGGTGTCAGCCCGAACTCACCCGATTTTGGCTGCGGCTGGGCTACAACTGGCCCAGACATGTACAGGATAGGGTCGAAACGGCCACATTGGAGGTCGTTCAGCTGAAACTTCGGGCATTACGCTCGAAGAACACCATCAATATATTAGCTCTGTACTTCGAGTTAATAGTACCTATTATACGTGATGTGGATGAAGGACTATCTATGAGCCCTGATACAAACCACCTCTCAAGGATGGTCCATGAACAAGCAAGCCGCGTTCCCGACGCGTCTCAAGTATCTACTGGGCCATCAGAGACTACATCGAAGTCTCGGGAGCCAGGCACCACGGCCCCATTCAGGTCGATCATGAAACGGTCGGAACGTCGCGAGCATCATATGCTCGCCCCAGTGAACGTCACGTATCGTGGTGGTGACCACAACTCGACCTGGCGACTGTCGTCGTCAGATGAGTCTCGAAGCAGTCGACCGTCGACGCCCCCCAGGAATCGACACTCTGAAAAGAATGGACCCGGAAGTGGTGTCGAGAGCAGGCCTGCTCGAGACCCCAACCGAGACGTGTCGCTGAGCGACATGGATGGCCAATGCTCCAGGAACGGGGTAGACATCGAGAGGCGACCGATGTATCGGCCGCCGAACGTAGTGGAGAATTTCGTCCACCTGGGACGAAATTCTGGAAGGGGAGAGGGGATGCGAGAGATGGAGGAGAATGGTGGAAGACACCTGGCAGTTGGACAGGTGGTGGAGATGAGAAGTGACGAACGGACGGCGCAGTGGGCGACGTACCACGCAGCCGAACGAGCAAACGAGGGGTTCGGGGCGATATACGCTCCGGAAACGGAGGCGCCTTTGCGTCTCAATCCCAGAGCGGCCCTTGGGGTCGCAAATGTCGAAGAAGACGGCGTAGTTGTACATCGTCGTAATGAAAGTGGTCGAGTACAGGCGCTTGCAGCTCCTGTATGGAAGGCGAAGGAGGAAAGGGTGGCTAGAGCACCCAGCGACCTTGATGGAGGCCGCACAACAGTCGATCCGTCAGTCTTGACGGTGGTGGCTACTGCGTGGTTCGAAAAGCACCCGCATGTGAGCTCGAGGCGAGCTCAGCGGATGCAGGAACTGGCAATGCAGGCGTCAGAGGACGCCCTGCGCATCTCGCGGGGGTGGGTTGATCATCCGCCCGATGCCGTGAAAATTTTTGAGGGACTGCTCCAGACTTTGACGGAGCAGTACGAGGCGCGCCGCGAGGAACGACGGCGTGCCCGCGTTGAAGAGATGCAGGTAACGGCGAGAGACCCGCCGTGGATACCTGTGTCGTCGGAGATGGTAGTTGGTGTCCAAGGACATCAGCAAGGGGTCGAGCTATCAAGCTCGAAGGCGATGTTGAAGAAGCCGCCTGTGAAGACAACCAAGTCGTCAAAGCCATCGTCGGGGACAGGCGCTGCGGGGGCGTCGAGCAACGCACTACGGGCGCTGTGGCCGGCGCAGGTGGTCGAGGAGAATAGAAACGTGAAGCATGGCGTGTTGACGCGTCATGCGGAGCTCGTCGAGCCCATGCTGGGCTCGGAAACGAAGTCCAGAGCCACCCAGAGCAGGGTGGATGGCAAGAATGCGCAGGCGGGGGTGATATTCCTCGCCCACCGCGTGCTGGAGCCAGGAGCGGCTGGTGTTCGCGATACCTCGGTGCATGGCGTGCTAACGCGTCATGCAGGAGCTGCCGAGCTCGTGGTGAGCTCGAAACGAGTGTCGAAGGCCATCCACACGAGGGTGGATGGCAAGGAAGTGGAAATGGGGGGTAAAGACCGCGCCCATAGTCAAGGAGCACGTCGTGGACGTGTGGAGAGGGCGACCTCGGCCCTAAAAGTCGATGGGAACGACTTGAGTCGCTCCCGAGAAGCAAACATGGTCAGTGCACCATGGATGACGTCGTCGACGCCATCCCAGACATCCGAGAAGGTTCATTTACCTTCGAAACCCACTCCAGCGTGCTCAAAAGCACGCGAAAATCCTTCCCCGGGGCACGCAGGCCACAACTCCCCTCGTCCATCTATGGTCCATCGCGCGGGATCGGAGGGATTGGCAATGGTTGCGGCCGTTGCTGGGCACGACCAAGTGGCCGTGCATCCTAGAGGAGGGGGCCGGAGGAGCGATCGAGCGAGAGGGACGTCAACGACGGCCCTCGATGGTGGTTCGTGGTCGACCAAACGAAGTCATGTGACTTCAACGCGGACGCGTATGACGCCCGCCGACTTTTTGCCGGACGCGATGGGGCACGATCCAGTGCTATTGGAGGCTGTTCGGGGGCTGCACACGAGCGGAATACCTTCGCCGTCTGCGGACCTTCTGGCCCGTATCACGGCGGACATGGACCGTGGGATGTATACATCCCAACTCAACGCGGCTGTACTGCGGTATTGCAAGTCGGATACGGAGGCTGATGGCCTTATCGACTTGGTGAACCATGGAGCTCGGTACCGAGCTCTAGAATGGTTCATGGACTCGGGGAGTTGGCGACCACCATTCACGGCGCGGCGTATCGCTTCGATGAGTCGTCAGCCACGGGGATATCTGCCTCGACTGGTGGATATGGTTTTTGACCATATGGAGGTGGAACGTGCGTTTATTATGAATGCACAACGGAAATCGACACCTTCTACGGTGCCGGTGGTGAATCATTTCAATGATGATTCCAGCGTTGATTTATCCGACGACGACGTTGTCGGCAATAATTTGGCTTATGATTCTGAATCAGACGCCGAACTCGTGAGCGCGTCGCGTTCACCAGACCCTAGTGTTGTGGGCGGCTACGACTGTAGCGAGACGCGTTCCGCGTCTACAAACGTCGAATATCTGGCGTGTATGCGTCAGCTGGTTCCTTGTCAAACCAGTGACAAAGAGTCTTTGGGCAACGGTAGGCTGTCCAAAGGCACTGCCGATGCACCCGAAATCCTGGCATATGATGTCAGGACGTACAGGTGTGAAGAGGAATGCAGTGACTTCCGTTATTATACGGAAGAGTTAGACCGAGTTTCTGTAGACTCGGACGATTTTGTGGACGAGCCCACGTCGGGTTCGGATTATGGTTCTGATCAATCCTCACGGAGTGATCAAGAGGAGGGGGGTAGTAGTGCTGATTACTACGACGAGAATGAGGAAGGCGTCTATGAAGACGCTGATACTCAATACGAGCCTGACAATGGTTCAAACTATCACGACTCTGAACCTGACGAAGGTTCTGAGAGTAGTGACTTCTATTCTGATGGCTATTAATGGTCATCGTAATCCTCCCTTCCTCCTCCCGTTCCTCGCTGTTTCATGCCATACCTTACCAGTGGTAATCTCGTGTGTTGGCGTATTCTTACGTCAAATTAGCGCATAGGCCCGATCGCGACTTTTCCTACGTCGTAGCGGCACATATGCTGCTGAAACCCTTCCAGGATTAATGTCGGTGTCTTGTACACCTCTGTCGCTGGCCATATACAGTGGCGGAGTCATACGCCAATGAAGCACGGGCCATGAATTACCGGCTGACGACTTGGCGGACGACTGGAGCAACCTTAGGGACTCAGGCGCTAGTGTCAGGTCATCGTACCAGACCACACACCCACTTGCAAAATGGCATGGATGAGACGAGTTTTGGGACCGAGTGGAGGGAATTTCTCTCACTCATGGGGGCATTTTTAATGCCCTTAACTTATTCTTTTCTTACTTGTGACGTGGTTCACGTCGCACATACCACTCTTTCAAGTTCGCATATTGGAACTTGGTGTTTTCTGAAGATTGCTATGCAATCTTAAAGGGGGGTATGTAACGGGTCACCTACCCGTTACGGGTAGGTTGGTGTTATTTGGCAACGGCAGAAGCCGTTGCCCGGTTTTGTGTTGTTTACATGTTGTTTGTACGATAAGTTTTCGTGTCATTACCTACAGCAATACCAGACTTGGTCAAGCTCTTTGGGTACTGCGAGAACTCCTGTAGCACCGCTACAACGTTTGTATAACTGAGCTTCAGGTTGAACTTGAACTTGGAATTTGCGCAAAGACTTCCTGCAAAGATCTATCTGTCTCTGGATTCTATACGATGGCCAGGGGGTATGCTCTGTGTCAATTTTAACTTCCAGTCTCATACCCGTGAACTGTGCAGAAAACATCGACCCGCGAAGAGCGTTCTAAGATGCGCATACTTATGGCGCATGGGATCGTAGTGAAGTAGATATCGAGGATGTTGAATTGCGCCTCGGCAGTGGTATACAACGTTTTGAGCAGGAGGACCGGGAGTAGCGACGAAGGCGATGACTTTGACTTCGTCGGGGAAGAGTTTGGAGCCCAATATGCCTCAATATGCTCCGCTGATGACCGTGAGTCCTTCGACAATTGCTGTGCATGTCAGGTTAGCAATAACATTACTTTCAAATGAAGGAACACAATGTGCGACGGGACGGAACCAAGAAGAAAAGCCCTTTGGCTATAATCGCTGTCACCAAGGTACGCTGCTGAGATCGACCGTCCTTAAGACGGCGTGATGACCGACATTCCATTCAGACGCACGCGGCGATCTCTATCTTCTGGGGTAAGAGACAATCCAATCAAAGTCTCAAATATATATGCACTCACTACCATCAGCAGAAACAAATGTGTCCCTACGCGTTCAGGCCTGCTGGGTCTTCGCGTCATCATGCGATAACTGTCCGTACGTCATATTTCTCGCTCCGAATCCTGCTCACATTTCTTGTTCCAAAGATTGACACAGAATCATCACCAGAGCCCGAGCATGGCGAAATCAGATCCCCGGTTCCTGACTTGCACCAATTTTTCGTGCAACCAACCTGAACTGAGTAAGGTCATGTCGGCGGGACGCGACGCCCCTAGTCATCATTCACCAGATCTTGGCTGGTTTGATTAGAGCCCTCGGACCAAATATGTGTCAGCGGTCGGGGCCCACCTGCTGACATAATGTTTGGCTTGCCAGCTGTAGCCAACGCCTCGCAAGAAAATTTGATAAAGCGCCTTCGCAAGTACTTGTCCTGCACGAAAGTTCGGGCCTTCCCTTACTTTCCACGTTTCATCCGGGCTTGCCCAGAGAAATGTCAAAAGCTCTTTCCCGACTCAACACTCGCTCATATCGCTCATCGTCAACCTTCGCTTTTAAACTAGTCGTTGCTGCTTTTCTGGCGTTTAGTAGCATTATATCCTGAGATCCGCGCAATGACTTCCTATGCAAGAGTTGTTGCAGATGCCAAATCTCTTGGGGCTGGTGCTGAGTACACTCCTCGGCGTTGCTCAGACAGATTTCACTCCTATCCTTGGCAATCGCAGGAGCTGCTCAAAGTCAAGGACTTGACAGAGTTGGTCCAGTTCCCCGAGTTAGAATATCTGACGGTGAGTCATGGCCAAAATCAACCTTCAGACAGAAATATCAAAGATTTGTAGGCATATGTACGCGCACTCTCTGTAGAAGAAAACTCTCAAAGTGGTGCGAAGGCGCAGCAAGCCCTCAGGACGTTTCTCAATTCACCCTCGGAGGGCCTCACTCGAACACAGATTGATTCGGCCTTCTCAAAACTCATGACATACCGAGTCCTTGACGTAGCGCTTTTCATAGCAGGGCGGCAACTCCGAATACCCACAGGTCATCCAACGGACCCGAATCACCTGATTGCATCGCCCAGATTGGTGGGTGATATCGCTGCGTCGATTCTACATAATTGGAATTTAATTCAATCTCATTTGCAGCCCCTCGCTGGCCTCGTGGATTGCAACGACTTTTTGAAAAAAAAACATGAAGAGCTGGGACCATTACTCGCCAAATTGATGAATGGGCAACAGCAAGAAGAATTTTCACAGGCCTCCCCGGCCTCTCATTCCACGTCCCATTCACACAAGTTGTTCGGACAGGTGCTGTCTCGCCATCGGCAGAAACAACTATATACCGCTCTTCTGAACTTCGAAACCGCTGCCTTTTACCTGAGTTACCTGTTAAAAGCAAGTAGATTTGTCTTTTTTCGTGTTGTTAAGCTGGTCCTGAACGCCATTCTCAGGGAAAGCTCGACCTCCCAGAAAGAATGCAGCAGTTGCTGACTGAATTCACCAAGTGAGTTTAGATGAGCAACTTATACTCGCCTGCTTAATCGATCTCAATCCTACAGCGAAGGAGGCGATGGTGCCTCGACGGCACCAAGTTGCAAAATTCAGCAGCTCAAATTGCCACTGCAGGTCGCCATGGCCGTGTCACCACTCTGCCTGCTCCTGAACAAGGATATGCTTGATGGCCCACCGCGCAAGCAACTATTCCAGGTAAAGTTCTCCTCATGTCCTTACGGACCATTTAGCTGATATTCGAGTAAGACTTGGGAGGACCTGGCACCTGTTCGGCGTCCCCTGGGAATTGAGAGAGTGGAACGTGAGCTTTGGGGCGTGGTATTTGATGTTGCTAGAGGGGGTGATTGTGTCAAAAGGCTTCATCAGGCGCTTGACAAAATTTCTCGGATGAGCGTGGAGGGACATCAGTGGCTTCCTCCGATAAAGACAAATAATAACGTAGCTGCCCTGAAGCCTCCGCCTTCAACGTCATCACAAACACCCTTGTCATCGCAAACACCCTTGTCATCGCAAACACCCTCTGCCTCACAAATACCCTCATCATCCCAAATACCCTCGTCGGAGTCCTCTGCGGGCCGCATCGTCAACCCTCGGCCGACGGCGCAATCACCAGCGCAAGAATTGACATCTCAACACGACCAGCCCCTAGCAGGCGGAGAGCTGCAAGATGCTGTCAATGAAGATCCACAAGGCCGAGATGGCGATGGTGACCAAAGTAGAGGCGGCGGCAACAATGATCAGCCCGACCACTATGGACAGCCAGGAATCGATCAAGAGATCCCAGAGATGAGCGGACAGAAGGACAGTGTTACAAACCTGGTAGGCACTGGCGACGAAGCTGCTGCCGCGCGAGACACAGGTGCCAACGTTGAGGATGACAAAGGCGACAGTGCCGCTCATCAGCCCGACAAAGATGGTTCAGGACAGGATGTCGAGATGCGAGAGAGGAATGGTGAGACAGAGGATGAAGAACAGCAGGCGGGCACCAGTGGAAACCGACATTCGGAAGAGGAAGAAGAGGAAGAAGAGGAAGAAGAGGAAGAAGAGGAAGAAGAGGAAGAAGAAGCAGAAGCAGAAAAGGATAAAGAGGTCGAAGGCGGCAAAGCACACGACAGTATGGATGTCATTGACGGCGACAAAGAGCAAGAAGATGGTGACAAAAACGAAACAGAAGGCGATGAAGAAGGCGGCGAAGCACACGACGGTATGGCTGTCATCAAGGAAAGCGCTGCGGACCCAATGTCGGGTATTGAAGATGGCCCACGGCGATCCGGTCGCTTCCAAGAGCAGTCCAAGTCACAAAAATCGGAAGTTGTCAACAATACGAAACCATTGACCAAAAGGCGTCCCAAGGGAAAAGGCAGTCGCACTGCGAAGATAAAGAAGGAAACGGTCAAGACAGAGGGCGTCTATGCAATTGACGAGGACGTCATTATCATTCCAAGACCAATTTCAACTACAAAATTGGCAGAGACAACGATCATTGATCTGACAACTTTTGAGGTAGTCGTTTCAGATTTTATCCCCGGCTACTAATGAAGCCTTTCTTCAGGATGTGGTATACAAGCAGCCAAGAGTCACCCTCAGGAGCACCAGACCGAAGGTTTCGGTTCCAAGGAGCTACAGTACCCCATGGTGGCTGGTGGTGAATTCAGATTCGTTCCCCAATTCCATGTAGGTTCTACCCACTATTGCTTCTCGGATTTGTAAGCTGAAAATACACAGTTTCAGGAAGAGCTGGAATGGTGGTATCGTGTTGATGCCGCCGTCAGGGCCAGTTACGATTCTTCGGGTTTACCAGCTTACCTTGGTTCTCAGCCTGAACTCTCTCGAATCAAATGCCTGTCAAGCGCTGAGTACGACAAACTGACTCAATTGGAAGTCGCCCGGCTTTTCCGGTCTCAACACCTTGTTATATATGACATTCCCCATCCTGGGCTGAAATTCGATGTGGATGGCTTGAAACGCCTTGGTCGCCGTGTGGACAGGGATGTCCAAATTTATGGTCAGTATATTCATGCTTAGTCATTCTCCAGCCATTGACATAGCATATAGATCTATCCGTCCCCGTGCCCGATGACACTAGCAATAGTGTCCGTGCTAGAGTTGGGAAACCACTCGACCTCTTGCGAACGCTCAAGGAAGACCACCCAAAGGCTCTGAACGCCTTGGATTTTCCGCTCTGCGACGATCCATTCCCAGACGTCAAATTTTCAAGTGATGGGCCGGCCTGGCAATGGTGTTTAGACGACTCGTTCTGCCCGCGTTCCGAGCACAAACCGATTTCGGACATCCGCTGGGGACTTGCGGCCACCGACGGTGCTTACCATGACTTCCATGCTGACACTGGGGGGTACTGTACTTTGTGCAGCCGGATTCAGGAAGGAAGATTTGGCTCCTGCTGAGTCCCAGAAGGGTAATCGTTTCGATTTCCTTGCTCGTATTCAAGTCTTTCTGCACAATTCTCCCCGACCTACCTAATCCTGAAGACTGGGAATATGACCTGGTGGTGCTGACCCCAGGAATGCAACTGTGAGTTCCGTCTCGTTGTTACTGTCCCTCTCTCTCTCTCACCTGACCAACAGGGTGATGAGGCCAAACACTATTCATGCGGTCTTGACTCCTGATGCCAGTATATGCCGTGGCGGCCACTTCTATGCCACAGCAACGATCCGAGACTCTGTATATGGTCTATACCACACCTTCGTCGCTAGCAGTTACATAACAAATGCCCTTCACAAATCCGCATCAGAGCAGATGTTGATGAGAATGCTCCGTTT